>OV702285.1:9777158-10377158 GCA_916181665.1 Avena sativa | reverse complement strand
TCCATACCTAGTTTGATCTCGTTACCGACATGCACTCTTTTCTCGTTCCTGTGATATAACATTCTAGTGATCAAATCACTTGCTTGCAAGCTAATCAATGTGATATCACCGAGAGGGCCCAGAGTATATCTATCCATCATCGGGATGAACAAATTCCACTCTCGATCCATGAGCCTCAACATAACACTTTATTAGTTATGAATCCATCTTTATAATCACCCTATTATGGTGTGACGTTTGATGTTATCAAGAAACTCTTCCGGTGTTAGTGATTGACATGATCTCATGGTCTAAGGATTAGGATCACTTCGTAAGTTGTTATAGCAATATAAACTCAATGACTTTGATCGTAATGCTATACTTCGGATGAATGTTCATCACACCATTACAATAATGTTGTGATCCCGTTATTAACAACATCCAATGTCCATGATCAGGAAACCTTGATCATCTTGTTAATCAACGAGCTAGTTGATGAGAGAGGCATAACTAGGAACTTTCTGTTTGTTTATTAAACACACATGTATTAACGTTTCCATATTAATACAATTATAGCATGCAAAATAAACATCTATCATATACTTGGAATACACATAATAAACACTTTATTATTGCCTCTCAGGGCATATTCCCTTCAGTCTCCCACTTGCACTAGAGACGATAATCTAGTTACATAGTGATAAATCTAACACCCATTGAGTTCTGGTGTTGATCATGTTTTGCTCTAGGGAGAGTTTTAGTCAATGGATCTGCTACATTGAGATCCGTATGTACTTTACAAATCTTTATATCTCCATCCTTGACATGCTCGCGGATGGAGTGAAACCGGCGCTTAATATGCTTGGAATGCTTGTGAGACCTTGGCTATTTGGCATTGGCAATGGCACCATTGTTGTCACAATAGATCACCATTGGGTCCAACGCGTTTGCCACCACTCCTAGTTCGGATATGAACTCCTTCATCCAAACTGCTTCCTGAGCCGCTTCTGAAGCAGCAACATATTCGGCCTCCGTTGTTGATCCCGCTACCACAGGTTGTTTGGAGCTCCTCCAACTAACCGCTCCGCCATTCATGAGAAATACATATCCGGATTGAGACTTAGAGTCATCCGGATCGGTGTCAAAGATAGCGTCGACATAACACTTAGCGACGAGCTCTTCTTCACCTCCGTATACAAGAAACATATCCTTAGTTCTTCGTAAGTACTTAAGGATATTCTTGACCGCTATCCAGTGTTCCGAACCTGGATCCGATTGGTACCTACTAGTCAAACTAATAGCATGTGCCACATCCGGTCTTGTACATAGCATGGCGTACATTATAGAGCCTATGGCTGAAGCATAGGGGACTTTGTCCATTATCTCTCTTTCTTCCGCCGAAGCCGGACTTTGAGTCTTACTCAATGTCTTGCCTTGCAACATAAGTAAGAACCCCTTCTTACTTCCGTCCATTTTAAACTTCTTTAAAATCTTATCAAGGTATGTACTTTGCGATAGCCCTATTAGGCGCCTAGATCTATCTCTATAGATCTTTATGCCTAATATGTATGACGCTTCACCTAGGTCCTTCATTGAAAATTTGTTGTTTCGATAACTTTTAACACTGTTTAAAAGATCTATATCATTTCCGATCAATAATATGTCATCCACATATAATATTAGAAATGCCACATTGCTCCCACTCACTTTCTTGTAAATACAAGCTTCTCCATAAGTTTGGACAAATCCAAACTCTTTGATCACCTCATCAAAGCGGAGATTCCAACTTCGTGATGCTTGCTTCAATCCATAGATGGATCGCTGAAGCTTGCACACCTTGTTAGCATCCTTAGGATCGACAAAACCCTTTGGTTGTATCATATACAACTCTTCTTCAATATTACCATTGAGAAACGCGGTTTTGACATCCATCTGCCATATCTCATAATCGAAATATGCAGCAATTGCTAACATAATCCTAACTGACTTTAGCATCGCTACGGGAGAGAAAGTCTCATCGTAGTCAACTCCTTGAATTTGTCGAAACCCCTTTGCGACAAGTCGAGCTTTATAGACGGTCACATTACCATCAGCATCAGTTTTCCTTTTGAAAATCCATTTGTTCTCCACGGCCTTTCGGTCGTGAGTTAATTCCACCGAGTTCCAAACTTGATTTTCATACATGGATTCCATCTCAGATTTCATGGCTTCTAACCATTTGTTGGAATCCGGGCTCATCATCGCTTCTTCATACGTCGCAGGGTCATCATTTTCATCAACCATGAAATTCATGACAGGATTTCCGTACAGCTCGGGAGCTGCACGCGTCCTGTTTGACCTGCGAGGTTTGGTAGTACTCTCTTTCGGAGTTTCATGATCATTATCATTAGTTCCCTCTTCAACAGGTGGAGCCAACTCCGGAACAACTTCCGGCGCTGCGCTACTCGCCATACTTTGAAGAGAAGGTTCCACAACCTCTTCGAGTTCTACCTTCCTACTACTCACACCTTTCGCGAGAAACTCTTTCTCTAGAAAGGATCCATTCTTGGCAACAAAAACCTTGCCCTCGGATCTGTGATAGAAGGAATACCCAATAGTTTCTTTAGGGTATCCTATGAAGACGCATTTTTCCGCTTTGGGTTCGAGTTTATCCGGTTGAAGTTTCTTCACATAAACATCGCATCCCCAAACTTTAAGAAATGACAGCTTAGGTTTGTTTCCAAACCACAATTCATACGGTGTCTTTTCAACGGATTTAGATGGTGCCCGATTTAAAGTGAATGCAGCAGTTTCTAGTGCATAACCCCAAAATGACAACGGCAAGTCCGTCAGAGACATCATAGATCGAACCATATCTAATAAAGTACGATTACGACGTTCCGACACACCATTTCGCTGTGGTGTTCCGGCAACTGTGAGTTGTGAAACAATTCCACACTCTTTCATGTGAGTGCTAAACTCGTAACTTAGATACTCACCTCCACGGTCGGACCGTAGAAATTTGATCTTTCTATTACGATGATTTTCCACTTCATTCTGAAATTCCTTGAACTTTTCAAAGGTTTCAGACTTGTGTTTCATCAAGTAGATATAACCGTATCTACTCAAATCATCCGTGAAAGTAACAAAATAACGATATCCACCTCGCGCCGACACACTCATTGGACCACATACATCAGAATTTATGATTTCCAATAAATCTGTCGCCCGTTCCATTGAACCGGAAAACGGCGTTCTAGTCATCTTGCCCATAAGGCATGGCTCGCATGTATCAAATGATTCATAATCAAGTGATTCCAAAAGTCCATCCGAATGGAGCTTCTTCATGCGTTTAACGCCAATATGACCTAGACGGTAGTGCCACATATATGCGGATATATCATCACTAAGTTTAATCCCTTTAGCATCAACATTATGAATATGTGTAACATTATCATCGAGATCTAATACAAATAAACCATTCATCATCGGTGCATGACCATAAAAGATTTCATTCATATAAATGGAACAACCATTGTTCTCGGATTTAAATGAATAACCACTTCGCATCAAACACGATCCAGATACAATGTTCATGCTCAGTGCAGGCACCAGATAACATTTATTCAAGTTTATAACTAATCCCGACGGTAAGTGGAGAGGCAGCGTTCCGACGGCGATCACATCAACGCTTTATCCATTGCCGACATGCATCTTGACCTCACCCCTTGCTAGCGGTCGCTTGTTCCGCAGCCCCTGATTCGAGTTACAAATATTAGCAACTGAACCGGTATCAAATACCCAGGTGCTACTGCGAGCACTAGTCAAGTACACATCAATAACATGTATATCATATATACCTTTGTTTGCCTTGCCGGCCTTCTTGTCTGCCAGATACTTGGGGCAGTTGCGCTTCCAGTGGCCAGTCCCCTTACAATAGTAGCACTCGGAATCAGACTTAGGTCCAACTCGGGGTTTCTTTTCAGGCGCGGCAACAGGCTTGTCGCCCTTACTTCCCTTACGTTTTCCCTTCTTGTCTTTCTTGAAACCAGTGTTCCTATTGATCATCAACACTTGATGTTCCTTTTTGATCTCCACTTCTGCAGTTTTAAGCATTGACAGAAGCTCGGGGAGAGACTTCTTCATGCCTTGCATATTATAGTTCATCACGAAGCTCTTATAGCTAGGTGGCAGAGACTGCAGAACACGATGGATGCCTAAGTCAATGGGAATCGATATTCCCAAGGACACAAGCTTATCGGTGTAACCCGACATCTTGAGTACATGCTCACTATCGGAGCTGTGCTCTTCCATCATGCAGCTAAAGAACTTTTCTGAAGCGTTGTAGCTCTCTACAGCAGCATGTGTGTCGAAAATCATTTTCAACTCACCCATTGTATCAAATGCATTGCCGTTTTCGAAACGCTTTCGAAGTTCCGGCTCTAGCCCATACAATATGCCGCAATGAACTAAGTTGTGGTCCTCCTGACGAGTCTGATAGACATTTTTATCCTCGTCAGGGGCATCATCTAAAGGTGGGGGGCCTAACGGCGCTTCTAGCACATATTGCTTTTGTGCAGCAGAGAGGAGAATCCTCAAATTCATGGCCCATTCGGTAAAGTTTCTACCGTTCGTTGCTAGTTTTTCTTTCTCCATGAACACATTGAAATTAAAAGCAGGTGGTGCCATCTACAACAGAATTTGTAAAGTTTAGACTAAGTGTATGATAGATTGAGTTCAACTAATCTATATTACGAATGAACTCCCACTCAAAAACGACATCCCTCGTGTCTTTTTGGTGATTACATGAACCAAATCCACTACACCAAGTCCGATCATCACGTGAGTCGGTATAGCTTCAAAGGCGAGCATCAAATGGGCATCATATCAACTATATGACTCATGCTTAACCTTTCGGTCCGTGTTCCGAGGCCATGTCTGTACATGCTAGGCTCGCCAAGTTAGAACCTTAGTATTCGCGTGTGTAACTATTTTACACCCGAAATATGGTCGTGGATCCAAGAACACCCGATCATCACGTGATGTCTTGGAGCGACGAAAACATAACACTAGCCCAAACATCCAAGGTCTATCAAACATCATATGTTTATTAGTGAAATTATATGGTTCCCGCAGATGATCTCTATCATGTGCATCGTGGTATGATCACTATCATACCTATATGTGTAAATCCAAGGTCTATGGATTTTACACGCTATGTGTGTTGTAAGAGTATCATCTCATATTTCTACTTACAACACTACCATATCATAACACTAGCCCAGCAACAATCTAAACTAGACGCCTCTAATTTATCCATTGCAAGTTTTACGTGGCTTAGGGCTTTCGAGATAGAACCGTTCTTACCTACGAACATGAACCACAACGAGGATAATCAAATTGTTGACAACTCGCTTGCAAAATAGATATTGACTATAGTAGGAGAGATAGACACCCGCTAGCCACTTATGCAAACTAGTTGCATGTCAAGCGTGGAACAGGTCTCATGTGCGAGGACATGTAAAGTTTGTCCGGGCCGCTTCATCCCACTATGCCACCAATATCCAAAATTACAACAAAGGAACAACAACATGATCATCATCGCCCACATACTCATATGTGTACTACCCGTGTAAAGTATCTACGCATAGATCCGTCTCTGATACCACTGTAGGGTTCGCAGCAAAGAAAACAAAAAAATTCCTACGATGTGAACTATATACCAAGATCTATCTACTAGATACAAACAACGGGCGGATGTATATCCGTAGAGAACATACCCTTGAAGACCGACAAAGCTTAACGAGTTCAACTCGTGGTTCATGTAGACGATCTCTTGCCGATCTCAAGATCGAGAGGAAGTCCTAGCGCCGCAAATCAGCAGCGCATCCATGCTCGCACACACGTTCGAGGCACCGAGCAACCTCCGCCTCCTCGCTCCAGCGATGCAGCGGAAGCATAACTCTTTCTTGCCGAATAGCCACCGGGAACATGTATCTCGCTAGTCCGAGACCATGGGGAATAAATTCTAGAGGGGGAGAGAGATCCTTCACGAGGAGGTGTGAGAGACAAGTGAGGAGGTGGGATCCTTTTATAGGAGGAGGGGGAACCCCAAGGGGGTGGCCGGCGCATGGGGCTGCCCCCTTGCCCTCCCCTCTTCATGTGGGTGGACACTCCACTCATAAATCTCCTTTAAATTCCCTCCACTCAAAAGTCCACTCAAATTCCCATTAAATTTCCACCAAATTTAATGCAAACTCTCATTAAATAAAACTCTTTTATTTTATTCAGAATTTTGTCAATTACTTTAATGACAAACATTCACAAATAACCCCTTGCTAGAATTCTATTTCACATGCATAACCACTTTATGCAATTTCATCCGAAAACCTGTTTCGGTATCTAGTGAAATAAATTCCTGCGCTTGTTCATTCTTTCGGCATGAAACATTTGCTCCAATTGGATGTCGGTGTCTCTTAAGTGTGTCACCCTACGGTTCGTGAATAATGCGGACATGATCGAGACCCCTCTCGGATCAATAATCAGAAGCGGGATCTGGAGACCCATACTGACTCCCACACATTCAACGATGACTTTCTTGTGATCGTCGGAACCTTTTACGCTAGTATCTTAATCCCTTTGTTTCACGATAGATTACATGTCCGAGATTCGATCATCGGTATCTCCATACCTAGTTTGATCTCGTTACCGACATGCACTCTTTTCTCGTTCCTGTGATATAACATTCTAGTGATCAAATCACTTGCTTGCAAGCTAATCAATGTGATATCACCGAGAGGGCCCAGAGTATATCTATCCGTCATCGGGATGAACAAATTCCACTCTCGATCCATGAGCCTCAACATAACACTTTATTAGTTATGAATCCATCTTTATAATCACCCTGTTACGGTGTGACGTTTGATGTTATCAAGAAACTCTTCCGGTGTTAGTGATTGACATGATCTCATGGTCTAAGGATTAGGATCACTTCGTAAGTTGTTATAGCAATATAAACTCAATGACTTTGATCGTAATGCTATACTTCGGATGAATGTTCATCACACCATTACACTAATGTTGTGATCCCGTTATTAACAACATCCAATGTCCATGATCAGGAAACCTTGATCATCTTTTTAATCAACGAGCTAGTTTATGAGAGAGGCATAACTAGGAACTTTCTGTTTGTTTATTAAACAGACATGTATTAACGTTCCGTATTAATATAATTATAGCATGCAAAATAAACATCTATCATATACTTGGAATACACATAATAAACACTTTATTATTGCCTCTCAGGGCATATTCCCTTCAAAATCCTCGTGTGGGACTTCCTTGGGCTGGACCAGGTATACCAATGTTGTGCACCCATAGGGTATATCCATGTCAAGGGCCAACTCAAAAAAACATGGCTCATATATACCTAGGTTGTTGGACCCAGAAATATGCTATGATGGAACAGTCGGTCAAGTAGGATGCACAAGACTTGGACGACCATCCCAACATTCACATATATAGGAGAGGATTCACATAAACCTCTCCCCAGTGTCTTTGCTTGGATCTTGGGACACGATCCTTATTAGTGGTGTCGAGTTGTAACGCCTAAAAATGTTAAAAAATAGAAATTGATTGTTATTTTATTTTGTGCATCATCATGACACCATCATTGCATATTTTGTTTGCAATTTTGACCGCAAACTATTTTGCTAAAAAAACTATTTTTGTTTTACCCTAATATCCCTATGGTTTTATTAAATTTGTTTCCCTTTTTTTATTTTCAAACTAAATCAGAATAATATTTTCGGTCTGTTACATGACCATAAATGATTTTTTTATTTAACTAAAAATAAAACTAGACTAAAGACCCGTCTAAAGTTTTAGTCTAAAACTAGCCCCATCTAATCTATTTTGGACTAGATAAATAGTCCACCCCCTCTTTTTCTTCCCCAAACCCTAGACCCCAAATCTCAGCCAAGATTAGATCTGAAATCCGCTTCCTTTTCTCAAAAAAAAAAAAATCCTAATCAATCTCTTCGCCGCCGGGTGCTGTTCTTTTCGTCAGCCTGGGCTTCATTTCTTCCTGTGCAAAGTTCTGTCCAGATTAACTTGTGGCGCCCCAAAATCCTCTCCCCAGAGCATCTCTGATTCTTCTTTTTTTTCCTTGGTCTCGATCCACGCGTTGGAACATTTCTTGCTGGCTCCACTCGATGCCCAAAGAAAATAATTCCAAGACCACACTCCACCATGCGCATGCATCTACAGATCCTTGCCGCCTTGGGCCGCTTGCTCCCATGCATGCACACCAGCAAAATATATCACATTAACACATGTTTCTGTACAAATCCAACAACGATCAGCAGGCAGCAGCAGCTCCATCGCCTGCTCGTGTCCACCCTTGCCTCTTCGACAGCAGCAGGGGTCGGCTGCTCCCCACCACCTCCCCTCGTCTCGTGTGCAGCGGAGCCAGCATAGTCGGAAACAACAGTTGTAACTCCACTCAGGTTCCTGTCTTGCGTCGCTAGCCAAGCTGCTCCCCTTAATTCCATGCGCGTGCGGCCGCAAGCTTCCAACCAAGCAGGCCCACACTGCTCTTTATGTCGACCCACACCGTAAGGTGTTTGAGCATATGCCTGAACCAGCTTAGCCTTGCCAAGGTTCATCTCACATCACTCTTTCTGACAACAAGTGGTGTGCTAGCTCGTGTGCCTCCTGCAGTGCGTAATGTTGGTTATCTCAACGAACGGGGCATTTCTGACCGCGCGAGCGACATCCGAACATCCTCGCCAACCGTCCGACGCCAACACCTCACGACAAGATCTTCCCGTGTTCACTAATTTGGCTACTTTGCTACTTCAACAACAATCTGAAGACCTCCTCTCTGCCTCCCCGATCCAAACCTTGAGACCTCACCCTTAGCCCTATTTATATAAATTGTCATATATCTTGTATGCATCAAATTCGGTCATGTGTGTATTGCATATCTTGTGGTTTCAGCTTATAAATAGAAACTCATCTATTAATTAAATATGGAGACTATACGGGGGATATTCTTGGCTCTACTTAAATTTGCGTAGCGAACCGATGCCATGTTTTGCCTTATTAAGCCAATATTTAAATTGCGGGTAGATAAACAACTGAAACCATATTATTTATTTGTCGGGATTCCGATTCCGCTTAACATTGCTAATTTAGACCGCATATTGTCATGTCATGCATCATATCATAATCATGTCGGATCTTTTGTCTAGTATTTTATATTGCATCAGGTGTTCTTTCTAGTGTTTTCTTCTTCACCGGATAGGACGATGAGTGGATGCGAGTTGCGATAAGCCTTCGGTCACCGACTTCGTCTCACAAGCGAGCATTCTCTCCCTTCTACCTATTTTACATTTATAGTGTTTACTTTCTTTCTTTGATCTATTGCTATCCTTATTATCAATTCTATAGTATCGTTTCTTTATTTATCTGCTCCACTATATTGCCTTGGTTATCCTATTGCCTTGTTCGATTAGCTATCTTTGTCCTTGCAAGTCGTAGGCATGCTTAGTATCGCTCTCATACAGGTGAAACATGATACATGGATATTGTTGATGGTAAGATAATTAATCTGATATTGTGGGTTATGGCTTCACCTAATAATAAGGCCCCGGCAGGGACAACCTTTGGGAACTGCTTGAGCCGACCTAGGACCCGTTCGTTTTACGATACTAGTTCTAAGTTGATCGCGCTAACCAAACATGGGGGTTACCGGGATCCCCCTCAACTACCTGCGCTATTCGTTTATCCAGAGGGCTACAAAATTGGTTTTCCATTTGGTGCACACGCATAATATATCCTCAGACATGGGTGAATTTGATATGTCTTTGGACTTGATATTTTGGTGGACTACCATGGCTTGCATTGCATAAAATTGGGATATCATGTCGGAGGTGGGATGGAGCTCTACAAGTTATCTTCCGATCATCGCCCGACCGTAGACTCAAACGCTCTGCCTTCCTTGGGAATCATCGTGCCTCTTGGTTGGAACAACACAGTAGGTGATGCCTCTGGATAAACACGTAGTTAAGGGACAGTTCTTGTTGTGAGATTCGGATGGCACGCGTAATATCTTTCCTGAAGGGTTTAGCATGTGTTTGGGTACAATAGTGCACCTCCGCAGGGTAAATCTTTTTGAGAAGCCGTGTGTCCAGGGCTATGGACGTTTCAGGAGTACGGTGTCATGATCATAGACAACGCCACTAATCCTTTGCCTCTAAAATAATATGACTAGTAATTAGCCTTATCAACTAAACAATTGGATAAATAAATTGTCATTGTGTGTGTTCCGCCAGAGGACTTCCTCGACTGGTCTTCGAGGGGGAATCCTTCAGATGGGTTATGTTTGGTGTTATATTATAGTTATTGTATAGCGCTCTCCTACCTCGCTCTAATAAACAAAGTTGTAGCATGTCTTTATAAGTTAGATAGTACAAGCTTTGCTGTCGCTGAGCCCACAATACCTTGTAGGAGAGGACTGACGAATTCTAAGACTCATCGTGTACTGGCCTCAGTACTGACCGCTCTCTTTCTGTTTTCCTCTTCTCTTTGCCGGTATCCTTTGGCTTTGACAAGTATCTGGTCGACGACGTTAGCAAGGTTACCCTTCCGGCTTGGTCTAGGCAGGGTTTACGGACACCGCTTGGTTATTCTTCAGGACTCTTAGTCCCATTTGGTTCTTATCCATACTCGGATACTATTTATGTTTCTCCTTGAATTGTATATTTTGTATTCTTAACTCGTTGAGTCGTTGTTGTAAATGTAAGTTCTTGTGGACCCTGTTGTAAACTACTGTGATGTAACTACTTAATCAAATCCCACCCACACGAAAGTGTCTGGTGGGCGTCTTCGAATCGCTTCTATGCGGGTTTTGGCGGGAAATGCTAAGATCTGCATAGACTTGATTCGGGGGCGTTACATATACCTAGGTTGTTGGACACAAAAATATGCTATGATGGAACAGTCAGCCATGTAGGATGCACAAGACTTGGACTTGTGCAAAGCATAAGGCCAACCATCCCATCACAGAACATTCACATATATAGTGTGCCACGACATTTTAATCATCGGCATTCTCGAAAACGACCAAATTAAGAAAAAAAGGACCAAAGTAAGCAAAAAAGGACCAAAGAGTAAGCAAAAAAACTAAGCATTGATTCATATATAACCCTAATAATAAACAAAAGAAGTTAGCGTTGATTCATAACCCTAATAAGTAGTAGCATCTATCACAATTAAGTTCAACGACCATCGACACACAAGTACTTGTGGGGATAAAGTTTACATCACACAAGCTCATCGATAGTTCAGAACTATATCTAGGAAAACATCAAGACTTCTGGCTCGGCTGAAGGAATGGGAGTACGCCTTGTTTCGTCATGAACACCCTGACATCACCCTGCATATCTAGGCGATCTACTATGTCATGGTTATTCGGGGGATTGCCTCTATAGAAGACCCCCCCCCCAAATCATGACATCACGAAAGATGATTGCCCCAAACTGCTGCTAGATGCGATACATATCTTGTCTAATATCTAAATCATGGATCTTTGACTTGGCTTTGGCTCACTGTTTGAGATGATTTGGCATCCTGTTGGTCTAGTAGGAACGTCCTCTTGTGATGGAGTGCGTAGTAGGCTTTCTTCTGACTGCCTTCCGGCTGCTTCACACAAGGGAAGTATGTTACGTGGATGGAGAGGGCGGCCACCCCATTAGTTGACACTAGTACCATCTGATCCCAGTGGTTTTGCCGTTTTCTCTATTCTAAACCTCTGAGCACCCAGGTTCAAATCTTGGTGCCCACCTTTTTATGTTTTTATTTTAAAAGTAGTTTTAAATGTTAAAAAATGCCAAAAAATTATCTAAACTATATAAAATATCTATTATATGTCAAAAGTGGTACATATATATCATAAAAGTGACTCAAAGTAGAAAGAAATTAAATAATTGTGTGTCCATTAATAATATGCCATCCATGCATCAATATAATCTTTTTTAGCTAGCGTTTTAGAATTTTTTTTAGATAGCATTTTACAATCTTTTTTCCCTTCTCTGTTTCGATTCAATAATTTAGCCCCGGAACTTTAATGTTTCTTTTTTCGAACGATCTACCTTTTTTTGGGTAGGGTTGTCATTTTTCTTCTTGTGATGTATGTTGCTTCATCGTAGTGTCGTCATCTTCAATCTTTGGATCGTCGTATTAGTCAAATTCTTTCTCATTGGCGACTCCATCCATTCCGATAATGTTTCTTTTTCCTCTCCTCGGGACAACACGGCTAGGCTTTGGCGGGTCGGTAATAAAAAAACATTGGTCCACTTTGCTAGACAATACCCACGACTCATTTTTCATGGCGACATTCGCACCATCGGCCTTGGATTTGGCGGCTTCGGGTATAACCATTATTTTGAAATACCTGTCTTTTCTTTCGACGTTGTTGGCCCATCTGACATGGAACATCGACACCTTTTCGCCACAGTAGTCCAGGTCCTAGAGAATCCTTCTATAGAATCTTTCCTTCACGTTGTCATTGGTGTAGAATTTTGGTGTTACCCCTGAGTTCTGATAGTCACACTTGTTATCCTTTTCCTACGTGTAGAATGTGTAGCCGTTGATATCATACGCCTGATAGGTCACCAGGTTGTGCATGGGTCCATGTTGAAAGAACATTTCATAATCCCTTGTGTTTTGTGTGTTAGATAACAATATCAAGGATTATTTAATGTGTGTTGAAGTGCTGTAGATTTCTAACTTGAAAAGGAAAAGTAAATTGTGTTTGGGGGTGGATAATCGGCCCCTGCCAGGGGCGAATAATCCGCGCCTCCCCAAACTCAGAAGGGCGCAACCCTCAGAAGGGGGGCGGAGTATCTGATGGATTTTTCGGCCAGGCCGGATAATCCGCCACTACAAGGGCCGAATAGTCCGCCCCCTAGGTTTTTATCCAAGTCTGGTGCGACGTCACCTTCTATATGGGGGGCGGAGTTTCCGCCCTAGGGGCGGATTTTCCCCAGGGAGGATAGTCGGCCCCCGCGTGGATTTTCTCCAAGTCAAGACCGGCGTCGCCTTCTGTATGGGGGGCGGAGTTTTCCCCGAAGTTTCCCTCCTAGGGGAGGATTTTTTCCCGGGACGGATAGTCCGCCCTTAGGGGGGAGGATAATCCGCCCCCAAATTTCTCCAACGGCAATATCTGTGTAGGGGGTATTTAATCCGGTCTTCCCCCTCCTGCCAGAACTCTTGATTCATTCGAAAAAGTCAGGATCTGTTCGTCAACCTTCATCCAAGAGAGCTCCACCTTCATCCACCCAAAGGCCCCATCCCTTGGGGAATCGAAGGAGGAGAACTCGATCTTCAACCACTGCAATCAAGCGCTTCATCTCCTTTCCATTCATTTGGAGAATCACTGATCTAGTATTTCTTGCAAATATATAGATCCTTGCTTTTATTTATATTGATAAACCTTGTTCTTGTGACAGCTTGTTGTCATTACGGGAGCCCCCAATTCAGTTGTTGGTGTGTGCCCCAGTAGAGTAGTAAAGGCACCGATTCCCGCCTCGAAGGGTTCCAATAGTGGAGAAGGTGGATCAGGCCTTTCGTGGCGAGATCCATCAGAGAATAGGGTGATCCCTATTGTGGCGTGGTGGTCTTAGAACCGCCCACTCCTCTAACGCAGATGTACTTCCCTTAACAAGGAAGGAACTGCGGTAAAACAAATCCTTGTGTCTCTGCGTGCTCCACTACGGCTTCCTCGCTCCTCTCTTTATGTTCTTAGTAGCTAGGTTTGCATATAGGGAAATTATCGTAGTTGCATATCTAGAGAAATTACTTTGTGTCAAGCCTAAAACTGAAAAAGAACTAAAAATTGAGTAGCACCTATTCACCCCCCCTCTAGGTGCCCATACAATCCATTTCAATTTGTACCAGAGCCCCGGTTCTTAATTCGGGCTTAATCGCCTAAGAGAAGTATGGGTTCCAAGGGAGATGGGAGTGATGCTCCGGAGGTAGTCACCATGAACGATCTCAAGACGTTGGAAACAACCTTTGGTTAGTTCAATGGAGGCTAAGATGGAAGAGATGCGTCAATTGATAATGCGTCTTTCCACATCATCACCTCCATCTACCTCTGAGGCTACCACTCCGCAATCCAAGGAAACGGGTAAAACCGATTCCAAAGATAACGAAGTGGTTGGTGATGGCACTAGCAAGAGCTCCTCCTCGAAAAAGGATAGTGGTAAGGAAGTATACAATGAGGTTTCCCATGTGTATTCTCCTGATCCACCTGTCCCATATCCACATATACATAATAGAGGTGATCCACCCAAACTTTCAACATCTACTTTTAATCAATGGCAATTTTTGATGAAGTCTCATGTGTGCAGCTCCTCCATTGAGTTGTGGAAAATCATAGAGAATGGTATTCATGTTGGAGACCCCCACAACCTAACAAGAAGATAGGTTGTTGATAGTAAACTCAACACTACAGCTCTACACATGATCCAACTTGGTGTGGGTGACAAAGACATGCCACACATTTAGCATCTTAGTACAACTAAGGAAGCTTGGGATGACCTCACCGAGCTCTTCATTGGAAATGAAAGTATGAGAAGGAATAGGTATGATGCTTTGAGCAATGAAGCTGAAGGATTTTATATGTTGGATGGAGAAGACCATGAGGACATGTATAGGAGGCTCAAGTTAATAGCCACCACTTTCAGGAATCATGGTGCCTCTCATGTTGATGATGCATGGATCAAGCGCAAGTATGTCAGTGCTCTTATGCCATTTGAGCCCACAGATTTGAAGAGTCTCCAAGGAAGGCATAATTACCATCTTATGACATCCAATGAGGTAATGCAAGAAATGGAAGCTTTCAAAGTGGCTGCCAAGAATGCCGAAGATGCCCGTGCACGAGCTATGGGGATGCAAAAGGGGGTCAACATGGCCTTGAAGACAAGTGTGTATGATCATGATGAAGATGACATAGAAGGTATGGACTGTCCCGAGGATGTAAAAAGAATTCATGGACAATACATGGCCTTCTATGCTAGAAACTTTTAGAAGGATCCGGCCAAGGCCAAATCTGAACTAGAACGCAAGAGTGGAGCATATGGAAGAAAGGAAAACGGTCCCAAGCTAAGAACATGTTTCAACTGTGGAGACCGGCTGCACTTTGTAGCCAAGTGCCCGTATCAAAGTAGGGAAGATAATAGAGGAAGACTTCTTAAGGAAAAGTCAAAGGCTCCACGCAAGAAACAATTTGTAAAGAAGAATGCTCTGTTCAAGAAGCAACCAAAGATTGTTCTAGTGGCTCAAGAAGAATATTCTTCGGGAAGTGAAGATGAAGACAAGGATGATAGCTCTCGAGAGGTGGCTTCTATAGCCACCACATCTACACCAACATCTCTCTTCGAATCTCCGAATGAAAATGTCATCAACAAGAACGCTACTTGTCTCATGGCAAGAGGCTTCGAGGTATCAACTTCTAACACTTCTTTTCCTCAGGCTATGATTAACATGGATGATCCTACTAGCCTTAAGGTTAAAGAAGAGATTATTGATTTGGACTATTTCTTCACTAACTTGCAAGGTGAGCACAAAATACACTTTGAGGCTGTTATGGACCAGATGGCCCAAAATGAAGTGCTCCTTGAAGAAAAGGGCAGAATTGAAAGGGAGAATGCAATGGAAATTGCGTCCTTAAAAAATGCTCTAGAAGAAGAAGAGGATCGGGCTTCTCTTGAAGAGAGGCTTGAGTCTATTGAGGAGTCACATGAAGAAATATTAGAAAAGCTTGTTAAGGATCATGACAATGCAGTTGCCAAAGCAAAGAAGTTAAAGAAAGAAAATATTGACTTTGGGGCTGCTCATGCTAGACTCTCCGAGGAATTGGAGAAACTTGACATTGCTCACAAGGCGTTGAAAAGTGAATTATCCATTCTCAATGAGTCACATGATCAGCTCCAAAGTCGATTGACCAAGTATGATGTTCCTAGCACATCTAAATCAACATATATTCACAAATAAAAAGCTAGTGTGGAAGAAGGGCTTGTCAATGAGAACACTCCCAAAGATAAGGGTGTACTTGATGAGGTACTTGGCAAGCAAATGTCAAATCTTGGTAAAGTGGGACTTGGATATGTCACCAAGTCCAATAAGAAGAAGAACAACAAGAAGAAGACCAAGGGTGAACAATCAAAGACAAGCACCGCTGAGAAGAATGTCACAAAGACAAAACTAACAATATTGGTTTTGCAGGGTATCACAATCCAAATTATGAACTTTTTTGTGATTATTATGGCGATGTTTATGCTTATTATGTTGGTCCTTTTGATGAATATGTTGCTTGGTCTATTTGGGTTCCAAAGACCCTTGTTACTAACATGAGAGGACCCATTGAAAAATGGGTACCTAAAACCAAGAAGTAATTCTCTTGCAGGGCTATGCTTCCGGTGGGTCTAAATGGGTGCTGGATAGTGGATGCACTAGTCATATGACCGGAAGCAAGGAGATCATCACGGAGATGCGACCCAATCATGATAATATTACAGTCTCCTATGGTGATAAGTCTAAATCTCAGGTATTGGGTCTTGGCAAGGTTGTGGTCGCCCATGATATCTCTCTCGTGGACGTCGTGCTTGTTGAGAGCCTCGGTTACAACCTTCTTTCTGTTCGTGCCCTTGGTAAGATGGGCTGTGTTGTTTTCATTGATGATGATTTGGTGGTACTCTTGTGGAGCAAGTCTCTAAAGGTCGCTTTCGTTGGGTACATCGAAAATGACCTGTATGTGGTGGACTTTTCGTGGAAAACCACTTCGGGTCCGATGTGTCTATTCGGAAAGGCCGACGTGTGCTGGCTATGGCATCGCCGTTTAGCCCATGTCAACATGAGAACTTTGAAAAGTCTACACAAGGGTGGCCACTTCCTTGGACTAAAAGACAATGTTTTCTTTGCCAAAGATCGTGTTTGCAGGCCTTGTGTTGAAGGCAAAATGCATGACTCTCCCCACAAGAGGAAGACCATTGTTTCTTCTAAGAGAATTTTGGAATTACTTCATGTGGACTTATTCGGTCCTCCATCTCATGCCAGTCTTAGTGGGAAGAAGTATTGCTTGGTCATAGTCGATGATTACTCAAGATACATATGGGTCTATTTCTTCAAGCTAAAGAGTGAGACTCAACAAACGGTCATTGACTTCGTCAATGAGGTTCAACGTCAACACAATGTTCCCATCTTGGTAATAAGAAGTGATAACGGCTCCGAGTTCAAGAACTACACATTGAATGAGTTTCTAAGTGAAGAGGGGATAAGACATCAATATTCCGCTGCGTACACCCCTCAACAAAATGGTGTATCCGAGAGGAAGAACCGCACTTTGATGGATATGGCTAGATCAATGTTGGATGAATTCAAGTCTCCTTACAACTTTTGGGCTGAAGCCATATCCACCGCTTGTCACTCATCAAATCGGCTCTACCTCCACAAGATCTTGGACAAGACCCCATATGAAATACTCATCAGTAACAATCCCAACATTTCGTACTTCTAGGTATTCGGTTGTAAGTGTTTCTTTCTTATCAAAGGTGTATGTTTGTCTAAATTTGAATCTAAGGCTTTAGAAGGTATTTTTGTTGGTTACGGTGCCGAATCCCACACTTATAGAGTCTACAACAAGCTCTCCGGAATTGTTGTGGAATCTTGTGATGACCCGCAAGTGTAGGGGACCGCAACAGTCTTCGGGGGTAGTATTACCCAATTTATTGATTCGACACAAGGGGAGCCAAAGAATACTTGCAAGCCTTAACAACTGAGTTGTCAGTTCAGTTGCACCTGGAAATAGTTCTTTCTCACAGAAGTTTATCAGTAGCAACAGTTTGATAGTAGCAATAGCAAAGCAACAGCAGAACAGGAGCAATAGTAACAGTAACAGTAAAGAGTGGGATTCGAGTGCGTTAGGCATAGGGATGGATGGACGGGCGTTGCATGGACGAGTCTAAACATGTAACTTCAATATCTAGGGCATTGCAGATAAATAATAACAAGCATCCAAGTACTAAAAAATCCTAGGCATGTGCTCCATATATAGTCATACGTGCTCGCAATGAGAACTTGCACAACATCTTCTGTCCAGCCAGCCCGTGGCAGCGGGGCCTCTAGGGAACTACTGGCAATTAAGGTGCTCCTTTTAATAGAGCACCGGAGCAAAGAATTAACACTCCGTGAACACATGTGATCCTAGCACCAAGCCATCCCCTCTGGTTGTCCCAATTATTGTCACTTTGGGGCCTTTGGATCCGGACAATGATATGTGTACACAACTTGCAAGTAAGATCACAAACAATACTATCATAATGATTCAATAATAAGTTCAGATCTGAGATCATGGCACTCGGGCCCTAGTGACAAGCATTAAGCACAACAAGTTGCAACAAAGTGAAATAGCACTAATAGAGATACTAGGCACTATGCCCTAACAGATCTTATTCGATACATGATAGAACTCATCCAATCCCTACCATCCCCAAGCGTACAGCGGGGGATTACTTACTCATGGATGAGGGAAATATCGGTGGTTGATGGAGATGGCGATGATCCTCTCCAAATTCCTTGTCCTGGCAAGGTGCCAGAACGGAGTTTCTGGATCCGAATCTTGGTTTCTGATGGCGGCGGCGGAGCGGAACTCTTTCTGGAAAACTATCGAATCCCCCTCGGTTTTTAGGTCGAGGGGCAACTTATAGGCGCAGAGGGAGGCCGAGGGGGTGCCTGGGGTGGCTGCACCCCCTAGGTGCGTCCAGAGGTGGGCCCGTGCCTGGCAGGGGTGTGGGCCCCCCAGTCCCCTTCTCCGTCTCATCTTCTGGCTCCGTGGGTATTCTGGTGAAATATAATTTTTGGCATATTTTCCGGGATTTTTCCTGATAGTTGATTTTCTGCACAAAAATAAGACGCCAAGGTAATTCTGCTGAAAACAGCGTCAGTCCGTGTTAGTTGTATCCAAATAACACAAGTTTAGAGGAGAAACAATAGCAAAATTGTTCGAGAAAGTAGATACGTTTTGGACGTATCAACTACCCCCAAGCTTAGCTTATTGCCTTTCCTCAAGCAATTCAGTTGAAAACGGAGTGCGATAAAAGAACTTTCATGAACACATTTGCGTCATATGATGTATAAATTCTCAGCACATGAGTAGATGCTTAAACCATTCATAATAAGAAGTATGCAACCAAGTATACTCAATAATCATTGCAATCTATGAAGAGAAACCAACTCAATAACAGTAAGTAGCATGTAACATAAATATAAGCAACATTGCAATGCTCATAGTAAGGTATGATAGAGTGGTATCTCGCTTGCCTTTGTTTGTAGAGAACAATATAAATGCCAAGGCACCTCTGAAGTTCAAGTGAAGACTAGAGGTAAAAATATCAGAGATACAAGCATCAAAGTCATGACATAATAATTAACCAAGTTTTGGAACAAACACAAGAATGAAAACTATGCTCTCAAGAAGGTGCTCATAGAATAAGTTGTGACTCAACAAAGTTGTGAAAACGGTTTTGAAAAGTTTGAAAGGCTTCCTAATGCTGAAAGGAAGGTACTCATTAGCTTTGAGCTCTCATTTCCCCTATCATAAGCATCTTCATGTGGTTAAGGTGAAAGTGAGGTCCACTCTGAATCATATGAGGGGCGCTCCGCATGCTACTCAACTTTGGTTACCTATAAGTTCTTGTCATTGTAGATACATGCATATCATAGAGAACCGCCAATGGGGTACCCCTTGCACATGATACAGGAGCTATCCTATGATCAAAATGACAAGGCAAGCAAACAATGGGCATCTCAGCGATCTTTTTATTTACTATGTGCATAGCTTTTTACTGAGGATGCTTCACAGAATGCTCATTATGGTGGTGCTGCAAGTTTCCACCATGATTTGGCATGGCTTAGGCTAGCGGCCCAGGCGTTTCTCTAACACAATATATATACTCCATGAACTCACAAGATCCTCTTTTATTTTACACCGTCGACATCTACAAATAAAAGAGCAAAGTATCAACTGGATAGGATATCGAAAAAGTGTTAAAAGCATTCCCCGTGGCAGCACGGTTCTGCTGACTCCCAACATATAATTTGCAAGCATATAACTTTCATGGACAGGTCACAATGGTTCAAGATTATTAAGTGCAAGGAATAAAGTGTGACATCAAGTTCGTGAGAGATTTACTAACTAACTTTCTCAAAACAGACAAACAATTTATTTGGAAGAAAACAAGGCATATAGAATATGCACTGAAATAGCAAACGATGCTAATAGGTAGGTATGGTGGACACAATTGGCAATATTGGTTTTGGGGAGTTGGAAGCACAGGTAGAGCTCATACTCAGTGCAAGTGAAGGCTAGCAATAGAGAGGGAGCGACAAACGAGAGAGCAATAATTGTCATAATCATGCTTGCAATAAAATAGGACTAATTATGGCATGAAAGTGATACAAGTACTCTGAGGCAAAATAATTCATCGAGGCTTACTAACTATTGATTAGTCATATGCATGCGTGAGCATGTGCCAAGTCGATTCATATGAAACTTCTAGAGGAGGATACCACAATATCATATCAAAATATGAATAAAACAATGGACGCAAAAATTCATATGACATGCTACAAACTATTACCAAGCTGGAGCTAATCATAGACAAGCAAGAACTACTAAGCATCCATCAGTAACATACACCTTACAATGAACAAGCTAAGCATGCTCACAATGATGAGTATATGTACAAAAATGAAAACAAATAGAGTTCGTTACCAGCCTCTTACCACACCTCAAGTTGTCTTAATCTTCATTATTGCCCTTCACTTGTGTGACTTGAATAATAACATGAAAACCAAAATCCACTGAGGACGGCTGAAACCTGCAAAGAACTCACAAAACCAAAGAAGAACAACAAATATTTTTGGTGTTTTCGATTTTTCAAACAAGCCAACAAAGCAAAAAACAAGCAAAGCAAAAACAAACCAAACAAAGCAAAATCTTTTTGGATTTTTCTTTTTTAAGGCAAACCAAAGCAAAGAAACAAACCAAGAGAAACAACATTTTTTTTTTGGTATTTTTGTGTTTTTGAGAAATAAGCAACAAGAACAAAAAATAAAGCAAAACAATGGATATACAAAGAACCGACCGAACATGATATATAGATGAGTGTGATGTCGGTATACCTCCCCCAAGCTTAGGCTTTTGGCCTAAGTGGGGCTCAATCCCATGGTGCCCAAGTAGATGCACCTCCGTAGTACGACGAGGAGGCTCCCTCGTCCGGGTACGAGCTCGAGGACTCTCCAGTGTAGTGTACAGTGGGGTCATACGAGGGTGCTTACTCCTAAATGTGTCCATAGAAGCTAAGAGAGCGCAACTTGTCATCCATCTCCTCCTTGGAGCGTGACAAAGGTCCCTGAGAAATACTGAACAAAGTGGTTTGGGGGAGAGGGATCTCTCTCTACCCCGTCAATAAACAACATTCTATAAACCAAGTTCCCAAGCGTAGAGCCATTAGTGACAAAGTGGTGCGACTTCATGGCAGCAAGATCAAGCCTCTGAGGAGCCAAAACTGTATCATTTGGATCAACATCAATGTCCAAGGCAGTAGCAACACGCATAGAAATAACTCCCCCATAAATGGGTCCCTTAGCAGTTAAACGACGAGCAATGATAGAAGCAAGATTGTACTTGGTATCATTGTTGAGCGCAGCGGCAAAGAAAGCCAAATGATAGCTGGAAATATTACTAGTGTTCTCCCTACCAAGAACATTGGTGGCAAGATAGTAAGTGAAGTACCTGATGGCTGGAAGCTGAATGTTTCTTATCTTTCCCCGTTGAGCCCTACGGTTATCATCATTGGTTATACCACGGTAAAGCTCCAACAAATCGGTGGGTTGAGCAGGAATCTTCTTTGCTGACCGAGCTGTACCAAGTCCCAGAGCCTCACAAAATTTCTTCAACGTCATATGGTAAGACCTGCCATAAATCTTGAAAGAAACATCTGGACTAAACATGTTGTTAGTAAAGGATAAGCTCTCCGCAAATGTTTTAGTGAGTGTAGCATATTGCACGCTCTCATCCTGCATAAGACTTGTTAGACCATCCCTCCGAACCAAGGTCATAAAATCATCAAGAATCCCAGCAGCCCGCAAGAAGGTTTGGCAAGGAAAAGCGGAGGGGTGCGCATCCCCCTCATCTCCCTCGTCGCCGAATCGCGGAGTGATGAGATCCTCATTTTATGAGGGCCTAGCACGGTAGGATGATCTTGAAGGACTTGTCCTTCTAGGTGCATCACTCTCAAATATCTCTCCAAATGTGTGGTTGTCCATGACCACTCTATTCTGAAATTTTAAGACAAACATCAAACCAAGTGATTTATAAGTTGATAAATGATGAGAAACTACTATAGGAACTTGATAGAGGGCCACACATGCATTAAAATGAAATCTCTAAGCATATAACAAGCATGCAATCTCACACAACCTGTCATTTATAGCAGCAAAATACTCAAGAAACAATCTACCAATCACAAATCTAATTGGACAAGTGGAGGAGGCACATACCAACGAGCAATCCCTCCAAAAATCAGCAGCAAAGATGGGCTAAGCTCGGCGAAGATCGAAAATCGCTAGAAAGAACAGCAAGAACTCAAGCTTGAGCAAGTTTTCCGGTGTTTTTGGGAGAGAGAAAGAAGATGGTTGTGAGGGGGCACCATGAAGGGGCCCAGGTGGGCCAGATCCCCCTAGGCGCCACCCAAAGGTAGGCCGCGCCTACCATGGGTGTGGTGGCCTGGGGTGGCTCCCTGGGTCACTTCAGGTGTCCCTCTGCCCCTTTTTCGAGGAAACATTTATTTTGAATTTTCTGGGATTTTTTAGGAAACTTTATTTTTGGCCAATTTTCAGGGTATGAAAATTGATTTTCTCGCAGAAACACTTTTTCAGAAGAAGCAAAAGCAAACCAAAAGCCAAACTACAGAAGTTCTAAGACAAACTAACAAGCAAACAACTAACAAAACCAAAGCTAGCAAAAGAAAGGCAAAGACTAGGAAGGAGAAAAGTAAAAGAAAGCGAGTATAACCACAGTGGAAACATTATTTTGTTCATTAAAATCCTTTTGTTAATAAGGTTGATCAAGTCTTGTTACCAAAACAATCTTATATGAAACAAAACTTTGCATTCCACAATGTGATTATGTTACCTCATACTTGATAGCAATAGTCCCAATCATAATAGTTTCAAAATTTTCTTGTGGAATGGGACAATATATTTCTCCAACATTTATGCTCTCTACATTTTCAATGGAATTCAGGCAATAGCTCTTAACAACCTTCTTGGGGAAATAAACAGTATGCTCTTTGTCATCAATATTGAATGTTACTTTTCCTTGATTACAATTAATGACAGCACCTGGAGTATTAAGAAAAGGTCTCCCAAGAATAATAGACATATTATCATCTTTAGGCATCTCAAGCACAACAAAATCAGTTAAAACCAAGCAGCTATGAGCCACTTGAACAGGAACATCCTCACATATACCAACATGAATAGTAGTTGACTTATCAGCCATTGGCAATGATATATTGGTTGGTATCAACTTTTCTAGCTAGTCTCTTGTAGAGAGAAAAAGGCATAACACTAACTCCAGCTCCCAAATCACATAAAGCAGTTCTAACATAATTTTTCTTAATAGATCAAGGAATAGTTGGTACACCTGTATCACCAAGTTTCTTTGGAACCTTACCATTGAAGGAGCAATTAGCAAGCAAAGTAGAAATCTCCTCATTAGGAATATTCCTTTTATTAGAGACAATATCCTTCATATACTTTGAATAAGGAGGCAACTTAATAGCATCAGTCAAAGGAATTTGCAAAAATAAAGGTTTCATCCACTCACAAAACTTGTTGTAGTGTTCTTCCTCCTTTGACTTGTGTTTCTTACCTAGAAAAGGCATAGGTTTCTGCACCCAAGGTTCTCTCTCTTACCATGTTTATTAGCAATAAAATCTTCCTTAGTGTACCTAGTGTTCTTAGTGTGCTTCTCAAGTTCTTCCTCAACTTCATCCTTATCAGGAGCATCATTATTACCACTCTCAGTTTTAGCATCAGAGACAGATATACTATTAGGATCTACAGCAGGTTCAAGCGGTTCCTCAACTATCTTATGTTTCTTTTTCTTTCTCTTACGAGGACTACCACTACTTTCACATTGTTGAGAATCGTGCTCAATTATTTTAGGGTGTCCTTTAGGATATAAAGGATCTTGAGTAGCTATACCACTCCTAGTTCTAATTCCATAAGCATGTTTATCTCCTGAGGCATTAACTAGCATATCCTTTTGTAACTTAGCAAGTTGAACAAGTTGGGTTTGAACCATTTGAAAGTGTTTACAAAGCATTTTAATATCATTAGAAGTTCTTTCCACAATATCTTTCAATTCATTGATAGCTCTAGAGTTTTCCAATAAATGATTCTGAACTTGTTTATTAAAATTACCTTGTTTAACAATAAAAATGTCAAGTTCCTCTAAGTATTGATCAGGAGGCTTACCATAGGGAAGATCACCTTCATCAAAGTGTTGGAGAGAGTGTACCTCAATAGTAGATGAGTGGGGAATTGGCTTACATAATTCTTCTATAGGAGGTAGATTCTTCACATCTTCAGCTCTAATACCTTTCTCCTTTAGACATTTCTTAGCTTCTTTCATCACTTCATCATTTAATGCAATAACTCCCCTCTTCTTTGGTATTTATGTTGGATCTGGTTCAGGCACAACTGGTTCAGGAGTAATAGGCTCAGGTGTATTTAGCTTAGTTCAAGTCCAATCATCATAATTATTGCTTATCTTAGCCATTAATTCTTTGGCATCTGTAGGAGTTCTTTTCCGGAAAACACAATCAGCAAATCTATCTCGGTAGGTCCTAGAATCATCAGTTAGTCCATTATAATAAATGTCAAGAAGCTCATTCTTAGGCAATGGACATCCAGGATGTGCATGAATCAAGGCACAGAACCTTGTCCATGACTCAGGCAATTTCTCTTCTTCTCCCTGTTTAAAATCAAAAAGTCTCTGCAAAGCAGCATGTCTAGCACTGGGAGGAAAATATTTATGGAAGAAAGAAGCAATCAAGCAATCAGGGCTATCAATGGAACCAGGAGGTAATCTATTAAACCAAGCCCTAGCTTCTACTTTTAGTGAAAAAGGGAAGATCTTAGTAACAAAATACTTGCGCATCTTAAAATCATCAGAGAACAAAGCACTCATAGTAGAAAGCTCATTCATATGAGCCACG
Organism: Avena sativa; assembly: GCA_916181665.1. Taxonomy (NCBI): domain Eukaryota; kingdom Viridiplantae; phylum Streptophyta; class Magnoliopsida; order Poales; family Poaceae; genus Avena; species Avena sativa. Next base: position 10,351,845 of record OV702285.1, on the reverse strand, counting down.
TCACTCTCATTTTCAGTCCCACAAAAAGGTTCTTTCTCAACAATGTCCAAGTAGGACAAATCAAGAGAGAAATCATAATCTTTATTCTTAATATCTATGGGAGAGGTGGTAAACTTAGGATCAGAGGACAGTTTAGGCATAATGGTGCGTCTAGCAAGGATACTCTTAATAGCACTATTACCATGTGTGTTTCGGCACTCTTCAACAAATTCATCAGTGAACTCAATGTAACCATCATTAATATCATAACTTTCTCTAGACTCAGGTGAGCTAACAGGTGTAACAGTGTCTTCACTAGGAGTTTCGGTATTTCCTAGACTAGCCATAGTAGCATCTAGGAAAGGACCTAATGAACCACTCGCATCAAGCACAGTAGAAGTAACATCATGAGGATCAAAAGCAGTTTCAGATCCAGCAGTAGTAGCAGTGTGTGTAGCATGAGTATATGGTGGTGGTGTGACAAGCTTACTTATAACAGACGGTGTATCAAGACCAACATAGGTGTTTAGGACTGTACCTCTTATTGTAGTTGATGGTAAAATAGGGAACTTTCCATCACGATACTTACCCATGATGAACGGAGCAGTAGTGAACAATAATAGATCCAAGTGAACTTACAAATAAAGCTATGCTCCCCGGCAACGGCGCCAGAAAATAGTCTAGATGACCCACAAGTGTAGGGGATCGCAACAGTCTTCGCGGGTAGTATTACCCAATTTATTGATTCGACACAAGAGGAGCCAAAGAATACTTGCAAGCCTTAACAACTGAGTTGTCAGTTCAGCTACACCTGTAAATAGTTCATGCTCACAAAAGTTTATCAGTAGCAACGGTTTGATAGTAGCAATATCAAAGCAACAGCAACAGCAGAACAGGAGCAATAGTAACAGTAACAGTAAAGAGTGGGATTCGAGGGCGGTAGGCATAGGGATGGATGGACGGGCATTGCATGGACGAGTCTAAACATGTAACTTGAAGATCTAGGGCATTGCAGATAAATAATAACAAGCATCCAAGTACTAAAAAATCCTAGGCATGTTCTCCATATATAGTCATACGTGCTCGCAATGAGAACTTGCACAACATCTTCTGTCCAGCCAGCCCGTGGCAGCGAGGCCTCTAAGGAACTACTGGAAATTAAGGTGCTCCTTTTAATAGAGCACCAGAGGAAAGCATTAACACTCCGTGAACACATGTGATCCTCAAACCAGAGTCATCCCCTCCGGTTGTCCCAATTATTGTCACTTTGGGGCCTTTGGATCCGGATAATGATATGTGTACACAACTTGTAGGTAAGATCACAAACAATACTATCATAATGATTCAATAATAAGTTGAGATCTGATATCATGGCACTCATGCCCTAGTGATAAGCATTAAGCACAACAAGTTGCAAAAAAGTCAAATAGCACTAATAGAGATACTAGGCACTATGCCCTAACATATCTTATTCGATTACATGATAAAACTCATCCAATCCCTACCATCCCCAAGCCTACAGCAGGGGATTACTCACTCATGGATGAGGGAAACATCAGTGGTTGATGGATATGTGTTGGTGATGACGATGGCGATGATCCTCTCCAAATTCCCCGTCCCGGCAGGGTGCCAGAACGGAGTTTCTAGATCCGAATCTTGGTTTCTGGTGGCGGCGGCAGAGGGGAACTCTTTTTGGAAAACTATCGAACCCCCCTCGGTTTTTAGGTCGAGAGGCAACTTATAGGCGTAGAGGGAGGCCGAGGTGGTGCCTGGGGTGGTTGCGCCCCCTAGGCGAGGCCAGAGGTCGGCCCGCGCCTGGAAGGGGTGTGGGCCCCCCAGGCCCCTTCTCCGTCTCGTCTTCTGGCTCCGTGGGTCTTCTGGTGAAATATAATTTTTGGCATATTTTCCAGGATTTTTCCTGATAGTTGATTTTTGCACAAAAACAAGACACCAAGGTAATTCTGCTGAAAACAGCGTCAGTCCATGTTAGTTGTATCCAAATTACACAAGTTTAGAGGAGAAACAATATAAAAAGTGTTCGAGAAAGTAGATACGTTTTGGACGTATCATCTTGTAGTGTGGAATTCGATGAAAATGATGGCTCCCATGTGGGGCAAGTTGATATTTGTGATGCAGATGCTGAAATACCCCAGGATGCCATAAGAAGAATGGGTGCGGGATTTTTCCACCCCATTGAGGAACCCCCTGTGGCGGATCGGGAAGGACAATGCTCCACTCAAGTGGAGCCCTCATCTACACAAGATCAACAAGCCCCTACTGCTGGAGAAACCTCTGCACCAACACCGCAACCTTCTGAAGATCATCAGTCTTCTGGGCAGAATGATAGTCCCAAGCCGGACTATCCGCCCCCTCCAAGGGGCGGACTGTCCGCTCCTGGAACTCCAACACGCCCCAGGGGACTTCAAGAAGAACAAAACGGCCAAGAAAATTCCAGGCCGGATTCTTTGTCCCCAGGTGGTGGATTATCTGGCCCTGGAACTCCCAGCTCTGTCAGGGACTCTCACGAAGAAGAAGTTGCAACCACATCTCCCAGGCCAGATAGTCCGGCCCCACCCAAGGGCGGATTATCTGGCCCTGAAGAACCTGTTCAGCAACAAGCTCCTGTTATCAGCTCAGATTAAGATCAAGGGCAAGGTAGTGGACAAGACAAGGATCCAAATGATGAATCAACTCCTTCTAGAAACAATAAGGAAATTGAGGCTCGTCGCAAGGCTCATGCGGATCGGAACCTTGAGCTAAGGGGTCACACTCTTGAAAAGGTTGTCGGTGATCTAAGAAGAAGGGTGTCTACTAGAAGAGAACTTGCAAGCTTCTATGATCATCAAGCTCACATTTCTATGGTTGAACCAAAGAAGGTCTTTGATGCTCTTGAAGATCCCGATTGGGTGGTTGAAATGCATGAAGAATTAAATAACTTCGAGCGCAACAAGGTTTGGAAGCTCGTAGAGAAACCCAAAGAGTGCCGCAATGTTATCAGCACCAAGTGGATTTTCAAGAAAAAACAAGATGAAAATGGCATTGTTGTGAGGAATAAAGCAAGGCTAGTGGCTCAAGGATTCTATCAAGTGGAAGGAATTGATTTCGGCAAAACTTATGCTCCTGTTGCTCGTATTGAGTCCATCAGTATCCTCCTTGCCTATGTCGCTCATCATAATTTTAAATTATAGCAAATGGATGTTAAGAGTGATTATCTTAATGGTCCACTACATGAGTTGGTATACGTCAAGCAACCCCCAGGATTTGAGGATCCCAAATTTCCAAACCATGTCTACAAACTCGATAAGGCGCTCTATGGCCTTAAACAAGACCCACGTGCGTGGTATGAGCACCTTAAAGAGCTTTTGTTAGACCATGGATTCGAAGTTGGGCAAATCGATCCCACTCTTTTTACTAAGAAGGTTAATGGGGAGCTTTTTGTATGCCAACTATATGTAGACGACATTATTTTTGGCTCTACTAACCAAGCTTTTAACGATGAATTTTCAAAGCTTATGACTGATAGGTTTGAGATGTCTATGATGGGAGAATTGAGGTTCTTTTTTGGATTTGAGATCAAACAACTTAGAGAGGTAACTTTCATTAATCAAGCTAAGTACATCCAAGACATGCTCAAGAGGTTCAAGATGACGGACCTCAATGGCGTTGCTACTCCAATGCAAACTAAGTGTCATATGAGCTTAATCCAAAGGGTAAAGACATGGACCAAAAGGTATATCGATCCATGATCGGCTCTCTCCTTTACCTTTAGGCCCGATATCGTGTTCAGTGTAGGAGTGTGTGCAAGGTACCAAGCCGATCCTAAAGAAAGACACCTAGTGGAGGTCAAGAGAATCTTCAGATATTTGGTTCATTCCCCAAATTTTGGTTTATGGTATCCCAAAGGCTCCAGTTTCTCTCTATGTGGTTACACTGATTCAGATTGGGCTGGTGACAAAGGCGATCGAAAATCAACTTCTAGTGCATGTCAATTCTTGGGCGGGTCTCTAGTGTGTTGGTCTTCAAAGAAACAAAATTGCATATCACTCTCAACCGCCGAAGCTAAATATGTTGCTTCTGCAAGTGCTTGTACACAATTATTATGGATGAGGCAAACTTTAAAGGAATATGGTGTCAATTGTGACAAAGTGCCTCTTTTATGAGACAATGAAAGTGCTATCAAAATTGCTTACAATCCGGTGCAGTATACAAGAACAAAACATATTGAGATTCGCAATCATTTCATTCGGGATCATGTTGCCCATGGCGATATTGCACTATCTTTTGTGAGCACGAAGAACCAACTTGCTTATATCTTCACGAAGCCTCTTGATGAAGCAAGATTTTTTTATTTGAGGAATGAGCTAAATATCATAGATTTAAGGAGCTTGGCTTGACTACCCTTGCATACTCACTTACTCTTCTTCATGTATTTGGTTTAGATGCGGTCATAGACATAGGGGGAGTGTGGTCCTAAATGATTGGGCTAACCCTCCCCCCATAATGCCGAAAGCAAGTAAAATCATTTCCCTTAATATCATTTTGTGATATGTGGGTCATCGATGATCATTGGTTTTGAACTCAAGATACATCTTCACGGTGTCATGCCATGCGCTCCAACATGGCGACTTCGGCCACCGCCCTCTTCCTTGAGAACAGTTGGTTTCTATTGGCTCTCTTTGGTTTTTCTCGCATATCTCTTGTTCTTATGGAAAACACACCCAATTTTGGATTCTGGTTAATTTGTTCTTGCAACTTTGGGTGTGTAGTACCATCTCAGTTTATTGCTTTAAACCCAAGACTTTTTCTCCATCTCGAGCATCGCTCTTCTTCCTTTTTGGCGTTTTGATGCCAAAGGGGGAGAAGTAGTTCTATTAGGTCTCGGATTTGCATGGGTCAGGCCAAGCACTTGCCTCTTTTCATTCACTTTATTTGCTTGATTGTTCCCTTTTAGCGTGAACTTATTTGTTATTTGTGCTTGGTTTGTATAAGACTCTGTAGTGTGATACTCTGTATGGTTCTCTGGAATTCTGGATTTATCGTGTGGATCTACTCATATGGAATTCTAGATTTATCTATGGAAGTATGTTTTCTATTGATGGCATATGGACTTATGGTATTATCTATTGCTTACATCAATATTGTGGGATGTGCTTGGAGCCTAATAATTTCATTATTCACTTTGGCTATTTTCACATCCTGGTGGTATGACTTTGTTTCCTAACTCAACTTGTTTTAATTGTATTTGTTATGAAATTGGCTTGCTCTTTAGTGTGTGCATTTGTATTCAAATGCAAATTATAAATATGCACACATTTAGGGGGAGCCTCTTTCATTTCCTTAAGGTGTTGTTAGTAGGTTTTATTGCAAATCCTAGTATTGTCATCTAACACCAAAAAGGGGGAGATTGAAAGAACATTTCATAATCCCTAGTGTTTTGTGTGTTATATAACAATATCAAGGATTATTTAATGTGTGTTGAAGTGCTGTAGATTTCTACCTTGAAAAGGAAAAGGAAACTGTGTTTGGGGGACGGATAATCGGCCCCTTCTAGGGGCGAATAATCTGCCCCTCCCCAAACTCAGAAGGGCGCAACCCTCAGAAGGGGGGCGGAGTATCTGACGGATTTTCCGGCCAGGCCGGATAATCCGCCCCTACAGGGGGCGGATAGTCCGCCTTCCCCCAGGTTTTTCTCCAAGTCTGGTGCGGCATCACCTTCTGTTTAGGGGCGGAGTTTCTCTCGGAGTTTCCGCCCTGGGGGCGGATTTTTCCCCAGGGCGGATAGTCCGCCCCCGCGTGGATTTTCTCCAAGTCAACACCGGCGTCACCTTCTGTATGGGGCGGAGTTTTCCCTAGAGTTTCTGTCCTGGGGGCAGATTTTTCCCCCCGGGCGGATAGTTCGCCCATAGGGGGTGGATAATCCGCCCCTAAATTTCTCCAACGGCAAGATCTGTGCAAGGGGTATTTGATCCGGTCTTCCCCCTCCTGCCAGAACTCTTGATTCATTCAAAAAAGTCAAGATCTGTTCTTCAACCTTCATCCAAGAGAGCTCCACCTTCATCCACCCAAAGGCCCGTCCCTTGGGGAATCGAAGGAGGAGAACTCGACCTTCAACCACCTTCATCCTGTCCATTCATTTGGATAATCACCGATCTAGTATTTCTTGCAAATATCTAGATCCTTTCTTTTGTTTATATTGATAAACCTTGTTCTTGTGAAATCTTGTTTTCATTACGGGAGCCCCCAATTCAGTTGTGGGTGTGTGCCCCGGTAGAGTTGTAAAGGCACTGGTTCCCGCCTCGAAGGGTACCAATAGTGGAGAAGGTGGATCAGGCCTTTCATGGCGAGATCCATCGGAGAGTAGGGTGAGGCCTATTGTGGCGTGGTGGTCTTAGAACCTCCCACCCCTCCAACGCAGATGTACTTCCCTTAACAAGTAAGGAACTGCGGTAAAACAAATCTCTGTGTCTCCGCGTGCTCCACTACGGTTTCCTCGCTCCTCTCTTTACGTGCTTAGTAGCTAGGTTGGTGATGACCCACAAGTATAGGGGGTGTATCGTAGTACTTTCGATAAGTAGGAGTGTCGATCCCAACGTGGAGAAGAAGGTGCTGAACAGTGGTATGGAGTAGGAAATCCCTGTGAATACTTAGCAAACGGATTTTTAGTGGTTTTCTGACAAGACAACAAAATAAAGAGCAAGTAACAGAAGTAACAAAAAAACAGAGAAAGTGGCCCAATCCTTTCTTAGCAAAGGACAAGCCGGTGGAAATACTTATAAGGACCAAACGTTCTCGAGGACACATGGGAATTATGTCAAGTGCTTTCGCTGCAAATAGCTGAGTACTCTTCTTTGGTATTTGTAAGTGTTGTGTGGGTGAACCTGTGCTAACATACTGCCCTTCCTAGGACTAATACATACTTGTGATTAAACCCCCTGCAAACATCCGTAACTATAGGAAAGTAATTAAGATATAAATCTAACCACAGCCTTAAACTCTGAGATCCTACACTCCCTTGCTCAAAGGTGTCCTAACGGGGGTTCAGGTTTCTGTCACTCTGGCAACCCCACGATTAGTAGCCAAATACATAATGCATTCCCCTAGGCCTATAAATGGTGAAGTATCATGTAGTCGACGTTCACATGACACCACTAGAAGAATAGCACCACAACTTAAATACTAAACCATTGAATAATAACTCATCACAGATTCACTACTAACAACATGACTTCTCCCATGTCCTCGAGAACTAAACGAACTACTCACAAGACATCATATGGATCAAAATCAAAGATGATATGATAATAGATAACAATCTGAACATAAACAATAATCCAACGGTTCCACTCACAAGCATCAACTACAATAGTAATCAACACTGGGAAAGTTTCCCCTAATGAACTAAGCAATATCCAACACAATTGTTACAGCGGGACGTAGTGGAGATGATGGTGTGGATAATGATGATGATGATCCCGATGAAGCCTAGGTTGATGACGGTGTTGATGGCGACGGTCTCCCCTCTCTGGGAAGGAATTCCCCCGGCAGAAATTTGTCTGCTGGAGAGATCTTTCTCTCTCGGTGTTTTTCGCCTCCCAGAGGCGGCATAAGTCTATCTATGGCCGGCCCCTGGTTTTAGGGTTCCGTAAGGAAGATATAGGCGAAGGGGCGGAGTCGAAGACCGAACAGGTGGGCCAAACCCATCCTAGGCGTGGGGTTAGGTGGGCCCGCGCCTAGGGGGTGTGGGCCCCCTGAGGCCCCCCTTCGCTCCTCCTTCTGGCTTCCTTCGTCTTCCGGTAAAATAATATGTTTCCATATTTTCTGGTATTTTTCTGACCTTCGCGAAATTGCATCGAAACGCCATATTTTCCATCAGAATCCAGACTCCGGCGGTCCATCCTCCAGGAATCATCCAACATGCATAAACAGATGAAAATCCATAAGTAATACCTCATAATAAGACAAATATCAATGAATAGAGGTACATTATGATATAGAAAGGGGATGCAAATTGGGTGTATCAACTCCCCCAAGCTTAGACTTCGCTTGTCCCCAAGTGAATACTGAGCTCAATAAACATGTCCACAGGTTTATGGAGTGAAGTGTCGATAAAAGAATACGAACAAGAAGCATCACACTTACCATTGCACAATTCATAGAAGAAAGCAACTCACCATTATATAACTTAGCTTGCAGCCAAGTACAACAGCCACAATAGATATGCATAAAGATAAATCATAATTGGAATTGGCAAACTTGTTCTTGGTCAGAGAACATCTGGCAAACAGTTTCACAGAGGCTTTTCGTAGAGGTTTCAAAATAGGAGTACTCTTTGCTCAAAAAGGTTTTTCACAAGTGAAGGCTTTCAAAGTAATACTCAATGGATAAGAGTTTTGTGCAAATAAATGAGATGAATAACATGATTGAATAAATCACCATATGAATGCTTGAAACACAACAACTCAAAAGCTTGCTAGAGGTAGAGAGAAAGTAGGTTTACTGACTCAACTGGTAACTAGAAGAAAGGTCCCTTATTAGAGGATAGCAGTGATTACAAGTCATAAATAGCTTCCAAAATATTATGGTACTTACTAGCTTTGAGCCCTCATTGCCCCTATCAGAAGCATCTTGAGATGCTTAAGGTTAAAGTGAACAAAGATGGAGTATATGCTTGACGAAATATAAGTTGGCAATCTCGTGTCCCTTGAATATGAGGGCCACTCCTCATGCATACTCAACTTTGGGTCCAGGTAAGTTCTTGTCATTGTAAGTATTTTCATATCATTGAGAACCAACAACGGGGTACCCCTTGCACATGGTACAGGAGCTTTCCCATAACCAAAATGACAAGGCAAGCAGACAATGAGCATCTCAGCAATCTTTTTATTTACCATATGCATAGCTTTTTATTGAGGATGCTTCATAGATGACTCACTATGGTGATGCTGCAAGTTTCCACCATGATTAAGTGTGGATTAGGCTAGCGGCCCAGACATTTCTCTAACACAGAATACAAACTCCATGGACTTACAAGTCCCCTCTTTATTTCACACCGTTGACATCCATAGACAAAATATCATGATATCAACTGTGTACAGAGTGCAAGTGCAATGTTGAAAACGTTCCCCGTGATAGCACGGTTCTGCTAATCCTAACGTATAGATGCAAGCATATACAACTTAGATGTCCACAATGGTTCAAGTTTATTAGGGGCAAGTAAATAAAGTGTGCCATCAAGTTCGTGAGAGCTTTACTAACTAGTTTTCTCGTAACAAAATACTTTTTAATTCGAAAGGTAGATGAAGCTTGAGAATTTACTAGCAATAGCACTAGCTATTAGGTAGATATGGTGGACACAAGTGGCAAAAGTTTTTGGTTCAAAGGGTTTTGGAAAGATGAGAAGTATGCCTTCTCAAAACAGGTTTTTGGCTAGCAAGCCTGGGTAGCAAGCAAGAGAGTTGAAAGAAGCAAGCAAACATACAAGTAATAAAGCCAAACATGCAATCTTCCTTGAAGACACAAAAGAATCTTAAATAAAGAATACTAACACTAGTGGAAACGGGGCTATAGGTCCCGGTTGGTACGGGGCTTTAGTCCCGATTGCCCAACCGGGACGGGGAAATCGGGACTAAAGCCCTAACCTTTAGTCCCGGTTGCCCCACCAACCGGGACTAAAGGGTGCACACGTGGCAGCGACAGAGGGCGAGGGGGGGTGGAGCATTAGTCCCGGTTCGTGACAGGAACCGGGACTAATAACCTTCTGCTGCGGCAGAGATTTGGCCCATTTCTCTGCCGCGGCAGAGAATTCATTTTGGCACATTTTTTTGCCGCGGCAGCATTTTCGCCACTTTTTGTGCCGCGGCAGAGAATTCATTTAGGTTGTTTTATTGTTTATTTAGTGATTTGCACTTATCAATGAAGGAACCTTATATTACATCATGATGACAATATTACATTGAATACAAGGATCGAGTTCATGCACTACATACAAAAGTTGCTATTCAATGCTACCGGCCAATTTCTTCAAAGTTGCTATTTTTACAATTCCTATTGTCTATACACAGCCGAGTAGTATTCCCCTTTTGGGTCTAGGACTTCTGCATCCAAGAATCCCGCCAATTCCTCCTGAATTGCTCGTACGCGATCCTTTGGCAGAAGACCGTCCCATAGACGTTCGATCTGATTTAAAAAAGGAGTCAGCCTATATGAATGAAAATAAACACAATTTGATTGTAATTAAAAACTATAGAAATTGTTTACGTACGTGGATTTGCTCTAAATTTCTGCCCTTGTCATCGCACGTCTGCCGGATGAACTCGCAAACATAGTATCCACATAGATTGTTACCTGGTCCCTGCGTCAGGCACTTTACGAGAACAGAGTTCAATCAAAAATAATAATCAAGCATGATAATAACTGTATCAAAACTAGAATCAAAGAGATGCGCGGATATAGCTAGTGGTGCTTACATTTAGTGGTTGAAATGTAAGCTCCTCTTTCCAAACACCCCTAGCCTTGTTGGTGAACCGTTTCCAAACGCTGCCCGGCGAAGAAAACGAATAAAAGAAGTTACTAATTACTTGGTATCATAAAATTCACGAACGTTGCCGATATAGTGTCGTAATGATTAGAATTACCGCTGGAGAAGCATCTGCATGTCCTTCCACGTCTCAAGGGGTTTATGTTTCGAGTCCATGACTAGTACACGCCCTTTGTCAAGTTGAATGATTAACAGAATATAGTGGAAGCTGCGAATGCATAACTAATCAATTATATACTTAACATCGAGTAAGCGAAATAGAAAGTGTATACAAGACAATAACACTCACTCGAAGTTGTAAGGAAATAGTATTTCCCTTTTGGTTTCTTAAAACCTTAACGCGTGTACTATATTATCCTCCATATCCTGGGGGCTTATTTTGAGATTAGCTTCATGAACCCAATATGGGTCAATGAAGCCAATGTCATAGATTTGTCCTCTGCTGCATTCGAGAATCTTCATTCTGCATATTACAGTATGATTATATACATGGAATAAACAAAATAATATAGCTGGAGACTAAATTAATTACAGAATTAGTACTTACAGACAATAGGCACTGATGATCGATTTGTCCAAGGCGTCTTGATTGAATAATTGAAATAGTTCATCAAATTCAATGGATATCATGTCATCCTTATCTTTCCCATGATGCTTTTTTTAACCCTCAGCACTATCCAGTTAGCCCCGGCCCTTGTGGCATGCATGTACCAGTTATGCAATCTTCGCATTTTTGTTGGAAGATTGTTTACCTCCTCAGGTTTGATGAGAGGTTTGCCGTACTGGTATTTGTATGCTACTTCACTCACGGGGAAGAACTCTAACTGGGATAAGTACTGGGCAATACTCATACCTTGAGCAGCGGCAACTTCTCCCTATTGTGCAACTACCTCTGGATCATACTGCTCTTCGGCCCCATATTTGCTCGACCCCACATTGGTTTGGGAAATAACCTTGAGAGGGGCGCAAGTCTGTTTTGCTTGTTCTCCGAGCTAGGAAACAGATTTCTCGCTTGCATCAGTACTGCTCTTCGAGGCTTTTTGTGCCGCATGTGACTTGAGAATAGAACGCTCATAGTCTGATGACAGCTTTGGCTCGGGTTGATGAAGATTCTTTAGCATTTTCAACACTTTGGCTTTTTATTCTTTGGTGCTGGGGAACACTGGCTCTTTCGGCTGCCTCAGCTTAGCGAAAAACATTGTCGTTTCCGCATCAACGATCGCCGCAGTCTCCTCTTCAGTACAGTCATAAGCTCTCTTGGGAGGAACCTTTGGTACTTTTGGAAGAGGCTCTTGTTTACGTTTCGGCGATCGCTTACCACGAGGCATAGTAGCGGTACGCTTACGCTTTTGACCCTTAGGCGCCGGCGATGGCTCCCGCGGCGATGGCTGCGCTGGAGATTGGTGAGGTGATGGAGCCGGGTGAGGCGACGAAGACGGCTGCCGTGGCGGCGACGACCTCGCTGGAGACGGGTGAGGCGGTGGCGAAGATGGCCTTGGCGTGTGATTTCGAAGCACGATACATTCCTTCGGCCATAGAATGGTGACGTTTTTTGCGTCTCCCAGCACAGTCACATCCCCTTCACCTGCAGGGTAGTGAAGATCCAAAACTTCAAAGGTGGGCATGATTTCATCCACGCCGACAACAGCGTAGCCCTCTGGAACCGGACGACAAAGGTAAGTTGGTGTGGGTCCAATTGGTAAGGCATAGCCGACCGCCACCTTCATTGATATGTTCACAACTTTGACATGTAGCTCGCAGTGTGTCATCTCTGTGATATCATCCACTGGGTAGCCAACAGGAGCCATCGTCGGTGCATCATCGTCATCGCCATTGTCATCACCCGGGACCTCGGTGGAAGCCACACTGCTTTTTCGATTATTCGATAGGCCGATAGCATCGAATGCAGTGTGCTGCTGAGATGGGCCGGTAGTACTTTGCTCTTTAAGTGCGTTAATTTCATCTTGTTGTTGCTTTAATCGTTCTTCAATTAAACGCATTCGCTCTTTCTGACTATCTGCTTCAACTTACACCCTGTCCTTTCTCCTCTGACGGCTTCTATCAGGATATTTCTTCCTCTCTTCTGGAAACCCAGTCCTCCATGGTTGGGAGCCTCTTGTGTCTCGTGTTCGTCCATCATGTTCCTTATTTCCAAGGGCGAGTGTGAGCTCATCATTCTCTCTATCGGGAATGAAGTCCCCATCTTTAACAGCCTGTACTGCTTTTCTGATCCTCTCGATTGGCAAGGGGTCTTCTTTATGTCGTATGTTATATATACACCTCCCTTCCGAGTCCAACGTGCCCCCATGCCCGTAAAACCAATTTCTTGCACGTTCTACCCAATCGTCTTTCTCTGGGGTGATCTTTTTATCACGCAGTTCATTCTCAAGTTTCTCCCACTTAGGAATGCCAGCCCTGTAGCCACCTTGCCCCATAGTATGGTGATACTTCTTGTTAGCAGCATTCAGCTTATTCGTTGCAGACATTTTCTTAGCTTTTTCTGATGTCTTGTATTCCACAAACTCAACCCAGAATGGTTTTATCTTCTCAAACTGAATATTCTTGAAATCGGGAGTCTTCTCTTTCACGACATAGTCAAGGTGCCTTTTCTTCCAGTTGGTGAAACATGAAGGGAATATGCCCTGAGAGGCAATAATAAAGTGTTTATTATGTGTATTCCAAGTATATGATAGATGTTTATTTTGCATGCTATAATTGTATTAATACGGAAACGATAATACATGTGTGTTTAATAAACAAACAGAAAGTTCCTAGTTATGCCTCTCTCATAAACTAGCTCGTTGATTAACAAGATGATCAAGGTTTCCTGATCATGGACATTGGATGTTGTTAATAACGGGATCACAACATTAGTGTAATGGTGTGATGAACATTCATCCGAAGTATAGCATTACGATCAAAGTCATTGAGTTTATATTGCTATAACAACTTACGAAGTGATCCTAATCCTTAGACCATGAGATCATGTCAATCACTAACACCGGAAGAGTTTCTTGATAACATCAAACGTCACACCGTAACAGGGTGATTATAAAGATGGATTCAGAACTAATAAAGTGTTATGTTGAGGCTCATGGATCGAGAGTGGAATTTGTTCATCCCGATGACGGATAGATATACTCTGGGCCCTCTCGGTGATATCACATTGATTAGCTTGCAAGCAAGTGATTTGATCACTAGAATGTTATATCACAGGAACGAGAAAAGAGTGCATGTCGGTAACGAGATCAAACTAGGTATGGAGATACCGATGATCGAATCTCGTACATGTAATATATCGTGAAACAAAGGGATTAAGATACTAGCGTAAAAGGTTCCGACGATCACAAGAAAGTCATCGTTGAATGTGTGGGAGTCAGTATGGGTCTCCAGATCCCGCTTCTGATTATTGATCCGAGAGGGGTCTCGATCATGTCCGCATTATTCACGAACCGTAGGGTGACACACTTAAGAGACACCGACATCCAATTGGAGCAAATGTTTCATGCCGAAAGAATGAAAAAGCGCAGGAATTTATTTCACTAGATACCGAAACAGGTTTTCGGGTGAAATTGCATAAAGTGGTTATGCATGTGAAATAGAATTCTAGCAAGGGGTTATTTGTGAATGTTTGTCATTAAAGTAATTGACAAAATTCTGAATAAAATAAAAGAGTTTTATTTAATGAGAGTTTGCATTAAATTTGGTGGAAATTTAATGGGAATTTGAGTGGACTTTTTAGTGGAGGAAATTTAAAGGGCATTTTGTGAGTGGAGTGTCCACCCACATGAATGAAGGAGGGGAGGGGGCTGCCCCCCATGGCCGGCGGCCACCCCTTGGGTGCTCCCCCCTCCTCCTATAAAAGGATCCCCCCTCCTCACTTGTCTCTCACACCTCCTCGTGAAGGATCTCTCTCCCCCTCTAGAATTTATCCCCCATGGTCTCGGACTAGCGAGATACATGTTCCCGGTGGCTATTCGGCAAGAAAGAGTTGTGCTTCCGCTGCATCGCTGGAGCGAGGAGGCGGAGGTTGCTCGGTGCCTCGAACGTGTGTGCGAGCACGGATGCGCTGCTGATTTGCGGCGCTAGGACTTCCTCTCGATCTTGAGATCGGCAAGAGATCGTCTACATCAACCACGAGTTGAACTCGTTAAGCTTTGTCGGTCTTCAAGGGTATGTTATCTACGGATATACATCCGCCCGTTGTTTGTATCTAGTTGATAGATCTTGGTATATAGTTCACATCGTAGGAAAATTTTTCTTTTCTATGCTGCGAACCCTACAAAACACTGGGCCATCTTCTTCAAAGCCCACTCCCTGACCTTAGCCTCCATGGATCTCCCATGTTGTAAGGCGTCCTCAACTGGATCCTCCGCATTTGGATCCAGCTCTATCTTCGGTAGTTTGAAATTAACCATGAGCCTCTTCCACAGTAAATCTTTGGCGTGGTTAGGGACAAATAAACATGTTCCCTCTTCATCCGCATTAGCAGGCCTATTCCAATTTCTAATGGTGATCGGGATTAAGTCCCTAACGATTACTCCGCATTGTGCCACAAATTTGTTTGCGACAACTTCGGGAGTCGTCGACTTGCCGTCTTCAGCGACATCTTCGATCCTGAACCTCTCATGGTCTTGCAACTTTTTGGTTGGGCCTCGTCTGCTCTTTTCAGTAGATTCCTTCGATCCGGAGGGCTAAAAGAAGAAAGATCGTCGTTACTATTTCTATATAGATAGCAGATGATTAATTAATGAATTAATTATATTACATGCACCTCGCCGGAGCGGTCGTCTTCTCGATTACACAAGGCATCGCCTTCTCCCTCGCGGAAGGCAACACCTTCAACCTCAAACAAGTTGTCTATTCCGGTAAAAAGAGGATCACCCTCACCGGAGTTGTTCAGAAACGTTGATACGTCTAAATTATCTTCCCCACGGATCACACCTTGGATCAACTCTTCCTTTTCTTCGTCTCTGACGTGTGGGTCCATATTTTCTGCATAGGTGGAAAAACGAATAAGTCAAAGCGGCTAAAGGAGAAAGTTAAGTACGGTGTTGAGAGATATAAACCCTAATTCAGAGAAACCCTAATATATACATACACAATAATAAAAATGAAGAGAAACCCTAAACCCTAAACCTAGCTACAAAAAGGAAACCGTGTAGTAGATAGGTAACTCTAGCTAAAATCAACTAAAATCAATATCCGGAGTTCCAAGGGGTGTAAAACCTAGTTCGGAGAAACCTCGGATGCATATGAGAGGGGAACATGAGTATAAGGCTACAAAAGGGAAACTATCCAGCGGATAGGTAACACTAGATACTAACAAAATACTTGACTTGATTATAGTTGGTCAAGTATTGTTCGTCGATCTTCTATGGTCTTGATCTCGGTCTTCGATCTCGATCTCGATATCGTATTCTACCGAGAAGAAACAAATCACCGGAAAGAAAGGGAAACAATCAACACATGGCATCGATGCAATGCTCAAGCAATGATGATGATATGACAAGTTAATGTGCATTGGAATGTAACCCTAAAGCATGCTCGACAAGTTAATCGGGGTTCCGAGGGGCGCAAACCCTAACTCAAGGAACTCCGGAATCACCTGTTAGGGTTACTAGGGTGTTCTAATTAAACTTGTCATTTAAGTTGTTTAACAATGCATGATTATAGCATAGATAGATAGTTCTCATTTTTATGAACATTTTGGTATATTATTTGTATTTTTCTGAATTACAGATTAAAAGTTATTGAATTTACAAGTTTTATTCAGATTCTGAAATTATTAAATCAAATGTTTAAACCTTTTGCACCATAGTAACAACTAGCCATAGTGGCTGACTGGTGGGACCAGGGCTACCTGTCACGCAAGCAAAGGGGAAACAGGGTCATCTGTCACCAGAGAAGGAGCTAGCCCTAGAGGATGACTGGTGGGACCAGGGCCACGCGGATGCCACCTAAACGCCACGTTGGGCTCGCCGGAGACACGTCAGACGGTGATGGTAGGCAGCGGAGGAGAGCAAGTGGGGCTGCAGGACTTGGCGTGCTGGAATCAGCGCATCCAGGCGGACTCAAAATTGGCGGCGCCGCCCTCTGTTGGTTGTCGGAGCAGGTGGTACAACGACGGTCGACGGCGGCGAACGCGGGATCTAACGGCGCAGGCATAAACTACAGCGAGAGGGGAAGGAAGGAGGCATCCAGAATGTTCGCTTGCTCACCCTGAGCGCGTGAGGCTGGTCGGAGAGAGCGCGGGAGGTCGAGGTTGAGAGAATCGACGCCAGCGAGCACGGTCGGGGTCGAGGAAGACGGAGTCGTGGGCGACGACTAGTGCGCGCACGGACGGAGGCGGCGGTGCTGGCGGATGGAACGCGCGGGCTCGGGCAGCCTGACGGCGTCGGGGGCGGCGAGCTTGGGCAGCTTGCCGGCGTCGGGCGGTTGTACGCGCGTCGGTGAAGCAGAGAAGTGATGGGGAAGGGAAGAAGAAGAGGAAGCGCTAAAGGGTTATAACCAAAGGACCTTTAGTCCCGGTTGGTGGCTCCAACCGGGACTAAAGGGTTATACGTCCCGGTTGGAGCCACCAACCGGGACCTATACTCCAATATTTTCAGCAGACCAAGGGTTGGCGCGCAGGGGGTCTTTAGTCCCGGTTGGTGGCTCCAACCGGGAAATATTCCCCTGTTTTCAAAAAATTTCAGGTATTTTCTCTCTGTTCCCGCCTTATTTTTTGTTTTGGGGTTTAAATTTGTATTGTTTTTTAAATGATAATTAATTTGGAATTTAGAAAAAATTTAAACATAAAAAGTGTTTGGATTTGAATAAATAATTCAAAACCATTTTCTGTTTTAAAAAATAATTAATGTAACCATTTAAAATATGAACCATTTACAATTAAAAATGAATTAACTTATATTTTTTTAATATCAATTTGGAATTTAGAAAAACTTTAAACATAAGAAGTGTATGGATTTGAAAAAATAATCCAAAACCATATTCTATTTTTAAAAATAATTAATGTAACCTTTTAAAATGAATTAACTTATATTTTTGAATATTAATTTGGAATTTAGAAAAACTTTAAACATAAAAAGTGTTTGGATTTCAATAAATAATTCAAAACCATTTTCTGTTTTAAAAAATAATTAATGTGACCATTTAAAATATGAACCATTTACAATTAAAAATGAATTAACTTATATTTTTTAATATCAATTTGGAATTTAGAAAAACTTTAAACATAAAAAGTGTATGGATTTGAATAAATAATCCAAAACCATTTTCTATTTTTAAAAAATAATTAATGTAACCTTTTAAAATGAATTAACTTATATTTTTGAATATTAATTTGGAATTTAGAAAAACTTTAAACATAAAAAGTGTTTGTATTTAAATAAATAATTCAAAACCATTTTCTGTTTAAAAAAATAATTAATGTAACCATTTAAAATATGAACCATTTACAATTAAAAATGAATTAACTTATATTTTTTTAATATCAATTTGGAATTTAGAAAAACTTTAAACATAAAAAGTGTATGGATTTGAATAAATAATCCAAAACCATTTTCTATTTTTATGTCGACATTATGTCGTGCGGCGTGTACCTTGTCCCGGATGGTGTCACCAACCGGGACTAAAGATGAACCTTTAGTCCCGGTTGGAGACACCAACCGGGACAAAACACGAGTCAACACTAATAATAGGGGTGAGTGTTGGAAAATGGAAAAGGGCTTTTCCGTGCGACAAAAAGGAAAACTTCCTCCTGCAACATTGTTCTCCATACCAATGTACACACACATGCATAATATGGGCACAACATCACAAACTATGCCGTGATTCAGCACATAACATCGGTCATTTGGACCGAAAGCCATGAAACCTCGAACATGATAGGTCATTTTGTGAAGGTTTTTTCGAAACATGATCAATATACCAAGTCTGGTATTTTTCCTTTCAACTATGTAACAAAATATGACACCACGCGAAGGATTTTCATTGTTCGGATTTTTTTTGAATTTATTATGCCCGTTTTGAATTATCTGAATTTCTAACTATGGTCGAACCGGTGTGCATGAAGATAGGGGACGAGCATCGTAAGAACTTGCATTCGATCTCTGAAGAAACCACATATTGCGAGTCTAAAAATGATTTTTTCAAAAAATCACGGGCGATAGATCATGTACCTGTAGTACAA
Source organism: Avena sativa (assembly GCA_916181665.1). Classification (NCBI taxonomy): domain Eukaryota; kingdom Viridiplantae; phylum Streptophyta; class Magnoliopsida; order Poales; family Poaceae; genus Avena; species Avena sativa. Next base: position 10,333,135 of record OV702285.1, on the reverse strand, counting down.
ACCGGACCCACTTCCTTCCGATTCGGCAGACATTTGTCCTTTTTACCCGGGATGGACGAAAAGGTTTGAGATGTACCGGTTGGGAGATAGTCCATGTAAGGTGGTCTAGTATTTTAGGAAAATGGGACGGTAGCATTCTGAAACGGCATTTTGGTGGTTACTTCACAAAACGACCCGTTTTTTGCGCTCGGAAAATGGAAAAGGGCTTTTTCGTGCGACAAAAAGGAAAACTTCCTCCTGCAACATTGTTCTCCATACCAATGTCCACACACATGCATAATATGGGCACAACATCACAAACTATGTCGTGATTCAGCACATAACATCGGTCATTTGGACCGAAAGCCATGAAACCTCGAACATGATAGGTCATTTTGTGAAGGTTTTTTCGAAACATGATCAATATACCAAGTTTGGTATTTTTCCTTTCAACTATGTAACAAAATATGACACCACGCGATTCAGCACAACATCACAAACTACGCCGTGATTCAGCACATAACTTCCTGCCGATTCGGCAGACATTTAGTCCTGGATGTAGTCACAAACCGGGACTAAAAATATTTTCCGCCATTTCCCACCTCTTCCCGCCAAGTTTCCCCGCCCTTTCCTTTCTACTAGAGCTTTTAGTCCCGAATGTAGTCACTAACCGGGACTAAAGATATTTCCCGCCATTTCCCAAAGCTTCACGCCAAGTTTTCCCGCCCTTTCCCTCTATATTTAGGGTGATCGTGCCATGGCTATCCACACATCCACACCTTCCTCTCTTAGAACAATGGACAACGCCTATTGGGCCATTCTGACCCTCGAGGAGACCGAGGCGCTGTGCGCCTCCAACTACTCTTGTCCGCCGGGCTACCGGCCGCCCGCCGGCTGGATGTTGAGCACTGGAGGGGTTCCTGTCCCTCCTGTCCCTCAAGGTTCCGCATGCCAGGCGGCCATCACAAACCACTTCTACCACGAGCTCACGCCGGAGCAGCGGATGGATCCCTAGTGGGATCCCGACAACTACGACACCTGGAATGCCTTCTTCGCTAATAGGCGGGAAAGGGAGCTCGCCAGGTACGAGGGTGATGGCCCGCCACCGGTGAACCACAACGAAGCCGGCCGTCGTCTGTGGTGGGCGAACCGTACTATCATCGGAGTGATGCGCTACATCGCCGGGGGAGACCATCCTCGCCTACGGTGCCCACGAGCCCACCCGCCACAGGCCCCACACTGTCCCGGCGGTAGCGGCATCGTCTTCCAGGAGACCCCTCTCCCGCCCGCCGTGAATCCGAGGCTGGAATGGCCCCTAGTATATGCCATGGATGGGCTGAGGATCCCCGGAGTGGCAGGTGACGCTGACAATGATGATGATGACGACGATGAAGACCCTGAAGCCGCGTACTATAGGACTAGGCATGATTATGACTAAAGGGGGCGGCTTTAGTCCTGAGTGTTAGCTAGTCCCGGTTTGTCCCGGTTTTTAATATTAATAAATGTCTTGAGTGTTACCTAATAAATAGAGGGAAATGCCTATTTAAAGAGAGGGTTCATCTTTAGTCCCGGTTGGAGAAACCAACCGCGACTGAAGGGATTGCGGCAGAGTGGGCCAGGCAACACTAATAATAGGGGTGAGTGTCGACATTATGTCGTGCGGCTTGTACCTTGTCCCGGATGGTGTCACCAACCGGGACTAAAGATGAACCTTTAGTCCCGGTTGGAGACACCAACTGGGACTAAAGATGAGTCAGCACTAATAATAGGAGTGAGTGTCGACATTATGTCGTGAGTGTCGACATTATGCCGAGCTGCTTGTACTATAAATAGGCATCCTTGTGAGTCCAGTCCTCCAGCCAGTTTGAGGTATCTCCAAGATGGTTTTAGAGAGCAGGGAAACCACTACGGCCAGTTTCAGGGAGATGCCGACGGAGCCCAGTCCTCCGGCATCTCCGAGAAACTGGTCATAGAGGCACTCCCTAATATGTGAAATTAGTTAGCTCCGAGGCGTATTGATCTAGTTAGTGAAGTTACAAGCTGCAAGATGGTTTTCGAGAGCAGGGACACCACTGCGGCCAGTTTCAGGGAGATGCCGACGGAGCCCAGTCCTGCGGCATCTCCGAGAAACTGGTCATAGAGGCACTCCCTAATATGTGAAATTAGTTAGCTCCGAGGCGTATTGATCTAGTTAGAGAAGTTACAAGCTACAAGATGGTTTTCGAGAGCAGGGACACCACTACGACCAGTTTCAGGGAGATGCCGCTGGATCCCAGTCCTCCGGCATCTCCAATAAACTGGTCATAGAGGCACTCCCGGTCCAGCCACAAAACGGGACTAACACTCAAGACATTTATTAATATTAAAAACTGAGACTACAAAATCGGGACTAAAGGCCACAAACCGCGAAATATATCCTTCGGTCAAGCCACAAACCGCGAAAGACATGAACTAGAGTTACATAATATGAGCATGAACTTCTTGGCATATGTCATTCCTTATGACCGCTTCAGACGTAACCATGGAGCATCTTCTTTACTTAACAGAATGCTTGGGTCAGTTTTCACTGTGAAGGGCGGAATTTCATCAAACTTATTATAATCTTCTGACATGTCTATCTTGTCCTCGATTCCCACGATGTTTCTTTTCCCTGAAAGAACTATGTGACGCTTTGGCTCATCATATGATGTATTCGTTTGCATATTTTTTCTTTTTTTCGGTCTGGAGGACATGTCCTTCACATAGAAAACCTGAGACACATCATTGTCTAGGACGAATGGTTCATCTATATAACCAAGATTGTTGAGATCCACTGTTGTCATTCCGTACAACTGGTCTATCTTTACCCCTTCCCCATTTAGGTTGACCCATTTGCAGCGAAACAAAGGGACCTTAAAAGAGACTCCATAGTCTAGTTCCCATATCTCCTCTATGTAACCATAATATGTGTCCTTTTGTCCATTCTCGTCTATTGCATCAAAGCGGACACCACTATTTTGGTTGGTGCTCTTTTTATCTTGGGCGATCGTGTAGAATGTATTCCCATTTATTTCGTACCCTTGGAAATTCAATACAGTAGAAGATGGTGACGTGGCCAACAAGTATAGCTGATCTCCAACAGTGGTGTCATTCAAGAGATGTGTCCGCATCCAACCACCGAAAGACTTCATGTGTTCATCTGTAATCCATGATTCAGGCTTCCCCGGGTTTTTGGAGCGTACAATATTCTTGTGTTCCTCGATATACGGAGCTGCCAAGGTGGAATTATGTAGAACTGTGTAGTGTGCTTTAGTGAAAGAATCCCCATCCCTACATATCATTGCTTTCTTTCCCAGCGTGCCTTTTCCACTTAGTCTTCCCTCATTCCGCGAGTCAGAAACACCAATCGGCTTAAGGTCAGGAATAAAGTCAACACAAAACTCAATGACCTCCTCTGTTCCATATCCCTTGGAGATGCTTCCTTCTGGTATAGCACGGTTATGAACATATTTCTTTAAGACTCCCATGAACCTCTCAAGGGGAACATATTGTGCAGAAATACCGGACCGAGAATGGCAATCTCTTCCACAATGGGTACTCGAACATTTTCCGGTAGAAGCCCCCTCAATGCAATCGGAAGCAATTGCGTCATAATCACGTGACACTCATGAGACTTCAGGTTTTGGAACTTTTTCTCTGCCATATTTATTATCCCCTTTATATTAGATGAGAAGCCCGACGGCACCTTGATACTGTAAAGGACTTCAAAAAAGATTTCCTTCTCTGCTTTGGTAAGAGCATAGCTGGCACGACTTAAGTGACGCCCTTTATCCATCTTGTTATGTGTATGCATGTTCTTTGGGTCTTTCATAATTTGTTGGTCCTCCCGTGCTTCAGGTGTATCTTTTGTCTTCCCATACACGCCTAGGAATCCTAGCAGGTTCACGCAGAGATTCTTCGTCACGTGCATCACGTCGATTGAAGAGCGGACACGCAGGACTTTCCAATATGGCAGCTCCCAAAATATAGATTTCTTCTTCCACATGGGTGCGTGTCCTGTAGCGACGTCGTTCGGAACTGATTGACCGCCGGGACCCTTTCCAAAGATTACTTCTATGTCCTTGACCATACCAAATACATCATCACCAGCAGGGAGTTCAGGCTTCTTTCGGTGATCTGCCTCACCTTTGAAATGCTTGCCTTTCTTTCTTACGGGATGATTGGTCGGAAGAAATCGTCGATTCGCCAGGTACACAATCTTCTTGCATTTATGCAAATATGTACCTTCGGTCTTATCTAAACAGTGGGTGCATGCCTTATATCCCTTGTTTGTCTGTCCTGAAAGGTTACTAAGAGCAGGCCAATCATTGATGGTTACGAATAACAACCCTCGTAGATCAAATGGCTCCTGTTTGTTCTCATCCCACGCACGTACACCTGGTTTGCCCCACAACTGTAAGAGTTCTTCAACTAATGGCCTAAGGTACACATCAATGTCGTTGCCCGGTTGCTTCGGGCCTTGGATGAGCACTGGAATCATAATGAACTTACGCTTCATGCACAACCAAGGAGGCAGGTTGTAGATACATAGAGTCACGGGCCAGGTGCTGTGACTGCAACTCTGCTCCCCAAAAGGATTCATGCCATCCGTACTTACACCAAACCATAAGTTCCTTGCGTCACCTGCAAAGTCTGGGAAGTCTCTCTCGATTTTTCTCCACTGTGACCCATCAGCAGGGTGTCTCAACTTCCCGTCTTTCTTACGGTCTTCTTTGTGCCATCGCAACAACCTGGCATGCTCTTTGTTTCTGAACATGCGTTTCAACCTTGGTATTATAGGAGCATACCACATAACCTTAGCAGGAACCCTCTTCCGGAGGGGCTCTCCCTCAACATCACCAGGGTCATCTCGTCTGATCTTATACCGCAACGCATTGCATACCGGGCATTTATCTAAATTCTCATACTCCTTACCGCGGTAGAGGATGCAGTCATTAATGCATGCATGTATCTTTTGCACATCTAATCCCAGAGGACAGAGAGTCTTCTTTGCTTCGTAGGTACTCTCGGGAAGTTCGTTATGTTTTGGAAACTTCGGCTTCATTATTTTCAGCATCTTTTCAAATGAGGAGTCAGTTAGACCACACTCTGCCTTCCATCGCAACAATTCCAGTGTGGTACCGAGCTTTGTGCTGCCATCTTCACAATTTGGGTACAACAATTTCTTGTGATCTTCTAACATGCCCTCTAACTTCAACTTCTCATTTTCTGTTTCACAGTCTCGCTTTGCATCAGAAATGACCCTACCAAGTTCATCAGCCGGCTCATCTGATGCCCGTTCTTCACCTCTTTCCTCTCCATTGTCTTCCGTTGCAGTATCACTGTATTCAGGAAACATATGATGATAGTTGTTATCATCATCTTCTTCTTCACCATCTTCCATCATAACCCCTCTTTCCCCGTGCTTGGTCCAGCAATTATAGTTGGGCATGAAACCTTTCATAATCAGGTGGCCGCGAATGATTTTCGAGGAAGAGTACTCCTTGTTGTTTCGACATTGAACACATGGACAACGTATAAATCCATTCTCTTTGTTTGCCGTAGCCACATCGATAAATTTATCCACGCCTTTGATATACCCGGCTACGCGCCGGTCACCGTACATCCATTCCCGACCGTTCATATGCATCATATAAGTAAGTTTATCAAAAAACAGGACATCATAAATAGTGAAATAACCAATTCACACCGACACATGAATTGTATCAATGACCTAGAAAAGATAAGATTGCTAACCTCGATCGAGGGAAATAAAGAGGAGAAAGCTCAAGTGCGTCTCGGACACCTTCTATATTTTTGTTCTATGAGAAATTCAACGTGATTATTCACTCAAACATTTCATCAAACAACTTCAATGCATGCATGAGAAAAAACTAGCACACCCCCTCACACCTTCCACCATTCGAAAAAACAGAGTGGAGGCAGAGGGGGCTGGGGCGTTGCATTTATAAAGGGCAGGGGGTCTTTAATCTCGGTTGGAGCCAGCAACCGGGACTAAAGGTGCGTGCCACGCCACGTGGCTGTGGCTAAACCTTTAGTCCCGGTTGGTGGCTCCAACCGGGACGTATTCCCCCTTACCAACCGGGACGCATGCCCCCTGGCCCCGTGCCCGCTCCAACCGGGACGCGTGCCAGCATTAGTCCCGGTTGGTGGCGCAACCGGGACAAATGCTCTGAGGGGTCGCGAACGGATAGCCCTTTTTCCACTAGTGTAAGCCTATGAGCCAACAAGAAAGAAAACAATTGATACCAAATACCTGTAAGCTTTTCCTTTCTTTCTTTTCTTTCAAACTAATGCCACTGAACAGAACTCGGTTTGCCAAAACCAATTTAGATCCACTTGATGATCCCAAAGTGGTGCCAATACTGAACAACAAGATCCATCATATAATACAGATTGCAAACAAAAATAAGAAGTGCAAAAAGTAAAAGATGAGACTTATCATTAATATTCCAATAAAGGAACTCACACCAAGGGATACACAGATAACCAACTAAAAGAGAGATACTTCCACATGCAAACCAAACTACAAGATAACTTCTCTACCATAGGTATGAACCCACTAAGAAGGTAAAATATGAAAGATAATGGTGGTGATACCGCGGCACTCCCCCAAGCTTGGAACAAGCCAAGGGGATGCCAAACCTGATGACGATTCACTCCTTCTGTGGTGGTGTTCTTCCAACTCTATCTCCACGGGCTTCTTCCCTTTTGCGTTGGTGGAGGCCATGGTGCTCTAAACTTGAGAAGATTTCCTGACAGAAACAGATTGAAACGAAAACACGACGATAACATGATGCACGAACCTCGGGGAACCCAGGGGGTTATATATTACGAAGATTCAATGCATAAGGAAAGTTTTGACATAGAAACAAAGTGGAGACGGAGTTCGGGGGGAGTCAAACCCCCTCCAGGCGCGGCTAGGCTAGGCCCGTGCCTGGGGTGGGTCTGTCCACCCCGGGCTCCGTTTCCCTTTCAGTTTCGTTCCATAACTTCCCTTATGTATTAAAAACATCGAAAATAAAAAAAGATTGGAGTTTCATGAACCTTCTATTTTCACCATTTTTACCTATTCATAGACGAACTCTGCAGATTCTGGTGTTTGGTTCTTGATAAATTCTTCTGGAGTCACCATTTGAATAACATCCACTTCTTCATTATAAGAATCTCCCGAAATATAATGTTTTAGTCTTTGACCATTAACCACCTGTGTTGTGTCATCCTTTAGAGAAGAGATTTTGATGGCACCTGAATGGTACACTTCCTTGATAACAAAAGGTCCTTCCCATTTGGAGAGTAGTTTCCCTAGAAAACATCTGAGACGAGACCTATACAAAAGAACTTCCTCACCAACATGGAACTCCCTTTTGAGAATTCTCCTATCATGCCATTTTTTACTTTCTCCTTAAAGAGCCTAGCATTTTCGTAAGCTTCCCCTCTCCACTCATCTAGATTACTCAAATCGAGCAGTCACTTCTCACCAGCAAGTCTAAAATCTCTATTCAACTCTTTCACTGCCCAATAGGCTTTGTGTTCTAATTCTAAAGGCAAGTGAAAATCTTTCCCATAGACCATTTTGTAAGGAGACATCCCCATAAGATTTTTATAAGCAGTTATATAAGCCCACAAAGCGTCATTCAACTTGTTAGCCCAATTTTTTCTAGACCTATTGACAGTCTTCTGCAAGATAGATTTAATTTCCTTATTGGAAAGTTCTACTTGCCCACTATTTTGGGGGTGATAAGCTAAAGCTATTATGTGGTTTACATCATACTTAGCGAGAGTTTTTCTAAAACTCCCATGAATAAAATGGGATCCTCCATCAGTCATGAGGTATCTAGGTACACCGAACCTAGGAAAAATGACATCTTTGAGCATTTTCAAAGAGGTCTTACCATCAGCACTGCTCGTAGGTATGGCTTCTACCCACTTTGTAACATAGTCAACAGCAACAAGAATATGAGTATACCCTTTTGAAGGAGGAAAAGGCCCCATAAAGTCTAATCCCCAACAATCAAAAGGTTTAATAACAAGAGAATAATTTATAGGCATTTCATTGCGTCTAGAGATGTTACCTACTCGTTGGCATTCATCACAGGATAAGATAAACTTCCTTGCATCTTTAAAAAGAGTAGGCCAATAAAATCCAGATTGTAAAACCTTCTGTGCAGTCCTATCCCCAGCATGATGTCCTCCATACGCACTTCCATGACATTTCCTCAATATATCTTGGTGTTCAAATTATGGAACACATCTTCTCATAATTCCATCTACTCCTTCCTTATATAGGTGTGGGTCATCCCAAAAGTAACGCCTTAGATCATAGAAGAATTTCCTTCTTTGCTGGGCTGTAAAGGTTGGAGGCAAATACATGGAAACAATAAAGTTAGCATAATCATCATACCAAGGATTCTCATGTGGACTTACCCTTATTGCAGCTAACTGCTCATTTGGAAAATTATCATTAACAGGTAAAGGGTCAAAAGAAATGTTTTCCAAACGAGATAAATTATCAGCAACAGGATTATCAGCACCTTTCCTATCCACAATATGCAGATCAAACTATTCCAAAAGCAACACCCACCTTATAAGCTTTGGCTTAGCGTCCTTCTTTGTCATAAGGTACTTAATAGCTGCATGGTCAGTATGAATAGTAACTTTAGAATCAACAATATAAGGTCTAAACATATCACAAGCAAAGATTACAGCTAATAACTCTTTTTCAGTAGTAGCATAATTCTTTTGAGCAGCATCTAGAGTCGTGCTAGCATAATGAATAACATTCAGCTTCTTGTCAACACGTTGTCCAAGGACAGCACCCACAAAAAAGTCACTAGCATCACACATGATTTCAAAAGGTAAACTCCAATCAGGTGGTTGGACTATAGGATCAGTTGTTAAAGCTTTCTTCAAAGTTTCAAAAGCTTCCTTACAATCATCATCAAAAACAAAAGGTACATCTTTTTGAAGAAGATTGGTAAGGGGCTTTGAAATTTTGGAGAAATCATTAATAAATATCCTATAGAAACCAGCATGACCAAGTATACTACGAATACCTTTGATATCCCTAGGACAAGGCATCTTCTCAATTGCTTCAATTTTGGCTCTGTCAACTTCAATACCTCTTTCAGAGATCTTATGTCCAAGAACAATTCCTTCATTAACCATGAAATGACATTTCTCCCAGTTAAGAAGAATATTAGTTTCCTCACATCTATGCAAAACTTTATCAAGGTTGTGCAAACAGTTATCAAAAGAAGTTCCATAGAAGGAAAAATCGTCCATGAAAACCTCTACAATTTCTTCACAAAAACCATGAAAGATAGCAGACATACATCTCTAAAAGGTAGAAGGATCATTACATAAACAAAAAGTCATACGCCTATAAGCATAAGTACCATAAGGACAAGTGAAAGTGGTTTTCTCCTGGTCCTGTGCTTTCACAGCGATTTGAGAAAACCCAGAATAACCATCAAGAAAGCAAAAGTGAGTCTTTTTGGACAGCCTTTCAAGAATTTGATCAATAAAGGGCAAAGGATAATGATCTTTCTTAGTAACTTTATTAATCTTTCTGAAATCAATGCACATTCTATACCCAACCACTACTCTCTAGGTATAAGCTCATTATCCTCATTAAGCACAACAGTAATTCCTCCTTTCTTGGGAACACAATGAACATGGCTAACCCATTGATTATTAGCAATAGGATAAAAAATACCACCATAAAGGAGTTTTAATACCTCATTTCTTACCACTTCCTTCATTTTAGGATTTAGACGGCGCTAGTGCTCAACAACTAGTTTTGCATCAGGCTCAATATTAATAGCATGCTGACATATAGTGGGAGAAATTCCTTTTAAATCATCAAGAGTATAACCCATAGCTCCTCGGTGCTTCCTCAATACCTCCAATAGCCTTTCTTCTTCCTTTCCTAAAAGTTTAGAACTAATAATAACAGGATATATCTTCTTATCATCAAGATAAACATATTTAAGATCATCAGGTAAAGGTTTTAATTCGAAAACAGGATCCCCTTTGGGTGGTAGTGTGGTACCCAAATCTTCCACAGGTAAATTATGCTTAAGTTACTCAGGCTGATGAAGGAAAACCTCATCAATCTCATTTCTTTCCTTCATAAAGGTATCACTTTCATGATCTTCCATGAACTGCTGCAAAGCATTGTTAGGAGCAAGAGAAATAGCAGATAGTTGTTCAACCCTGAAATCCTCATCAGGTAATTCATTTTCATAAGGGGTTTTGGCAAATTTGGAAAAATTAAACTCATAAGATTCTCCATCAAACTTAGTCAAAACTTTTTCCTTCCTACAATCTATGATATCCCCACAAGTATTAAGGAAGGGTCTACCAAAGATGATAGGATAGGTTTTACTAGCTTCCTTACCAAGTACTAGAAAATCAGCAGGACATTTAATCTTACCACAAAGTACCTCCACATCTCTTACAATACCAATGGGGCAAACTTTCTCTCTATTGGCAAGGTGAATAACCACATCAATGTCTTCAAGCTCACAAGGGCCAATCTCATGCATAATTTCCCTGTAAGCTCATAAGGGATAGCACTAGAACTAGCACCAATATCACATAAACCATAATTGGAATGATCACCAATTTTAACAGAGAGCACGGGAACACTAGCTTTTCTAACTTTCTTAGGATGAGAAACAATATTAGTAGTGTCCTCACAAAAGACAATGTACTCATCCTCTATATTTCTAGTGACAAGATCTTTCACAATAGCTACCACATGCTCGATATCAATAAGCTCATTGGAACCTACAGTTTTATTTGAGCTTTTGCTAACCACATTAGCCAAAATAGAGTGTTCCCTTACCTTGGAGGGAAAAGGGATCTTCTCAACATAAGGTTCAGGCAAAATAGGATCAACAGTACAAACCTCTACACTAGCAGGAACGTGGGTAACAACGTCTTTATAAGGATCATGGTACTTGTCTCACTCTTTCTTTGGAATCTCAATATAAGAGGAAAAAGCATTAAACCATTCTGAAAGAACTTGAGGATCAAGGCCAAACTTATTGCTAATATCACGGAAGTTATTAGTTCCCGTAATAATCATAGTTTATACCTGACTTTCTTCCTTTGTCATTCTCCCAAGCTTCGCTGTTATCTTGAATACGGTCCAAGAGATCCCATTTAACTTCTTCCTTCATACTTGTGAATGATCCAGCACAAGAAGCATCTAGTAAACCTTTATCCTGAAGAGAAAGCCTAGCATAAAAGTTATTGAGAATAATATTGTTAGGGAGTTCATGAATAGGACATTTATGCATTAATAACTTCAGTCTCCCCCAAGCTTCAGCTATACTCTCTCCGTCAAGAGGCCAAAAGTTATATATAAGACTTCTATCCTTTTGGATTTCACTGGGAGGATAAAATTTAGAGTAAAAGAGAGATGCCATATCCTCCCATTCCATGGATTGTCCATTCTTTAGCAGCTTATACCATGCCTCAGCTCTCCCTTTCAAAGATATGGAGAGTAACTTATTATTCACTTGTTCAGTTGTGATACCTGCACACTTAAACAACCCGCATAATTCATGGATATAAAGCAAGTGATCACCAGGATGGATAGTTCCATCCCCAAAATAATAATTATCCATCACACGATTAACAATACTCGCAGGTATCTTAAAAGGATCTATCTCAACAGGTGGTGGTTTATCTACTACCCAAACAGAAAACCAAGTGGGTTATCCATATTGGAAACAAAGAAACAAACAGTAATAAAAGGAAATACTCATAGTAAAAGTTCCCTTACTAGTTCCACTCTTCAATAGCGCTTCACTCCCCGGCAACGGCGCCAGAAAATAGTCTTGATGACCCACAGGTATAGGGGGTGTATCGTAGTACTTTCGATAAATAGGAGTGTCGATCCCAACGAGGAGCAGAAGGTGCTGAACAGTGGTATGGAGCAGGAAATCCCTGTGAATACTTAGCAAACGGATTTTTAGTGGTTTTCTAACAAGGCAACAAAACAAAGAGCAAGTAACAGAAGTAACGAACAAACAGAGCAAGTGGCCCAATCCTTTCTTAGCAAAGGACAAGCCGGTGGAAATACTTATAAGGACCAAACGTTCTCGAGGACACATGGGAATTCTATCAAGTGCTTTCGCTGCAAATAGTCGAGTACTCTTCTTTGGTGTTTGTAAGTGTTGTGTGGATGAACCTGTGCTAACATACTTCCCTTCCTAGGACTAATACATACTTGTGATTAAACCCCCTACAAACATCCGTAACTACAAGAAAGTAATTAAGATATAAATCTAACCACAGCCTTAAACTCTGAGATCCTACACTCCCTTGTGCAAAGGTGTCCTAACAGGGGTTCAGGTTTCTGTCACTCTGGCAACCCCATGATTAGTAGCCAAATACACAATGTATTCCCCTAGGCCCATAAATGGTGAAGTATCATGTAGTCGACGTTCACATGACACCACTAGAAGAATATCACCACAACTTAAATACTAAACCATTGAATAATAACTCATCACAGATTCAATACTAACAACATGGCTTCTCTCATGTCCTCAAGAACTAAACAAACTACTCACAAGACATCATATGGATCAAGATCAAAGATGATATGATAATAGATAACAATATGAACATAAACAATAATCCAATGGTTCCACTCACAAGCATCAACTACAGTAGTAATCAACACTGGGAAAGTTTCCCCTAATGAACTAAGCAATATCCAACACAATTGTTACAACGGGACAGAGTGGAGATGATGGTGTGGATGATGATGATGATCCCTATGAAGCCTAGCTTGATGACGGTGTTAATGGCGACGGTCTCCCCTCTCCGGGAAGGAATTCCCCTGGCATAAATCTGTCTGCCGGAGAGATCTTTCTCTCTCGGTGTTTTCCGCCTCCCAGAGGCGGCGGAAGTATATCGGTTGTTGCCCCCATGGTGTTAGGGTTACGTAAGGAAGATATAGACGAAGGGGCGGAGTCGGAGGTCGAACAGGTGGGCCAAACCCCCGCGCCTAGGGGGTGTGGGCCCCCTGAGGCCCCCCTTCGCTCCTCCTTCTAGCTTCCTTCATCTTCCGTTAAAATAATATGTTACCATATTTTTCTGTTATTTTTCTGACCTTCGCGAAATTGCACTGAAACACCGTCTTTTCCATCAGAATCCAGACTCCGGCAGTCCATCCTCCAGGAATCATCTAACATGCATAAACTGATGAAAATCCATAAGTAATACCTCATAATAAGACAAATATCCATGAATAGAGGTACATTATGATATAGAAAGGTGATGCAAATTGGGCGTATCAGTTTGCATATAGGGAAATTCTTGTAGTTGCATATCTAGAGAAATTACTTTGTGTCAAGCCTAAAACTGAAAAAGAACTAAAATTGAGTAGTACCTATTCACCCCCCCCTCTCTAGGTGCCCATACAATCCATTTCACCTGGGACATGGTGAATATGATGTTATCCTCCACAGAATGCGATTGTGGGGGATTATCTAGGAGTGTCTACCTAAACCAACGTGTGAAACCTAAGTTGTGCTCTTTGATTATGTCACATCCCAAGATTTTTCAAATCTTGTAATGTGAAAAATAAATAAACAAAATAAATAATTTTTGAAAATTAGGGTGAAAAGAAACTTTTTGTTTCTAATTGGAAACTTAAAATACCATCTTGAACAAACTTTGGTTAATGTTTGAATCCAAACTAAATTCAAATCAGGTGAAATGCATTCTTCATAAATGCATCTGGAAATTTAAACACTTGGAAAATAAACCAAAACTCTACCCTAATGGAAGAAAAACGTTTCCAAGTTATCTCAAAGACCATGGATTTGGTCCAAATAAAAAAAATTCAACAAACATTTATAAGTGATCAAGAATGACAAATAGAAATATTATAAAACCATAGAAATTAGTTTCACTCAAATTGGAACCATAGATATAATCTTATGAATTTAATAAGATAAGGAAATTGAATTTCCAAAGCTAATAAAGCACCTATCTAAAAATCCATACCAAATGGTGAGCAAATAATCCTAAAGAGATTTAAAAGGATAAACAAATATTAAATAAGATTTTACCAATTTGAATCACCAAGTTTGGATCTCTAAATAAAAAGATATGAATTTTATAAGATAAAGAAAGAAATGTTAAATGAGAGATATTTAAAGACCAAATTAAATATTGGCCTAATCCATAAGCAAATGGAATAAATATAATCTAAATCCAAATAAAAAAAAGGATAAAGAGTTTTCAAATTAAATAAAAGGGCATTAACCAAATCCTATTCTGCTTGAATAAAGATAAAATCCCTATTAGAAATGATTAAATAAATCATGGGAAAATAGAATTTGGAATTTACCCAAGTGGAATAAAAGTGATTTAATTAACTTAAATAAGATCAAAGAAATCTTCCAAATAAAATTTATGGAATTAAACCAATAATTATTTTCATTAGAATAAAGACAAGTACCCAAATTAAAATGATTAATAAATCATATTCCAAATAATTCAAATTTAAGTATTTGACACACTAACAAATAAATAAAACCTACTGAAAGGGTTTTGTGAAAAATTGAAATTAAGTAAGAGTTAAAAATATATTTGTTATTAGTTGAATTTAAAGCAAGGGCTTTGTTTTAAATAATTAAAAGACCCTAAAGAGAATAAATATATTATTCTAAATTTGACTTCAGAATGTGTTATTAAACAGTATTTGAATATACCCAAGGTTTGGTTGAAGTTGAAATTCAAAAGTTGTTTGAATTGATAAATCAAAATCAAAATCAAAACAGAAAATTAAATGAGAAAAAGAAAAAGAAACAGGAACAGGAAAAAAATAAAAGGAGCAGCCCAGCCCAGGCCAGGCCCAGCAGCCCACCTCTCTCCTCTCTTCCCCGAAGAGTTTTTCTCACCACAGACAGAACCCGCAAAGACACTGACTAGCAGGCCTCTCTCTCTCTCTCTCTCTCTCTCTGACGCTAAGCCCCACCTGCCAGCTCACCTTCTTCCCCGCCGCGACCTCTTCTTCCCCCAACCCCGCTGTCGTTGCTGTACTGATTTCTCTGCTTAAATCCGCCTTAATGACGCGATTATTCCTTGTCGTGACCACGCAGTATTAAACGCCTGCTCCTCCTCTTCCATTTCCCCCAGACATCGCCTCCCCACTGCCCCTAGGCTGCTCGAATTGGTCCACACACCGCCGCAGTCTCTGACGCACTTCGGCGACGATTCCGGCCAGCCTCTATCGCCCCTCGCCTCCTCGACCACACGAGCGTGCTCTCCGTCACCAGGCGCACCTACCAGTAACCGTAGCTTGTTCGCTCGCGCCCTAGAACGTCGCCTCTGACGATGCCAACGCGCCACCTCCTTCGGCATCTACTCCGGCGACTTCCCTGGTAACACTCTGACCGTCCCTCTTCTCCTCCTTCACACGCGTGCACTCGCCACTCTCCCGCGCATCTAACCATGCTCCCCTTTTTCTCTGGCGTCCTCTGTAGCCTCGCCATCAACGACGTCTGAGCGCAACCGACGGCGACAACGACTCCGACGAGCAATTGTCGACCACCCCATGTGCCCCTCGAGTAGCCGACCCTACCTCGAGATTCAGCAAGTCTCTGCGAGCCTGGTAAGCCTCGCCAACCTCTCCCTCGCTTCTTACTTCGTCGGCGACACCACTGACAGAGCGCGCGCCGCCACTCGCCGCCGCCAGCACCGCCACTTGATGGTTGTTTGATTATCAGTCGTTAGATTTAGATCGCAAGGCTACGAATAGATGACTGAAGCGAACCGTTATGTTCAATCTATGTCGCATGATTCAGTTAGATCCAACGCCCCACACAGCACGATCCGCACAAACCGTTTTCAACCAATCAGAAAAGTCCACGTGGCCCAGACTTTGTTTTAAAAACAGGATTTGTTCTATTAGTTGTTTGATTTTGTAAATTGCATAACTTTTAATATACACGTCCAAATTTTGAAAATTATATATCAATGGAATCAGCAAGACAAATCCTACCCAACCATGCCCTTTGTTTATTAAATTGCTTCTGGTAAAATGATTGTTTTTGCAGAAACTTGTGTAGGCATGTTTTGAATATTAAATTCATTCTAAAATTATTTTTATGATAAAATCTTTGGAAAATGGTTTGTTTTGAACCTACTGACCATATAAATCAATTTGTGGTTTCAAAAACATATTTGGTGAAGCAAAAGAATAAACCTTTGATTTAAAGCATTTCTAGTCAAATAAAAATAATGTTTATATATTAAAAATGCTTTTGGAGGAAAACCCTTTGGGAAATATTTTGATTTAAACTCTATGACCCCAAACACCAAGTTTTAGAATTAAAAATGTATTTGGTGAACCTTATAAATATTATTTCCTTGCTAAAAGCATTTTTCAACCACATAAAATATTGATTTGGTATTAAAATGGTTTATAAGTAAAATCTTTTGCAAATGGTTTTGCCATTTTTATAGAATGACCAATAAGTGTTTTAGAATGTTTATAACCTATTATAAACCACTTTTCCAAATAAAACAATCTTTGGATGCTTGCATGCATTGTTTTGATTCTATTATTTTATGTGATGTTTGCTTGAATGGTAGATTGAAATTGCACCTTGCTTGATTGAATTGTAGTGATTTGAAGAGTGTGTGTATTGCAAGATCAAGGAGTGAACTTATATTCTCTACCAAAAATACAAGTGATGCTTCATACTTTTGTCCCATTATTTTCACTATGCATTAGTGATATTTCTAAGTAGGACTTGCATGGAATTTTTGCTAAGTATAAATTATGCCATGGGAAATCCTAGCAGATGAAACCTTAGTGGAAATTTCCTAAGTTAAGATTCCTACTACTATCATGCTTAGCTTAGCTAGTAGAAAACAAGGGTGGATTATACTCATACTATGGAATATTTATAAGTCAAGGACTTGTGTTTTGCTTAATAAAACAACTAAGTGAATGAATCACCTAGGTGGAATGGAAGGAATGGTTTGTGTTGAGTGGTTACACAAGGCCCATTTCTATGGCTTACCTTGTGTATCTCACTTGTGGATGGCCACCCAGGAACAAAGAGATTTGAGATGTCAAATGTTGAGAAGCTTCAAGTGCAGCCACTTGGCATTATGGGCTCTGCCTGGATCATATAGGTTGCAATAACTTAGCCAAATGGACAGTTGGTGGTAGGGGATGATAGGTTGGAACGCGTCCATTCTGGTCTAAGGGAAGGCTTCTGAAAGATCTTGTCTTGGTGAAACTTGGGGAAAGTGCACCTCCTCTGGAGAGTGAAAAATCTAAGTACTTAGCCATGTCCCTGGCAAAGGACAATTTGAGCATCAAGACATAGAAGCTATCAAGAATATCCTCATCCCAATTTCTAAGTTAAAAACTTGTGGTTTAACAAGGGTTGAAGGATCACCAATTTCTATTGGGAGATGCCTTGGGTGATTTTGTCAAGCAAAAACTTAGTGTTTTCAAATGATAAGGAAAAACTATTTTGAGAAAAGCAAGCCTAAGCTCCACTTAGCCAAATGCATATAGATGATAGACTCCACTATACTACCTTAGTATCACTTGCCAATACAGTTCAAATGTATTGACCCTTGTGGCTGTAACTTATTATGTTGCAGGTTTATTTGATGTTAGTGAAGTGTGTTGATTAGGATTACAAGTATACAACCAACATGACTGCTTGTGGCACTTTGAAGATGAAGGACCCCATGCTATTGTTATATTCTGCTGCATTGTAATGAGATAGCCTAATTAGCTACGTAAGATGTAATAAATTATTTTATTCCTGGTTATAAATTATTTTAATTCATGTAGAAAGAGATGCACTCTTCGGCCCGAAAGCCCTTGGCTATGATTCCATATGTATGGTACCAGTTGCGAATGTATCCTTTGATGTGTCCGTTCATCCTTTCGAACGCCATCATGCTGCGGAGGAACATCGACTCGTGTTAGACGATATCCTCCACAATATGGACTAGCATATGCACCATAATGTCGAAGAATGCGGGCGGAAAGTATATCTCGAGCTCGCATAGTATCACCATGATATCCTATTGTAGCCTCTCGAGCTGATTCACGCCAATCGACTTTCGAGAGATGACGTCGAAAAATTTGCAGAGCCAAAATAATGTTTCATGAACGTACTGGTCCATTATCCCTTGTAGTGCAACCGGAAGTATCTACGTCATTATCATGGCACAGTCGTGAGACTTCATCCTACTGAACCTCTGCTTCGCCTCGTCTAGGTATTTGCTTATTTTGCCCGCGTAGCCGTAAGGAAATTTGACTCCTAGAAGGCACTTGAAAAACTATTTGATCTCATCCTGGCTTAGAGTGAAGCATGAAGGGGGTAGTAATATTTATTCTTCTTGACCTTTTTACCCTTTTGATGAACTTGTGTTTCCTCCGAATGATCGTCGTCATATTCTTGATCATTAGGAGTAGTGTGTCCTCCGTGAAGATCCTTCTGGATGCCCATAAATATCAAGTCGTGCCTCGTTTTTGGACCATCTTTTGTCCTATCTGGCATGTTGATTAGGGTGGCGACTAGACTCTCGCACACGTTCTTTGTAATATGCATGATGTCAAGGCTATAAGGCAAGCGGAGGAAATTCCAGTATGGACAACTCCTATAAAACAAACCTTGTTTTCCATACCTTCAGCAGCGACTTGTCTTGTTGCCTATTTCGCTTCTTTCCCGGCTTAGGACACTCTTTCCAGTTTTTCAGCAATTCATCCACTTCTTCGCTGCTCCTTCGCTCTGGGATTCCTCGGATCTCGGATTTCCCATTAAACAGATCTTCACGTTTTCTCCATGCATCATTCTTGCCAAGCCACCTCCGGTGCACCATGAACACAGTTTTTGAAGAACCTGGATATTTCTATAGTTGGAGATAGGTTGTGTTATCCATGCACCTAACACATGCAGAGAATCCTTGGATAACTTGCCTCGAGAAATATCCGCAACCGGGATAGTCTTGCATCGTAGTGACCAATGCGGCTCTCATAGTGAAATAATATTGTGCGACAACGTCATACGTATTGGCTCCGGATTCCCATAACCTGGCTAGCTCCTCTTTCAACAGCCCGAGATACAGATTGATGTCGGTACCAAGTTGTTTTAGCCCTTGAATTAGCATACTCATTTGTATGTACTTCTTTTTTATGCACAACCAGGGAGGACGGTTGTACATCCATACAAACACGGGCCAAGTGTTGTGCGTGCTTCTCTGGCTACCGAACGGATTGAGTCCATCAGTGATTGCACCTAGCCTGATGTTCCTTGAATCTCCACCGAATACTAGGAATTCGAGGTCCAATGCTTTTCACTGGCTAGCATCTGAAGGGTGCGTCAGGAGCTTGTCCTTTTCGAGGTCATTATCATATCCTAGCTTCTTATGAGGACCATGGTTGCATGTGCGGTGTACACAATAGAATTATAATTTATTAGAACCACACAACCAATGCATGCATGCAATGGTCGATAGAAAATTTCGTCATGACCTATCCTAAAATTAGGACCTTTGCGAAATGCCAAAGTTTTGCAAAAATGGAAATGAATCAATATTCTGGCAAAACAATGGCAACTCATTCATACACAAATGAGAGCATGCTCGAAACACATGAGCATCGATCCTCTCCATACATATTAGCATATCCTCCATACACATGAACACATCCTATTACATGGACATCTTACCAAGATGAGAGACCGAGAAGATGGAGGGAGAGGTGAGAGACCGAGAGGATGGCCGGAAGGAGAGCTTTCCTCTCTTATTTTTGTAGCATCCAAAGTAAGTTTTACATGCTACAAATGGTGAAATAGTGGAAAAATTGAGGTGGGAAGGAGGAGGGCGAGCATATCCAAGGAGGAAGAAGGATGGAAAAGTGAAGTGGGAAGTGGTAGTGGATAGCCATGTGCATAAAGAAGCTGCCAAAAAGTGAGTGCCAACACACCCGTGGCGCACATGCCAGCAGTGCGCCACGGGTATGTTTTCCCATGTCCACAGCAGACTGCACCAATTTTATCCGTAGCACACTTCGAGGTGGTGCGCTACGACTACCTCCCACACCGGTGGCGCACTATGCCCAGGTGCGCTACGGCTAGGTGGTCTGCGGCCGGCCGTGCTCTGGCCCACATGTAGCCATGGCGCACCATAGGCATGTGGCATGTGCGCCTTACCTATAATTGTTTTACTAGTAGTGGTTCTCGCTTCGTCCGCGAGTTCTTGATCTCGCCTCGACATGGTGTTATTGTACGTGTGGATACCATTGGAGGTGCGACACTTGGAGCACTAGTTCTTCAGATCCGTCCGTAGGGTAATACATCTCCTCGTGAATCGCTAAAGCTTGTTGCGGGGATTGACAAACTTATGCTAGTTTGATCTATGAGGGTATGTTCCGTTAACTCACTCTTGCATTGGATCTTGATTATGCCCTAGAATTTATTTTGTTTTCGTAGCACATTCCCCAACAGTGATATCAGAGCAGTCTATGCGTAGGCACATGTATGGATATAGGAATCATCGAATTTTGGCATTGTTCATCTCGTTCTTGCTACCCAATTGTTGCAATTTGGATCTAGGCGATACTGTGTGATTAGCAGCCTGAGCCGATTTACAATCTTTGAATCGAGACTGGTTTGTGAAGTGTACTTCGGGTACACAAAGAAACTTTGTCGGGTGCCTGTTTTTCTACAATAGTCTAGAGAAATTTTGCACATTGGGCTTTTTTTTGAATTTGGTGAAGTTCACACGGGGGTCACGCGTATTTACAAAGGCTAGTGAAGCTATTGTATTATTTATAGTGAAATGGGGACGCACCCTAAATAAGTCAAAAAGCAAGACGATCGATGATGAAGCTTAATTACCATGTAGGTAATAAATGGTTCTCTATGTCACCATAGAGCCCCGTAAGTTACCAAAGCGTGTTAGAGGCGTCTAATTTGTTTTTGCAGGAAAGTGATATGGTATAGCAATGTGATGTGTTATGTTGTAATCTCATAGGGCATAAGTGGCAGGAGCCGTGATGATTGTCATTATATTATTATAATAGCCATAGTTGTTTTTACTTTATTATCTAGAGTAGAAATAGTTGTAAAAGCAAGGATTGGCGATGAAAACAAAGCAACGTTGGACCTCTATGCTAAGCCCAAGGCGCGTGGAGGAGTACATGTCGCCAGAAGACTTTGAAGATGGAGATCGTTGACACAAAGTGCTATACCATATCACTATATGAATTGCATGTGATGTTAATCCATTTATTCACTTTATTTGTTGCGTGTTAGTCGTAATAAATAGGCGATCCCTGACTTAAAATTATCAAATAGTGATTTGTTCCCCTTAGTTAGGCACCACATAACATGGCTTCGAACTAGTGTAGGTCATGTAACATGTGTGCACCTAGCAATGTTAAAAATGTGGGTGCAAAACTATCACACTACTAGTATACTAAGGTTCATTTGACATACTACCTAGAATGACACAAAATCTAAAGATTAATAAGGGTCATATGGAGATATGATTGGTATAAGTACCTATCGGTCTTATTCCCGATGCGTGATGTAACATTGGTATCGGGAAAATAAGTTCGTGGATTTTGAATCGCTAAGTATCAATCATGAGATATATTGATTTAACTGGGAGCTACACTCTTGATTAAAGTTGTTAATCTTATGTAGTTCATTAATTATGAAACAATGTATAAATGAATTTGCAATTGTTTGTAGATCAATGACATGCAACAACACAACTTCCCTTTAGCTGGCATATTAGATAAAAAGAAAATGCATGAATCTGGTGCAAATTTTGTGGATTGGTTCCGCAACATAAGAATAATACTGAAAGGCACTAAGAAAGACTATATCTTGGAAGCAACTCTTGGAGATTCTCATGGTGATAACGCAACTCAGGCTGCAGAAGATGTCTTTTAGCAAGGTAGTGATGACTACATCGCTGTCCAATGTGCTATACTTGCATCCATGGAACCAGATCTTCAAAGGAGGTTTGAAAATTGGGTTCCATAGAAAACAATTATGGAATTTAGGGGCATGTTTGAGAAGCAAGCTAGACCAGGAAGGTATAAGATATCTCAAGCTCTTCTCGATTGCAAGATGGCGGAAGGAGGCTCGGTTAGTTCCCATATAATCAAGTTGCACGGGTACGTTCAAAGATTGGAAGCCTGGGCGTTCCCTTTCCTTCTGAACCAAGAACCACATAATCTTAAAATCACTCACACCTAACTTTGTTGGGTTTTCATGAACTTCAACATGCATGCCATGACCAAAACATTGGCCGAATTGTTCGCGATATTGAAGGTAGCTGAAAAGGACATACATAAAAACACCAATCATGTGATGATGGTGAGGAAAACCACTCATTTCAAGAAAAAGAAGTCCAAGGGATACAACATAAAGGTGGATCTGCATCGTGCCTCTAACAAAGGCAAAGCACCTAAACCAGGTCCTGCCCCGGATGGTGAGTGTTTCTTCTATAAGGAGAAGGGTCACTAGAAGAGGAACAATCCAGAATACTTATCATAGAAAAAGAAGATTGGATCGTCCAGCTCAGGTATATCTAATATACACGCTATTGATGTTTACTTGCGAGGTCTTAAGAGTAACTCTTGGGTATTTGATATTACCAAATAAGTTGCTAATATTTGCAGTTTGATACAGGAGCTACAAAACTCTAGGAATCTTGGCAAGAACAAGGTGATTATGCGCGTCAGGAATGGAGAAAGCATTGCACACTAGTAGGAAAATTCTTATAGTAGTTATTTTTCTAGTGGCATCTAAAGAAAAATGGACGCCACTACTGAAAGGAAAAATAGTCGCGACATTAGGAAAAAGGAGAACGCCGCCACAATATCTTATTCATGGGTTCGGAAGACAGTGAACGCCGACACTAAGTGGGTAACATGCTGCGAGCCGGGAACAATGTAGCCCAGGCGTTCGGAAACTTTGAACGCTGCAACTATGGTGTAGTGGTGGCGTCTCAAGAGTTGCAGACGCCACGACTGTTACATACAAAATTTATCTAACTCATAGAGGCACCGCCCGCTCCCTTCCCTCTCTCGTTCCAACAACACTCCGCCGCAGTCATTCCCCCCATCCCCCAAGTTGCCGCGCTCGTGCCGCCGTGCCTCCCCGACCTGCGCCTCTCTGACCTAGCGCTGGCGTGCCTCTCTGCGCTCGCCGTCGAGCCTCTCCACCTTCGCCCGCGCCTCTCCGACCCGGGCCCATCCACTTCGTCCTCGCCCGCCCCTCTCCGACCTCATGCCGCCGCGCCTCCCCGACCCATGCCTCCCTGACATCGAGCCGTCGTGCCTCTTTTCCCTTGCCGTTGTGCCTCCACCGACCCACAGGTAGAATCCTCCACCCTTCTTTTAATTAGTTTATTTAGTTTAGTGATTTTTTGTGTAGTGTATAAAGTAGGAGATTTTAGGGATTTTATATGTATAGCAAATTAAGTAGGGGTACAAAACCTAGATGATTCTTGTGAAGTGTAGAAAATAGGTGATTTTAGGCCTAGATGATTTTAGGGCCTATATGTACAAAACCTAGATGATTTTACTTTTCTACTTCCATATGGCCGATGATTAAAATGTGATGATGCAATGTCGGGGGTGGTGTGAGTGAACCTTGTATATGCACAAATAAATAATCGTGTGCATCCTACTTGACTCACTTATACCATCCCTGTAATTATTTTGCGTCCAATGCAAATATGAGACCATCCTTTTAGGTTGATTTTGGTTTTGCACTTCCATATGGCCGATGATTACAATGTGAGGATGCAATGTCAGGGGTGGTGTGAGTGAGCCTTGTGATATGCACAAATAAATAATTTGTGCATTCTACTTGACTCACTCACTCCATTCCTAAAATTATTTTGTGTCCGTTGCAAATATGAGGCCCTATTTGATCTTAGTAAGTCTTGTAATTAATTAAAGAGTGATTTATATTAGATATGGCGATGTGTGATCCCTCAAAAAAATATATGGAGATGTGTGAGACATGCATGTATAAAACAACTACATTTTCCTTATAGAGGACATGGTGTTGTGTCAAGTTTGTTTCACGGACTATAGTGATGATACTATGTCAGGATCGCTATTCCAAGTCTGTCTCATATGGGGTAGATTTGAGCGTTCATTGGTATGCATAATTTTTACTATTTAAATTTATTGAATTTTCTTTCCATACTATTATCATTTATTTACTTAGTTTTTTTCATCTTTAGACTATCTCATGCAATTTAAGGAGATACTTAAATAGAATAACTGGAGAAGGCATGGAGTTCAAAGCTCTTGAGAGAACATATCTTGTTGACGTGCGCAAAGAGCGAGCAATGACTCGCCTTGTAGGTTCTTCATGGAGATGTTTCATCTCCTAAAACTGAATCCCCTCTGGCGTGTACCTGTTTTTTTGAAATGGGAGCTCCTGGTCCAAGAATCACTGTTGTATATATGAACGATGAGGAGGATGACAATTATGAGGATATGTGCGACGACGAGGATGAGGGAAATGAGGAGGAGGATGAGGATGAGAGCGATGAGGAATAGGCATGACCATTGGATTATAAAATTGTCGCTCAAAGATGCAAGCTTATCCAGAGTAAAGAGTGATCTCGTCCACAACATTCCTTCAAAAAAATTCTTCATCGGCCTTGTCACTCGCTTGACCAGGACGCATATTCAGCTACATGATATTGTATGTTTTTACTTATATATCATTCTTTCTTTAGTTCCTATTGTATTTGTATTGTATGATAGTTATAATATTTCTAACTTCTGCATCTTAATTAAAAACTACCGCCGAGAATGGTTTTTTCTCTTCAAATTTCTAAAGAAGGCTTGGCTGGAATATGTGTTGGAGCAACGGGTGTAGTAAGTGCCATTTCGTATAAGACAGTAAGTGATGGCCACATCATCTTCAACATCCAGGAGTGGAAGAACTTTGTTGAAGCTCATGATGATCTATAAGTTGGGCAAGCCATTCTCCTTACCGGTAGGACCATTTCATGCCGTAACATTCAGATAATGTTTGTCATTGACATCATAATTCATAGTGACTAGCTAGTTCCTTGTGATGGTTTGATAGTGTAGATGATGCAACTTGTGATATTTTGAACCGCTTGTTAATAATTTGTGATGTTTTGAACCGCTTGTTAATACCTCTTCTTATGTGAATACGCATTTCGTGATATTACATTGTTATTATATTGCAGCCTTTAATCAACAACATGAAACACAATTTTTTATACAAATTCAAAAATATACTTGCGGCGTTTGACTTTGTTGAAACGCCACAAATCGTACGTATAGTAATGGTATTTGGGACAAACACCACCAACCGTGTCTCCTAGTCATGGCGTTCAGACCGAACGCCACTAGTACGAGCGATAATGGTGGCGTTCAGTTGGGATGCCACCACTACGTCCTACCAGTGGTGTGAGGTTAGTGGCGTACGGATTGAGCACCACTAACCCCCTTTTCCGAATGCCGTTATTAGGCCTTTTCCTACTAGTGGCAGTGATTGCCGTCGGCACAAGACCTCTACATTTACTGTCATGATTAATATTAGAACTTAGTAATTGTTACTTTGTGCCTGCATTATGTAAGAATATAATATTAGGATATTGTATCTTACAAGATGGTTATTCTTTTAAATTATAGAATAATGGTTGTTCGATTTATATCAATAATGTCTTCTATGCACACTCTCACGTGAAGAGTGGGTTGTTTGTGGTTGATCTTGACTATGATACACAAATTCATAACACTGAGGCTAAATGTTAAAAGACAAATGAATTGAATACCACATATCTGTGGCACTGCAGATTCCATCACATTGGACATAAACGCATGAAGAAGCTCCATAGTGATGGACTTTTGAGTTCACTATATTTTGAATCTTTTGATACATGTGAAGCATGTTTGATGGGAAAGATGGCCAAATCACCGTTTAACGGATATGTTGAACGGGCAAGTGATTTCCTGGAAATAATATATACTAATGTATACAGTCCAATGAGCCAATGAGTATACCTGTACATGGTGGATTCATCTAATTTATAACCTTTACCAACGACTTGAGTCACTATGGTTATATTTATCTTAAGAAGCATAAGTCTGCAACATTTAAAAAGTTCAAAGAATTTCAAGACGAAGTAGAGAATTAACGTGGCAAGAAATTAAAGTTTCTACGGTCGGATCATGGAGACGAATATTGAGTCATGATTTTAGCGAACATCTTAGAGCTCATGGAATTGTTTCACACCTTACGCCTCCGGGAACACCACAACGTAATGGAGTGTCGAAACGGCGTAATTGAACTTTGTTGGACATGGTGAAATCTGTGTTGTCTTCGACCAATCTCCCTTTGACATTTTGGGGATATGCTTTAGAGACTATGGCTTTCACACTTAATAGAGCGCCATCAAAGTCTATTGAAATGACACCATATGAGTTGTGGTTTGGCAAGAAACCTAACTTATCGTTTATTAAAATTTTGGGTTGCGAAGGTTATGTAAAATGTTTACAGCCAAATAAGGTTGATCCCAATTCGAACAAATGCATATTTGTAGGTTACCCTAAGGAAACTGTTGGGTATTCCTTCTACCATAAAACTGAAGGAAAGATATTTATCGTGCGAGGTGGAACATTTCTTGAGAAGGATTTTGTCGCTAAAAGTTTGAGTGGGAGGACAATAGAGCTTAATGACATTATTGAACTAGAGAAAGATGGGCAGAGTAGTGTAGAACCAGGAATAGTTTTGGAAACGCCTATGGCGCCATCAGATGCTATCGTGCGTACAAGTGTTGTAATCCTAGAAATTAATGCTCCTATTGAACTGCATAGATCTGGTAGAGTTCATCTTCCGGTTGTAAGATTTGAAGATGAAGTATTGTTGTTAGACAACGATAAACCATCTACATACAAAGAAGCTATGATGGGCCCTGACTCTATCAAATGTCAAGAATCCATGAAATCCGAGATGAAATCCATGTACGAAAATCAAGTTTGGAACTTGATGGACCCTCCTAAAGGCGTAAAGCCTATTGAATGTAAATGGATCTATAAGAAGAAAACAGACGCGGGCGGTAAAGTCACTATCCATAAAGCACGACTTGTCGCAAAGGGTTGACAAATTCAAGGAGTTCACTATAATAATACTTTCTCTCCTATAGCACTTAAGTCTATTCAGATACTTCTAGCAATAGCTGCATATTACAATTACAAAATATGGCAGATGGATGTCAAAACAACATTCCTGAATGAGAAGCTAACTGAAGATGTGTACATGCTATAGCCAGAGGGTTTTGTTGATCCTAAAGATGCTGGAAAGGTGTGCAAACTTCAGAGATCCATCTATGGACTGAAGCAAGCATCACAGAGTTGGAATCTGCATTTTGATGAAGTAGTAAAGAGTTTAGGCTTCATCAAGAATGGAAAAGAGTCTTGTGTATACAAGAAGGAAAGTGGGAGTGCGATAGCGATTTTAATACTATATGTGGATGACATATTGTTGATTGGAAACAATAAAACATTTCTTAACACTATAAAGGATCATTGAAGAAAAGTTTTTCGATGAAATATTTGGGTGAAGCAGCATACATATTGTGCATAAGGATCTATAGAGATAGATCATGGCTCTTGATAGGGCTTACTCAAGATACATATCTAGAAAAAGTTTTAAAGAGGTTCAAAATGGAAGAATCCAAGAAAGGATCACTTCCAATGGTACATGACAAAACACTAAGAAAGAAGCATTGTCCTTCGAGAAATGTAAGCAGAATGACATGAGTGAAGTCCCATATGCGCGATCAATTGGTTCAATCATGTATGCCATGATATGTACAAGACCAGATGTATCATATGCTCTAAATGTTATGAGAAGATACCAAAGTGAGCCAGATGTGAATCATTGGATAGAAGTGAAGAATATACTTAGATACTTGAGAAGGACTAAGGATATGTTTCTCTTATATGGAGGTGACAAAGAGCCCATTGCATGGGGTTACACCGACGTTAGCTTTTTCACTGATCCTGATGGTTTTAGATCTCAGTCCGATTATGTGTTCACCTTGAACGGGAGAGCGGTGAGCTGGAAAAGTTCTAAGCAAGATACAGTTGCAGACTCTACAACAGAGGCAGAGTACATAACAATGTCGGATGCTGCAAAGGAGGGTGTTTGGATGAAGAATTTCATCATAGAAATTGGTGTGGTTCCATGTGCACTAGAACCAATGGAGATTCATTATGACAACAATGGTGCCATCGCTCAAGCAAATGAACCAAGGTCCCACCAGAAGAACAAGCATGTACAACGTCGACTTCATCTTATACGCTAGTTCTTGTATCATGGTGACATGAAGATGTGCAAAAGTCATACAGATATGAATGTAAACACCGAGATGCCATAGGTGTTACAATCCTAAATGAACAAAACCGAGATACCATAGATGTTACTCACGCTTCCAAAGAATGAACAACACCTATATGCCATAGGTGTTACAATGCTAAATGTAAACTAGTTTATTCACTCTAGTGCAAGCGGGATACTGATGAAAATATTCCCTAGAGGCAATAATAAATGTGTTATTATTCATATTTATGTTTCATAATTAAGTTTATCGTTCTATGATATAATTGTATTAGTTCCAAATAATGTGTATTTGAAGGACAACCCCTAATACATGTGTGGGATGATAAACACCATATAGATATATCCCTAGTCATGCCTCTATGACTAGTATGTATGTCAACGATAATTTCAGTTTTCTAACTATGGGCAAAGTGAAAATATGATTGTGGTGTTGCCTGTGACATATATGATCGAAGTTGTTGGAGAACACCGGCGATGGATAGACCCAAACATGAGATACCATGAAACGCATCGTCAATATAGTTATTGGTTTAATATCATAAGATATTGTATTTCCTTTAGTAGAAATCATTTGACCACAAGACACATGAGAACTTGGGAACAATATGGACATGGAAAGATTCTCCAAACGTTTCTCTTAATGGAGTAATTATAAAGTTGATGCTTGTTCGTACCAAATGGTTCGCCAATCATTCACATGGTGTGCTTGTAGGAATTAATAATCCTGACGATAGAGATATACACTCTGGGCCGCTCATGTACTATGATGTTCGTCGTCATGTGGCCGAACACATGATCAAATTGTTGAACACATGAACGCCAATAGTACGGGATGAATAAAAAATACATACTAGGAAACGAGAATAACCTAGTGTTTCATCTCAGCCAATGTAAAGTATCGACGAATCAATACGATATGTATCAGACTCAATACTACGGTTCACATGATAAATAACTTCGTGTTATTTGCAGGGTTGCTACTTGTATCAAGACACTGATTGTAATCATTGTCAACAGGATGAGTTCCAGACATGTCTGCAAATATCCGAACCTACCAGGTTACACACTTAAGACGTTTTCAGCATTTTAGAATGTGAGTGCAAAGGGGATAGTTGGATGAACTAATTCCGAAAGGATGTTTCGGAGCGTCTCAGAATATTTCGGAGGAGTCTAGGATATCACTGGAAGTGGACGGAATGGTTCCGGACATTAAAAGAGGACACAAGGAATATTTTAGGAAGGTTTCAAATTAATTCAGAGATGTCCGGAAGTTAATTCAGAAAGCTTCGGAATAAATATTTATCTTTATTATTAAAAACAAAACGGTGGTGTCACACGGTGTCACACTTCAACATATTTACTAGAAGAATGCCACCGCAACAATAAACTAGAGTTACCCGCAAAAAAAACAATAAACTAGAGTTATCTCTATTTTTTAGCACATATCTACTCAACAATATAACTAATTGACTAACAAACTTTTCCTACCGCAACAAAAAAAAGCTAAACTGCTAGGAATACGGGGATCCGATCCTCCCTTTCAGCTGGTCCCACTGCTCCTTTTCTCACATGCAAAAAATCGCAAAAATGGATGCTCCGGTTTTCTCTGGTCAAATCCTTTTCTCTTCCATCGAACATAATAATTAACAAATCCAAGAAGACGTTTGCCGCTGGTGATGGCGCGCTGCACAACCAGCTTGTAGGACTGTTCTTTGAGTCGTGCAGGCCGAACGCCTTCGTGAATTATGAGACCATAGGTCAGGCCAGAGTGCATTCCTGCGGCAAGTGAGCGCCGCTGGTAAGACCTCCTCTTGCTCCGCCGTGGCCGAACTGTCCAACCACCTTAGCCATGCATTCAGTCGATTTTCCGATCGTCCAGACCGGTGCGTCGCCACAAAATCTCGCCAAACCCGGATCGTGTTCCGTAGCTACCTCCTCCCGGACAGCGCAACTCCGTCCAGTGGCATGCATCTCATGCTGTTTTGGATGAGGGAAAATCGTCGGCGTTTCTCGATAGGATGCGCAGGACGATGAGACCAAGCTGTCGAGCGGCTGGTTTTTTCTTTTCTTTTTTTGGTTTTTCTCCAGAAAAATCGGGAGCGGTGGAGCGAGCCTGACTGCTTTCCACGTCGCAGGGAGCACGGATGGGAGCAAATTTGAGGAGCAGGCAAGCCTCGCGTGATGGACCTGATCGTTACCTCCTAAAAGAATTTGATGGACCATTTCGTTAGGAATATGCGACCGCAAATAGACGTGATCATAGTAACCTCCTATAAATAATTTAAGTTTACATGCATACGAGAGTTTCACCGGTTCTTCTTGCAATCTCTCCCCACTTCCCATGCCCTCTATGGTAACGACCCTGTATAAAAAAGGCAAAGCAACAAAAACAACGCAAATAAAGACGCAGAGACTCCCTTTCCCTATCAGTGGGCAGTGACTTGGGCGGTGGACGAGTCCCCTCACCAGTGGCCGTCAGCAGTGCTTTCACGGAGTTCCGCGACTCAGCGCCGTATCCGGGGACACCGGTGGCACCGCTGAGGGCGGCCCAGGGAGCTCGAGTTCGATGACTACGACGTCTGCGACGACATGCCACTGTCACAGAGGCATGTGTCAGTGTGCGTCAACAGGCCCCGTGGAGCGATTCACCTCGCGCACGGATCTTCTCGACTGCACGGCCTTCGCGGCAGGAGTACTGGTATGGACATCTTGGCGCGCTCTGCATCCCCTGCCCCATCTCCAACTTCTGATGCCTCCTCGTCCGCCTATGATAACTCTGGTGCTCCATCAGCAAAGCAACTCCGCCTCTTCCAACTCCTAGGTTTTTGGTATCTTTCTACTTTAATTCCCGGTTCAAATTTCAACAATGCTTAGATGCATGAATTCAACATGGTTGGTTTGAGTCTTTGATATGATTAGGTTGTTCACTAACACTGAGATAGAGTAACACTTTCAATTGTTATCCAAACTATACAAAATATTCTTCAAGCTTCATTCGTTGTTTGCCTCACGGGTAGAAGATTTTTAGAGTTCCGTATTTACTGTTAGATTACTTGCATCTAGGAAGAGATTTATCATATGATTTGATTATTGAAGTGGTTATGTGCAAAGAAGTGGAAATAACTACATGAGCGCTAGAAACTGAAGGTAATTCTGGAATTTCACCTGTTTTGCATGCTATAAAATCAGGTCCTTTAGTTACCTCACAATAACATAATAATGTGTGTATCTTCCATCTAGGTGATTCTGATTTTTGCTTTGTTTCAAGGTATTCAAGTATACAAAATGCAAAAGGATGAGTAATCACCAGATAAAATACTATGTGTTTTATAAATTGGGATGAACGTACATAAATATAGTCAGTGAGTTACATTTACTATATATATTTCCCATTAGTAATCATAAATTACTACCAGCATTTTACCTGAACAAATGCATATACATGCTATGAAAAACCCACGATTTTACCTTCTAGATACGCTTGGTTAATCAAGCTATCACTTATCTCCCATTCCACTCGAGTTGCCGGCGCCGTAAAGAGAGGAGGAGAGGACGCTATGATCCCCTGACCAAGAGAGGAGAGGGGAGTTGAGCGAAGGTGGGTCGATGGCATATTTGGGGAGGGGAGATGGAGAGAGGAGGCATGGGAAAAGGGGGCGAGATGCCGGGCTTCACGGCAAGCGACCAAGATGAATGAGCCGACAACTTTCGCACGATCTAGGCGGCGACCAGCGCGAGCCATGCAATGCATGCGGAGCTGTGAAGTAATGTTGCAGCATGATAGCAGGGTGTGCATTTAGGGGAGGAGTGACGGTGTGCGTGTGAGAAAGAGAGAGACCGTGAGTTACTGTGTGGAGAGAACACACAACATCTTCATGTGGAGTGTGGACCGACCAAGACCAACTCTCTCTATAAACCGAAAGTGTCTTTTTAATTCTGTGTTGTTTTTCCTAATCAGCGATTTGCCTTGTTCTGGAAACCTAATTTCTATGCATGTTTACGAATTCTTTTTCTAAAACATGTAAACGAAGCATGACCTATCTGTTATTATATTTGAAAAGAAATAAGAAGTGTTCATAGTCTTAGTACTTTTGCATTCACCTTTTTCATTGTTGATTATTCAATTGAACTGATTAATGTCCTTTCTTTAACATATAATATTAAAATGGAGCGGAAGTGATGGATAAATATACTTCAGCAGCACGACCAATTGAGGTACATGTAGAGAGATGATTTTGTATGCATGACACATATTGATCACCGACAGAACATAAATGGACTCTATAGACCCCGCGAGATAATCCACCGACATAGGACATCAGGAGATTCTTTCAGAAGAGACCGAATACTTATTGGGTTGTACACCACCAAAAGATATTTAATGGTTATAGAGTCTATGTGTGCATATTTACGTGTACTTTATGTTTTACACACAATACATGCGCGGTGATGATAAACACGTGATAGCATTAAACCTTGTGTACCGTGGCAACGCACGGGCATTCAACTAGTATTAATAATAAATAAGAATTTTTTTAATATCCAAGTTGGTCCCATGGGCCGAGGGGACGCATGGGCCCACACCCACGGGTAGGGGGAGGAGACCGTGGCCAAATGGGCCAGGGCTTTCCCCTAGGCCGGCGGGTGGAGGAGGCGGGGCGGGGCGGGGCGAGGCCATGCGAGGGGAGGAGACCTCGGTCTCAAACTTGCCCCCTAAGTTGGTTTTTGGGGAGGACTCTATATTTGATGCGGACTGTGTTTTGGATATGGACTTCCTCTCTCTTTTTAATATTGGTGGAATAAAGGAAAATAAGGAGTCCTTATACGATACAAATTTTAGTCCTACTCTCCTCTATGGAGGAGGGAATCCACATATTTTGAAAGAGTACAAGTAATTCAATTTTTTGGCAAAATGGGAACCCGCACGGTATCATTTGTTTCACGTGGCCTGCTAGTTGCAAGAAAAATAATTAACTTGGACTATTACATTTGTTCTAGAAAACCCTTCGCAGCAGACTGAGCTATCACGAATGAAGTTGCACGGCTTTTCAAGCAAATGAGTTAGGTCATGACATTAACCGTGACATAGTTATTACGCACATGACGTGTATCTTAGGATTTTGCACAATGTTGAATCGTCATCTTTTTTACATGAAAAATGCATTTGTCATTTTCTAAGTACCAATTTTTTGTGCCGCAACTTTAACCCACACTTCTGCGGCGACAAAAAATTTAGACCACTTAAATATGATGTTTCTCAAACCTGTTGCCCAGAAAATTTAGACTACGCGGGGCCGCGTGGAGATCCGGAACTATAGCCTCTTACGAGCCGGGACTATAGGACTGTTTTGTACTAGTGGAGGGCGAGAGCATAATTCAAAAAAATTATGATGTTAAAATTATGTTATAAACAAATTTGTCTAGTGTTGAAATTGTGGGAGCCGAAGCTAAACCCAGCTTAACAGTGGAGTAACAATGAAATGAATGTATTCCTATTTTTAGGCATTCCAAACTTTGGATACTAGACCAAATGTTAATCCAATTTTATGAACTAGCGGATATACGTATCAGTTACCGAGAATGACTTCATTGTCCAATTAAATCCTCTATAAATTGTCCAAATTATCACACCCAAATCTTACTACCAATGACTGTTAATAGTTCTTCTATTTTGAGACCATCCGCATATATGCCAAAAAATTAATCACCATACTAAATAAGGTGCATTATGTCACATGAAACCGACGCACTAAACCTTTTTACAGCCTGCTGCTGCTCCTAATCGCACCATTTAACGGTCGCAAATACTCTATGGAGGAGGGAATCCACATATTTTGAATTTTGAAAGAGTACAAAAGGAATCG
Organism: Avena sativa; assembly: GCA_916181665.1. NCBI lineage: Eukaryota > Viridiplantae > Streptophyta > Magnoliopsida > Poales > Poaceae > Avena > Avena sativa. The sequence goes on along the minus strand of OV702285.1, from coordinate 10,298,823 downwards.
TCTCATTGATTATTCCATTAGGCCCAAATTAATCCTTAATTCTAACCGATTGCATGCACTGCATCAGACCAGACTATAAAATAGGCCCATGCTCCGTAGAACGATCTCAACGAAACACAGATACGTACTACACACCAGCAAGCAGCTAGCCAAGTTCGAGCCATGGCACCATCGGCGCTCATCCTCTTCCTGCTGCCACTGATGATGCTGACTTCCACGGTGTTGGCGCGCCATCTTCCTCCACCGGCGACGCAGTACGTGGTGCTGAGGAAGGTCCCTTATGGACTGGATGCCATCACCTTTGACTCGCCGCCACCACCACCGGCGACAACACAACACTTCCCGGTGCTCAGGAAGGTGCCTAATGGACCCGATCCTATCACATCCGAGCCACCGCCACCGCCGCCGTTGGGCTCGTCGCCACCACATGTGAACTTCTCGGTGCTCAGGAAGGTGCCCACCGGACCCAACCCGATGACATCCGACTCACCACCGCCGTCGCCACCACATGTGGACTTCTCGGTGCTCCGGAAGGTGCCCACCGGACCCAACCCGATGACATCCGACTCACCACCGTCGTCGCCACCACATGTGGACTTCCCGGTCCTTAGGAAGGTGCCCACGGGACCCAACCCGATGACATCAGACTCACCACCGCCGTCGCCACCACATGTGGACTTCTCGGTGCTCAGGGAAGGTGCCCACGGGACCCAACCCGATGACATCAGACTCACCACCGCCGTCGCCACCACATGTGGACTTCTCGGTGCTCAGGGAAGGTGCCCACCGGACCAAACCCGATGAAGTCCAACTTGCCACCGCCATCACCACCACATATGGACTTCTTAGTGCTCAGAAAGGTGCCCACCGGACCCAACCCAATGAAGTCCGACTCTCCACCGCCACCACCATCACGGCGCGCATGATAGTTGCGCCCAGCGCGCCATGGATGCACGTGCCTTGGAGTAGCTAAACAGAATAAGCCTTCAATTTACACTATTCTTTTTGGTGTAGTACTGTCGTCATGGCAATTGATAGACATAGATCCATGCATCTACGCCCGTACTGTTATAGTATGCTGTTACCAACTGTTTATATAAGATGATTTTCAACATACATATGGAGATCGATTGGAAGCTCTTGCATTTTGTTCGATCGATAATCAACTGCATGCTTACTAACATGGCCGCATATTTTCATAGTTGTATGTGTTCGTTGTGTTTTCCACCATAGCGTGTCAAGATTGAAGAATAGATAGAAATATATTTCAGTGGATTGATTATCTTTTGCATAGTTGATCGATTTTCTTTTGCATGGATATTTGAGTTGAATCTAGCGTGAAGAAAGAATAAAACACTATCGGATAACTATTTTTTGCCATGTATGTACTGCTTTGCCGAGTGTATTTTATTCGGAACTTGGCAAACAAACGTGACGCTCGGCAAAGTTGTGGTACATGGCAAAAAATAAATAAAAAACACTTAGCAAAGTTTTAATACACTGCAAGCGTAAGATCAATTATTGCGGTATATGTCAGGAAGTAAAAGAGTTGAGGGGTTTCTTTGCTAACTTTGATATTATTCATGTAAAGAGATCTGCCAATGAGGCAGCTCATGCTTCATGTTTATGTTCGCAGAGCGAGTCCAGAAAGGAGGAGGTGCATGTGGGTTAATTTTACACCATCCTTCTTAGCTAGTATCCTTGAGAAGGATTGTAATCCCATGAGTTAATTAATGAATCTTTTTACCTCGCAAAAAAAGAGTTATACTCGGCAAAGTCCTTTATTTATTTTTCTCTTTTTTTCTATTTTCATTCTATAGTTTATTGTTATGTGCCTAAAATTCGTACAAATGAGCCCATACTTTATTTGCACATGTGTGCATCTTGTCATTCCAAACAATGTTGCTAAATAGATTTTTTTATTTTCCTTTCGTTCAAATCAATTTTTCATTTTATAAGTGCCAAAATTGGGTTTTCTTTGTGAAGCACCAACCAAAAGGTTGATCGATAATTGGGGTAACCTAATTTTTAAAAATAATAGACTACATTGATGTACAATGAACCATGTATTTGAACCTGTAAGCTTTCTAGCATTTTTTCAGAATTTCCCAAGTATCTTGCCAATTTAGCAGGTAGTGAATCAAAATTGAACTGTAGTTTATTTAAGTTCACGAGGTGTCATTTCATCACACATACGCTAATAGTTATGCATGATGTATCCCTACCTAAGGGCGGTCATTCTAGCCGTTTTGACCAATATTTGGAAGAGTACAAGTAATCCAAAAAAAAAAATGTCAAAATGGTAACCCACACGGTATCATTTGTTTGACGTGGCCTAGTTGCGAGAAAAATAATTAACTTGGACTATTACATTTGTTCTAGAAAACCCTTCGCAGCAGACTGAGCTATCACGAATGAAGTTGCACGGCTTTTCAAGCAAATGAGTTAGGTCACGACATTAACCCTGACATAGTTATTGCGCACATGTGTGCATCTTAGGATTTTGCACAATTTTGAATTTTCATCTTTTTTACACGAAAAATGCATTTGTCATTTTTTAAGTACCACTTTTTTTGTGCAGCAACTTTAACCCACACTTCTGCGGTAGTACCACTCGTATCCACAAAAAATTTAGACCACTTAAATATGATGTTTCTCAAACCTGTTGCCCATAAAACACTTGGGAAAAAAGTACTAAAAAGGAAACGCTAAAGGAATTCTCGATGTCCTTGCCGGTCGGCATGTTATGGACCTAGCTCCAAGTGCCCTTGCTCGGCATCGACGGTAGCGTGTCTTCTGGCCCTGTCATCACTTCCACGATGTCCAAGTGGAGATAGTTGGATGAACTAATTCCGAAAGGTTGTTTTGGAGCGTCTCAGAAATATATTCGGAGGAGTCCAGGATATCACCAGGAGTGGACGGAATGGTTTCGGACATTAAAAGAGGATGCTGGAAATATTTTATGAAGGTTTCGAATTAATTTAGAGGTGTCCAAAAGTTAATTTGTAAAGCTTCAGAATAAATATTTATATTAATAAAAAATAAAAAATTATTATTCATTAATATCCCAGTGGGCCCCATGGTCCGAGGGGACGCATGGACCCACACGCGTGGGTGGGGGGAGGAGACTGTGGCCGAATGGGCCAGAGCTTTCCCCTAGGCCGGCGGGTGGAGGAGGTGGGACGGGGTGAGGCCATGCAAGGGGAGGAGTCCTTCTCGGTCTCAAACTTGCCCCCTAATTAAGTTGGTTTTAGGAAGACTCCGTATTTGATGCGGACTCTGTATTGGATATGGACTTCCTCTCTCTTTCTAATATTGGTGGAAGAAAGAAAAAGGAGGAGTCCTTATACGATACAAATTCTAGTCCTACTCTTCTCTATGAAGAAGGGAATACACATATTTTGAAAGAGTACAAGTAATCCAAATTTTTTTGGGCAAAATACACTACGGAAAAAAATGTCGCTGCCGTGTAGACTTGTCTTTGCCGTGTGCCAAACGCACCGGAACACGGCAAAGACAGTCTTTGTCGTGTGTAACTCAGAAAATACACGGCAAAGTACGTGAACACGACAAATTTCTGAAAAAGAACACGGCAAAGAAATATATACGGCAAAGACCCATAAAGGAACACGGCAAAGAAAATACACTCGGCAAAGTTGACAACTGCACACGGCATAGGTGTTATAGAGGTGGGACCCGTGACCCCACAAGTCCATTTAACGGGAGGAGCTAACGGCTGCAGACGGTGGTCTTTTTGCCGTGTGCCCTCGCCGGTCCTTTGCCGTGTGTATTCTGCAGTATACACGGCAAAGGCTCTTTGACGTGTGTATTCTGTAGTACACACGGCAAGTACACACGGCAAAGTTTTTTTTTTTTGCCTTTTATCACATTACTCTTAGGAAAATCATTCTAATTCAGAAAAATACAAATAATATATCAAAATTTACAGAAAAATAAGATCTATCTATGTACACTCAAAAATTAGATATTTATATTGAATAAAAATCTTCATTCTCGCCGTTTTGACCATAGTTTTAAACATGCATAAAAAATTCAAAAACGATCACAATGCAAAACCTTCGTGTGGTGTCATATTATGTGACATGGTTGTAAGGAAAAATATCAAACTTGTTATATTGAATATGTCTCAAAAAAACCTTCACAAAATGACCTATCTCATTCGAGGTTTTCTGGCTTTCGGGTCAAATGACCAATGTTATGGCTAGAATCAAGGCATAGTTTGTGATAATATGTCCATATTGTGCATGCATGTGCATTATGGAATGACGAATAATGTTGCAGGAGGAAGTTTTCCTTTTCGTCACACCAAAAAGCCATTTTTCATTTTACGGGCGTAAAAAACGGGGAATTTTATGAAGCAACCACCAAATGGCTAATTCAAAATTCTACCACCCCATTTTTCAAAAATACCAGACCACCTTAAATGTACAATGTCCCAACGGGGGGATCTCAAACCTTTCCGTCTACTTTAGGAGAAAAAGACAAATTCCTGCCGAATTGTTAGGAAGTGGGTCAGATATGAACTACAGGTACATGATCGGATGGGCATAATTTTTTACAAAAATCATATTTAGATTCACAATATGCTATTTCATCAGAGATCCAGTGAAAGTTTAGAGAGGCTCAGCTCCGAGCTAAGAATCTTCATACCCGTCGTTCGACAAAGTTTGTCGATAGTTTTAAATAGTCATAAAAAATTCAAAAACGATCGAAACAATGCGAAACCTTTGCTTGGTGTCATATTAGTGACATGGTTGCAAGGAAAAATATCAAACTTGTTATATTGAATATGTCTCAAAAAAACCTTCATAAAATGACCTATCTCATTTGAGGTTTCATGGCTTTCGGGTCAAATGACCAATGTTATGGCTAGAATCAAGGCATAGTTTGTGATAATCTGCCCATATTGTGCATGCATGTGCCTCATGGAATGGTGAACAATGTTGCAGGAGGAAGTTTTTATTTTTGTCGCACCAAAAAGCCATTTTCCATTTTCTGAGCGAAAAAACGAGAGATTTTATGAAGCAACCACCAAATGGATAATTTAAAATGCTACCACCCTATTTTTCAAAAATACTAGACCACCTTAAATGGACAATGTCCCAACGGGGGGATCTCAAACCTTTCTGCCCACTCCAGGCGAAAAAGACAAATTCCTGCCGAAACGGTAGGAAGTGGGTCAGATATGAACTACAGGTACATGATCTGGTGGGCATGATTTTTTACAAAAATCATTTTTAGGTTCACAATATGCTATTTTATCATATATCCAGTGAAATTTAGAGAGGCTCAGATCCGAGCTAAGAATCTTCATACCCGTCGTTCGAGAAAGTTTGTCGATAGTTTTAAAGAGTCATAAAAAATTCAAAAATGATCGAAACAATGCGAAACCTTCGCGTGGTGTCATATTATGGGACATGGTTGCAAGGAAAAAATATCAAACTTGTTATATTGAATATGTCTCAAAAAACCTTCATAAAATGACCTATCCCATTCGAGCTTTCCTGGCTTTCGGGTCAAATGACTAATATTATGGCTAGAATCAAGGCATAGTTTGTGATAATCTGCCCATATTGTGTATGCATGTGCATTATGAAATGGCGAATAATGTTGCAGGAGGAAGTTTTCTTTTCGTCGCACCAAAAAGCCATTTTCCATTTTACGAGCGTAAAAAACAGGGAATTTTATGAAGCAACCACCAAATGGCTAATTCAAAATTCTACCACCCCATTTTTCAAAAATACTAGACCATCTGAAATGTACAATGTCCCAACGGGGGGATCTCAAACCTTTCCGTCCACTCCAGGTAAAAAAGACAAATTCCTGCCGAATTGGTAGGAAGTGGGTTAGATATGAACTACAGGTACATGACCGGATGGGCATGATTTTTTTTTAAAAATCATTTTTAGATTCACAATATGCTATTTTATCAGAGATCCAGTGAAAGTTTAGAGAGGCTCAGCTCCGAGCTAAGAATCTTCGTACCCGTCGTTCGACAAAGTTTGTCGATAGTTTTAAAGAGTCATAAAAAATTCAAAAACGATCGAAACAATGCGGAACCTTCGCGTGGTGTCATATTATGTGACATGGTTGCAAGAAAAAATATCAAACTTGTTATATTGAATATGTCTTAAAAAAACCTTCACAAAATGACCTATCTCATTCGAGGTTTCCTGGCTTTCGGGTCAAATGACCAATGTTATGGCTAGAATCAAGGCATAGTTTGTGATAATCTGCCCATATTGGGCATGCATGTGCCTCATGGAATGATGAACAATGTTGCAGGAGGAAGTTTTTCTTTTCGTCGCACCAAAAAGCCATTTTCCATTTTCTGAGAGAAAAAAAACGAAAGATTTTATGTAGCAACTACCAAATGGCTAATTTAAAATGCTACCACCCTATTTTTCAAAAATACTAGACAACCTTAAATGGACAATGTCCCAACGGAGGGATCTCAAACCTTTCTGTCCACTCCAGGTGAAAAAGACAAATTCTTGCCGAAATGGTAGGAAGTGGGTCAGATATGAACTACATGTATATGATCTGATGGGCATAATTTTTCACAAAAATCATTTTTAGGTTCACAATATGCTATTTCATCAGAGATCCAATGAAAGTTTAGAGAGGCTCAGCTCCGAGCTAAGAATCTTCATACCCGCCATTCGACAAAGTTTGTCGATAGTTTAAAAGAGTCATAAAAAAAATCAAAAACGATCGAAATAATGCGAAACCTTCGCGTGGTGTCATATTATGTGACATGGTTGGAAGTAAAAATATCAAACTTGTTATATTGAATATGTCTCAAAAAAACCTTCACAAAATGACCTATCTCATTCGAGGTTTCCTGGCTTTCGGGTCAAATGACCAATATTATGGCTAGAATCAAGGCATAATTTGTGATAAATATGCCCATATCGTGCATGCATGTGCATTATGGAATGGCGAATAATGTTGCTGGAGGAAGTTTTCCTTTTCCTCGCACCAAAAAGCCATTTCTATTTTCCGGGCACAAAAAAGGGGGTTTTATGAAGCAACCACCAAATGGATAATTCAAAATGATACCACCCCATTTTCACAAGATTATATGGATGTCATATTTGGATTCCTCACATTTTTCTGATCAATTTAGACATTTTATTTGTCAAATTCCGATTTACGGATTTAAATATATGAATTATTCCATATTAAATAGAAAAAGGAAATAAAATAAAATCATTTTAGTTTTTATTTGGATTCAAGATTATTATTACTTTTCATTATTGTTTACTTAAATAATTGTTTGGAATCTAAAACCGAGATGTGTGACATCATGTCCCAAGAGTTAATAGCATTGATATGGAAGTATTAGCAATAAGGTATGATTTCTTTCTTGGTAGCTCATTCGGAAGGAACGAAGAAGTTAAGCGTGCTAGGCCTAGAGTAGTGTTAGGATGGGTGACCATAGGGGAAGTTAGATTATGAGTGCAATTTGACCTAATATTTAACATACAAAGGGTTAAAATATTCTATATGAGATTATCAAGTAAATAATATTCAAAAAAGTTTGAAACAAAATTAATTTTTTTTTTTTAAAGACAGTTTCTTTGCCGTATACTTTTTCCACGAGACACATGGCAAAGACGGCTTCTTTGCCGTGTACTTTTTAAGGAGACACACGGCAAAGACAACTTCTTTGCCGTGTACTTTTCGAGAAGACACACGGCAAAGAATAGACACTGTCATCTCCGCGGGAACCGTTATCTTACTTTACTTTGCCGTGTCTACGCATGAGACACACGGCAAAGGGCCTTTGCCGTGGCGAACGTTGCCGTGTGGCATTTGCCGTGTGCATACACACGGCAAAGCCTTTGCCGTGTTCCGAAAGGCCTTTGCCGTGTCTTTTACCCACACGGCAAAGAGCATGTGTGTCGTAGTGATAGGAACCTGCACGGTATCATTTGTTTCATCGTGTTCTAGTTGCGTGAAAAATAATTAACTTGGACTATTACATTTGTTCTGGAAAACCCTTCGCAGCAGACTGATCTATCAAGAATGAAGTTGCACGACTTTTCAAGAAAATGAGTTAGGTCATGACACTAACCGTGACACAGTTATTACGCACATGCGTGCATCTTAGGCCTTTGCCGATGTGTCGGTTCAAAGCATCGTATCCTGCTAAGAAACAGGCGCAATAGAGAGTAGTATATAGTAGTATCATGCATATGATACTAATATATAATACCATTTACACAATGCATAATATCATATAGTAGTATTATAGCTTTGTGTATTTATTATTCTGTAGAATATCAATGCAAAATTGTGGATAATATTTGTTTGGGATTAATTTTTTAGTTTTATGTGTTATGATACCATATCTACATATGATAACAACACAATCTCTTTTATTATTAATTGCTATGACACATAAGCATTTTGCATGCATGTGATGTATGATACCATCTATAATATCCCCATTGAAGATAGTCTAAGCTACGACCCTCCCAGTGCATCGTTTCTACCCCTTGTATCTATGTCAGATCTATATGTATCACAGATTCACGGTTATACTATAGTCTACCATGTGGCCTCATGAACACTAGTATACTCATGCAATTGGATCGGTGTGCAGTAGTCCCCAAGTAGGGCTGTCAAAAAAGTTCGGGCTTGACAAACTGTGGGAGTTCAGCGCGTTAAAAGTTCGGCTCGAGCTTGATTCGTCTCTCTAACAAACCAAGCTCGAGCCTGTTTTCGAGCTTGCGAGCTTAGTCGAGCCGAACTCAAACAGTTCGATAACGCTCATGATTTTTATACAACCGCAAAATTGAGACTACTATTATTATTCCATTTGTTGTAAGACCGCTAAAATAATTATGCAGGCATGTTGGCACTGTATTTCTATAATATGAAACTCCAAGCCATTTCTGCTATTCCGTTTTCAAGCTTTACTATTTTCTTGCTATGTAGCTATATGTCGATGTACTAAAATTTTCTTACCGAGCTTCAACGAACCAAGCTCAAGCCTACTCGAGCTTTGGTCGAGCCGAACTCGAGCTTAGATATAGGCTCGCTCGAGCTACCGAGCTCGAGCCGAGCCTAACAATATGTTCGTCGCTCGAGTTCGGCTCGTTGACAGCCCTACCCCCAAGAGGTGTGTACGTGGGGCCAGGAGCATGGTTGGTGCACGGGATGAACTTTGTATTTATTTAGTCTCGGGTCACACGCTAAGAGCCTGTGCTACGCACATACAGCGACCCTCTTTTTCCATATTTATTAGGACGCCAGGTCAGACTTTCACCTAGGATTTTGTTTCTAGAGACGACCATTGGGATAGGCATTAGGATTTTGCACAATTTTGAATTTTCATCTTTTTTACACGAAAAATGTATTCGTCAATTTCTATGTACCACATTTTTGTGCAGCAACTTTAACCCACACTTCTGCGGTAGTACCACTCGTATCCACAAAAAATTTAGACCACTTAAATATGATGTTTCTCAAACCTGTTGCCCATAAAACACTTGGGAAAAAAGGACTAAAAAGGAAACGCTGAAGGAATTCTCGATGTCCTTGCCCGGCATGTTAGCGCTCACCGTTAACGTACATGGACCCAGCTCCAAGTGCCCTTGTTCGGCATCGGCGGTAGCGTGTCTTCTGGCCCTGTCATCACTTCCACGATGTCCAAGTGGATGATGCAGCGGTGCTGAAGACCGCACCTTCTGTGCTCAGGTACGCCGGAAATGTTGCTAGGCCCTGCCCTCGAAGGGTGACCCAGCGCACCCTCTGCACCATTGTCGGGCTCTTGGTCCAAGCGCAAAGGTCGTGTACTACCTCCCCTTTGCATGGTAACTTGATGTACGTAGTCAATCGCGAGAACGCTAGCTCGCCCAATGATTTGTTACGCCACCAACTCATTCCAAGCGTAGAGTGGCACATTCTCAATGGCGATCGAGGCGGACATGATGGTGTAGCAGGTTGACTTGCTTGGTTGATGGTGTAGCTGGACCTGGATCTTGTAGACTTCGAAGGTGAAGTCGTGGCACGAGACGGCAGTGGACCGGCAATGAGGACGAGGATGGACGAAGCACACCATTAGGGCTCAGGGAAGTGTTCCGTGATGCAGGACGTCGCCCTCCAGCGCCAATAACATGGTGATGGTGGCCGCTCGATCTACATCAGCGCCCTTGCGTCCCGAGCCGGAGGCTGCTCGAACCATGCATAGGTGGCATTAGTCAGCAACGAGGACAACTTCGCTTGCATCTCCGACAACGCGTGGATCACCACGAAGTCCTTGGCAGGGCGCGGGAAATCTTGGAGCCTTGTCATGGTTGGAGTCTACCTCGGGGCGGCCTTCGCGCTTAGGGCAGCGGCAGCGCACGATCTTGCTGCAAGTGAAGATGGCATGGTCGAGCGACGAGCAGGGGACGGAGAAGTGGCGGAAGAGATTGGATCTTGCTTTAGGCCTTGTTTACTTATCCGGTATTTTTATCCTCAAAAGATGTGGAGATATGCGAAGATTTGGTGTTCATCCAATACTCTTAAATCCCTTTAAATACCCTTCTCTAAAAATACTCTATCATGATGTAAAGTTTTTAATTTATCCAAAAATACACTAGTGTGGAGGGGATTTGTGGAGATATTTTGGTATTATCCCCTCCAAATTCGGCCTAGTAAACGCCTATTAGGGAAATTCCGGGATATGAAATAATCCCTTCTCATCCCCTCAAATACCCTAGAAGTAAACAAGACCGTTTTGTTTACTTATCCGGTATTTTTATCCCCAAAAGATGTGGAAATATGCGGGGATTTGGTGTTCACCCAATACTCTCAAATCCTCTCAAATACCCTTCCCTAAAAATAAATACTCTTTTATGATGTAAAGTTTTTAAATCGTGTGAGAAATTTGACAACAAATATACAATTCTTTGCAGAACATGGTCTAGTTTGAAATCAACAAAGGTAATATCATTTTTCTGTTGTTTAATTCTAACCCTAGTATCCTCACTCTCGATCGAGTCAATTTACACCCTCGATTACATGGATTCACATACATGCACATTATGCACACAGTCTCTCCCTTCCGGGTTGACCTTGCCATTTTGCTGAGTCTAATTGCAAAAATCTAATCAAGTTCACCTTGTGACACTAAATCCTTAGTTTATATAGATCGAGCTTTCATCCCTCAAGTTGTCATAGTCGCATGGTGGGTTGCACCGACATATGAAAACTCCTAAAAAAACGTAACTAAGCAATCAGTTCTTGAGCTTCGTTCAATTTCTTCAAGCATCACTCATTGTGTACATCCCTCTATTTGTGTTGTCCTAAGTGTGTTGCTAGTCATGTGCGGTGACCCAGCATACCAATGCATGTGTAGTACACTAATAGTTGATATGATATTCACAGAATACCGTTCCGTAAATAGCGCATCCCTCGAAACATTGCGGGTCCATATTACAAACATATACACATTATTATTATTACAATACCAGAAGTTTAAGACTTCAAAAGATTCAACCTACAAACCAAATATAAAGTGTTTCAGCGGAAGTTTTAAAGTGACAACTTCAACTCCGAATTGAGCTCAACAACTTATTATTATATATTGTTCATGTTGCTCGGCTCAATTGGTTAATACTACTAAGGCAAATAATCTGACTCGTTGCCGCCCACACCATATTTGATCTCGTAGTCCACCCCTTCCACACCGTCCGATAGGTCAGGCTCCTCATAGAAGACATCTTAAATTACACAACAAGCATTAGGCAAACATAGATATTCATTCTCACAATATAATAATCACGACAACAATCACAAATGGATGGAAATAAGAGAGGAACATCACATCTCACCAATCCCCTATATCTCCCACACATATGGGGATTTACTCAGACATGAGAGGAAGATAGAATCAAATCAAATAGCATAATAATATTGCATAATATCTCTACATGGGGATTTACTCAGACATGAAAGGCATAATAATATTGCAAAGGAAAATCATCTCAACTTTACCATAGCAAGTCACAATATCGTTTGGAGATCAAATCAAATACAAATCAAGACAAGATCAAAGTATCAAAACCTAATCTTACAAGTGCCAATCTCTCTCTTTATCTCTACAAGTGGGAATGGTGGTGGAGTGAATGGATTAGAGGCTAGAGTTCTTCGAAGAATGAGGCGATGTTATTCTCCTTCAGATCTAATCTCTCCTCTTCTAGAATGGTTTGCGGCGGTTGCGTTTTGTTTTTCGTCTCCCTCCTAATATAGAAGTTGCTTGTATTGATATAACGAAGACGATGGAGTGTCGTACGGACGGGCGGTACGGGCGCGCTTCGACCATACCAGTGGTACTTACATGACCTGGGCGCCTCTAATGCAGGGGGCTTTATTTGGGGATTTGCTTCTTTGGTTATAAATAGCTCATAAATGCTCCAAGATCTTCCAGAAATGTTTATTACCTAAAATTTATCGCAAGAAACCAAGGTTTCGCTAATTCATGATGTTAACATTAGTTTCAAAGATAAAATCCAACGAAACCCGGAAAAAACAAAGGAAAATCATTGGCAAAAAGTGTTGGAATTTGGATCTATCAGTAATCAAAGGAAACACCGGGTACACTTGTTTCACACTGCATTACAACCAGAGGCACAACTAGCATCATTTATTTCACTAAATGAGCACAACATGTTCAATACAAATGCTCATTATAACTCTTTATCACCTCACTCACATCTTGAACAGCTGAATAGGATATATTACAACTAGAACAAACAAGAGAACAGTTGCAATCTTCAGCGGAACCACCATTTGCTTTAGTTCATCCAATATCCTCAGCAGCAGTTGCTCCTGTCCATGTAGCGTAGTAAGCTTCTGCTCCTGCTTCCTCAGATCTAGCTCCTCTCTTCTATCTTCTTCCCAACATAGGGCTTGAACTCCAGCTTCTCCTCTGATGTAGTTGTTCTCGAGCAAGAATATTATGTACTCGAGCTCCCAATGCTAGAAATTGCAACCAAACTGACAAAAACAGTCCAAAATTTACTCAACTGAATCAAGCATATGTGCAAAAAGTTCAAAAAAACCGAGATCAAATGAAATGAGCACAATTTCGTAAGGCCATAAGCTCACCCCCATGATTCTTGCACTTGTAGAAGACCCATCATGGGTGTTCCACCGTCCCTGAGGTAGACTTCTTCACCACCCTGCCGCAATCAGGGCACTGGATGAGGGGAAATGGAGGAGCCGAGCGGCGCATCGCACAGCGGGATGAACTCGCGGTAGACATGGCGTAGCAATGACGAGAGCTCGCCAACTCTGGTGATTCTCTAGTGGTGGCGCCGCCGATTTAGGGTTAACGGAGAAGGAAGGGAAATGACGCGGCAGCACGAAGGGAACGGGTCCGGTCGAACCAGTCCTGGGTTATAGTGGCCCACGATTTTGCATAAAAGCCCCTCCCAAATCTCAGTCTTCCATAACTTATCATCCAGTCAACTGACAATGGGTCCCGCATCGCGCCAACTCAGCTCGTACAGTGGTATGACGAGCCAGTGACCACAACTGACGCTCCAATACGTATTCGATGACCGTAAATCAGTATTCTCTGTGTCCATTTACTATATATTTTCTTAATCAAGTTCAGTTACTCGATATTTTTTAACTCATGATTTAATGTGGGCTACGGCCTTCAACTTCGTAAAAGTATTGCCGTCCTTAGAGCATCTCCACTCGGCTACCCAGGACGCCGATCCGGACGTCGAATTTAGGTTTGGACGTCGAAAATCGGCCCAGTCGTGTACCCAGGAACCTGTTTTCATCCGGATTTGGGCCAACTTTTGTCCGGACTTCCCAGGATCCTGGGTACGCCCTGGAAACGCCGGACGCAGAGAACTCGGCGAAAAAATGAAGCGGCGTGTGGACCCGCCGAGTCAGCGACGGAAGCCGAGTCATCGTCATCCTCGGAACCACGCGGCGACCGTCGGGCAATAACTGCTCATCTCTTTGGCCACGCGTCGCCGAATTGACGCGCCACCGCCGCCGCCTCGGCTCCCGCGACGGACCGGCGGGCACTAACTTCCTGTTGTTTCCCCTTTTCCCGCCCTCGTCGCTACACCCCTCCCGCCCTCGCCGCCCATCTCGGCCTATAAAAGCCGTACCCCTCGCCGGAGTTCCTCACACTCTCTCACGGCTCCCCATCCCATGAGGGGCCGCCAGACGACACGCCGAAGCGCAACAACGCGGCGGGTCGCCGGCGTTTTTGGAGTGCGCCAGGCCGGACGCTCGTGGCAGTGCTAGAGAACATCCACGCCGGGAACACGCCGCGTCTCGGCTTCCCGCGCACATCCACATCGGCGGCCAGGTCGGGGCGGTGTCCTTCGGCGAACTGGATGCCGAGGAGGATGGCCAGCATGAGCTCCTCCTCCTCCGCCTCGGCCTCCCACTCATCGGGCTCCACGCCACTCTGTACGCCAATGGTTCCTTCGTCGGTGCTTCGCCTTTGCCGCCCGAAGTCTGAGCCGGCGGACCGCTCGGCGCTGCCCGAGGATAGCGCCTTAAGGATGGCGATGGAGCAGTCGCTCTGCGACTCGGCTCCGCAGCCGCTGTTGGTGGAGCCGCCGTCGCCGGATATCCTTGCCTGGTCCAGGGCGGATTGGGAGGAGCATGAGCGCCTCCGCGTCCGGCGCCTCCGTGGTCTGGGCGCACGCTCGCCTACCAGGGTTGCCCGCTCTTTGTCCTGGACGACGACGACGAGGCCGCCCCCTCTTACCAGCCCTGGAGGTGCGGCGACGCCGGTCAGGGTATCTCCCGCCCGCCACAGCCGCCGAGCGACAACGACGGCGGCAAAGGCGACCAGGACGACGGCAGGGCCGATCCCGGTTACACGTCCTTCTACAGCAACTTCCGCATGTAGAAGCGGCGACGGCGGCGGCCTTTTTTAATGTTTTAGTTTAAGTTCGATGTAATCCGCCTATATTCGCTCATCTTTAATGAAATCTGCCTGAATTTGCCAAACTTAGGAACTCGGTCTAGGAACGCGAGTGGAAAACTCAGCGTATCCAGATTAAAATTTGGTACAGATTTGGCCTTGGTTCACCCAACGAGTGGAGATGGCTGGCTGGTAAAGTACCCTGCCACGGGACTCGTTAAGCACGTCCTAATTAATCTACAAGTACTCATTCGAGGAACTGGGAAGTTTGGCCAGTGCTGGAAACCGATTCCCTGAAAGCATTATGCGACCACGTCTTCTAACTCTAGCGCCGGGGATCTTCCGGCTGCCTTGTCTTCTCCGGTTGGCTCGGAGCCCTCGCCGACAGTTTGTTCATCGGGGTCAAGATTCTGGTGTTTGGGATCTGAGGCCGGGGATGATTCCAACGATGGCCTTGCAGCGCGGGTGGCTCTGGAGGAGTTGGAGGATGCTGATGGCCAGCTCGGTTGGACGACGGTGTCGAGGCGGTGGAGAAAGTCAGATGAGGAGCTGAGGCAAGATTTCTGGGAAGAGATAGGGTATCCGACGCCGGCATCTTGTTTCTGGGAACGTGGGACTCCATCGTCGTCGCTGCAGAGGTCGCCGCCGCTTTTTCCATCAACGTTGGTGGCTCGAAGGGGCTCGGCCGCTTCGCCGGTGGGGGTTCTCCTTAGCTGGGGTCCCAAGGTGAGGCCGTGGAAGGGGCTGCTGCCTCCTCGACGGGCGTCTGCGCCAGTGCTGCTGGGATCGTTCCTGGCGGCGTCGGAGGGGAGCGTGAAGACCAGGCGGAAGTTGCCGCTTATCCCGCAGCTAGGGGATCTCGCGCATGCAGGTGGGCCAGTGGAAAAAACAGGGTCAGAAGCAGTTAATCCCTGGCGTGCGGTGGCCCACAGACTAGGGCTGGGTCGGTCCTTTGGGGTCTACTCCGATCGTTACGTCATTGACTCCAGCGCCCTCTGTTTTGACGCGGTCGGTTCCTCCGCTCCATGCGCCACCGTCTGCATCACCCACGATCGTCTCCTCGCCGCCTTCACGTTCCTTCGTCCAGGCCCTTCTTGGAGTTGCTGCCATGGAGGGACTGCCTAATCGTCATCCTGCGCCTTCGTCGGTGCCTGCTGCTTCAGCTGCTGCGGTGCCTCCTAGGGCGCCCCCTCCTACTGTGTCTGCTGCGGTGCCTCCTAGGGCGCCCCCTCCTGCTGTTCCTGGACATGGCGTGCAGCCCCCTGGCTACTGCGCAGCAGATGCATGTTGGGGCGATGCTGGGGGCCAGGCCGTCGAACGTCGCCGCCTTCAAGCAGACCTATGGGGCTCCGCCGGCCTTCGCATTGCAGCAGCCGACGGGTTAGTTTGGTTGCAATGGACCGCTCACCTTCGCTGGGCCACCGGGGATGCCGCCGCCGGGTGCTTTCAATCAAGGTATGAGCGCGCGGCCGCCGTATCAGCATGTCCCTAGGGCTGGTTTTTCCGCGCCGCGGCAACACTTCGTGTCGCAACCGTTGCAGCCATCGTTTCGGGGTCACCAGCCTAGTGGAGGTCCATTGCCCCAGCAGGGGATGTATTCGCATGCCTCAGTACACCAGCCGTTTGCTGTTGGGGTCGGAGTTGTGGGCGCTCCGGCGCAGAAGCGGAAGAAGAAGAAGAAGCTACCCCTTGTGCAGGCAAATCAGGAGGAGGTGCCTCAGCAGCCTCAGTCTCAGTTTCAGCATTATGGGTACCCCGCTGGGGTGGCGGATCCTTCCTTTCAGGTGTTGGGACAGCAGGCGTCATATCAGTACGGGCCTCAGGGGATGGTGGACAGTGTTGTACCGGTCGAGGATACTGTTGAGGTTGCAACAGTATCTGTTGGTGTGGGTAAGAAGAGTTAGAAATTTGTTCGGTGTTGGAAGTGTGCGATCAATACGCATGCAACTAAGGACTGTAAGGTAGCTCATGTTTGCTACATTTGTGATAACTCTACTCATCCTACTTTGCGATGTCCCGTTCTTAAGCAGCCAAGGCCTACACCTGTGATGTCTGGTATTGGCAATGAGTTTGACCTTGTTTTCTCAGATTCCAGACTCTGTGTTACGGGACCATCTAGGGGCCAACTTGACCCCCATATCTCTTGTTCAGGTCACTGGACCGATGGTTCCTGCAGATGTGGTTCAGCGACAGATTGCCACGAGATGCCCGGTCCGTAGTCAGTGGAAGTGGGAAGCGATTCCCTATGGAGAATCTGCCTTTCTTGTGAGTTTTCCGTCGATGGAGGATTTGTACAGGGTGGATGGGATCCAGGTGCCGGTGCCACTGAGCACCTCTCAGCTCTCGTTTTCTGTTTACCGGACACAGGAGGTGCCCCACAAGCTTGAGCTGCAGCAGGTTTGGCTGCATGTCGAGGGGGTCCCACATTGTTTGCGGTCTTTCTTGGGTTTATGGGCGGTCGGTGGACTCATGGGCAGTACTTTGGATGTGGACCTTTTTAGTTTGAGGAGGCGTGGTGTCGTTCAGATTCTTGTTGCTATGACAGATACCAGTGTTTTCTTGGGGCTGCAGGATTCGATAGGACATTACATTGTGACTGATGTTGTGGTGGGTCTCAAGGCTTATGAGCTTCGTTTTCGTTTGGAGCCAGAGGGTTATGTACCAGAGCCTGAGTTTGCACCTTTCTTATGGAGGAAGAGGGATGATGATCAGGATGATGATGTGATTGAGAAGCCTTCTGAAGATGCTATGGATACATCTGACACGGGGGGTGGCTCACAGGCTGTTGGTGCTGGCTCTTCCTCGACCTCTTCTAGGCAGGGTGGCTCGGCGCAGCCGCCTACCAGGCAGGGTGCTCAGCTGGACTGTTCAGTGCCTTCGGATCCTGTTCTACTGTTTGATGTTACTCCGTTTAATGCTAACCCTACCACTCCCCACGGTAAGGAGCTTTTGGAGGTGCTTCCGTTGGACTCTCCCCTGCGCGGTTCTGGACCGGTGTTGTGCTCTCCTCGTGTCTCTCCTTCTCAGCTTCAGGAGGCTTTGCATGTGGCTTGTGGTTCTTTTGAGACGACTGGTGTTTCTTCGCTTCCGGCTTCCCCCATGCGTGGGAGACCGAACATGTTGGGTCGTTCTATTCCCATGCGTGCGGATCCGGTGTTACAGGAGGTGGTACCGGTCGTGCAGGAGGTCGTCTCTGGGTCTTCGGCGCGGAGGCTGGCCCAGGTGGGGATCGCCGACCGCGGGGCTGTCGGGTTGGTTGCTGGGGCGCAGGGTGCTTCACCTATTTCCCTGGCGGTGCAACCCTCTTCGACTACGACGTGGGTTGCTGGAGGCCCCTCCCATGGTGCTTGCCCGGAGGGCATGGAGGGGCGCTCTATCTCGGATGGTGGACCTATGACCGGGGGGATTGACCTGACCCAGGAGGGGTTGGGTTTGCCACCAGCTGCCGATGGTCCTACCTTTGTCGCTGGGACCCCGACGCGCAGGAGTTCTCGCCATGGTGTTGACGCACTAGGAGCCTCTGCCTCAGATGAGGATTCCTTGGGCAAGGCCATGCGGAGGAAGGCGGAGAAGAATTTGGATACCCCGGGTAATTCTTCCAAATCCTTTCTTTCTTTTTCAAATAACTCTATTATGGATAAGCTGTCTAAAGTTGGTGTTAGTTTGGGTAGATCTGTAAGTGAAGTTAATCTTTCTAATTCTGTTTTGAGACATATGGAGGTTGACCGTCTAACGGTTACTCCTAAAATCTCTATTGTTCCTGACCCTTCACCAATGGAGGAGGAGGAGTTGCATGCCACAATAGACCGTCAACTCCTTTCTCACTTAGTTGGTGAAGTATCACATGTGGGCTTTGATGAGACTGGGCTGGATTCATTATATGATCTTACAGCTTCTGGTCGGAAATCAAAGGGCCATCGGTCCCGTAAGAGATCTCGTGTACCCAAATTCCCAATTGTTTCTCAATGAATGGCATGTTCTCAAATAGCAGAGATCTTCGGGACTTGGCTAAACATTTGTTTTTTGCCGATTGTGTAAGAGATTATAAATTGGATTTTTTGGGTATTTCAGAGACTGGTAGACGTGATTTCTCACAAAGTCAACTCAATCGCCTTTCTGGTGGAGTGGATTTTACATGGGTATCACGTCCGCCACGGGGGCGTTCCGGGGGAATCTTGTTAGGTGTCAGAGATGAGACAATGGAAATCTTAGCCAGTTCGGTGGGAGTTTTTTTATTAAACTCCATATCCAGAACAAGGCTGATGATTTCGTTTGGTCTCTGGTCGCTGTATATGGGGCTGCCCAGGATGTTTATAAGGCGGACTTTTTACGTGAGTTGGTTAATCTTGCTAAGGACAATCCTTATCCTCTCCTTATAGGTGGGGATTTTAATTTGCTAAGATTTCCTCATGAGAAAAGTCGCGGCCGATTTGATGAACATTGGCCTTTCATGTTTAATGCTGTCATAGACAGCTTAGACTTAAGAGAGGTTACAATGTTAGGAAGACAATTTACTTGGGCTAATAGTCTTCCGGAGCCTACATACGAAAAATTAGATAGAGTGCTTATGGATACCGAATGGGAAGATAAATTTCCTATGGTAACTGTTCGCGCTCTAGAGCGTATTGAGGCTTTATCGGACCATGCTCCATTACTACTATCTGTCGGAATACCACCACGGAAATCCAAAAACATTTTCAAGTTTCAACTAGGTTGGATTGATCGTGATGGTTTTTATGACCTTGTGAAGGCTAGTTGGGAAAAACCGGTTAGTGGTCATACACCTATAATACGTTGGAACAATAAAATGCGTGCCTTGCGCAAATTCCTCCGTGGTTGGGCTAGACATACTTCTGGTATCCTTCAAAATGAAAAATACGCCTTTCTGCTATTATTAATGACTTGGATGCTTCTGCGGAGGTTAGGTTATTAACTGCACAAGAGAATGAGCTTAAAAACAAATCGAATGCGGAAATTGCCAGACTCCTGCGTGAAGAAGAACTCAAGTGGTACCAACGGTCTAAAGCCAAATTCATCCTAGAAGGAGATGGGAATACAAGATACTTCCATGCTGTTGCAAATGGCAAGCATAAGAAGAAACTTATTCATTCTCTAATCCAGGAAGAAGGGACGATCGAAGGTCAGCAACATCTTAAATCTTATATTACCAACTAATATAAATCCTTGTTTGGGGCACCTTCTGAAAATTCCTTTTCGTTGGATGAGTCCCGGACGGAGGATATTCCTCAGGTTTCTATTGAGGAAAACAACTTTCTAACTGCTCCTTATACTGAGGAGGAGGTTAAGAAGGCCGTCTTCCAAATGGAATCAAACAAAGCGCCAGGACCTGATGGC
The DNA here is from genome assembly GCA_916181665.1 of Avena sativa. Classification (NCBI taxonomy): domain Eukaryota; kingdom Viridiplantae; phylum Streptophyta; class Magnoliopsida; order Poales; family Poaceae; genus Avena; species Avena sativa. The sequence continues at coordinate 10,278,548 of OV702285.1, read as the reverse complement.
TTCCCAGCAGAGTTTTACAAAACATTCTGGGAAGTTATAAAGGTTGACTTGATGCGCTTGTTCGAGTTTTTACATGTTGGTCAGCTGGACCTATTCAGGTTAAATTTTGGCAACATAATTTTATTACCTAAGGTTAACAATGCAGAACGTATACAACAGTATCGTCCAATCTGCCTTCTTAACGTTAGTTTTAAAATTTTCACAAAGGTTGCTACGATTAGACTGAATTCAGTGGCTGATCATGTTGTTCGACCTTCTCAAACCGCTTTCATGCAAGGGAGAAACATCTTAGATGGCGTTGTAACCCTGCATGAAACGATTCATGAACTACACTCAAAAAATTAAATGGGGTATTGTTCAAGATCGATTTTGAGAAGGCATATGATAAAGTTAATTGATCTTTCCTACAGCAAACACTCCGTATGAAAGGCTTTTCTGAAGAGTGGTGTGCTCTCATACAGTCTTTTGTGACTGGGGGTAGTGTTGCCATTAATGTCAATGATGACATAGGTAAATACTTCCAGACGAAAAAAGGGCTGCGACAAGGGGATCCATTATCGCCTATACTATTTAATATAGTGGCAGATATGCTGGCCATCCTTATTGAGAGAGCGAAGGCTGATGGCCAAATTGAAGGACTGGTTCCACATCTTGTTGATGGTGGTCTATCTATTCTTCAATATGCCGATGATACAATTGTATTTATGGAACATGATCTGGAGAAAGCCAAGAACCTGAAACTAATAATTTCAGCATTTGAGCAGCTTTCTGGATTGAAAATAAACTTCCATAAGAGTGATTTGTATTGTTTTGGAGAGGCTAAAGACGAGGCTCACCTCTATGCCGATCTTTTTGGCTGTAGTCACGGGAAGTTTCCAATTAATTATCTGGGTATACCGATACATTATCGGCGTCTTACGATTGCTGAATGGAAACTCGTTGAGGAAAGACTTCAGAAACGTCTTAATAGTTGGAAGGGTAAATTGCTATCCCTTGGTGGAAGACTGGTCCTCATTAATTCAGTACTCACCAACATGGTACTGTATATGATATCATTCTTCCAGTTGCCAAAAGGTGTCTTGTCAAAACTAGACTATTTCCGTTCAAGATTCTTTTGGCAGGGGGATAGTGAGAAAAAAATATCGACTGGCCAAATGGAATGTTGTTTGCCGACCCAAAGAATATGGTGGATTGGGCATACATGATTTAAAAGTCAAAAACACCGCTTTATTGGGTAAATGGTTATTCAAACTTCTTACCGAAGAAGGGGTCTGGCAAACTATTCTATGGAGGAAATATGTTAGCTCAAAAGCGATGTCTACACTGGTTTGGAAACCAGGTGATTCATACTTTTGGACTGGACTAATGGCTTCCAAAACACAATTCTTCCATTTTGGCACTTTTAATATTAAGGATGGTTCACAGATTAGGTTCTGGGAAGATAAATGGCTTGGCCAAACTTCTCTCCGTGAACAATATCCAGCTCTATATTCGATTTTAGACACAAAAGAAATACTCTCGCTGAGGTAATGGAAACTAATCCCCCTAATGTGTCTTTCAGACAAAGTCTCTTAGGTCCTAGATCGGTGTCATGGAATAATCTCTTAGTAAGATTATCCAGGATACAGCTATCTGAGGGTATGGATGAATTTAAATGGAAACTATTACATAGTGGAAATTTTTCTGTTGATTCATTTTATAGAGCTTTGATCCAACCTAATATTCCAGTCGATGATAATAGTAAAATTTGGAAGTTGAGGATACCCCTTAAAACGAAGATATTCGCTTGGTATCTACGTAAGGGGGTGATTCTCACAAAAGATAATCTTGTTAGGAGGAATTGGCATGGTAGCACTAAATGCGTATATTGTCATCATAATGAGACAATACGTCATTTATTCTTCCATTGTAAATTTGCTCGTGCTATATGGTCAATCATCCAAATAGCCTCTGGTTTATCTCCTCCGCGATCGGTAGTCAATGTTTTTGGCAACTGGATGAATGGGATTGAGGATAAATATGAGACTTTATTTAGGGTGGGAGCGCTTGCTATTATTTGGTCGTTTTGGCTATGTAGAAATAACAAGATTTTTAATAATGTTGTATCTTCTCCATTGCAGGTTATCTATCGGGCCACGGCTGTCCTCCGATCATGGACTCCTCTACAACGTATGGAGTTTCGCGACTTGTTTGCGGAGGGTTGTAGGCGGATGGAAGATACGGCGCGAGATGTCTTCTCCCAACATGGATGGCAGCAACCGCTGCGAATAGATCTTCCTTAGATAATTGGGAGAACTATGCTTTTATTTACATTTTTTTATTCCAGTTATTCTTGTTTTCGACCGAGACTGTGGTTATTTGGCTGTGCGCATCCTAGCTATGCAGAGACCGAGTATAATTACTGTTGAATAATAAAGCGCCTATTTTTAAAAAACGAGTGGAGATGCTCTTTATCGGCATGGGAGCAGCAATCGGTGGACGCAGTGGGCCCCACTCACGTGGCCAGGTGAGCAAAGAGAGAGCAGCGACCGGTGTCGGCAGCTTTTTGTTGGGCTCCACCCACGTGGGCAGCTTTATGTTGCGTGAAGCTAGCCTGATGTGAGCAAGGCAGAGGTGCGACAGCCACCATACGCTCAAACAGGAATTGTTAGGGGTAGTACCACGATTCTCAAAAAAAAAGTGTAGTACCACGGAATAGTATTAGTGTAGGTCCCGGTGGTCCTCTTAAGTAACTTTAATTTATTAAAATTCATACGATGTCTACATATTAAAACGTGTATAGATATATAGATTTGAATCTAAACAAATACAAGTTATTATTTTTAATTGAATAGATAATTTTTTAATAGTTTGTGGTTATTACCAAAACCGAACCGTACTTACATACAAAACCATATTAACCGTACCATATTATTCTGTTCAGTTAATTTCTGTAAAAACTGTGGTTTTTCATTTTAAAACCGAATTAACCAGGATACATACGGTTAGCATTTTTGCTAACTAAAATGTTAACCACAAACTAAAAAACTGTAATTTCGGTTACGGTTAATCTTCTTCAGTTCGGTTGCGCGCAGCCGGACTCGTGCCAGTGTGCCACCATCCACGAGAGCACGGCAGGCCAACTGCCCGATCGAGCAACGCTACACGCTAGTGCGCGACTGTAAAACAACATCCCTTCTTTTTGCATGTACAGTATCAGTTTAGACAACAGTCAGCCTCCCACGCGTCCCTAAGAAAAGATGGCCTCTGACACCGACCACCACTGGCAGTTAATGGGATTTTTTTTACAAATATAACCCCTGTAATTTCCTATAGCCAAAACTGCCCCTGTCACTGCAAAAGGCAAAAGTGTCCTGGCTGTAAGCTAGAAAAGTGACACGTGCCACATCCCACCATAGGCCTTGGCGGGAAGAACCTGCCGCCAGTGCACGAGGCGGGATGTTGTGGGGCCCGGGGAGGGAGGTGGATGCTCCGCTGACGGGACGTCGTGTCGTTCCTTGGGACACGGGCGGTGGCGGATTGTTTTAACCGCCCTAGGCGGTGGCGGTATGTGCTGCCCCCCTCCCCCGGCAGCAGCTGTCCCCTGACGATGACACGACTCGACATGACTGCACATATAGTAATTAGACCACTGACGGGAGCTATAGAAAATAGACCACCGAAAGAGCACTGGTATAGCAAATTGATTACCGAACTTTGCAGCGCACTCGCATGCAGATTTGTCCCGCTAGTAGAGAAGGCTGGCTTATAAAAGGAGTAGTATCACGCTCTTCACAGATGCATCCTTCTCCGTTCCTTCCTTTGTTTGTTATTTTCTTTGGTGGCTATGAGTTTGCCTTGCTCTGACCAAGACTACATGCCGAGAAATATGAAGGATGCGAGTTTGCCTCCTGGTGTGAAACATCTTCGGTGTTGGTGCGGGACTCTTTGCAAGGTGAAGGAGTCCACAGATTTTTCTGATAAAATAGGCATGAAGTTTTTTATGTGTCCCAATTATCAGTATGATCCAGCTCCCTGGAGTTACAACAGGCCTCCGGTATGTTTCATCTATAATAAAATGATATATTTTTTTGTTTTATAGAATATTTACTATGTTTTATGGAGTATTTTAAATTATGCATTTAAATGTATCCTAATTTTTGTTGTACCGTGTAGTAATGAAAAATAAGTACCTAAGTATTTTTATTTTAGTTATATCTTAAATATCCGTGAATTTTTATTTGAAATTGTTTTTAGAACAGCAAGACAAGATAATAGTAATATGTCTCTCACAAATATAGAATTTAAATAATCTAAAAAATAATCTAAAAGAATTACCTATTTTCTAAAACTATGTTTGTAAGCTTGTTCGAATTCCATTGATCTATCCATAGCTTCTGGGTGTGCAACCAATTATGATTCTTTCTCCCTTGATTGCTTTGTCTGAAATGCGCATAACCATTGTTATAATATTTGACAAAAAACATTGTATAAATTTAAACTGATTTAAAATTGAGAACATACTCGTGAAATGTAGACTCGACACAGTTGGGAGGTGAGGGAGGGACCTCCTGGTAGAGATCAAGTTGCCGCATCACACGCTCGGGGTTCTACGGCTCCACCATATACAGACACACAAGATGACAACGTGTCCACCAAAGCTCCTGGTCTCGGTAGCAATTAATTGCTAAACCCCTATTCCCGGCCACGTGCGTTACATAATCTTTATGCCACGCATTCCATGTGATAGAAGAATGATCTATGGTCTCGAAATCTTCATGGTAAAGAGGATAGCACTTCGAAACCAAATCACGGCCCAATGTAATACGCCATATGTCCATCGGGTACCCATGGTCGTGCAATTAAACTAGATGTCGTGAACACTATATGGGTGCACTGGATATTCTATCATTGGCCGTCCGACGGGTATGTGCTCCTAAGACCACAACTAGAGGAAAATATAGCATACACATAGAATTGGGGCTACACTACTGACCTTCTTTCTCCTATATGAGGCGTCACATAACCCCCTGTAAGTCTGACATAGCACCGCCGAACCGATGCTGTACTGGGTGATCTCTAAATTGTTCAGAGGAAGGGCTATGTGTTCTGCTAGTCTAATACAAATTGGGTTGACTACTTCACCATTTTTCGATGGGAACAACATGCCAAATAGGTAGAGTAAGTATGCAACCAGGTGTTGACGTACTACTTCCTCAGAAACTCCGGCTGGGAAGTCATTAAATTTACTAGCCAACTGATGGGGACACCTCTAGCTAACTTATCGGTACGAGTTCTCGGGATAAGTTGACCCATCAGTTGTTCAAAATCTTCCTTCTAGGATGCCCGTGATGGCGGCAACACGAGAGGAATACCACAAAGTGGCAACCCAGTGATCATGGATACATCCTGAAGTGTAGGTGTCATCTCTCCCCACCGAAAGTGGAAGGTGTGTGTCTCCGGTCTCCACCGGTCAACAAGTGATGTTAGAAGACAAGGGTCTATTTTAAATAACTGAGGCGTGGATGTCATCCTAGCGAACGGAAGTAGTCCGCTACGAGAAAGATAAGGCACGAACCGCTCATCAAGAATCCATCGGTTCGCTGGACCTCGACACCTGAAAGTACTTGGCCCTTCTAGTGGACCTTCGGGGTTAATCCATTGTTGGCACCGCTGGGTAGAATCGTACTGCCCATCCAAGAGAGGAGGTAAATCCGCCATAGTTTATAAAAATGAGATAAATACAAATTTAAAACATAGTATATTAAAACATCGAAATACAAATTTAAAACATAGTACATTACAACATAAAAATACAAATTTAAAACATAGTACATTACAACATTGAAATACAAATTTAAAACATAGTACATTACAACGCCGAAATACAAATATAACATTATAGCTTGTGTGGGAAATTTCTCGCCGTGTGCCCAGGAATTTTACAAGTCTTACACATTCGTCCTTCTCCGGCCTGGCTATGGTCCATGTCATTTCTAAATCTCCTAGTTTGACGATGTTCCTTAACGGTTCGCTTGAGCGCAGGGTTAGGCCACCATGTTGGTCCACCATACCAAATAGTGCTGTGATGCTCCTTAACACCCCATGCCTAGAACTCGCCATCCCAAGTCTTCATAAGATTATGCATGCTGAAGTATGGAGAGATATATGAGTCGACGACAATTATGTGGCCTGCTGCCGATGTAAGGACATGGATGCAAGGGTAATGATAAAGCAAAGGCTTCTTGCAGGTGCATTAGCATGTCGTTGGATTGAGCATGACCTCTTGCTTTGAATCCCCTCTCAAGTAACCACGCACGTATTTTTGCCTTGTTCTGATCTCCCACCTCTTCCTAAGTGAGTCCACCACCCTGCTACCATGAGTCTTTGATTTTTCTATTTTTATGGCCAAGTGATCTTGCATAGCTTCAAACCATTGTTTGTTCATCTGCACTCGTGCATGCGCTAGTTGAACTCTATCTACAAAGTATGCCATAGTGCGGGACCATGTTTCAGCAACCATTGCAGTAATAGGGAGGGCTCGGACACCTTTAAGCACTGCATTGTATACCTCTGACATGTTGGTGGTCATTATGCCATAGCGAGCACCATTTTCATGAGCCAATGCCCACTTACGAACATCCGTGCAATTAACATTCACCCACTCAGCCATATTCCTGGCCCTCCTGTGATTTCCTGCACCCGCTGGATCAGCTGGTGCATCTCCAGAAGCTGCGTTCGTTGCGGCATTCAATGCCATCCAGAGGGCATCAAATTTCCGCGGTTGGTTCTGCATACACATCACTTTGAAGGCCTTGAAACATTTCGTGTTCCGGAAGCGAGAGTAAAAGTTTGCTGCTAGATGCCTCATGCACCACCTAGTTTCAAGATTAGGCCAAAGTAACTCCATCGGAACATCGTGCTTCATTTTTTCTAGTGCACTGAGAAGCCCCTGGTTGCAATCAGAAATGATGCATACATCAGGTTTATCTTTTACAACACCATCCTTCAAGCATTGCAGAAACCACAACCAACTTAACATGCTCTCGGACTCAACGAGTGTGTATGCAATAGGAAGAAGCTGGTTATTTGCATCTGATGCCACAGCTACCAAAAGAGTACCCTTATATTGTCCGGTGAGGAAGGTACCATCAATTGATATCACCGGCCGGCAGTGGTGGAATGCTTGCATAGTTTGGCTGAATGCCCAGAAGATACGGTCCATGATGAAATGATCAGGAGTGCCACTCGGGTGGTTCCTTTCCATCCTATAGGTGACAGTTCCAGGGTTGGCTTCAGTAATATGATGTAGCATTCTTGGAACCATGTTGTAAGCCTCCGTAAGTGTGCCATACATCCCCTCTAAAACAGACTCCTTGGCACGCATGGCCTTGTCATAGCTCACCGGTAAGCCTATCGCATCTGCCGCACCCTCTCATAACGCCTTCACCGATACACCGATCTTATCTTTTACCATGGGTGCAATGACATGTGCCACATATGTGGCACTGACATTGCGGTGTTCAGGAAGAGTGCCAGTTAGCTCACAACTGTGGGGAACCATGCGAGTTATCGTCCAAGGCTTGCATATTCCCACAGGTTGACGAGCGACGACTCTTCCAGGATAACCAGACTCTATGCAAAGAACCTACAAATGTTTGTCAGGTTTCTTCACTTTATGTTCTCGGGAAATGGAGAAGGCATATCTTCTGATCGCCATGTCCACAGCCACCTTGCTCGGGAACTGCTGGTTTTCTTCTAGGATGGTAGCTCCGATGCGATGACCTAGCATACCACTGCATGTGTAGTACACTATAGTCGTTGACATGACATCCACAGAACACCATTCCGTAAATATCACATCCCTTAGAGTGTTACAACAGAAACATTGCGGGTACATATTACAAACATACACATGTTATTATTATTACAATACCGAAAGTTCAAGACTTCCAAAAGATTCAACTTACATACCAAAATATAAGTGTTTCAGCGGAAGTTTCAAATTTAAAACTTAAACTCCAAATTGAGATCAACAACTTATTGCTATATATTGTTCGTGTTTCTCGGCTCAAGTGGCTACTAGAACTATAGTAATTATTCGGACTCTTGGAACTCTCCTCCGTAGACGATGTCGTAGTCCTCCCCTTCTATGGCTCCATACAGGTTGGGCTCTTCATAGAAGACCTCCTCTTGACTCTCAGATGCATCCATTGGGGTATCTTCCGGATTCTCAGAGTCTAAGCAAGGATTCAAATGAAAGGATGAGTAACAGCGTTACCCAGCAAATTCACTATATGCAAGGTGGAAAGTTTGATGCTCTAACTACCACCTCGGATTATAAATCTGTGGCACTATGCAATTTTTGTAAATCTTTCTTCAAAGGTTGATTTTATTATAAAAATCTATGACCATCAGCCTTCACAGGTTGACAAGAACTTTCATGGAGTTCCTTTACTGCCGCGTTCGTAGCTCCTTCCCGGAACAGGGAGTAACAAGTTACAATTCTTACACTCTGCAGAGGTGCGTTACTTTTCCCATGAGAGATCAACTCCTTGTTGCACAATCGGGCGTACTTTCCCGTCCACAATTCCATGATGTGGGGCCCAGTAGTTGGTCCAAGCCAATCACTGCCCTCTCTGTGACCTCATATGTCTCCACAATCCTTCGGGATTGGCTCACCTTTGTTAAGCCCCCTTTCGGGAAGGCTAAAACCCTGATGAGTTCCCAAAGACTCTATAACCTAGTGATGCCCGAAATAGTATCATTTACATGGAATATATCCCTAAACACCATTCATAGATAATCTAGACAGCAAAAGTGTGGGCGTAAGGGTGCCCACCCATATGTTGGATCCGCACATGAAATCACAACGTCATGTTAAGGCCGTCTTGCCTCCATACAAGAGGAAAAGGATACAGCTGATTTCTCCGTCCCATTCCAAATCTCATGGTTAACGCGTAATATATGGCGCTAGAATCACTGATATCATGGGTTATTAATCCCTAATTGTTCATTATTATTGCAATTAGAACCCTAAGTTCTATTGCTCCATCATATCATCACTTAGGATGATATCTAAGATTTATTATCTTGAGAAAATAATGTTTTATTTTTCTATAATATAGATGATAACACACAATTTGCAAATACTTTGATAAAGACTCTTCAAAGGACATGAGCAAGTGATGAACTTGCCTTGTGATGGCAAGGTAGTGAAGTCTGATTCTTGCACTGGACCTTGAGCTTCTATGTCTACAAAAACATCATTATTGCCCGGTAAGGACAATATTTAAGGAAGCAAAATGATTATGCAAAAGTAATGTAATGCATTATTTAACTTTATATGTATTCTCCCCCATTATTTAAATTATAGAAAAAAATCCATTTTTTGATAATTAAGGTTTTATAAATATTAATTCCTTTAATATTTATTGAATATTGTACTCTTTTATTTTATTTCCTTTTATTTGAATTTTGTTGATTTAATAATTCTTTTAAGAATTGTCATTTGAATACCAAAAATTGTTACTAAATATTTATTTAGTATTTTTCTAAAATACTAAAATATTAATATATAATGAAAGTGATTTTTATTTATTTTTATCACCTTTCAATAATTTTGGAATATTCCATAAGGAATATTTAGATTACAAAATTCTTAAGAAAATTTATATGTCTAAAATTTTATTTCTTAATTGATTTGGATAGTTAAGATTATTGTGAATCCAAAAATATTTTATTTACAACTTTTGGAGTTTTATTTTATTTTATAGAATTTATTTAAATTCAGGGGTATTTTGGTCTTTTTCCATTTATTAAAAGAGGCTCTAAATGATTTGACTGACTGTTTGGGTTTATTGGGCCCTTGTGGCCTAGTAGGAGAAAGTCAAAACAACACCCCGAAGGGTCTTAGCCCAACCCAGCCCATCACTCTCTATCTCTCTCTCGAGCTCACCTCTCTTCTTCTCCTTCCCCGACCCCATGGTCAGCGGTGTCAACGCCGGCGATTCACGCTGCCGTGGCCCTCCCTAGCTGCCACCGTGGTGCAGGACGAGGTTGTCGGCCCCGCTCTACCCTCCTGTCCAATACGATTTGGACCTGGAGCCCTCCTGTGGCCAGATCGATTCTGTTCCGAACACTAGGGTTCGCGTGGTGTTGGTGCTGACGCGCTGCTGCTATCGAGTGCCGTAGTGATGCTCCTCGCCATTGGGCGTGGCTATGGTCGCCGTTGTGGCATTGTGTGGGTTGCAGCGCCCCCTTGGGGGTGCTCCCCGTGCTGCGATGTTCGTCGGCCTTCTCAGCTTCCTCTTCTAATCTACAACGAGGACCTTCGGTAAGTTGTTCCTCTCCCTCTCGTGCTCTTGTGCTAGGCCATCCCATGCTAGATGTTGGTAGTGGCCATTCCTGGTTACTGTCATGTCCTGATTAAGATGATTGGTTCTTCTTAGGGTTCATACCCCTCTGTGGAGTAGATATCTGATGAGTTGGATCAAGTTTTTATGGCCCCTAAGCATGCTAAGTGGTTGTTAGCTGTGGCTTGCTGTCTATGATTAGTTGTGGTGATGCTAGTGGTTTACCAGATGATTCTATGGATTAATTTTTATATGATTCAGATGGTAAAGTTGCTCTAGAAGCAATACTTGGAAAATCTAGTGGTTTTAATAACTCACCACTGTCATTACTTGGTTAATGACAGTGAGTGTTGTGTGATGAAATCACTGTATTAGTGTTGTTGGCTTAGGAATTCATATATAACTTGAGATCAAATGGTCTCTTACAGTGAAGATATGTATATGGATTTTATTGATTATGATTCCTATGATGTCAGGAAAATGATTTATAGTTGGTTGGTTGATTATGTGAAGATTAGATGCTTAACCTGCTTAGTTTAGAACTGTTCTTGTGACACCATCCTGGTATGGCACACACGATTAGATTCTATAACTTGGTTTGGTTTTGTTCAAGCTTAAAATTATCTTGGCATTATAAATAAGTGGAATTATCTTTCCTTGCATCCCTAGAACCCATGATGTTGGTGTGAGGTTTAGGGATTAAGCCTTTGTCTTGTTGTTTCTCATGGATTGGGCCTGGTAGTGATACCAGCTACTGTTTCTTGAATCAAAGTTGGGAAAAGATGATTGTAATCTTGATATCTTATATAGATCCATAAGATTAAATTCTAAGGTGCTACTCCTTTTTAAGAGATGTGCCTAGAGATTTAGATCTTGGCTATATTCATTCTTGAATTGAAATATAGCTTGATAGCTTAGATTAATTATGTTGTCCTAATATCTTAGTTGGATCTTTATAGTTTTCTGATTGCTTTTAGTGTTCAAAAGTTTAGTGATGGATTCACCCCACTTGGATGTTTTCTGAAAATTTGAGTAAGAGACAAGTCATGAATACTTGTCTAATCTTTGACAGATAAATCATGTGATGGTCTATTTTACTCACCACACCCACTTGATGTTGGGGTTGCCAGTGGTTGATCTTGTGGTAGCTTGATCTGGTGCACTCCTGGTATTTCCATCTCCTAGTTTGTCCTTGATCTAGCCCTTCACCTCTTGGTCTTGATGGCTTGATCTTGGTCTTGCTATCCACCTGATCCACCCCCTCCTTATGTCACCATTTTGGTGATGTGATCCAAGGTTTTGATTGGTGTGATCTAGCTTGGCTTTGGCTTGGTTTAGCTGGTGGTTGCTGTGCTTGGTGTGTAAGAACAATGGAATGGTGTGGGTTAGCTTCCCACGGCTGTGCTGAGCAGTTTTGTGAGATTGTGCTGATGCTGTGGTGCTGACAGCACACACCATGCAGTTTGGTGTGTGTGCTATCTGTGTGCTTGCTGTACACCTTGTGGATATGCTCTGAATTTGAAATTTACTTTTACCAAGTTACCTTTTACTTGGCTGGTGAAACTTGCCCCTCCTTGCTGTTTATTTGACTTATGGCTTAAAATTATGAAAGATGTATTCTTTCATATTGGTGAAACTTGCCCCTTTAAAAGATTACTCAATGATGAATCTTGAACAGTGCACTTCACTGTCAATTCTGAGAGTAATATAATTTTAACTTAACTTTCTTTCTTTTTAGTTTGTGTTTATTTTGCAGGTACCAGACTTGGGAATTCAAGATTTTAGTTTAGGTTTTCTTCTTTATTTGTAGAATAATCATATGTAATATTTCTTTATTCTTTTGTAATTTTATTTTTCTCCTTTTGTAATAAAGATTGTACTATTATTCAATAAAGAAATATTATATATCTATTTATTATTATTGTAAAGATTGTTGCTCATTTCCATAGGTTACATTTTGTAACTCATTTATTGAATAAGATTTTGAAATGAGCATTCTTATTTTTAATTGTTTGTCTTTATATAAAGCTTGAACTACTTAATTATTAACCCTTAACTAAAACATAATATTCAAACATAATTTTAAATCCTTTTTAACTATAAATTCAAACATTCAAGTTTTAAATTCAAATTCCATTTCCCAAAACACTCTAATCCACAAAGATCATATCAACGTATATAACAATCATCCTCCAAGACTATACCTAATCTCGAAGCATGACAGAACTTTGATCACTTAAGGTTTTTATTTGGCAAAAAAATTTACCCACATTTTTACAGATGAATGCATGCACTATCACAGATTTTTAAATCTACCCTTCGTTAGTTCCTAAATATTGGGATGTTACCTCCAACTCCACGGACAGAGGTATCATCGTGACCGATGACAAGAGCCTCTATGTCCCCATGTGCCATTGTTGGCGCCACTGCTCTCACTTGACTCGAACCGCCTCCTTCATCTTCATCATCATCTGACGATTCACGATCGTTGTCACTAGAATCAAGCTCGCCTGACTGTCCCTCAATCCATTCATTGAGGTCGACAATCGCCATGGAATAAGGTCCATTATTCTCGCTAGGAACAAAGGAATCTTCCACATGTCTCCTCTCCACCGTCTCCGACTCTATAGCCATTGCGGCGATGGATAATTGGAGCTCACCGGCTGCAGTGCTCAGGAATGTCGCTAGCATCAACAAACTGCACATACACCATCGGTTGCCCATACATGGCCGCACCAGGTGTGCTTGCAAATTTCATGTATGAACCCCACGAATTTTCGCCTTTAACATGGCGAAGTGCCCACCGGTAATCTTCTCCCACTCTCTTTACCATTTCAACGATCATCCTTTTTCGGGCCATCTATGGCCCAAATTCTGCGCAGATGCGCCTTCTAATGTCCGTGAAACTTGCATTCACCAATTCTTCCACTATGACATTCTTTGTCTCACAACACGACAGATCAAGCCCCGACGGCCCATCGCGAGTGATGTCCTCACCATAAAAAATATACAAAGTGTTCATCGCACCTACGCGCATCAAATTAATTGCGGTGACTCAGCATACCACTGCATGTGTAGTACACTATAGTCGTTGACATGACATCCACGGAACACCATTCCGTAAATATCACATCCCTCAGAGTGGTACAAAAGAAACATTGCGGGTCCATATTACAAACATACACACGTTATTATTATTACAATACCGGAAGTTCAAGACTTCCAAAAGATTCAACTTACAAACCAAAATATAAGTGTTTTAGCGGAAGTTTCAAATTTAAAACTTAAACTCCAAATTGAGCTCAACAACTTATTGCTATATATTGTTCGTGTTGCTCGGCTCAAGTGGCTACTAGAACTATAGTAATTATTCGGACTCTTGGAACTCTCCTCCGTAGACGATGTCGTAGTCCTCCCCTTCTATGACTCCATACAGGTTGGGCTCTTCATAGAAAACCTCCTCTTGACTCTCAGATGCATACATTGGGGTATCTTCAGGATTCTCAGAGTCTAAGCAAGGATTCAAAGGAAAGGATGAGTAACAGCGTTATCCAGAAAATTCATTATATGCAAGGTGGGAAGTTTGATGCTCTAGCTACCACCTCGGATTATAAATCCGTGGCACTATGCAATTTTTGTAAATCTTTCTTCAAAGGTTGATTTTATTATAAAAATCTATGACCATCAGCCTTCACAGGTTGACAAGAACTTTCATGGAGTTCCTTTCCTGCCGCGTTTGTACCTCCTTCTCGGAACAGGGAGTAACAAGTTACAATTCTTACACTCTGTAGAGGTGCGTTACTTTTCCCATGAGAGATAAACCCCTTGTTGCACAACCGGGCGTACTTTCCCGTCCACAATTCCATGATGTGGGGCCCAGTAGTTGGTCCAAGAAAATCACTGCCCTCTCCGCGACCCCATATGTCTGCACGATCCTTCGGGATTGGCTCTTGTTAAGCCCACTTTCGGGCAGGCTAAAACCCTGATGAGTTCCCAAAGACTCTATGACCTAGTGATGCCCGGAATAGTACCATTTACATGGACTATAACCCTAAACACCATTCATAGATAATCTAGACACCAAATGTGTGGGGCGTAAGGGTGCCCACCCATATGTTGGATCCGCACAAGGAATCACAACGTCACGTTAAGGTCGTCTTACCTCCATACAAGAGGAAAAGGATACAACTGACTTCTCAGTCCCATTCCAAATCTCATGGTTAACGCGTAATATACGGCGCTAGAATCACTGATATCATGGGTTATTAATCCCTAATTGTTCATCATTATTGCAATTAGAACCCTAAGTTCTATTGCTCCATCATATCATCACTTAGGGTGATATCTAAGATTTAGTATCTTGAGAAAATAATGTTTTCTTTTTCTATAATATAGATGATAACACACAATTTGCAATTACTTTGATAAAGACTCTTCAAAGGACATGAGCAAGTGATGAACTTGTCTTGTGATGGAAAGGTAGTGAAGTCTGATGCTTGCACTGGACCTTGAGCTTTTATGTCTACAAAAACATCATTATTGCCCGGTAAAGACAATAATTAAAGAAACAAAATGATTATGCAAAAGTAATGTAATGCATTATTTAACTTTATATGTATTCTCCCCCGTTATTTAAATTATAGAAAAATCCCTTTTTTGATAATTAAGGATTTATAAATATTAATTCCTTTAATATTTATTGAATATTGTACTCTTTTATTTTATTTCCTTTTATTTGAATTTTGTTGATTTAATAATTCTTTTAAGAATTATCATTTGAATACCAAAAATTGTTATTAAATATTTGTTTAGTCTTTTTCTAAAATACTACAATATTAATATATAATGAAAGTGATTTTTATTTATTTTTATAACCTTTCTATAATTTTGGAATATTCCATAAGGAATATTTAGATTACAAAATTCTTAAGAAAATTTATATGTCTAAAATTTTATTTCTTAATTGGTTTGGATAGTTTAGATCATTGTGAATCCAAAAATATTTTATTTATAATTTTTGGAGTTTTATTTTATTTTCTAGAATTTATTTAAATTCAGGGGTATTTTGGTCATTTTTCATTTATTAAAACAGGCTCTAAATGATTTGGGCTGACTGTTTGGGTTTATTGGGACCTTGTGGCTTAGTAGGACAAAGTCAAAACAACACCCCGAAGGGTCTTGGCCCAACCTAGCCCATCACTCTCTGTCTCTCTCTCGAGCTCACCTCTCTTCTTCTTCTTCCCCGACCCCGTGGTCAGCGGTGTCACCGCCGGCGATTCACGCAGCCGTGGCCCTCCCTGGCTGCCGTCGTGGTGAAGGACAAGGTTGTTGGCCCTGCTCTACCCTCCTGTCCAATACGATTTGGACCTGGAGCCCTCCTTTGGCCAGATCGATTCCGTTCCGAACCCTAGGGTTCGGGTGGTGTTGGTGCTGACGCCACCACTGCTGTCGAGTGCCGTGGTGATGCTCCTCGTCCCCGGGCGTGGTTATGGTCGCTGTCGTGGTGTTGTGTGGGTTGCAGCTCCCCCTTGGGGGTGCTCCCCGTGCTGCCATGTTCGTCGGCCTTCTCAGCTTCCTCTTCTAATCTACAGCGAGGACCTTCGGCAAGTTGTTCCTCTCCCTCTCGTGCTCTCTGTGCTAGGCCATCCCATGCTAGATGTTGGTAGTGGCCATTCCTGGTTACTGTCCTGTCCTAATTAAGATGATTGGTTCTGCTTAGGGTTCATACCCCTCTGTGGAGTAGATATCTGATGAGTTGGATTAAGTTTTGATGTCCCCTAAGCATGCTAAGTGGTTGTTAGTTGTGGCTTGCTGTTTATGATTAGGTGTGGTGATGCTAGTGGTTTACCAGATGATTCTATGGATTAATTTTTATATGATTCAGATGGTAAAGTTTCTCTAGAAGAAATACTTGGAAAATCTAGTGGTTTTAATAACTCACCGCTGAAATTACTTGGTTAATGACAGTGAGTGTTGTGTGATGAAATCACTGTATTAGTGTTGTTGGCTTAGGAATACATATATAACTTGAGATCAAATGGTCTCTTACAGTGAAGATATGTATATGGATTTTATTGATTATGATTCCTGTGATGTTAGGAAAATGATTTATAGTTGGTTGGTTGATTATGTGAAGATTAGATTCTTAACCTGCTTAGTTTAGAACTGTTCTTGTGACACCATCCTGGTATGGCACACAAGATTAGATTCTATAACTTGGTTTGGTTTTGTTCAAGCTTAAAATTAGCTTGGCATTATAAATAAGTGGAATTCACTTTCCTTGCATCCCTAGAACCCATGATGTTGGTCTGAGGTTTAGGGATTAAGCCTTTGTCTTGTTGTTTCTCATGGATTAGGCCTGGTAGTGATACCAGCTACTGTTTCTTGAATCAAAGTTGGGAAAAGATGATTGTAATCTTGATATCTTATATAGATCCATAAGATTAAATTCTAAGGTGCTACTCCTTTTTAAGAGATGTGCCTAGAGATTTAGATCTTGGCTATATTCATTCTTGAATTGAAATATTGCTTGATAGCTTAGATTAATTATGTTGTCCTAATATCTTAGTTGGATCTTTATAGTTTTCTGATTGCTTTTAGTGTTTAAAAGTTTAGTGATGGATTCACCCCACTTGGATGTTTTCTGAAAATTTGAGTAAGAGACAAGTCATGAATACTTGTCTAATCTTTGACAGATAAATCATGTGATGGTCTATTTTACTCACCACACCCACTTGATGTTGGGGTTGCCAGTGGTTGATCTTGTGGTAGCTTGATCTGGTGCACTCCTGGTATTTCCATCTCCTAGTTTGTCCTTGATCTAGCCCTTCACCTCTTGGTCTTGATGGCTTGATCTTGGTCTTGCTATCCACCTGATCCACCCCCTCCTTATGTCACCATTTTGGTGATGTGATCCAAGGTTTTGATTGGTGTGATCTAGCTTGGCTTTGGCTTGGTTTAGCTGGTGGTTGCTGTGCTTGGTGTGTAAGAACAATGGAATGGTGTGGGTTAGCTTCCCACGGCTGTGCTGAGCAGTTTTGTGAGATTGTGCTGATGCTGTGGTGCTGACAGCACACACCATGCAGTTTGGTGTGTGTGCTGTCTGTGTGCTTGCTGTACACCTTGTGGATATGCTCTGAATTTGAAATTTACTTTTACCAAGTTACCTTTTACTTGGCTGGTGAAACTTGCCCCTCCTTGCTGTTTATTTGACTTATGGCTTAAATTATGAAAGATGTATTCTTTCATATTGGTGAAACTTGCCCCTTTAAAAGATTACTAAATGATGAATCTTGAACAGTGTACTTCACTGTCAATTCTGAGAGTAATATAATTTTAACCTTAACTTTCTTTCTTTTTTGTTTGTGTTTATTTTGCAGGTACGAGACTTGGGAATTCAAGATTTTAGTTTAGGTTTTCTTCTTTATTTGTAGAATAATCATATGTAATATTTCTTTATTCTTTTGTAATTTTTTTTTAATCTTTTGTAATAAATATTGTACTGTTATTCAATAAAGAAATATTATATTTCTATTTATTATTATTGTAAAGATTGTTGCTCATTTCCATAAGTTACATTTTGTAACTCATTTATTGAATAAGATTTTGAAATGAACATTCTTATTTTTAATTGTTTTTCTTTATATAAAGCTTGAACTACTTAATTATTAACTCTTAACTAAAACATAATATTCAAACATAATTTAAAATCTTTTTTAACTATAAATTCAAACATTCAAGTTTTAAATTCAAATTCCATTTCCCAAAACAGTCTAATCCACAAAGATCATATCAAAGTCTATAACAATCATCCTCCAAGACTATACCTAATCTCAAATCATGAAAGAACTTTGATCACTTAAGGTTTTTATTTGGCGAAAAAATTTACCCACATTTTTACAGATGAATGCATGCACTATCAGAGATTCTTAAATCTACCCTTCGTTAGTTCCTAAATGCTGGGATGTTACAGACTTCCCCCCTTAAATTAAACTTCGTCCCAAAGTTTGTTGAGATGTACCTGAATAGTTCTGGATAGGCTTTTCTTAAATCCTCTTCTTTCTCCCAAGTGGCTTCCCTTTCAGGGTGATGTTCCCACTGTATCTTGCAATACTTGATTGCCCTATTCCTCAACCTTTTCTAGTTTTCTTCCAAAATTTTATAGGGCTTTTCAACATAGGTCAAGTATGCTTGTAGTTCTATCTCTTGATGTGTGATTGCATCATCTAGAACTTTTAAATATTTACGAAGTTGTGACACATGGAAAACGTTGTGCACTTGAGCCAATCTTGATGGTAACTCTAAAGCATAAGCTATATTCCTGTTTTGACTCAATATCTTGAATGGTCTGATGTATCTTGGACTCAATTTTCCTTTAACTCCGAACCTTTTCACCCCTTTCATTGGACTTACTTTCAAATATACCATGTCTCCCACTTCTGGATGCCATGATCTTCTACTTTGATCATCATAACTTTTCTGTCTACTCTGAGCTATTTTTAGTCTATCCTTGATTTTATCAATGATATTTTGTTTTTCCTGAATATAGTCTGGCACAAATTCCTTGCTGCTTCCAGGCTCATACCAATATATTGGTGATCTACACTTTCTTCCATACAGAACCTGATATGGACCTGCCTTCAGACTACTCTGATAGCTATTATTGTAGGAAAATTCTGCCAATGGTAGATGATCTTCCCATGTACCTCCAAAATCTAATGCACAAGCTCTTAACATGTCTTCTAGTGTCTGATTTGTTCTTTCTGTTTGGCCTCCTGTCTCTGGATGATAAGTTGTGCTGAAATCTAATTTGGAACCAAGTGCTTCATGTAGTTGCTTCCAAAATGCTGAAGTAAACACTGATCCCCTATCAGTTACAATCTTTTTGGGCACTCCATGCTTACTTACTATCTCTTTGATGTAGACTTCTACCAACTTCTCGTCATTATCTTTCTGATTTACTGGAATAAAATGTGCACTTTTAGTGAGTATGTCCACAATTACCCATATCATATCCTTCCGTTTAGGTGTCATGAGAAATCCTGTGATGAAGTCCATACCTATTTCCTCCCACTTCCATTCGGGAATTTCTAAAGGTTGTAACGGTCCTGCTGGACTTTGATGTTCCCTTAGAGTCTGCAATGCTATTCTCAAATGATCAGAATGCTCTTCCTTATCCTTGGAATATATAAGAATATCATCAATGAAGACTATGACGAACTTATTCAAATATGGCATGAAGATTTTGTTCATCAGATTCATGAATATTGCTGGTGCATTGGTCAAACCAAATGGTACAACCAGATACTCATGGTGTCCATATCTTGAGACAAATGCTGTTTTTGGAACATCTTCAGGCTTGATTTTTATTTGATGGTATCCAGATCTTAAGTCGATCTTTGAAAATACTTCGGCTCCTTTCACTTGATCAAACAAATCTTGAATTCTTGGTAAAGGATACTTATTTTTATAGTAACGTTGTTCAGATTTATATAATCTCCACACATTCTTCTTCCACCATCCCTCTTATCTACAAAGATTACTGGTGTTCCCCATGGGGATACACTTTCCAGGATAAACCCTTTTCTGGCTAACTCATCAATTTTATCTTTGAGTTCTTTTAATTATTTTGGTCCCATATTATATGGTGCTTGAGCTATTGGTGCTGTACCAGGAATTAGATCAATAGTGAACTCTATCTCCCGATCTGGTGGCATTCCCGGTAGCTCTGCTAGAAAAACATCGTGAAATTCATCTACTATAGGAATATCTTCCAATTTGACCTCTTTCATTGAGTTCAACTGCAGATCCACCATGATATGACTGTGCCTATCGGCTTGGTAAACTATCCTTGCTCCACTTGGAGTTTTGATTGAGACAGTTTTCTCATCACAATTTATCTGAGCTCCATGTTCCATCATCCAGTCCATCCCTAGCACTACTGCAATTCCCTTCAAAGGAATCACATAAAGGTCTGCAAAGTATGTACAACCATAGATCGAGATAACCTGATCTTGTTTAATGTGGCGTACAATCACATTCCCCTCTGCCGTAACTACGGTCATATGTTTTTCTAACGTTGCCCTTCTAATCTCGAACTTATCACAGAATTCTTTAGAAATGAATGAAGTAGTTGCACAAGTATCAAATAGAACTTTGCCGGGATTGGTCAGGATATTGAGCGTACCTATCACTGCATGCTCCGAATTGTCCACCTCCTCGAGGGTTGCATAGGTTAGCTTCCCAGTAGGTCTGTTCCTCTTGCCATTGTTGTTCTTGCCATTATTTCCTCCTTTATTGGGCTGTCCATTTCCTCCATTGGCTTGCCTTCCATCTCGAACCGGCTGCGGTGACCCATCATACCACTGCATGTGTAGTACACTATAGTCGTTGGCATGACATTCATAGAACACCGTTCTGTAAATATCACGTCCCTCAGAGTGGTACAACAGAAACATTGCGGGTCCAAATCACAAACATACACACATTATTATTATTACAATACCGGAAATTCAAGACTTCCAAAAGATTCAACTTACAAACCAAAATATAAGTGTTTCAGCGGAAGTTTCAAATTTAAAACTTAAACTCCAATTGAGCTCAACAACTTATTTCTATATATTGTTCATGATGCTTGGCTCAAGTGGTTACTAGAACTATAGTAATTATTCGGACTCCTGGAACTCTCCTCCGTAGACGATATCGTAGTCCTCCCCTTCTATGGCTCCATACAAGTTGGGCTCTTCATAGAAGACCTCCTCTTGATTCTCAGATGCGTACATTGGAGTACCTTCGGGAGTCTCAGAGTCTAAGCAAGGATTCAAAGGAAAGGATGAGTAACAGCGTTACCCAACAAGTTCATTATATGCAAGGTAGGAAGTTTGATGCTCTATCTACCACCTCGGACTATCAGTCGTTGGCATTATGCAATTTTCGTAAATCTTTCTTCAAAGATTATTTTTATTATAAAAATCTATGACCATCAGCCTTCACAGGTTGACCAGAACATTCATGGAGTTCCTTTCCTGCCACGTTCATAGCTCCTTCCCGGAACAGGGAGTAACAAGTTACAATTCTTACACTCTACAGAGGTGCATTACTTTTCCCATGAGAGATCAACTCCTTGTTGCACAACCGGGCGTACTTTCCCGTCCATAATTCCATGATGTGGGGCCCAGTAGTTGGTCCAAGTCAATCACTGCCCTCTTCGCGACCTCATATGTCTGCACGATCCTTCGGCTAGCTCACTTCTGTTAAGCCCCCTTTCGGGCAGGCTAAAACCCTGATGAGTTTCCGAAGACTTTATGACCTAGTGATGCCCGGATTAGTACCATTTACATGGACTATATCCCTAAACACCATTCATAGATAATCTAGACACCAAAAGTGTGGGGCACAAGGGTGCCCACCCATATGTTGGATCCACACAAGGAATCTCAACGTCATGTTAAGGTCGTCTTGCCTCCATACAAGAGGAAAAGGATACAGCTGACTTCTCCGTCCCATTCCAAATCTCATGGTTAACACATAATATACGTCGCTAGAATCACTGATGTCATGGGTTATTAATTCCTAATTGTTTATCATTAATGCAAGTAGAACTCTGAGTTCTATTGCTTCACTATATCATCACTTAGGATGATATCTTAGATTTAGTATCTTGAGAAAATAATGTTTTTTCTATAATATAGATGATAACAAACAATTCGCAAATACTTTGATAAAGACTCTTCAAAGGACATGAGCAAGTGATGAACTTGCCTTGTGATTGCAAGGTAGTGAAGTCTGATGCTTGCACTGGACCTTGAGCTTCTATGTCTACAAAAACATCATTATTGCCTGGTAAGGACAATATTTAAAGAAGCAAAATGATTATGCAAAGTAATGTAATGAATCATTTAACTTGATATGCATTCTCCCCATTATTAATAAAATTATTTTTAATAATAAAGGAGTTATAAATATTAATTTTTTTAATATTTATAATAGAATATTGTATTCTTTTATTTTATTTGACTTTTATTGATTTAATAATTCTTTTAAGAATTATCACTTAAATATAAAAAATTGTTATTAAATATTTGTTTAGTATTTTTATAAAATACTAAAATATTAATGTATAATGAAAATGATTTTTATTCATTTTTATCATCTTTCAATAATTTTGTAAAATTCCATAAGGAATATATAAATTACAAAAATCTTAATAAAATTTATATGTTTAAAATTTTATTTCTTAATTTATTTGGACAGTTTGGATTATTGTGAATCCAAAAATATTTTATTTATAATTTTTGGACTTTTATTTAATTTTCTAGAATTTAATTAAATTCAGGGGCATTTTGGTCTTTTCCTATTTATTAAAACAGGCCTTAAAGGTTTTTGGGCTGGCTTATTCTTATTGGGCCCTTGTGGCCCCTTAGGCATAGTAAAAACAGCCACCCCGAAGGGTTCTGGACCAACTCAGTCCACTCACTCGTTGTCTCTCACCCTCGAGCTCACTCCTCTCCTCCTCCATTCCCGACCCCGTGGTCGATGGTGTCGCTGCCGACAATTCCTGCCGTTATGGACCATTCTGGCTGCCGCCGTGGTGCAGGAGGAGGTTGTCGACTCCGCTCTTCCCTCCTGTCCAACTGGATTTGGGCATGGAGCTCACCTGCGATTGATCAATGCCGTCCCGAACCCTAGGGTTTGGGGTTGGCGTGGATCCTGGCGCCGCCACTGCTGACGTGCGTCGTGGTGATTCACCTCGCCTCTAGGCATGGCTATGGTCGCCGCCGTGGCGCTGTATGGGTCGCAGCGCCCCCTGGGGGTGCTCCCCGTGCCGCCATGGTCGTTGGCTACCTCTGCTTCCTCTTCTAGTCTCCAGCGAGGACCTTTGGTGAGTGCTTCCTCTCATCTTGAGCTCACTGTGCTAGGTTGTCCTATGCTTGCTGTTATTATTAACTTTTCTGGTTACTGTCTTGTCCTGATTAAGATGATTTTTTTCCATTTAGGGTTCATATCCTATTGTGGATTAGATACTGATGACTGAGATCATGTGTTGATGGTCTCTAAGCATGCTAAATGATTGTTAGTTGTGGTTTGCTGCTTAAGATGAACTATGGTGGTACTAGTGGCTTATCAGATGATTTTATGCTTAAATTTCATATGATTAAGATGATAAAGTGGATCTGAAATCAATACTTGGTAAAGTGAGTGGTTTTGGTAACTTACCACTGTCATTACTTGGTTAATGATGGTGAGTATGGTGTCATGAAATCACTGTATTAACACTTGTTGGCTTAAGAATTCAGATGTAGTTTGAGATCAAATGGTTTCAAACAGTGAAGATATACATAGGAATTTCTTAACTATGATTCCTGTGATGACAGGAAAATGATTTGTAGTTGATTGATTGAATCTATGAAGATTGAATGCTTATCCAGATTCATGTAGAACTGTTCTTGTGACCCCATCTTTGTATGGCACACAAGATTAGATTCTATTTTCTTGAATTGGTTTGGTGCAAGCTTAAGATGAGTTTGGAATTAAATAGAAATGTTCCTTTCTTAAATCCCTAAGACCAATGATGTTGGTCTAAGGCTTAGGGATTTAAGCTTTATCTAGTTGATTCATATGGGTGGTTCTGGTAGTGGTACCAGCTACTGTTTCTTGAATCAAAGCTTGGAAAAAATTATGGTAGGCTTTATCATTTGTATAGATCCAAAAGATTAAATTCTAAGGTGCTACTCTCGTCTTAGAGATGTGCCTAGAAGTTAAATCTTAGCTATATTAATTTCTTGAATTAAAATATAGCTTGATATCCAAAACAATGATGTTGTTCTGAGATTTGGTTGGATCTTTGTACTTTGTTGTTTGCTTTTAAAGTTTAAAACCTCAGTGATGGATTCACCCTACTTGGGTGCTTTCTGAGAGTTTGAATAAATGACAGATCATGTATGCTTGTCTAATCTTAGACAGATAGATTATTTGATGGTCTATTTACCTACCACTGTCACTTGATGATGTGGTTGCTAGTAGTTGCTCTTGTGGTAGCTTGATCTGGTGCTCCCCTGGTATTCCCAGTTCCTGGCTTGTCCTTGATCTAGCCCATCATCTCCTGATCCTGATGGCTTGACCTTGGTCTTGCTATCCACCTGATCTTCCCCCTCCTTATATCACCATCCTGGTGATGTGATCCTGGCTTTGGTTGGTTTGATCTAGCTTGGCTTGGTTTAGCTGTTGGCTGCTGTGCTTGGTTTAGCTGCTGGTTGCTGTGCTTGGTGTGTAAGAGCAAAGAAATGATGTGGGGATGAGTTTCCCATGGCTGTGTTGATAGTTTTGTTTGGATGTGCTGCTGCTGTGGTGTTGACAGCACACACCATGCAGTTTGGTGTGTGTGCTACTTGTGTGCCTGCTGCACAGATGTGGATATGTTTAGAATTTTGAAAGTTACTTTTATCTGGTTACATATATTTGGCTAGTAACTTGCCCCTCCTTGCTGTTATTTGACTTATGGCTTAAAATTATGAAAGATACATTCTTTCATATTGGTGAAACTTGCCCCTTTTTATAAGTTTACTCAATGATGAATCTTGATCAGTGCACTTCACTGACAAGTCTGAGAGTAAAACAATGCTAATCCTAACTTTCCTTTTTCTATTAAGCTTTTGTTTATTTTGCAGGTATAGATTTGAAGATGAAAATTTTAGTTTAGGCTTTTTTATTTTTCTTAATAGAATAGTCGCTTGTAATATTCTTTTGTAATTTTAGTTCTATCCTTTTGTAATCTTTATTTTATTATTTTGTAATAAATATTGTACTATTATCAATAAAGAAATATTATTCTTTATTTATTTACTATCGTGAAAATTGTGAATGATTTTCCTAAGTTACATTTTGTAACTTATTATTGAATGTAAATATGAAATGAATATTCATATTCTTAATTGATCTTTTTATATAAAGTTTAATTTATTATTGGTTAACTCTTAATTAAATCAAGATTCAAACATTATTCAAAAATCCTTTTGAATTATAATTCAAACACTCAATGTTTTAAATTCAAATTCATTCCCCATAACACATAAGTCCACAAAGATCATATCAAAGTCTATAGCAATCATCCTTTAAGACTAAACCTAATCTCAAAGTATGAAAGAAACTTTGATCACTTTAGGTTTTTATTTGGCGAAAAATTTACCCACATTTTCACGGATGAATGCATGCAACATTTCAAATTCCTAAATCTACCTTCGTTAGTTCCTAAATGCTGGGATGTTACACCGGCCAACCTCCTTCTGGTTTGCTTGGACAATTGGGCTTGATGTGACCTCTCTGACCACAAGCATGGCATACAATAACTGGTTTCGGGCAATCCCTGCTCATAGCCCTAGGAGTTTGCAATTGTGGCATATAATATTCTTTACGTTTGGATTTTCACTCCGATTGGAATTGTTGTTGGTATAGGGCCTATTCCTTGGTTTGAATTCCAGATTGGGCTTGGGATTTCTTGCTTGTATCCTCTTTGTTTCCTTCTTAGCTCTCTTCCTTCTATCCTCTTGGACATTCTTGTAGTCATCTTCAAAGGTCATAGCTGCATCTAGCAACTGTTGATAAGTTTGCTTGTTAGCCAACCTCAACTGCATCCTCACAAATGGATTTAATCCACGCAGGAAACGCTTCTTCCTCTTTTCCTCCGTATTAACTTATTCCTCAGCATAACGAGATAGTTGACTAAACTCCCGGATATACTTCATAACACTAGTATATCCCTGCTGCAGCTCCTCAAATTCTCTCCGCTTCAACTCCATAACACTCGCCGGAACATGATATTCATGAAATCTCTGTTTAAACTCTTCCCAAGTGTACTCCCTTCCTGGTTGTTGCATGGCCAACTGATTCTCCCACCAAGATGCTGCAGGTCCAGTCAAAAGATGAGTTGCATACCTCAATTTCTCCTCCTCATTGCAACCTACAACCTTCAACTTTCTTTCTGTATCTGCTAGCCAATCTTCTGCATCCATTGGTTCAGGAGATGATGCAAAAGGTAACAGCCTTGCATTCTGGAAATTAGATAGACTCACTCCTCCACCTTCAGGTGCCCTCTGATTTGCTCGTCCCAGCAACTCCTCCATAAACTTGTTTTGGGTCTCTTGCATCATTTCCATACACTGCATAAAGTTCTGCTCCATTAACGGCCTCATTGGTGGTGGTGGTGGTGGTGGTAATGCTCCCTGACTTGCTGCATCTGCATCGGCCTTCTCCTTGGCCTCACGTTCCATCCGCTGCTGCTCATATTCGGTTTCTACACCCGTATCCATGACCCTCTAGTCTTGCAACATAAAGAGAATACTCATAATTACATCATGCACATGTGTTCTGAGCTCGACTTTACGCACAAAACTAGTCACACAATGAAGATCCAAAGAAAATCCAAATCTACATATCACATATTATACATAATATCATAATAATACAAAGTCATTACAACATATACCATATAGGTATAATCACAACACTACCTTATTTATCTAACTATCTTATTTCTTGGAGTACAATACATGGTACTTGATACCTCTAAATAGTTGCCTACTTCTAGTAGTAACTACGCTCATCATACATGCCTGATGTCCAACCGTGATGACGTGTCGTTCATCGCACAGTTTGTGGAACAAATGGCCTTCTAGAAGGAACATACTCAGTATCTGAAGTGTCAGGACTTGAGTCATGACTCAACCTGAACGCATTGACTCCCTCTAGCTCAGCTGAAAAGTATTCCGAAACATATTCAACATTATCTCCTGCCTGCCTCTCCTGAGCTTCAACCCTTGAGTTGTCAACAGGATACGCAGATCCTGCTGATCCCCAGGTGCTCCTTTGGGCAAGATAGTTAAACACCGGATAATGTATATTCACTGGGTTTTGAGAAGATGTTGATGATTCATACACTCTCTCCTCAGGATCTTCTTCTTCATCCTGATTATCTATCGACATGGCATTTCTACTACTATTACTAGCATTAATTCTTGCACCTATCCAGCTAGATTGTCCAACATTTCTATCAGAACCATCTGTGGACATCTGGTGCTCGTGAGATCCTTCATATGATCCCCTTCTCCAACCATCAGAATTCTCAATAGGAAGTTCTGAATCAGAACCATCCTCTGAACCCTGTGGTACTGCATACCTCATATCCATAGTAGGATCATGTATAGGTTAGGGACGTGGTGAATAAGGATATGGTATAAAAGATTCAGGATCTATAGGTATATCCTTAAAGTTAGGTGTTGCACTACTACTTGCTTCCTTCTCCAACTGGAATGCTAACTGCTTCCTCCTTTCCAGATCAGTTAGATCCTCTAACATGTCATTTTTATCTTCGACAATCACTTGATGTGTCTTATAAAAAGACGCAACAAGTGTTCGGTATCTATCCATAAACTTGGAAGCTAACTTAGGATGCTTCTTAACCAAAGTAAGATGATCCGGTACGGGCTCCGAGTCTATAGAATCATGAGGTATCACAGAAAATGTGCTACCTTCTAACTCCTTGGCTTTATGCTCCCGGATATTAGCTATCGCCTCAACAACGGCAACATGATATGCTTCTAAGTGACTCCTACCTTCACCTATAGGTAGATCGTGATATAATCCCAGCTCCTCTGGAAGTTGGATACTCACACGATACTTGGATAACATCCGGCCATCATGGTAGGTTATAGTGTTCACTGGAATTCTAGTTGCACAACTAAAAATCTTTAAAAGTTGACGAAGTTGGTCTGTGAATGATCCATGATAATCATCAAGAGTCTCCTCTTTCCTTACCAAAGTCTGTTTTGGAAACTTTGGTGCCATAGCTCTGTATATCAAGAAAATAATTTTTATTAGTAACCAATAGTATATTGCATCATAACAAAGAATTATCGCACTAAAACATATAACGGAATATTCTCATTTGAATACCCATTATATATTTTTTAAAGAATTCTTTATCGTTGCTACACTCTCCTACAGGTAATACCCTTACTAGGTTTCCAACCTAAGGTCAAAGCAATTTGCTCTGATACCAACTGCGGTGACCCAGGATACCACTGCTTATGTAGTACAATATAGTCGTTGACATGACATCCACAGAACACCGTTCCGTAAATATCACATCCCTCAGAGTGGTACAACAGAAACATTGCGGGTCCATATTACAAACATACACACGTTACTATTATTACAATACCGGAAGTTCAAGACTTCCAAAATATTCAACTTACAAACCAAAATATAAGTGTTTCAGCGGAAGTTTCAAATTTAAAACTTAAACTCCAAATTGAGCTCAACAACTTATTGCTATATATTGTTCGTGTTGCTCGGCTCAAGTGGCTACTAGAACTATAGTAATTATTCAGACTCTTGGAACTCTCCTCTGTAGACGATGTCGTAGTCCTCCCCTTCTACGGCTCCATACAGGTTGGGCTCTTCATAGAAGACCTCCTCTTGACTCTCAGATGCATACATTGGGGTATCTTCGGGATTCTCAGAGTCTAAGCAAGGATTCAAAGGAAAGGATGAGTAACAGCGTTACCCAGCAAATTCATTATATGCAAGGTGGGAAGTTTGATGCTCTAACTACCACCTCGGATTATAAATCCGTGGCACTATGCAATTTTTGTAAATCTTTCTTCAAAGGTTGATTTTATTATAAAAATCTATGACCATCAGCCTTCATAGGTTGACCAGAACTTTCATGGAGTTCCTTTCCTGCCGTGTTCGTAGCTCCTTTCCGGAACAGGGAGTAACAAGTTACAGTTCTTACACTCTGCAGAGGTGCGTTACTTTTCCCATGAGATATCAACTCCTTGTTGCACAACCGGGCGTACTTTCCCGTCCACAATTCCATGATGTGGGGCCCAGTAGTTGGTCCAAGCCAATCACTAACCTATCTGTGACCTCATATGTCTGCACGATCCTTCGGGATTGTCTCACCTTCGTTAAGCCCCCATTCGGGCAGGCTAAAACCCTGATGAGTTCTCGAAGACTCTATGACCTAGTGATGCCCGGAATAGTACCATTTACATGGACTATATACCTAAACACCATTCATAGATAATCTAGACACCAAAAGTGTGGGGCGTAAGGGTGCCCACCCATATGTTGGTTCCGCACAAGGAATCACAACGTCACGTTAAGGTCGTCTTGCCTCCATACAAGAGGAAAAGGATACAGCTGACTTATCCGCCCCATTCCAAATCTCATGGTTAACGCGTAATATACGGTGCTAGAATCACTGATATCATGGGTTATTAATCCCTAATTGTTCATTATTATTGCAATTAGAACACTAAGTTCTATTGCTCCATCATATCATCACTTAGGATGATATCTAAGATTTAGTATCTTGAGAAAATAATGTTTTCTTTTTCTATAATATAGATGATAACACACAATTTGCAAATACTTTGATAAAGACTCTTCAAAGGACATGAGCAAGTGATGAACTTGTCTTGTGATGGCAAGGTAGTGAAATCTGATGCTTGCACTCGACGTTGAGCTTCTATGTCTACAAAAACATCATTATTGCCCGGTAAGGACAATATTTAAAGAAGCAAAATGATTATGCAAATGTAATGTAATGCACTATTTAACTTTATATGTATTCTCTCCCATTATTTAAATTATAGAAAAAATCCCTTTTTTTGATAATTAAGGATTTATAAATATTAATTCCTCTAATATTTATTGAATATTGTACTCTTTTATTTGATTTCCTTTTATTTGAATTTTGTTGATTTAATAATTCTTTTAAGAATTATCATTTGAATAACAAAAATTGTTATGAAATATTTGTTTAGTATTTTTCTAAAATACTATAATATTAATATATAATGAAAGTGATTTTTATTTATTTTTATCACCTTTCAATAATTTTGGAATATTCCATAAGGAATATTTAGATTACAAAATTCTTAAGAAAATTTATATGTCTAAAATTTTATTTCTTAATTGATTTGGATAGTTTAGATCATTTTGAATCCAAAAATATTTTATTTATAGTTTTTGGAGTTTTATTTTATTTTCTAGAATTTATTTAAATTTAGGGGTATTTTGGTCATTTTCCATTTATTAAAACAGGCTCTAAATGATTTGGGCTGACTGTTTGGGTTTATTGGGACCTTGTGGCTTAGTAGGACAAAGTCAAAACAACACCCCGAAGGGTCTTGGCCCAACCTAGCCCATCACTCTCTGTCTCTCTCTCGAGCTCACCTCTCTTCTTCTTCTTCCCCGACCCCGTGGTCAGCGGTGTCACCGCAGGCGATTCACGCAGCCGTGGCCCTCCCTGGCTGCCGCCGTGGTGAAGGACAAGGTTGTTGGCCCCGCTCTACCCTCCTGTCCAATACGATTTGGACCTGGAGCCCTCCTTTGGCCAGATCGATTCCGTTCCGAACCCTAGGGTTCGGATGGTGTTGGTGCTGACGCCACCACTGCTGTCGAGTGTCGTGGTGATGCTCCTCGCCCCCGGGCGTGGTTATGGTCGCTGTCGTGGCGTTGTGTGGGTTGCAGCTCCCCCTTGGGGGTGCTCCCCGTGCTGCCATGTTCGTCGGCCTTCTCAGCTTCCTCTTCTAATCTACAGCGAGGACCTTCGGCAAGTTGTTCCTCTCCCTCTCGTGCTCTCTGTGCTAGGCCATCCCATGCTAGATGTTGCTAGTGGCCATTCCTGGTTACTGTCCTGTCCTAATTAAGATGATTGGTTCTGCTTAGGGTTCATACCCCTCTGTGGAGTAGATATCTGATGAGTTGGA
Source organism: Avena sativa (assembly GCA_916181665.1). Taxonomy (NCBI): domain Eukaryota; kingdom Viridiplantae; phylum Streptophyta; class Magnoliopsida; order Poales; family Poaceae; genus Avena; species Avena sativa. The sequence continues at coordinate 10,247,440 of OV702285.1, read as the reverse complement.
TTAAGTTTTGATGTCCCCTAAGCATGCTAAGTGGTTGTTAGTTGTGGCTTGCTGTTTATGATTAGGTGTGGTGATGCTAGTGGTTTACCAGATGATTCTATGGATTAATTTTTATATGATTCAGATGGTAAAGTTTCTCTAGAAGAAATACTTGGAAAATCTAGTGGTTTTAATAACTCACCGCTGACATTACTTGGTTAATGACAGTGAGTGTTGTGTGATGAAATCACTGTATTAGTGTTGTTGGCTTAGGAATTCATATATAACTTGAGATCAAATGGTCTCTTAAAGTGAAGATATGTATATGGATTTTATTGATTATGATTCATGTGATGTCAGGAAAATGATTTATAGTTCGTTGGTTGATTATGTGAAGATTAGATGCTTAACCTGCTTAGTTTAGAACTGTTCTTGTGACACCATCCTGGTATGGCACACAAGATTAGATTCTATAACTTGGTTTGGTTTTGTTCAAGCTTAAAATTAGCTTGGCATTATAAATAAGTGGAATTCTCTGTCCTTGCATCCCTAGAACCCATGATGTTGGTCTGAGGTTTAGGGATTAAGCCTTTGTCTTATTGTTTCTCATGGATTAGGCCTGGTAGTGATATCAGCTACTGTTTCTTGAATCAAAGTTGGGAAAACATGATTGTAAGCTTGATATCTTATATAGATCAATAAGATTAAATTCTAAGGTGCTACTCCTTTTTAAGAGATGTGCCTAGAGATTTAGATCTTGGCTATATTAATTCTTGAATTGAAATATAGCTTGATAGCTTAGATCAATGATGTTGTCCTGAGATCTTAGTTGGATCTTTATAATTTTATGATTGCTTTTAGTGTTTAAAAGTTCAGTGATGGATTCACCCCACTTGGGTGTTTTCTGAGAATTTGAGTAAGATACAAGTCATGAATACTTGTCTAATCTTAGACAGATAGATCATGTGATGGTCTATTTTACTCACCACACCCACTTGATGTTGGGGTTGCCAGTGGTTGATCTTGTGGTAGCTTGATCTGGTGCTCTCCTGGTATTTCCAGCTCCTAGCTTGTCCTTGATCTAGCCCTTCACCTCTTGGTCCTGATGGCTTGATCTTGGTCTTGCTATCCACCTGATCCACCCCCTCCTTATGTCACCATTTTGGTGATGTGATCCAAGGTTTTGATTGGTGTGATCTAGCTTGGCTTTGGCTTGGTTTAGCTAGTGGCTGTTGTGCTTGGTGTGTAAGAAAAGTGGAATGGTGTGGGTTAGCTTCCCACGGCTGTGCTGAGCAGTTTTGTGTGATTGTGCTGAAGTTGTGGTGCTGACAGCACACACCATGCAGTTTGGTGTGTGTGCTGCATGTGTGCTTGCTGTACACCTTGTGGATATGTTATGAATTTGGAATTTACTTTTACCAAGTTACCTTTTATTTGGCTGGTGAAACTTGCCCCTCCTTGCTGTTTATTTGACTTATGGCTTAAAATTATGAAAGATATATTCTTTCATATTGGTGAAACTTGCCCCTTTAAAAGATTACTCAATGATGAATCTTGAACAGTGCACTTCATTGTCAATTCTAAGAGTAATATAATTTTAACCTTAACTTTCTTTATTTTTTGTTTGTGTTTATTTTGCAGGTACCAGAATTGGGAATTAAAGATTTTAGTTTAGGTTTTCTTCTTTATTTGTAAAATAATCTATGTAATATGTCTTTATTCTTTTGTAATTTTATTTTTATCCTTTGTAATAAATATTGTACTATTATTATTATTGTAAAGATTGTTGCTCATTTCCATAAGTTACATTTTGTAACTCATTTATTGAATAAGATTTTGAAATGAACATTCTTATTTTTAATTGTTTTTCTTTATATAATTCTTGAACTACTTAATTATTAACCCTTGACTAAAACATAATATTCAAACATAATTTTAAATCCTTTTTAACTATAAATTCAAACATTCAAGTTTTAAATTCAAATTCCATTTTCCAAAACACTCTAATCCACAAAGATCATATCAAAGTCTATAACAATCATCCTCCAAGACTATACCTAATCTCAAAGCATGAAAGAACTTTGATCACTTAAGGTTTTTATTTAGTGAAAAAAATTACCAATATTTTTACAGATGAATGCATGCACTATCACAGATTCTTAGATCTACCCTTCTTTAGTTCCTAAATGCTGCGATGTTATATTAATATAACCATATTAAATATATATAACCTTAACCATAGTTCATTAATATAATTATTTATATTGACAAAATACATTAATTGTCTAACCGTACGTGTAAGAAATATTATTACACGAGTTCAAATATTTGGAAACGACCTAATTAAGTGGTATACCTAATATATTGCTACAAGAGTCTAAAATATTTCTACACGATCTAATTATGTTGCATAACTAAAATATTACTACACAATCTAAAATATTTCTACACGACCTAATTATGTTGCATAGCTAAAATATTTCTACACGTTCTACTTAAGTTGCATACCTAAATATTGCTACAAGAGCACAAATATTTCTACATTACCTAATTATGTTGCTTAGCTAAAATATTACTACATGAGCTAAAATATTTCTACACGACCTAATTAAGTTGTATAGCTAAAATATTACTAAATTAGTTCAAATATTTCTACACGTTCCAATTAAGTTGCGTACCTAAATATTGCTACAAGAGGACAAATATTACTACACGATCTAATTAGGTTACTTAGCTAAAATATTACTACAAGAGCTCAAATATTTCTACACGAGCTAACTAAGTTGCAAAGCTAATTGATAGTTCAAGCATTGCATGGCAAATTATAGCCTAATTAGTTGACTAATATATACAACATGCATAGCTTTCAACCGAAACAACTCACCTTGATCGATGGCTACCCGTTCTCAGCCTCAGAATATTGGTGCAGTCTTCTTTCAGCCTTAGGCGATTACGGAGTGTGTGACTATATGAGCAAAGGGATCGAGAGAAGAGGCAGCAAATGGACCGAAAAAAGTCGCCGTGGTTCTCAGGATAGCTGCCGCTATATTTAAAGAAACGGAGCTGCAGTATCTGCCAACAAACAAGTTTCGAGGAAAGAGAGCTGCAGCAGCAGCCATCGGTTCAAGTCCCGAATGAATAAAGTAAAAAAAAACAGTCACAAGTTTCAACGAATACTATTTTCGGTGGTTACTTGACTGCTGAGGAACATAAAATGGTCAATTGGTGCTGGGAATCTTGGAAACACACATACCGCCACAACCTACGTCGGGAAGGTCATACCGCCGCCCCCCGAGGCGGACAGATTCCCGCTAGCGTGAAGTCGACGTCCCGTTGGCCCGCGTGGTGGGGCCCACTGCGTCCCGCATGTCCCCCTGGTGGGAGGGTCATTCCGCCTCCGTCACTGGCGGGAGGGATGGCCCGCCACAGGCCATGGCGGGAGGTGCCACGTGCAGCGTTTCAAGCCTCCCGCCGGGGCATTTTTGCCTTTCGCTTTGTATGGGGGTACTTTTGGCGATGCAATGTTGCAGGGGGCATATTTGTAAAAAAATCTAGCTAATGGCATCGTTGCTTGCACGATAACAAGTACTTCCTATATTTAGAACTGAAATTCTATTCTCAGACCAGTCGCTGGTTTACAAAACATGGCAGGAGGTGTGAACGCATGCTGTCATCCAGCTTAGATCGTATTGAAAATTCAAAATGCCTTATAGATCAAACCGTTTATCCGATTTAAGATCCGTTTTTACCGTTAAACTAGTCGCGATGAGATCTTCAAAACTAGATCCCATGTTGATATATTTCGAAGAAAAAAATTAAACCAAAAAGTTATCCACCCTAAACACATGAGTTATCCATGTAATAATATGTAAGTTATCAACCCAATAACACATAAGTTACCCACCATATAAACATGTTAGGTAGAGGTGTTCTCATATACGTATTGAGCAAGTTTAATTGAAACTCTGTAACCTAGTTATTAGGGTAATGAGACTTCATTGTCATTAATGCATTAGCATCGACGATCGATTAAGTCTAAGTACCCTAACACCCTTCGAGGCTTCGTCACCCGTACTCTACGGTAGTGGTGATGGGCGACGAAGTCGAGCCGCTAGATTACTGGTTGCATGGTGGGTGAGCATAAGACCCCATTTATTTATATCATATGGAAAATAAGATTAGATTTAGTTCCTTTAAAAAAGTTATATTTGATGTTTGACGCGGTAGCCTTTCGAGGTTGAGTACTTCGTACGCTGTGAGAACGACGACGGGAGACGATGTTGAGCCGTTAAAATAACTTATTATATTATATTCATGGGTAAACTTTATAGTGGTGGATAACTTACATATTATTTGGTGGATAACTTACATGCTAAAGCCTGGAAAACTCTCGTGTTAGTGATGCGTAACTTGTGGGTAAACAAAAAAGTTACCCATGAGCATGTGATCCGTGGGTAAATTTTATAGTAGTGGATAACTTACATGTTATTGGGTGGACGGAAATACAATTGTACTTGCACACATGAGTATGGTAGCTATCTTCCCGTCCATTGATGCTTTAAGATCTGAAAAGGTACATGTTGCACATTGCCCCCTCTCATTTTCTGAAATAAAAATCACATGGATCCTGATGGGACAGGACACGAAGTTACGGGTAAGGCCCTGCAGCAGTCCTGTTGAGCCACCTAAAGTCGTCAATTGATCCAGAAATCCCGTGCAACGTTTGTCGGTGGTGCATGTTGAGAACTGGTCTCCCGATGTGCAAACTGGATATGATTATTATGATTACTAGTGCTATTGACCGTACTCCTCTCCCTCTCCATACCGCACGAGGCCCTCTCATGTTTTTTCTTGCTTCGTCTTCTCCATATGTCTCTACATGGATGTTTATTCTTGCTTGTCAGCAAAAGGCTAGTGACAAGTAGGTGTCTCCCCATTCAATGGACATCCCGTAGAGTTTCTTTCCGTAAGTTTTTACGTAGGTGTAGCATTACTGGTGGAGGACAGCATGGTCGTCGTTGACGCGATGGCGCTGGCTGCCTGCACCGGCGCCAAGGACATCGCGCTGGCCAGGCAGGTGCACCGACACTACCTAGTAGCGACGATGGACCTCGACGTCGTCGCGTCCAACGCGCTGATTGGCATGTACGCCAAGTGTCACATCACGGCGACAACGCTTAGGTGCTTCAGGACCATGGCGCCGTCCAAGAACGTGGTGACCTGGACCACGATGATCTCCGCGCACGCGCGCCGGCGAGCCGAGGGAGGCGCTGATGCTGTTTCGGGAGATGCTCGAGAAGCAGTGCGCGCGTCCAGACGATGTGACATTCGTCGCCGTCCTCAGAGTGTGCGCGCGACTCGGCGCGCACAGACCAGGACGGAGCGGAAGACGACATCGTCAGCAAAGCGATGTTCAACATGTACTGCAAATGTGGTGTGGTGGAGCAGGCAGCGGAGGTCTTCGACGCCATGGCACCGTGCCTGATGATCCGCCATGTCGGCCGAGGGTGGCCGCGAGTTCATGATGCATGACAGCGCAAGCTCAAGGACAACGCTCGGTGGAGAGTAGCTTGAGTCGAAGCTGGATCAACATGGAGACGAAGATCAAGACATCACCGCGGCGAGGCTGACGAGACGACGCACGACTGGGTATATATACGGCGAAGGCATTCACCATGGCTCCGCTGCACTCCGCGGTAGCAGCTAGTAGAGTACCACTGTGCAAGATAAAGACAAATGAGGGGGAGTGGAACAGGGGCTAGCTAGGAGGAGGCGACTGTGGACTGCGCAGAGGAAAACTAGAAAAGGTGGCCGGACATGGGTTGTCATAAACCGTACATACTACCACGTTTTTTTACGGTACATGTACCTTTTTCTGTAGGTGATGAGGCGTGAACAGTACATGGGTAGGAAAAGTACAGGATGATGTGGGCAAAATTTCAACTGAACATCTTACATAATATGTGAGAGGGGGGAATCTGAAAAACTACCGCACAAATCTCAAAGCGCAACCAGTGAACATGATAGGTCATGTACCCATGTGTACAAGTACAAAATCCATTCTCATTGGGTGGATAACTTACATGCTGAAGCCCGAATAACTTGCGTGTTACGGGTGGATAACTTTTGATAAAAAAAAAGTTGTCAGAACATACCAATATGGGATCTAGTTTCGAAAAACTCGTCACGACTAGCCTAATAGTGAAAACGGATCTTAATTCGGACAAACGGTTTGATTTAGAAAACATTTTAAATTTTTGCAAATTGAGCTAGGTAATCAAAAATCTTGTCTTTTAGTACTTAGCAAGCCACCGTACATACAACTGCTATGCTAAGATGCCCGCCAGATTTTAACTTTTTGAGACCCGTTGCTACGTAGCAACATCCATTTAGAAATAGTATAAAATATTTTAATTATTACCTTCGTTTTAAAATAGATGTCTTAGATTTATTAAAATTTAAATTAATCTAAACACTATTTAGTATATAAGTTCATTTAAATTTTGACAAATCAAATACATCTATTTTAAGACGGAAAAAGTAGTTAAACTAATGTATTAGACACCTTTTAGTATGTACTGGGGTTGCTGCGCCACCATCATCTTGTGATTGGCATGCATGATACATAGCAGCAGCCCAATCCGCACTGCACCGTGCCAGGCCTCGACCTTGATCTCCGCGTGCCATATATAGGTGCTGCAACAGAGCAGCCATGGCCGCAATGTGACTAGGTCGGTATCGGTGCCAGGCATAGCTTCGCTAGCCATGACAACTCCAGCTCGTCTGCAGTAGGCGACTTACTAGCAATTGTTCATTAAAACCTTGTCAAAAGTTATTTGAATAAGGACGCGGCTAGGGAGCCCCCAGGGACTCGTTAGTGTGCTCCAGTCTCCAGAAAACGACAAACACAGGAGCAACCCCGGGACAATAAAACGAGCAACCCGGCAAGTTCGCCCCGACCCCCACCTCCTGACCCCCTCCACCTGGCATCTTCTTCTTCTGCAAGACAACACAGGCACCCACACCTCCCACCCCCCCATGACTCCTCTCTCTCCCTCGTCCTTCTCTCCTTCCCTGTCTTCTTTTCTCCAGATCTCCATGGATGACAACAGCAACAGAAAAACTTCTGCTTCCAGATCTCTCTAGGCTAGAAGCCATAGTGAGCTCCCCCACAGAACCCCCCCCAGGAGAAGGACACTAATAAAGGTAAAAACTACCCCTCTCTGCTCTTACCTATAACATGTAGATCCAGATGTTGCTTCTAGCAAAAAATACATCATGATGCACAGATGATGTGCAAAAACCCAGCTAGCAGCAAAAACAACTTGCACACATAAAATTCTTGTCCACCAAAATCTCAGACTAGATCAATGCAAAGATGATGAGATCTGCAACTTAGAAACAAGGGTAGAAACAAAGTAGTTGCTTGTAGTACCACACAGTAACACGGTAAAACATTTGACAACAAAATACAGTACACAGACAAAAGCCTGCCCATAGAAACCCCAGGGGTAGTTCCAAAGTAGTTGCGGGTAGAAACAGTATGTTTTGATTCAGTAAAACAAAGAAGAAAAGCACCATGTGTTGATTCCCTTTTTGTCGTGTGGATGTCCTGTTCTTGTTTGCGGTGGAAACTCGATCTGCGAAAAGAATATATGGAAACATATCAGCACAGATGACAAAAAAGAAACTAACTGTAGTTGCTTTCAGCAAAAATCACAGCAAAAACATATTAGTACAGATGACAGAAAAGAAAGCAACTTCTGTAGTTGCTTTTCAGCAAAAATACACCTATGTTGCTTACTTAAAACTGCCTAAGTTGCTTCTTTTTTACATACCTATGTTGATCATGGAAACTATACTAAGTTGGTTCTTTGTGCATGCAAAAATCACAGTAACCCAAAAAAATAGTTGTTTTTGTTATGTTTTTGCAGGATGTCTGGTTTGGATCTGAATGCCCCCCTCTGTAGAAGATGACAATGTTAATGAGCCTCAGTTTTGTACTCAGCCTCCCGCAGCAGATTTTGTTCCCGATGTTGTTGGAGAATCTCCAGACCCAATGGTGCATGAGCAAGGTGTGGTGGGTGGTGATTCTTTTGAACACAGTGGCAGGGGCCCGCATCACAATGGTCCACCGCCCGCTGCTGCCAACCACAGCTTGGATGCAGCTGGTCTTCATACAAAATCAACCACTTACCCTGAATTAGCGGAAGGTGCTGCTGGTATGAATGAGGAAGTTGCATCCAGCCCGCAGGAACCCTTCCTTGGGATGAGGTTCGACTCGATTTTGATGGCAAGAGATCATTACAATGCTTATGCTCTAAAGCTTGGTTTCTCAATAAAGGCTAATACTTCGAAGAGAGATAGGAACACAAACACACTTGAGAAACAACAATTTGTGTGTAACAAGTATCGTAGGCCAAAATCGGAAGAAGAAGAGCAAAGAGAAAAAATGACTGTTGTTGAAGATGTCAGCCCTATTCAGCTAGATGGTGACGGTGCAGAAGATGATGAAGGTGTACCATCAAGATCAAAAAGTAGTAGCAGGCTTGGAGTTAAGCGCAAGAGGGAAATGATCAAGCAAACAAAATGCCTAGCTAGGATGTTTGTCAAATTGATTAATAACAAGTGGGAGGTGACCTATTTTGTTGCTGAGCATAACCATCCCATGATTGTGAAGCCATCTCTCACAAAGTACTTGAGATCACATAGGGGCATTCCTAGTGATGAAAAGGAATTCCTGAGGTGCCTACATAACTGCAACTTAGAAACAGGTGTGTTTTTTTAAACCCAATTGCTCTTTAAAAAATAAGCTAACTGCCACATGATGTTGCTTCTATGTTCGGGATTTTAAGTTGCTTGCTCATGATGGTTAAGTTGGTGCTTGCACATGTTTAAGTTGAATTTTAAAAAGTACTAAGGTGTTTTCCTAATGGTTTTTGAATGTTTTATTTTATTTTATTTTCTAGTTGCTTCCAATGATGCTTAAGTTTGTGTCTGCATCATACTTAAGTTGGTTCTGAAAACTAAATGTTGCTTCTGTGTTCGGCGATTTTTTAAGTTGCTTACTAGTGATGGTAAAGTTGGTGCTTGTACATGTTTAAGTTGAATTTTAAAAAGTACTAAGGTGTTTTCCTAATGTTTTTTGAATGTTTTATTTTTATTTTATTTTTCTAGTTGCTTCCAATGATACTTAAGTTGGTGTCTGAAAACTACTTTAGTTGGTTCTAATGATGCCTAGTTTTTTTGTTTTTGCATGTGTGTAGGGCGCATGATGGAGGTTATGTCTGAATTTTATGGCGAAGATGCTTTTGTCCCATATGGACCCAAGACAATATCAAACATGCGGTCCGAATTCAGGAATGAAAACAGGGAGGTTGACATTGGTGAAACGCTCGAATACTTCAAGGAGTTGCAGCAAAAAGACCCAGAGTTTTACTTCAAATTCTCTTTTGATGCAGAGAACAGAGTAGAAAACATATTCTGGGTTGACAGTGTTGCAAGGAAAGCTTACGTAGAGGCGTACCATGATTGTGTGTTATTCGACACAACTTTCTGTACAAATCGCTTCAACATGCCCTTTGCTCCGTTCATTGGGATAAACAGACATGGGCAAACATTTATGCTTGGCTGCGGTTTCATTAGAGATGAGAGGGAAGAAAGTTTTAAGTGGCTACTTAGGGAGTTTCTTGAAGCCATGCATGGTGTACAGCCAGACAATATTATCACAGATCAGGACTGGTCTATGGCGAGAGAGATTTTAGACATCTTCCCTGAGAGTTGGCACAGAAACTGTCGTTGGCACGTCATGAAAAACGCTAATGAGAAGCTGGGTTCGTTCCTAGGGCGGCATCCTGGTCTAGCTGATGATTTCAATGAATGCATTGATGAATGCATATCTGTTGAAGAGTTTGAAGCAAGTTGGACTGAACTGATAGCAAAGTGGGAATTGTCGGAAAATGAGACTTTTGTTTCGTTAAAGAAGAATGCTCATACATGGGTTCCATGCTACTTCAACTCAGAGGAGTGAAGGTTTCAATGCAGTTCTAAAGCGTTACATAAACCCCCAGAATTCAATTAAGCACTTTGTTAGGCAATATGAGAAGATCCAGGGGAAGATTTTGGGCAGGGAAGGCAACAATGATTATCGGACGGATGAGCTAGAGGTGAAGCCATGGTCCCCATTCCCAATAGATAAGCATGCGTTGGCTGTTTATACTCGGGACATCTACCTACGGTTCAGACTAGAATTTGAACTTATTGGTCGTTACAACGTGCAAACACCAGGCCAGAACATGTACTTGTTGGTTCCTAACAATGTCAAGTGCTATCCTTATTGGTCTAGGAACTATATGGTAAATGCTAATGGTAGACATTTCAACTGCGATTGTTGCAAGATCAAACGCGATGGTATTCTTTGCTGCCATGTACTAAAAGTGTTTACTCACATAGGAATTGATGCAATACCAGATAGGTTCATACTGAAAAGGTGGACTCGGCAAGCAATTGAGGACGCACCGTTTCCTACAGATCCAGTACAAGATGATGTGATGCCTGAAGTGTCCCGGCAGAAACTACGATTTGCGAACTTGTCAAGATCATTTGTGCAAATGGCTAAGGTCCTTAGTGAATCAGATCAAGCGGAAGCCATTGCCCGTAGACACATTAGGGAGATGAAAACAGAGTTTGCACAACTGAACAAAGTTCGGAAGAAGAAAGCAACCAAAACAAATGTCAACTCTAATGTGTCGCACCAAACAGCAATTCCCAATGTGCAACAACAAACACAAGCTCCTAATGTGCAGCAGCAAACACCAGCTCCTAGTGTGCAGCAACAAACAACAGCTCCAAATGTGCAGCAGCAAACACCAGCTCCTAAAGTGCAACATGCAACTTCCTCGGCTCCTAATGTGCTTCGTGCACCAACAGCAGGTCCCCATCCCGAAGCAGGTTATGTGGTTGCACCAAATAGAGAATAATTTGTAGTTCTAAATCCTCCCAAGTCTAACACTAAAGGTCGGAAGAAAGGGAGAATACCATCTGGTATTGAGTTGCAAGCGAAAAAAAGCACTCTATGTACTGTGTGCAATCAGTCTGGCCATAACGCCGCGACTTGTACTTTTAGGTTGGGCCAAAAGTAGTGCCAAATATGTAATTTGATTTGTTTTTGATTACATACCTTATTTCAGTTTGAGGATGTTTTTCCAGTTGCTAGTGTTCTTTGTAGAAGAGACCCATGTATGAGTCTGTAGCTTCCTGATGTTTGGCACATGTGATGAATCATATTTGGGAAGACTCCTACCATTCCAGTGCTCAGCGTTGAATAAGGTGCAAATTCCGCATTCGTTGCTGCAAATGAATAGAGAAATTAACGAAAAAAGGTGTTAGTTAAGTTGTTTTCTTGCCAACTGGAAAAAAACTTTACTATGTAACAACTAAATAAACACTAGAGAATCAAGGAAACTCTAACCATGTTGTTGTACATAAAAATCCATAAGAAACCTAATTATCCATGAGTATCCATTTACATGTTAAGTATAAAAAGCAACTTAAGCATTTGTGTTAAACCAACTTAATGGATCCTAGGATCCAACATAATGGTTTTTAGGATTCAAATTTATTTTTTGATGTGAAAACAGAACCTTTTGCAAGCTACTTTCAGTATAAAACTTAAGTAAAAAAACATTAGTAACAGTACACAACTTAGTCTATTTTAATAACACAACTTATACCCAACAGTATGCACAACTTTAGTATATGCAGTAACCAACTTTTAGGAAAAACCCAGTAGCTGTACAAGTGCAACTTTAAGTATAGAGCCAAAAAAACAGTACACAAACTGTAGCATATTTCAGTAACCAAACTTTAGTGAGAAAACAGTATATTTAGTGTGCAAAAAAACATAAAGGCAAAACACAACTCAAAAAAAATAAAAAAAGTTACTGCATAACCAGAAATTATGTTGCTGTTCTCACTTTGATGACTGCTTTGGAGGGTTGATATCTTCAACTTTGAATGTTGCAATCTGTATTGCTGAGCTTGAATAGTTCTCTTGCCATAAAGTCTTGATGGGAGCGACTAATTCCTCAACTTGTGCTGCGAGCTTCTTGTCTTCCAAAGACCTTATGGAATCGAGCACCTCAAATCTTTTGTCCCTTAAGTTAATGAAAAAAAGCCAGTAGTGATTGACGGGGACTGACGCGTCGGGTGCCAGATTTTCAAGTACAGGGAGCAGGACCTGTGTTTTGCAAAAGTTTAAAAAGTTTGCTTGTTAAAAAAATGAAAGTTGTGAATACGAGCTAAAAAATGGAGAATAAGTACTTACACTGTCTTTCCTGTCAAGATGGGAAGGAACTTTTCCAAAATGATTTTTTAGCTCTCTTTTGTTATAATCAAGATCTTTCAGAAGAGACTGCAAAAAAAGAAAAGCAGTAACCAAACTTAGCCATCTTTGAAAGGTAAACCCAAAAGCAGTAAAAACAACTTAGGCAGTTTGAATAATCAACTTAGGCAGTTTCAATAACCAACTTAGAACCATCATGAAACCAAACAACTAAGAAAATAAAAAGACAAATCTTAAGCATTCTAAAAAAAGATCAGAAACCAACTAGGTAGAATTTTAGAACAAAACTTAAGCATGTCGCAAAGCAACAAACTTACCATCATAAAAACAAGCAACTATCAAAAAGGATGAACCAACTAAGGAGGATTTTGAACAAAGTTAAGAAACCAACTTGATGGATTTCAGTATACAACTTAGTAAGGAAAAAAAGTGCAAAACTTACATGAATTCTGAAAAAATTACAACTTAATGACCAAATGTAAGCAAGTTAAACTAGAAAGAAGTTGTGTGGAGTATATTTACCGAAACCCTCAAAGGCATGACGAGCTTCTTTATCTTCTTAAGTTTCCGTAGCATTATGGATTCGATTCTGAGTTCCATTACAGTGTTCGACACCCACCCGCCTGGCAACATTGAGTTGGCTAGATCTCTTAGAGAAACGAAAAACTTGTCATAGCTGACAATAATTGGGGTCTTGTCAACATCTTGCCCCCTCCCAGCTCTTTTTCCATGTGCAGTAACTGCATTGTATGTATCTTTCACCTCGGCAGAGCATGTAAAAACCCTTTTGTCAACATACGAGAAGTAAGGGGATTTCATGCAAGGTCCCTGCCTAACAATCCTCCTTCCTTGTACTTGCGGACGCTCTGCTACTGTAGTACTGCCAGATGCATCAGTGTTGAATGTGGCCCCAATCCCTGCCCTTTTTGGTGTGTTCAAACCAGCATCAGGATGCTCTCTAACCACACGACTGGTTCCCTGAACTTGCGGACGCTCTGCTGCTGCAATACTGGCAGATGCACCAGAATTTACTACAGCTTCAGTTCCTGTATCTGCTTGTGTGTCAAAACCAGTGTTAGCTTGCTCACTAACCACAGTTTCTTGGATGCCTTTCTACACTTTCAACAGCAGATACAGCTTCTCTCCAAGTCTGGTCATCCCAATCATCGTCATAATTGAACCTTTCAGAATCCAAGTTTACAGGGGTTATAACTGACTGCGGGAAGTTTGAAGCATTGTTGAGTCCCATGTTTTCATCCTTTTCTGGGCTATCCAAACCAAGATCATAAGATGGTGCATCACAAGCTTGATTCAATCTTTCCTGCCATAATCTCTTTTGAACCAATGGATCTGATTTTGGTGCCGGTGGTGGACAAGTTTCACGCGTGGCCTCCTGCTTCCTGCTGCTGGTTGCTCCTCCATCTAGAGTACCTGCTCGTGCCAATGGTGTAGTTGCAGTTTGTTTTAGCCATGTTTCGCCAACCTTGGGAGGGAATGCGCTTGCTGTATTTCTTGTTGAGCCGCGGACAGGGGTGTTTGGTGAGCATGGCTGCTCTGGGCGGCCACGGTGCGCTACAACTTTATGTCTCCTCCTCTGTTGCTGCACATCACCTCTTATGTCTAAATTCTGTAGTTTGAAGCACTCTGCTGTTAGCTTCTGCATTTCTTCCTCTCCTCCAACCTGATCTGTTTGTAGTGGAGGCACACTTGCAAAGGATGGTGCTGCCATTACTCCCGGGTCTGCGAACGGACTCCACGTGGAGAATGAAGGTGAATCGGCGCTTCTGTTCGCACCGGCATCTGCATGGATTTCAGAATCAGTGCACCTCTTTCTTAGGTTGCTAGCAGGACCATCGTGTCCCTTTGTTGGTGTTAGCCTAGTAGATCTTCTCGGTGTCTTGTGCGAGTCACCGCCCTGGTCTCCCCCATGATCATCTTCCCTATCTAATCCATTGTTGTTATTCTTGTCCTCTTCATCTTCCTTATCATTGCCATCTTCCCCATCATCACCGTCGCTGCTGTCTTTAGAATCATCATCTTCATTGTTGTCACTGTTGTCTTCGTCATCCCCATCGTCACCGTCGCCTCTATCAATCCTTTGTCTCTTCCTTCTAGCCTGAGCATGGCTAGAACTTTCTGCGCTTTCCATAGTTCCAATAGCTTCCACAAAAGCACCAAGCCTGTGTGATATGTCCGTGCATAACTCCCCAAGCATAACAGCAATCTTCCTTTTGTTCTGCCAAAAACATAATAAAATCACTATTAGGAACCAACTTAGTACTACTTAGATACAACTTAAGCATGCTGCATACAACAACATACCCATCATGAGCAAGCAACTTTAAAAAAAAAAGAAAATTCAAATCAAAAAGCATTCTGATGAAACATTAGGAACCAACTTAGTACTACTTAGATACAACTTAAGCATGCTGCATACAACAACATACCCATCATGAGCAAGCAACTTTTTAAAAAAATAAAATTCAAATCAAAAAGCATTGTGATGAAACATTAGGAACCAACTAAGTAGTACTTAGATCCAACTTAAGAATGCTGCATACAACAACATACCCATCATGAGAAAGCAGATTTTTTAAACTAAGATAAATCAAGCAACTAAAACCAAGTTAGGCAGTTTATGTCAGCAACTTAGTAATGAACTTAGTAACCAAGTTAGGCAGTTTCTGAAACCAACTTAGGTGTAACAGGAAAACAACTTAGCCGATTGTTAGTGTCTCTGATTTTTTGCAGTAGTATACAACATACATTTGGAGGGCAAAAACTAGTGAATGCAAAATAATCTAGGTTCACCTCATATGGAAAGCTCCGCGGCAACTTTGAAGAAACAAAATCTTCAATCCTTGTCATCCCCACAAAAATCCCATCAGTTATGTTTGCGCCAACACCTTCTTTCAGCTATATTTTCATGTCATCAAAACACATAAAAAATAAAAACTTGTTAGATGGTCCATGGCTACCCACGCGTCACTAGAGATAAAAAAAGAATGAAAAAAAATCAAACACAAAAAATGAAAAAGGAGTAAATGCTTACTCTTAGTTTCCCAAAGTCTCCATTGGCTTTAGAATCCTTGCATGCGACAGCTTGTATTAGTTTGTCATTCCATGCTTCAGCCCGGACTGGACAGTTTTCTTCAGATTGCACCACCTCGTCAACCTCCAGAGAATCAAGGTAGAGGATCTGCATTGGAAAAGAGAGGATGACTATCTCTGTTACAAATTTGATTTGTCACATAAAAAATAATAGGAAAGAGGGGAATTGTTTTCAGCAACTTTACCACGAGGTGATGGAGGCAGCAGCACACAGACTTTTTCTTTGCTCCCATATTTTTTACTTGTGTGGAAATTTGGTCAACAGCAAATTGGGAAAAATTGGTCCTTCGAAATATGTTGAGATCAACAAGGGACCTGTAGCACCTTGGACTGATACTAGAAGCGGTAGTCGGGCATACAAAACAGCTTATTGCACCGGCAAAATATGCACGAAGGAACTTCAAGTCTGCCATCCCACCCATGTTTTTTATCATTTTGCACCAGTCGGCCCACTCCGGTGCTGAACCACTCTCTATGTTGTATTCTCTATTGATGAACTCAATAGCTTCTGCCTCCATCTCATAACAAACAGGCTGCCCCTCGTTCGGGATCCCAAACACTTTCGTGTATGAATCTGCATTCACTGGGATTGTTCCCCTCCCTGGGATGGCAAGCTCGTTCCGTATGGGGTCAAAACAAGACAGAACCCACATGCTTAGATCCACTGGCATCTCCTTAGCCTACACCTTTATCATCCCTCCCCATCCCCATTCTTCTATTAGAGTTTTCTGTTCTGGAGACAAAATTTGGTTCAACTTAAACAACCTCGCGGGCGAAGCGCGATTCCTTCCAAGTTGTTGAAATTTTCAACAAAAAAGGCAAATTCAGTGTTGATCCTTAACAAAAATGTTAAAAGGTTTAGCCTCTGTTAACAGGGAAGAAAAAAGCAGTAAAGCGTACCACAGTCCGTCTTTTCCGAGTAGGCTTCACCGCAACAGATTTTCCTTTGGCTACATCATGAGGGACTTGCTTGCTCCCCCCCCTTCTGCATTATCTTCCGGTAAGAGCAGGCGGGCGCGTTTGGTATTGTCTTTAGCCATGTTTCCCTAGTGATATTCTATCCTGTAAAAAAACCCAAAGTAACTCACCTTAGCACTATGTTCTTCCTGAAAAAAACAGATATGCAGTATATAAAACAACTTTGTATATACTCAACTTAAACATGCTGCAAAACACCAACTTAGCTATTTCATGGGCAAGCAACATGTTTAAAAACATGGAAAAACAAAAAAGGTTCTAAAAAACACATGAACCACCTAGGTAGTATTTTGGAACCAACTTAAGCATGATGGAACACACAACTTAACCATCACAAAAAACAAGTAGGATTTTGGAACCAACTCTGTAGTATTCTGGAACCAACTCTGTAGTATTCTGGAACCAACTAAGCAGGATTTTGAAACCAATTTAAGCAAGTTGGGAGAAAAACAAAACTATACATCTTGTACACAAAAAGCAACTAAAAAAACAACTACTGAATTTAAAAACCCAACTTACAAACCCATGCTAGAGAAACAACTCAGATATATACTACTGCCAAACACAAAGAGTAGGGGCACTAAAACCTCCATCGACACACACTAAACAAAAAAAGCGCGTGATAGATCATGGGTCATGAAAAATGCAAAAAACCATCCTATACTTAAAGTAACAACTTAGCACGTAAATCATGCTGCATTTTGATTTGAATTTGGATTACCAAAACAGAGTAGGGCAGTAGCAAAAAAACATCGGCACACACTAACAAAAAGGACAAAAATCATCGAAAAGACATACACCCCCTAGAACATACGCATGGCAGATAGATCACGGGTATGCAGATATGCAGTATACAAACTAGTGACTTTGCGTACACCAGCAAGGGCAAGGTGTAAAACACCAATAAACATGATGGAACACACAACTTAACCATCACAAAAAACAAAGCAACTAAAAAATCAAGCATAAGTAGGATTTTCAACCAAATTAAGAAAGTTGGAATCATGAGCAAAACCAAGTAGGTGGTATTTTGGAACCAACTAAGTAGGATTTTGAACCAATTTAAAAAGTTGGGAGAAACAATTTATCCATCATGAGCAAAAACAAGTATGTGGTATTTTGGAACCAACTCTGTAGTATTTTTGAACCAACTAAACAGGATTTTGAAACCAATTTAAGCAAAAAGTTGGGAGAAAAACAAAACTATACATCATGAAGAAAAAAGCAACTAAAAATAAAGCGTAAGCATACTGAAAGCCCAACTTAAAAACCCATGCTAGAGAAAAAACTCACATATATACTACTGCCAAACACAAGAGTAGACGCTACTAACAAATCCATCGGCACACACTAAACAAAAAGCGCGTGATAGAACATGGGTCATGAAAATGCAAAGAAAACATCCTGTACTTAAAGTAACAACTTAGTGCGTAATCATGCTACATTTTAATTTGAATTTGGATTACTAAAAACAGAGTAGGGCAGTAGCAAAAAATAGATCGGCATGCACTAACAAAAAGCATCACTAGAAACCTCCAAACAGGCTTGGGGGACTTATGCTTGGGGAGTTATGCACCTTGCCCTTGCCCCTGCTGGTTCCAAAAATACACCCCCCCTAGAACATACACATGGCAGATAGATCATGGGTCATTGAGTAGATGTGGAATCATACACATGGCACGCACTAAAACAAAAGGAGAAAATCATCATCCTCAGAACATACACCCCTAGAACATACACACCCTACAACATCCCATACACACCCCCTAGAACATACACATGACAGACAAAATGCCCAATAAAATGGAATCATCATCGCGCTGCATTATCCCAGTACTTCAGATGGATTTAGTCATGGCATTTAGAGGGGGAGGCAGTACGAGTACCTCTGGTTGCTTGATGAAGTCAAAATCCTCGCCGCGAGCTCGATGCCACCACGGGTAGCTACACATGGCAGACAAAATGCCCAATAAAATGGAATCATCATCGCGCTGCATTATCCCAGTACTTCAGATGGATTTAGCCATGGCATTTAGAGGGGAGGCAGTACGAGTACCTCTGGTTGCTTGATGAAGTCAAAATCCTCGCCGGAGCTCGATGCCACCACGGGTAGCTACACATGACAGACAAAATGCCCAATAAAATGGAATCATCATTGCGCTGCATTATCCCAGTACTTCAGATGGATTTAGCCATGGCATTTAGAGGGGGAGGCAGTACGAGTACCTCTGGTTGCTTGATGAAGTCAAAATCCTCGTCGCGAGCTCGAAGCCACCACGGGTAGCCGACCTCGCTGTGAACCTGCCTTGCGCGGATCTCGACGACCTCGCCGTGAACCTCACTTGCCGCGGATCTCGCCGGTCCTTTCACCGAAGAGGTCATCGCCCCACCACCAGCAGCTAGATCCACCCGCCGCGGATGCCCCCTACACCCCTCACCTCCGATTCGCGCAGACGCCGCAGGCGCCGCGGGAGAGAAATGGGTCCGCGAGGAAACAGACGGTGTCGCCGCGAGCTTGATGATGAAGATGCACCCCACCCCACCCACTACCTCACCGCCCTTAGCCGTGGACCGACCTCGCCGCCCTCAGCCGTGGACAGAGCTCGCCTCCCTCTGCCGCGGACCGACGTTGCCGCCCTCGCCTCCCTCTGCCACGGACCGACGTCGCCGCCCTCGCCTCCCTCTACCGCGGACCGAGCTCGCCTCCCTCGGCTCTCCTGCGATGACGCCTGCGACGAGCGGAGTCGTCTGCGCTGGGGAGAAGACTGGGGTGTGCGGTGCGGAGCGGAGCGGAGATAATGCGGAGCGTGCGGAGCGACGTGGGTGGCGGTTTGAAAGCCCAGGTGTGGGGCGGTCTAAGTGTCTGTACGCGCTGATGGATGAGATCGGACGGTCCCAAAACGGAGGCTGAAAAAGACAACGTGGCCTCCAAGCACTTTTTAGCAATTGGGTTTGAATAATGAGATTCAGTTTTGGACAAACTTGCAATGTGCACCTTTTCACACCCGAGGAAATAATGGTCTCTTCTTATGCTGATTTAAAGGCCCTTATTTCAAACTTGCAGTGTGCACTTCACACCCGAGTAGAAACTCTACCGAGGACGGCAGAAAATCTGGCCATAGGATCATGCAATTGATGGTCCAGATTAAGTTTTTCATACGAAACACAACTCCCCTAATTATTCACCGCGATATCGATACGATTTGTTCCTATGTTGTCACTTGTTGTTGGAATTTGGTTCTGGGCTTTAGCCTATGGCCTAATACAAATTCTGAAATTCTCAAGGCCCATTCATGCCTAGCAAGGGGTGGCACCAAAGTTTAGTCTCACCTTGGACTGTTTTACTACCTCCTAAAGAGAGTGAAGAGGAGTGGCATACACGCACGCTCCTCCTCCGCCGCCACCCGACTCATCACAACGCGCGCGCCGCGGTTTGCGAAATTGTGCCGATATACATGTATGTTCTGATATTTTCCTAATACGCGTTACACACATCTCTCTGTATTTAGAACCTTGCGCCGCCGCTACACATTCTTCATCCCCTCTTCCGGCGTGCACCGGACGAGACAATAGGCCTCCGGAACCACCGCCTCTCGTGAACCTGTATGGGTGAGGGGCGATTAGGTTTTTGGGGAGCGCGCTGCGCGAATACTGACGGCATCACGTTGACCGACCACTCCTTCCCCGACGAGGACTTCTTCCCGGATATCAGTAGCCTCTACATCGACGACTTGGCTGACGACGCTGGTGTCAACGCGAACCTCAACGCCAACTTGAACTCGAATCTGAATTCTCCTCTAGCACCATATGCAATCTATTCCTATCTAGTTCAGTTACTTTTACGGTTTCTTGTATTAGCTTTTGGAATAGATGTGATATATTTATCATGGTCAGATGTGATCTGTTCGTCTATTCTGCTAGTATGCATGATTAGGTTAATTCCTGAATTTATAGTCATGCTTTATTATTTATTATTTTGGATTAAACATTATGGTAATTTGCTTATTTTCTCAACAATCCAAAAACCTGTTGGTTTAGCCGCGGCTACAAGGACCCCTCCCTTTGATGGTGTCCACTATAAGAGATGGCGCATGAGAGCAGTTCTATGGTTGAAAAACCTAGGCTACTATAGCGCCACTCTTGGAAAACATGAGGGAGACCTCTCTCCTGCTCAGGAGGAAGCATTTCAGAAAGTCAACACCATATTTATGGGGGCTTTGTTCAACATTATTGGTGACAACATTGTTGACATATATATGTCATTTGATAATGGCAAGGATGTGTGGGATGCGCTCGACGCCAAGTTTGTTGGGAATATGTCCTAGAGGCAATCATGTATGATGATATTTCCCAAAGTATTCATAAAGTTATTAAGTTGTCCCTTGTGTGAACATCTGGTATATATCATCGAATACGTGATTTGGTTGTGGAACTATATATTCAAGTTGTTCTTACAAGTTGTCCTTAGTCGTTGAGGTTGTACTAGACACACAACTTAGACTAATGTGAAGTTGGCTTGATGACTCGGTTCTACTTGTCATGGGCATGGTGATGTTATTCCAACTTATACGGACTCAGCTAAAGATTTTAGCGATTCGGACTAACCCATAGTTGATATGCAACGAGCATGTTGTCATTTGCAGTCTCATATAATGGAATCCTTTGACGTGAGGTGATCGCATGATCCGAGTTGTGGATCGCCAACTTAGGTTCTATCAGACGTTGTTCTGTAAATCGGCAGTTATAAAGGTAGATTTCGGGTTGGTTGTGAATCAAGCTGCGTGACATGGATTACCAAGATGGGATTTGCTCCTCCGTAATGGAAAGATATTCTCTGGGCCCTCTCGTGATGATTCAGAAGCATGGCCATGCGCAACTCGGTTAAGTGTTAATTGAGGAGTCGGACTAAGGGTTAGTCCAGTGAATCACATATCATGGTACGAGAAGAGAGGTTAAGCTATTAAAGGGATAGTAACGACTCTCCTATAGCTTGACAAGGTATATCGTGTGGCAAATTGACCTGGACGAAAGTCACATTGAAGGGTTCCATGCTACTTCAACTCAGAGGAGTGAAGGTTTCAATGCAGTTCTAAAGCGTTACATAAACCCCCAGAATTCAATTAAGCACTTTGTTAGGCAATATGAGAAGATCCAGGGGAAGATTTTGGGCAGGGAAGGCAACAATGATTATCGGACGGATGAGCTAGAGGTGAAGCCATGGTCCCCATTCCCAATAGATAAGCATGCGTTGGCTGTTTATACTCGGGACATCTACCTACGGTTCAGACTAGAATTTGAACTTATTGGTCGTTACAACGTGCAAACACCAGGCCAGAACATGTACTTGTTGGTTCCTAACAATGTCAAGTGCTATCCTTATTGGTCTAGGAACTATATGGTAAATGCTAATGGTAGACATTTCAACTGCGATTGTTGCAAGATCAAACGCGATGGTATTCTTTGCTGCCATGTACTAAAAGTGTTTACTCACATAGGAATTGATGCAATACCAGATAGGTTCATACTGAAAAGGTGGACTCGGCAAGCAATTGAGGACGCACCGTTTCCTACAGATCCAGTACAAGATGATGTGATGCCTGAAGTGTCCCGGCAGAAACTACGATTTGCGAACTTGTCAAGATCATTTGTGCAAATGGCTAAGGTCCTTAGTGAATCAGATCAAGCGGAAGCCATTGCCCGTAGACACATTAGGGAGATGAAAACAGAGTTTGCACAACTGAACAAAGTTCGGAAGAAGAAAGCAACCAAAACAAATGTCAACTCTAATGTGTCGCACCAAACAGCAATTCCCAATGTGCAACAACAAACACAAGCTCCTAATGTGCAGCAGCAAACACCAGCTCCTAGTGTGCAGCAACAAACAACAGCTCCAAATGTGCAGCAGCAAACACCAGCTCCTAAAGTGCAACATGCAACTTCCTCGGCTCCTAATGTGCTTCGTGCACCAACAGCAGGTCCCCATCCCGAAGCAGGTTATGTGGTTGCACCAAATAGAGAATAATTTGTAGTTCTAAATCCTCCCAAGTCTAACACTAAAGGTCGGAAGAAAGGGAGAATACCATCTGGTATTGAGTTGCAAGCGAAAAAAAGCACTCTATGTACTGTGTGCAATCAGTCTGGCCATAACGCCGCGACTTGTACTTTTAGGTTGGGCCAAAAGTAGTGCCAAATATGTAATTTGATTTGTTTTTGATTACATACCTTATTTCAGTTTGAGGATGTTTTTCCAGTTGCTAGTGTTCTTTGTAGAAGAGACCCATGTATGAGTCTGTAGCTTCCTGATGTTTGGCACATGTGATGAATCATATTTGGGAAGACTCCTACCATTCCAGTGCTCAGCGTTGAATAAGGTGCAAATTCTGCATTCGTTGCTGCAAATGAATAGAGAAATTAACGAAAAAAGGTGTTAGTTAAGTTGTTTTCTTGCCAACTGGAAAAAAACTTTACTATGTAACAACTAAATAAACACTAGAGAATCAAGGAAACTCTAACCATGTTGTTGTACATAAAAATCCATAAGAAACCTAATTATCCATGAGTATCCATTTACATGTTAAGTATAAAAAGCAACTTAAGCATTTGTGTTAAACCAACTTAATGGATCCTAGGATCCAACATAATGGTTTTTAGGATTCAAATTTATTTTTTGATGTGAAAACAGAACCTTTTGCAAGCTACTTTCAGTATAAAACTTAAGTAAAAAAACATTAGTAACAGTACACAACTTAGTCTATTTTAATAACACAACTTATACCCAACAGTATGCACAACTTTAGTATATGCAGTAACCAACTTTTAGGAAAAACCCAGTAGCTGTACAAGTGCAACTTTAAGTATAGAGCCAAAAAAACAGTACACAAACTGTAGCATATTTCAGTAACCAAACTTTAGTGAGAAAACAGTATATTTAGTGTGCAAAAAAACATAAAGGCAAAACACAACTCAAAAAAAATAAAAAAAGTTACTGCATAACCAGAAATTATGTTGCTGTTCTCACTTTGATGACTGCTTTGGAGGGTTGATATCTTCAACTTTGAATGTTGCAATCTGTATTGCTGAGCTTGAATAGTTCTCTTGCCATAAAGTCTTGATGGGAGCGACTAATTCCTCAACTTGTGCTGCGAGCTTCTTGTCTTCCAAAGACCTTATGGAATCGAGCACCTCAAATCTTTTGTCCCTTAAGTTAATGAAAAAAAGCCAGTAGTGATTGACGGGGACTGACGCGTCGGGTGCCAGATTTTCAAGTACAGGGAGCAGGACCTGTGTTTTGCAAAAGTTTAAAAAGTTTGCTTGTTAAAAAAATGAAAGTTGTGAATACGAGCTAAAAAATGGAGAATAAGTACTTACACTGTCTTTCCTGTCAAGATGGGAAGGAACTTTTCCAAAATGATTTTTTAGCTCTCTTTTGTTATAATCAAGATCTTTCAGAAGAGACTGCAAAAAAAGAAAAGCAGTAACCAAACTTAGCCATCTTTGAAAGGTAAACCCAAAAGCAGTAAAAACAACTTAGGCAGTTTGAATAATCAACTTAGGCAGTTTCAATAACCAACTTAGAACCATCATGAAACCAAACAACTAAGAAAATAAAAAGACAAATCTTAAGCATTCTAAAAAAAGATCAGAAACCAACTAGGTAGAATTTTAGAACAAAACTTAAGCATGTCGCAAAGCAACAAACTTACCATCGTAAAAACAAGCAACTATCAAAAAGGATGAACCAACTAAGGAGGATTTTGAACAAAGTTAAGAAACCAACTTGATGGATTTCAGTATACAACTTAGTAAGGAAAAAAGTGCAAAACTTACATGAATTCTGAAAAAATTACAACTTAATGACCAAATGTAAGCAAGTTAAACTAGAAAGAAGTTGTGTGGAGTATATTTACCGAAACCCTCAAAGGCATGACGAGCTTCTTTATCTTCTTAAGTTTCCGTAGCATTATGGATTCGATTCTGAGTTCCATTACAGTGTTCGACACCCACCCGCCTGGCAACATTGAGTTGGCTAGATCTCTTAGAGAAACGAAAAACTTGTCATAGCTGACAATAATTGGGGTCTTGTCAACATCTTGCCCCCTCCCAGCTCTTTTTCCATGTGCAGTAACTGCATTGTATGTATCTTTCACCTCGGCAGAGCATGTAAAAACCCTTTTGTCAACATACGAGAAGTAAGGGGATTTCATGCAAGGTCCCTGCCTAACAATCCTCCTTCCTTGTACTTGCGGACGCTCTGCTACTGTAGTACTGCCAGATGCATCAGTGTTGAATGTGGCCCCAATCCCTGCCCTTTTTGGTGTGTTCAAACCAGCATCAGGATGCTCTCTAACCACACGACTGGTTCCCTGAACTTGCGGACGCTCTGCTGCTGCAATACTGGCAGATGCACCAGAATTTACTACAGCTTCGGTTCCTGTATCTGCTTGTGTGTCAAAACCAGTGTTAGCTTGCTCACTAACCACAGTTTCTTGGATGCCTTTCTACACTTTCAACAGCAGATACAGCTTCTCTCCAAGTCTGGTCATCCCAATCATCGTCATAATTGAACCTTTCAGAATCCAAGTTTACAGGGGTTATAACTGACTGCGGGAAGTTTGAAGCATTGTTGAGTCCCATGTTTTCATCCTTTTCTGGGCTATCCAAACCAAGATCATAAGATGGTGCATCACAAGCTTGATTCAATCTTTCCTGCCATAATCTCTTTTGAACCAATGGATCTGATTTTGGTGCCGGTGGTGGACAAGTTTCACGCGTGGCCTCCTGCTTCCTGCTGCTGGTTGCTCCTCCATCTAGAGTACCTGCTCGTGCCAATGGTGTAGTTGCAGTTTGTTTTAGCCATGTTTCGCCAACCTTGGGAGGGAATGCGCTTGCTGTATTGCTTGTTGAGCCGCGGACAGGGGTGTTTGGTGAGCATGGCTGCTCTGGGCGGCCACGGTGCGCTACAACTTTATGTCTCCTCCTCTGTTGCTGCACATCACCTCTTATGTCTAAATTCTGTAGTTTGAAGCACTCTGCTGTTAGCTTCTGCATTTCTTCCTCTCCTCCAACCTGATCTGTTTGTAGTGGAGGCACACTTGCAAAGGATGGTGCTGCCATTACTCCCGGGTCTGCGAACGGACTCCACGTGGAGAATGAAGGTGAATCGGCGCTTCTGTTCGCACCGGCATCTGCATGGATTTCAGAATCAGTGCACCTCTTTCTTAGGTTGCTAGCAGGACCATCGTGTCCCTTTGTTGGTGTTAGCCTAGTAGATCTTCTCGGTGTCTTGTGCGAGTCACCGCCCTGGTCTCCCCCATGATCATCTTCCCTATCTAATCCATTGTTGTTATTCTTGTCCTCTTCATCTTCCTTATCATTGCCATCTTCCCCATCATCACCGTCGCTGCTGTCTTTAGAATCATCATCTTCATTGTTGTCACTGTTGTCTTCGTCATCCCCATCGTCACCGTCGCCTCTATCAATCCTTTGTCTCTTCCTTCTAGCCTGAGCATGGCTAGAACTTTCTGCGCTTTCCATAGTTCCAATAGCTTCCACAAAAGCACCAAGCCTGTGTGATATGTCCGTGCATAACTCCCCAAGCATAACAGCAATCTTCCTTTTGTTCTGCCAAAAACATAATAAAATCACTATTAGGAACCAACTTAGTACTACTTAGATACAACTTAAGCATGCTGCATACAACAACATACCCATCATGAGCAAGCAACTTTAAAAAAAAAAGAAAATTCAAATCAAAAAGCATTCTGATGAAACATTAGGAACCAACTTAGTACTACTTAGATACAACTTAAGCATGCTGCATACAACAACATACCCATCATGAGCAAGCAACTTTTTAAAAAAATAAAATTCAAATCAAAAAGCATTGTGATGAAACATTAGGAACCAACTAAGTAGTACTTAGATCCAACTTAAGAATGCTGCATACAACAACATACCCATCATGAGAAAGCAGATTTTTTAAACTAAGATAAATCAAGCAACTAAAACCAAGTTAGGCAGTTTATGTCAGCAACTTAGTAATGAACTTAGTAACCAAGTTAGGCAGTTTCTGAAACCAACTTAGGTGTAACAGGAAAACAACTTAGCCGATTGTTAGTGTCTCTGATTTTTTGCAGTAGTATACAACATACATTTGGAGGGCAAAAACTAGTGAATGCAAAATAATCTAGGTTCACCTCATATGGAAAGCTCCGCGGCAACTTTGAAGAAACAAAATCTTCAATCCTTGTCATCCCCACAAAAATCCCATCAGTTATGTTTGCGCCAACACCTTCTTTCAGCTATATTTTCATGTCATCAAAACACATAAAAAATAAAAACTTGTTAGATGGTCCATGGCTACCCACGCGTCACTAGAGATAAAAAAAGAATGAAAAAAAATCAAACACAAAAAATGAAAAAGGAGTAAATGCTTACTCTTAGTTTCCCAAAGTCTCCATTGGCTTTAGAATCCTTGCATGCGACAGCTTGTATTAGTTTGTCATTCCATGCTTCAGCCCGGACTGGACAGTTTTCTTCAGATTGCACCACCTCGTCAACCTCCAGAGAATCAAGGTAGAGGATCTGCATTGGAAAAGAGAGGATGACTATCTCTGTTACAAATTTGATTTGTCACATAAAAAATAATAGGAAAGAGGGGAATTGTTTTCAGCAACTTTACCACGAGGTGATGGAGGCAGCAGCACACAGACTTTTTCTTTGCTCCCATATTTTTTACTTGTGTGGAAATTTGGTCAACAGCAAATTGGGAAAAATTGGTCCTTCGAAATATGTTGAGATCAACAAGGGACCTGTAGCACCTTGGACTGATACTAGAAGCGGTAGTCGGGCATACAAAACAGCTTATTGCACCGGCAAAATATGCACGAAGGAACTTCAAGTCTGCCAT
This sequence comes from Avena sativa, assembly GCA_916181665.1. Taxonomy (NCBI): domain Eukaryota; kingdom Viridiplantae; phylum Streptophyta; class Magnoliopsida; order Poales; family Poaceae; genus Avena; species Avena sativa. The sequence continues at coordinate 10,220,120 of OV702285.1, read as the reverse complement.
CCCACCCATGTTTTTTATCATTTTGCACCAGTCGGCCCACTCCGGTGCTGAACCACTCTCTATGTTGTATTCTCTATTGATGAACTCAATAGCTTCTGCCTCCATCTCATAACAAACAGGCTGCCCCTCGTTCGGGATCCCAAACACTTTCGTGTATGAATCTGCATTCACTGGGATTGTTCCCCTCCCTGGGATGGCAAGCTCGTTCCGTATGGGGTCAAAACAAGACAGAACCCACATGCTTAGATCCACTGGCATCTCCTTAGCCTACACCTTTATCATCCCTCCCCATCCCCATTCTTCTATTAGAGTTTTCTGTTCTGGAGACAAAATTTGGTTCAACTTAAACAACCTCGCGGGCGAAGCGCGATTCCTTCCAAGTTGTTGAAATTTTCAACAAAAAAGGCAAATTCAGTGTTGATCCTTAACAAAAATGTTAAAAGGTTTAGCCTCTGTTAACAGGGAAGAAAAAAGCAGTAAAGCGTACCACAGTCCGTCTTTTCCGAGTAGGCTTCACCGCAACAGATTTTCCTTTGGCTACATCATGAGGGACTTGCTTGCTCCCCCCCCTTCTGCATTATCTTCCGGTAAGAGCAGGCGGGCGCGTTTGGTATTGTCTTTAGCCATGTTTCCCTAGTGATATTCTATCCTGTAAAAAAACCCAAAGTAACTCACCTTAGCACTATGTTCTTCCTGAAAAAAACAGATATGCAGTATATAAAACAACTTTGTATATACTCAACTTAAACATGCTGCAAAACACCAACTTAGCTATTTCATGGGCAAGCAACATGTTTAAAAACATGGAAAAACAAAAAAGGTTCTAAAAAACACATGAACCACCTAGGTAGTATTTTGGAACCAACTTAAGCATGATGGAACACACAACTTAACCATCACAAAAAACAAGTAGGATTTTGGAACCAACTCTGTAGTATTCTGGAACCAACTCTGTAGTATTCTGGAACCAACTAAGCAGGATTTTGAAACCAATTTAAGCAAGTTGGGAGAAAAACAAAACTATACATCTTGTACACAAAAAGCAACTAAAAAAACAACTACTGAATTTAAAAACCCAACTTACAAACCCATGCTAGAGAAACAACTCAGATATATACTACTGCCAAACACAAAGAGTAGGGGCACTAAAACCTCCATCGACACACACTAAACAAAAAAAGCGCGTGATAGATCATGGGTCATGAAAAATGCAAAAAACCATCCTATACTTAAAGTAACAACTTAGCACGTAAATCATGCTGCATTTTGATTTGAATTTGGATTACCAAAACAGAGTAGGGCAGTAGCAAAAAAACATCGGCACACACTAACAAAAAGGACAAAAATCATCGAAAAGACATACACCCCCTAGAACATACGCATGGCAGATAGATCACGGGTATGCAGATATGCAGTATACAAACTAGTGACTTTGCGTACACCAGCAAGGGCAAGGTGTAAAACACCAATAAACATGATGGAACACACAACTTAACCATCACAAAAAACAAAGCAACTAAAAAATCAAGCATAAGTAGGATTTTCAACCAAATTAAGAAAGTTGGAATCATGAGCAAAACCAAGTAGGTGGTATTTTGGAACCAACTAAGTAGGATTTTGAACCAATTTAAAAAGTTGGGAGAAACAATTTATCCATCATGAGCAAAAACAAGTATGTGGTATTTTGGAACCAACTCTGTAGTATTTTTGAACCAACTAAACAGGATTTTGAAACCAATTTAAGCAAAAAGTTGGGAGAAAAACAAAACTATACATCATGAAGAAAAAAGCAACTAAAAATAAAGCGTAAGCATACTGAAAGCCCAACTTAAAAACCCATGCTAGAGAAAAAACTCACATATATACTACTGCCAAACACAAGAGTAGACGCTACTAACAAATCCATCGGCACACACTAAACAAAAAGCGCGTGATAGAACATGGGTCATGAAAATGCAAAGAAAACATCCTGTACTTAAAGTAACAACTTAGTGCGTAATCATGCTACATTTTAATTTGAATTTGGATTACTAAAAACAGAGTAGGGCAGTAGCAAAAAATAGATCGGCATGCACTAACAAAAAGCATCACTAGAAACCTCCAAACAGGCTTGGGGGACTTATGCTTGGGGAGTTATGCACCTTGCCCTTGCCCCTGCTGGTTCCAAAAATACACCCCCCCTAGAACATACACATGGCAGATAGATCATGGGTCATTGAGTAGATGTGGAATCATACACATGGCACGCACTAAAACAAAAGGAGAAAATCATCATCCTCAGAACATACACCCCTAGAACATACACACCCTACAACATCCCATACACACCCCCTAGAACATACACATGACAGACAAAATGCCCAATAAAATGGAATCATCATCGCGCTGCATTATCCCAGTACTTCAGATGGATTTAGTCATGGCATTTAGAGGGGGAGGCAGTACGAGTACCTCTGGTTGCTTGATGAAGTCAAAATCCTCGCCGCGAGCTCGATGCCACCACGGGTAGCTACACATGGCAGACAAAATGCCCAATAAAATGGAATCATCATCGCGCTGCATTATCCCAGTACTTCAGATGGATTTAGCCATGGCATTTAGAGGGGAGGCAGTACGAGTACCTCTGGTTGCTTGATGAAGTCAAAATCCTCGCCGGAGCTCGATGCCACCACGGGTAGCTACACATGACAGACAAAATGCCCAATAAAATGGAATCATCATTGCGCTGCATTATCCCAGTACTTCAGATGGATTTAGCCATGGCATTTAGAGGGGGAGGCAGTACGAGTACCTCTGGTTGCTTGATGAAGTCAAAATCCTCGTCGCGAGCTCGAAGCCACCACGGGTAGCCGACCTCGCTGTGAACCTGCCTTGCGCGGATCTCGACGACCTCGCCGTGAACCTCACTTGCCGCGGATCTCGCCGGTCCTTTCACCGAAGAGGTCATCGCCCCACCACCAGCAGCTAGATCCACCCGCCGCGGATGCCCCCTACACCCCTCACCTCCGATTCGCGCAGACGCCGCAGGCGCCGCGGGAGAGAAATGGGTCCGCGAGGAAACAGACGGTGTCGCCGCGAGCTTGATGATGAAGATGCACCCCACCCCACCCACTACCTCACCGCCCTTAGCCGTGGACCGACCTCGCCGCCCTCAGCCGTGGACAGAGCTCGCCTCCCTCTGCCGCGGACCGACGTTGCCGCCCTCGCCTCCCTCTGCCACGGACCGACGTCGCCGCCCTCGCCTCCCTCTACCGCGGACCGAGCTCGCCTCCCTCGGCTCTCCTGCGATGACGCCTGCGACGAGCGGAGTCGTCTGCGCTGGGGAGAAGACTGGGGTGTGCGGTGCGGAGCGGAGCGGAGATAATGCGGAGCGTGCGGAGCGACGTGGGTGGCGGTTTGAAAGCCCAGGTGTGGGGCGGTCTAAGTGTCTGTACGCGCTGATGGATGAGATCGGACGGTCCCAAAACGGAGGCTGAAAAAGACAACGTGGCCTCCAAGCACTTTTTAGCAATTGGGTTTGAATAATGAGATTCAGTTTTGGACAAACTTGCAATGTGCACCTTTTCACACCCGAGGAAATAATGGTCTCTTCTTATGCTGATTTAAAGGCCCTTATTTCAAACTTGCAGTGTGCACTTCACACCCGAGTAGAAACTCTACCGAGGACGGCAGAAAATCTGGCCATAGGATCATGCAATTGATGGTCCAGATTAAGTTTTTCATACGAAACACAACTCCCCTAATTATTCACCGCGATATCGATACGATTTGTTCCTATGTTGTCACTTGTTGTTGGAATTTGGTTCTGGGCTTTAGCCTATGGCCTAATACAAATTCTGAAATTCTCAAGGCCCATTCATGCCTAGCAAGGGGTGGCACCAAAGTTTAGTCTCACCTTGGACTGTTTTACTACCTCCTAAAGAGAGTGAAGAGGAGTGGCATACACGCACGCTCCTCCTCCGCCGCCACCCGACTCATCACAACGCGCGCGCCGCGGTTTGCGAAATTGTGCCGATATACATGTATGTTCTGATATTTTCCTAATACGCGTTACACACATCTCTCTGTATTTAGAACCTTGCGCCGCCGCTACACATTCTTCATCCCCTCTTCCGGCGTGCACCGGACGAGACAATAGGCCTCCGGAACCACCGCCTCTCGTGAACCTGTATGGGTGAGGGGCGATTAGGTTTTTGGGGAGCGCGCTGCGCGAATACTGACGGCATCACGTTGACCGACCACTCCTTCCCCGACGAGGACTTCTTCCCGGATATCAGTAGCCTCTACATCGACGACTTGGCTGACGACGCTGGTGTCAACGCGAACCTCAACGCCAACTTGAACTCGAATCTGAATTCTCCTCTAGCACCATATGCAATCTATTCCTATCTAGTTCAGTTACTTTTACGGTTTCTTGTATTAGCTTTTGGAATAGATGTGATATATTTATCATGGTCAGATGTGATCTGTTCGTCTATTCTGCTAGTATGCATGATTAGGTTAATTCCTGAATTTATAGTCATGCTTTATTATTTGTTATTTTGGATTAAACATTATGGTAATTTGCTTATTTTCTCAACAATCCAAAAACCTGTTGGTTTAGCCGCGGCTACAAGGACCCCTCCCTTTGATGGTGTCCACTATAAGAGATGGCGCATGAGAGCAGTTCTATGGTTGAAAAACCTAGGCTACTATAGCGCCACTCTTGGAAAACATGAGGGAGACCTCTCTCCTGCTCAGGAGGAAGCATTTCAGAAAGTCAACACCATATTTATGGGGGCTTTGTTCAACATTATTGGTGACAACATTGTTGACATATATATGTCATTTGATAATGGCAAGGATGTGTGGGATGCGCTCGACGCCAAGTTTGTTGGGAATATGTCCTAGAGGCAATCATGTATGATGATATTTCCCAAAGTATTCATAAAGTTATTAAGTTGTCCCTTGTGTGAACATCTGGTATATATCATCGAATACGTGATTTGGTTGTGGAACTATATATTCAAGTTGTTCTTACAAGTTGTCCTTAGTCGTTGAGGTTGTACTAGACACACAACTTAGACTAATGTGAAGTTGGCTTGATGACTCGGTTCTACTTGTCATGGGCATGGTGATGTTATTCCAACTTATACGGACTCAGCTAAAGATTTTAGCGATTCGGACTAACCCATAGTTGATATGCAACGAGCATGTTGTCATTTGCAGTCTCATATAATGGAATCCTTTGACGTGAGGTGATCGCATGATCCGAGTTGTGGATCGCCAACTTAGGTTCTATCAGACGTTGTTCTGTAAATCGGCAGTTATAAAGGTAGATTTCGGGTTGGTTGTGAATCAAGCTGCGTGACATGGATTACCAAGATGGGATTTGCTCCTCCGTAATGGAAAGATATTCTCTGGGCCCTCTCGTGATGATTCAGAAGCATGGCCATGCGCAACTCGGTTAAGTGTTAATTGAGGAGTCGGACTAAGGGTTAGTCCAGTGAATCACATATCATGGTACGAGAAGAGAGGTTAAGCTATTAAAGGGATAGTAACGACTCTCCTATAGCTTGACAAGGTATATCGTGTGGCAAATTGACCTGGACGAAAGTCACATTGAAGGGTTCCATGCTACTTCAACTCAGAGGAGTGAAGGTTTCAATGCAGTTCTAAAGCGTTACATAAACCCCCAGAATTCAATTAAGCACTTTGTTAGGCAATATGAGAAGATCCAGGGGAAGATTTTGGGCAGGGAAGGCAACAATGATTATCGGACGGATGAGCTAGAGGTGAAGCCATGGTCCCCATTCCCAATAGATAAGCATGCGTTGGCTGTTTATACTCGGGACATCTACCTACGGTTCAGACTAGAATTTGAACTTATTGGTCGTTACAACGTGCAAACACCAGGCCAGAACATGTACTTGTTGGTTCCTAACAATGTCAAGTGCTATCCTTATTGGTCTAGGAACTATATGGTAAATGCTAATGGTAGACATTTCAACTGCGATTGTTGCAAGATCAAACGCGATGGTATTCTTTGCTGCCATGTACTAAAAGTGTTTGCTCACATAGGAATTGTTGCAATACCAGATAGGTTCATACTGAAAAGGTGGACTCGGCAAGCAATTGAGGACGCACCGTTTCCTACAGATCCAGTACAAGATGATGTGATGCCTGAAGTGTCCCGGCAGAAACTACGATTTGCGAACTTGTCAAGATCATTTGTGCAAATGGCTAAGGTCCTTAGTGAATCAGATCAAGCGGAAGCCATTGCCCGTAGACACATTAGGGAGATGAAAACAGAGTTTGCACAACTGAACAAAGTTCGGAAGAAGAAAGCAACCAAAACAAATGTCAACTCTAATGTGTCGCACCAAACAGCAATTCCCAATGTGCAACAACAAACACAAGCTCCTAATGTGCAGCAGCAAACACCAGCTCCTAGTGTGCAGCAACAAACAACAGCTCCAAATGTGCAGCAGCAAACACCAGCTCCTAAAGTGCAACATGCAACTTCCTCGGCTCCTAATGTGCTTCGTGCACCAACAGCAGGTCCCCATCCCGAAGCAGGTTATGTGGTTGCACCAAATAGAGAATAATTTGTAGTTCTAAATCCTCCCAAGTCTAACACTAAAGGTCGGAAGAAAGGGAGAATACCATCTGGTATTGAGTTGCAAGCGAAAAAAAGCACTCTATGTACTGTGTGCAATCAGTCTGGCCATAACGCCGCGACTTGTACTTTTAGGTTGGGCCAAAAGTAGTGCCAAATATGTAATTTGATTTGTTTTTGATTACATACCTTATTTCAGTTTGAGGATGTTTTTCCAGTTGCTAGTGTTCTTTGTAGAAGAGACCCATGTATGAGTCTGTAGCTTCCTGATGTTTGGCACATGTGATGAATCATATTTGGGAAGACTCCTACCATTCCAGTGCTCAGCGTTGAATAAGGTGCAAATTCTGCATTCGTTGCTGCAAATGAATAGAGAAATTAACGAAAAAAGGTGTTAGTTAAGTTGTTTTCTTGCCAACTGGAAAAAAACTTTACTATGTAACAACTAAATAAACACTAGAGAATCAAGGAAACTCTAACCATGTTGTTGTACATAAAAATCCATAAGAAACCTAATTATCCATGAGTATCCATTTACATGTTAAGTATAAAAAGTAACTTAAGCATTTGTGTTAAACCAACTTAATGGATCCTAGGATCCAACATAATGGTTTTTAGGATTCAAATTTATTTTTTGATGTGAAAACAGAACCTTTTGCAAGCTACTTTCAGTATAAAACTTAAGTAAAAAAACATTAGTAACAGTACACAACTTAGTCTATTTTAATAACACAACTTATACCCAACAGTATGCACAACTTTAGTATATGCAGTAACCAACTTTTAGGAAAAACCCAGTAGCTGTACAAGTGCAACTTTAAGTATAGAGCCAAAAAAACAGTACACAAACTGTAGCATATTTCAGTAACCAAACTTTAGTGAGAAAACAGTATATTTAGTGTGCAAAAAAACATAAAGGCAAAACACAACTCAAAAAAAATAAAAAAAGTTACTGCATAACCAGAAATTATGTTGCTGTTCTCACTTTGATGACTGCTTTGGAGGGTTGATATCTTCAACTTTGAATGTTGCAATCTGTATTGCTGAGCTTGAATAGTTCTCTTGCCATAAAGTCTTGATGGGAGCGACTAATTCCTCAACTTGTGCTGCGAGCTTCTTGTCTTCCAAAGACCTTATGGAATCGAGCACCTCAAATCTTTTGTCCCTTAAGTTAATGAAAAAAAGCCAGTAGTGATTGACGGGGACTGACGCGTCGGGTGCCAGATTTTCAAGTACAGGGAGCAGGACCTGTGTTTTGCAAAAGTTTAAAAAGTTTGCTTGTTAAAAAAATGAAAGTTGTGAATACGAGCTAAAAAATGGAGAATAAGTACTTACACTGTCTTTCCTGTCAAGATGGGAAGGAACTTTTCCAAAATGATTTTTTAGCTCTCTTTTGTTATAATCAAGATCTTTCAGAAGAGACTGCAAAAAAAGAAAAGCAGTAACCAAACTTAGCCATCTTTGAAAGGTAAACCCAAAAGCAGTAAAAACAACTTAGGCAGTTTGAATAATCAACTTAGGCAGTTTCAATAACCAACTTAGAACCATCATGAAACCAAACAACTAAGAAAATAAAAAGACAAATCTTAAGCATTCTAAAAAAAGATCAGAAACCAACTAGGTAGAATTTTAGAACAAAACTTAAGCATGTCGCAAAGCAACAAACTTACCATCGTAAAAACAAGCAACTATCAAAAAGGATGAACCAACTAAGGAGGATTTTGAACAAAGTTAAGAAACCAACTTGATGGATTTCAGTATACAACTTAGTAAGGAAAAAAGTGCAAAACTTACATGAATTCTGAAAAAATTACAACTTAATGACCAAATGTAAGCAAGTTAAACTAGAAAGAAGTTGTGTGGAGTATATTTACCGAAACCCTCAAAGGCATGACGAGCTTCTTTATCTTCTTAAGTTTCCGTAGCATTATGGATTCGATTCTGAGTTCCATTACAGTGTTCGACACCCACCCGCCTGGCAACATTGAGTTGGCTAGATCTCTTAGAGAAACGAAAAACTTGTCATAGCTGACAATAATTGGGGTCTTGTCAACATCTTGCCCCCTCCCAGCTCTTTTTCCATGTGCAGTAACTGCATTGTATGTATCTTTCACCTCGGCAGAGCATGTAAAAACCCTTTTGTCAACATACGAGAAGTAAGGGGATTTCATGCAAGGTCCCTGCCTAACAATCCTCCTTCCTTGTACTTGCGGACGCTCTGCTACTGTAGTACTGCCAGATGCATCAGTGTTGAATGTGGCCCCAATCCCTGCCCTTTTTGGTGTGTTCAAACCAGCATCAGGATGCTCTCTAACCACACGACTGGTTCCCTGAACTTGCGGACGCTCTGCTGCTGCAATACTGGCAGATGCACCAGAATTTACTACAGCTTCAGTTCCTGTATCTGCTTGTGTGTCAAAACCAGTGTTAGCTTGCTCACTAACCACAGTTTCTTGGATGCCTTTCTACACTTTCAACAGCAGATACAGCTTCTCTCCAAGTCTGGTCATCCCAATCATCGTCATAATTGAACCTTTCAGAATCCAAGTTTACAGGGGTTATAACTGACTGCGGGAAGTTTGAAGCATTGTTGAGTCCCATGTTTTCATCCTTTTCTGGGCTATCCAAACCAAGATCATAAGATGGTGCATCACAAGCTTGATTCAATCTTTCCTGCCATAATCTCTTTTGAACCAATGGATCTGATTTTGGTGCCGGTGGTGGACAAGTTTCACGCGTGGCCTCCTGCTTCCTGCTGCTGGTTGCTCCTCCATCTAGAGTACCTGCTCGTGCCAATGGTGTAGTTGCAGTTTGTTTTAGCCATGTTTCGCCAACCTTGGGAGGGAATGCGCTTGCTGTATTGCTTGTTGAGCCGCGGACAGGGGTGTTTGGTGAGCATGGCTGCTCTGGGCGGCCACGGTGCGCTACAACTTTATGTCTCCTCCTCTGTTGCTGCACATCACCTCTTATGTCTAAATTCTGTAGTTTGAAGCACTCTGCTGTTAGCTTCTGCATTTCTTCCTCTCCTCCAACCTGATCTGTTTGTAGTGGAGGCACACTTGCAAAGGATGGTGCTGCCATTACTCCCGGGTCTGCGAACGGACTCCACGTGGAGAATGAAGGTGAATCGGCGCTTCTGTTCGCACCGGCATCTGCATGGATTTCAGAATCAGTGCACCTCTTTCTTAGGTTGCTAGCAGGACCATCGTGTCCCTTTGTTGGTGTTAGCCTAGTAGATCTTCTCGGTGTCTTGTGCGAGTCACCGCCCTGGTCTCCCCCATGATCATCTTCCCTATCTAATCCATTGTTGTTATTCTTGTCCTCTTCATCTTCCTTATCATTGCCATCTTCCCCATCATCACCGTCGCTGCTGTCTTTAGAATCATCATCTTCATTGTTGTCACTGTTGTCTTCGTCATCCCCATCGTCACCGTCGCCTCTATCAATCCTTTGTCTCTTCCTTCTAGCCTGAGCATGGCTAGAACTTTCTGCGCTTTCCATAGTTCCAATAGCTTCCACAAAAGCACCAAGCCTGTGTGATATGTCCGTGCATAACTCCCCAAGCATAACAGCAATCTTCCTTTTGTTCTGCCAAAAACATAATAAAATCACTATTAGGAACCAACTTAGTACTACTTAGATACAACTTAAGCATGCTGCATACAACAACATACCCATCATGAGCAAGCAACTTTAAAAAAAAAAGAAAATTCAAATCAAAAAGCATTCTGATGAAACATTAGGAACCAACTTAGTACTACTTAGATACAACTTAAGCATGCTGCATACAACAACATACCCATCATGAGCAAGCAACTTTTTAAAAAAATAAAATTCAAATCAAAAAGCATTGTGATGAAACATTAGGAACCAACTAAGTAGTACTTAGATCCAACTTAAGAATGCTGCATACAACAACATACCCATCATGAGAAAGCAGATTTTTTAAACTAAGATAAATCAAGCAACTAAAACCAAGTTAGGCAGTTTATGTCAGCAACTTAGTAATGAACTTAGTAACCAAGTTAGGCAGTTTCTGAAACCAACTTAGGTGTAACAGGAAAACAACTTAGCCGATTGTTAGTGTCTCTGATTTTTTGCAGTAGTATACAACATACATTTGGAGGGCAAAAACTAGTGAATGCAAAATAATCTAGGTTCACCTCATATGGAAAGCTCCGCGGCAACTTTGAAGAAACAAAATCTTCAATCCTTGTCATCCCCACAAAAATCCCATCAGTTATGTTTGCGCCAACACCTTCTTTCAGCTATATTTTCATGTCATCAAAACACATAAAAAATAAAAACTTGTTAGATGGTCCATGGCTACCCACGCGTCACTAGAGATAAAAAAAGAATGAAAAAAAATCAAACACAAAAAATGAAAAAGGAGTAAATGCTTACTCTTAGTTTCCCAAAGTCTCCATTGGCTTTAGAATCCTTGCATGCGACAGCTTGTATTAGTTTGTCATTCCATGCTTCAGCCCGGACTGGACAGTTTTCTTCAGATTGCACCACCTCGTCAACCTCCAGAGAATCAAGGTAGAGGATCTGCATTGGAAAAGAGAGGATGACTATCTCTGTTACAAATTTGATTTGTCACATAAAAAATAATAGGAAAGAGGGGAATTGTTTTCAGCAACTTTACCACGAGGTGATGGAGGCAGCAGCACACAGACTTTTTCTTTGCTCCCATATTTTTTACTTGTGTGGAAATTTGGTCAACAGCAAATTGGGAAAAATTGGTCCTTCGAAATATGTTGAGATCAACAAGGGACCTGTAGCACCTTGGACTGATACTAGAAGCGGTAGTCGGGCATACAAAACAGCTTATTGCACCGGCAAAATATGCACGAAGGAACTTCAAGTCTGCCATCCCACCCATGTTTTTTATCATTTTGCACCAGTCGGCCCACTCCGGTGCTGAACCACTCTCTATGTTGTATTCTCTATTGATGAACTCAATAGCTTCTGCCTCCATCTCATAACAAACAGGCTGCCCCTCGTTCGGGATCCCAAACACTTTCGTGTATGAATCTGCATTCACTGGGATTGTTCCCCTCCCTGGGATGGCAAGCTCGTTCCGTATGGGGTCAAAACAAGACAGAACCCACATGCTTAGATCCACTGGCATCTCCTTAGCCTACACCTTTATCATCCCTCCCCATCCCCATTCTTCTATTAGAGTTTTCTGTTCTGGAGACAAAATTTGGTTCAACTTAAACAACCTCGCGGGCGAAGCGCGATTCCTTCCAAGTTGTTGAAATTTTCAACAAAAAAGGCAAATTCAGTGTTGATCCTTAACAAAAATGTTAAAAGGTTTAGCCTCTGTTAACAGGGAAGAAAAAAGCAGTAAAGCGTACCACAGTCCGTCTTTTCCGAGTAGGCTTCACCGCAACAGATTTTCCTTTGGCTACATCATGAGGGACTTGCTTGCTCCCCCCCCCCTTCTGCATTATCTTCCGGTAAGAGCAGGCGGGCGCGTTTGGTATTGTCTTTAGCCATGTTTCCCTAGTGATATTCTATCCTGTAAAAAAACCCAAAGTAACTCACCTTAGCACTATGTTCTTCCTGAAAAAAACAGATATGCAGTATATAAAACAACTTTGTATATACTCAACTTAAACATGCTGCAAAACACCAACTTAGCTATTTCATGGGCAAGCAACATGTTTAAAAACATGGAAAAACAAAAAAGGTTCTAAAAAACACATGAACCACCTAGGTAGTATTTTGGAACCAACTTAAGCATGATGGAACACACAACTTAACCATCACAAAAAACAAGTAGGATTTTGGAACCAACTCTGTAGTATTCTGGAACCAACTCTGTAGTATTCTGGAACCAACTAAGCAGGATTTTGAAACCAATTTAAGCAAGTTGGGAGAAAAACAAAACTATACATCTTGTACACAAAAAGCAACTAAAAAAACAACTACTGAATTTAAAAACCCAACTTACAAACCCATGCTAGAGAAACAACTCAGATATATACTACTGCCAAACACAAAGAGTAGGGGCACTAAAACCTCCATCGACACACACTAAACAAAAAAAGCGCGTGATAGATCATGGGTCATGAAAAATGCAAAAAACCATCCTATACTTAAAGTAACAACTTAGCACGTAAATCATGCTGCATTTTGATTTGAATTTGGATTACCAAAACAGAGTAGGGCAGTAGCAAAAATACATCGGCACACACTAACAAAAAGGACAAAAATCATCGAAAAGACATACACCCCCTAGAACATACGCATGGCAGATAGATCACGGGTATGCAGATATGCAGTATACAAACTAGTGACTTTGCGTACACCAGCAAGGGCAAGGTGTAAAACACCAATAAACATGATGGAACACACAACTTAACCATCACAAAAAACAAAGCAACTAAAAAATCAAGCATAAGTAGGATTTTCAACCAAATTAAGAAAGTTGGAATCATGAGCAAAACCAAGTAGGTGGTATTTTGGAACCAACTAAGTAGGATTTTGAACCAATTTAAAAAGTTGGGAGAAACAATTTATCCATCATGAGCAAAAACAAGTATGTGGTATTTTGGAACCAACTCTGTAGTATTTTTGAACCAACTAAACAGGATTTTGAAACCAATTTAAGCAAAAAGTTGGGAGAAAAACAAAACTATACATCATGAAGAAAAAAGCAACTAAAAATAAAGCGTAAGCATACTGAAAGCCCAACTTAAAAACCCATGCTAGAGAAAAAACTCACATATATACTACTGCCAAACACAAGAGTAGACGCTACTAACAAATCCATCGGCACACACTAAACAAAAAGCGCGTGATAGAACATGGGTCATGAAAATGCAAAGAAAACATCCTGTACTTAAAGTAACAACTTAGTGCGTAATCATGCTACATTTTAATTTGAATTTGGATTACTAAAAACAGAGTAGGGCAGTAGCAAAAAATAGATCGGCATGCACTAACAAAAAGCATCACTAGAAACCTCCAAACAGGCTTGGGGGACTTATGCTTGGGGAGTTATGCACCTTGCCCTTGCCCCTGCTGGTTCCAAAAATACACCCCCCCTAGAACATACACATGGCAGATAGATCATGGGTCATTGAGTAGATGTGGAATCATACACATGGCACGCACTAAAACAAAAGGAGAAAATCATCATCCTCAGAACATACACCCCTAGAACATACACACCCTACAACATCCCATACACACCCCCTAGAACATACACATGACAGACAAAATGCCCAATAAAATGGAATCATCATCGCGCTGCATTATCCCAGTACTTCAGATGGATTTAGTCATGGCATTTAGAGGGGGAGGCAGTACGAGTACCTCTGGTTGCTTGATGAAGTCAAAATCCTCGCCGCGAGCTCGATGCCACCACGGGTAGCTACACATGGCAGACAAAATGCCCAATAAAATGGAATCATCATCGCGCTGCATTATCCCAGTACTTCAGATGGATTTAGCCATGGCATTTAGAGGGGAGGCAGTACGAGTACCTCTGGTTGCTTGATGAAGTCAAAATCCTCGCCGGAGCTCGATGCCACCACGGGTAGCTACACATGACAGACAAAATGCCCAATAAAATGGAATCATCATTGCGCTGCATTATCCCAGTACTTCAGATGGATTTAGCCATGGCATTTAGAGGGGGAGGCAGTACGAGTACCTCTGGTTGCTTGATGAAGTCAAAATCCTCGTCGCGAGCTCGAAGCCACCACGGGTAGCCGACCTCGCTGTGAACCTGCCTTGCGCGGATCTCGACGACCTCGCCGTGAACCTCACTTGCCGCGGATCTCGCCGGTCCTTTCACCGAAGAGGTCATCGCCCCACCACCAGCAGCTAGATCCACCCGCCGCGGATGCCCCCTACACCCCTCACCTCCGATTCGCGCAGACGCCGCAGGCGCCGCGGGAGAGAAATGGGTCCGCGAGGAAACAGACGGTGTCGCCGCGAGCTTGATGATGAAGATGCACCCCACCCCACCCACTACCTCACCGCCCTTAGCCGTGGACCGACCTCGCCGCCCTCAGCCGCGGACAGAGCTCGCCTCCCTCTGCCGCGGACCGACGTTGCCGCCCTCGCCTCCCTCTGCCACGGACCGACGTCGCCGCCCTCGCCTCCCTCTACCGCGGACCGAGCTCGCCTCCCTCGGCTCTCCTGCGATGACGCCTGCGACGAGCGGAGTCGTCTGCGCTGGGGAGAAGACTGGGGTGTGCGGTGCGGAGCGGAGCGGAGATAATGCGGAGCGTGCGGAGCGACGTGGGTGGCGGTTTGAAAGCCCAGGTGTGGGGCGGTCTAAGTGTCTGTACGCGCTGATGGATGAGATCGGACGGTCCCAAAACGGAGGCTGAAAAAGACAACGTGGCCTCCAAGCACTTTTTAGCAATTGGGTTTGAATAATGAGATTCAGTTTTGGACAAACTTGCAATGTGCACCTTTTCACACCCGAGGAAATAATGGTCTCTTCTTATGCTGATTTAAAGGCCCTTATTTCAAACTTGCAGTGTGCACTTCACACCCGAGTAGAAACTCTACCGAGGACGGCAGAAAATCTGGCCATAGGATCATGCAATTGATGGTCCAGATTAAGTTTTTCATACGAAACACAACTCCCCTAATTATTCACCGCGATATCGATACGATTTGTTCCTATGTTGTCACTTGTTGTTGGAATTTGGTTCTGGGCTTTAGCCTATGGCCTAATACAAATTCTGAAATTCTCAAGGCCCATTCATGCCTAGCAAGGGGTGGCACCAAAGTTTAGTCTCACCTTGGACTGTTTTACTACCTCCTAAAGAGAGTGAAGAGGAGTGGCATACACGCACGCTCCTCCTCCGCCGCCACCCGACTCATCACAACGCGCGCGCCGCGGTTTGCGAAATTGTGCCGATATACATGTATGTTCTGATATTTTCCTAATACGCGTTACACACATCTCTCTGTATTTAGAACCTTGCGCCGCCGCTACACATTCTTCATCCCCTCTTCCGGCGTGCACCGGACGAGACAATAGGCCTCCGGAACCACCGCCTCTCGTGAACCTGTATGGGTGAGGGGCGATTAGGTTTTTGGGGAGCGCGCTGCGCGAATACTGACGGCATCACGTTGACCGACCACTCCTTCCCCGACGAGGACTTCTTCCCGGATATCAGTAGCCTCTACATCGACGACTTGGCTGACGACGCTGGTGTCAACGCGAACCTCAACGCCAACTTGAACTCGAATCTGAATTCTCCTCTAGCACCATATGCAATCTATTCCTATCTAGTTCAGTTACTTTTACGGTTTCTTGTATTAGCTTTTGGAATAGATGTGATATATTTATCATGGTCAGATGTGATCTGTTCGTCTATTCTGCTAGTATGCATGATTAGGTTAATTCCTGAATTTATAGTCATGCTTTATTATTTGTTATTTTGGATTAAACATTATGGTAATTTGCTTATTTTCTCAACAATCCAAAAACCTGTTGGTTTAGCCGCGGCTACAAGGACCCCTCCCTTTGATGGTGTCCACTATAAGAGATGGCGCATGAGAGCAGTTCTATGGTTGAAAAACCTAGGCTACTATAGCGCCACTCTTGGAAAACATGAGGGAGACCTCTCTCCTGCTCAGGAGGAAGCATTTCAGAAAGTCAACACCATATTTATGGGGGCTTTGTTCAACATTATTGGTGACAACATTGTTGACATATATATGTCATTTGATAATGGCAAGGATGTGTGGGATGCGCTCGACGCCAAGTTTGTTGGGAATATGTCCTAGAGGCAATCATGTATGATGATATTTCCCAAAGTATTCATAAAGTTATTAAGTTGTCCCTTGTGTGAACATCTGGTATATATCATCGAATACGTGATTTGGTTGTGGAACTATATATTCAAGTTGTTCTTACAAGTTGTCCTTAGTCGTTGAGGTTGTACTAGACACACAACTTAGACTAATGTGAAGTTGGCTTGATGACTCGGTTCTACTTGTCATGGGCATGGTGATGTTATTCCAACTTATACGGACTCAGCTAAAGATTTTAGCGATTCGGACTAACCCATAGTTGATATGCAACGAGCATGTTGTCATTTGCAGTCTCATATAATGGAATCCTTTGACGTGAGGTGATCGCATGATCCGAGTTGTGGATCGCCAACTTAGGTTCTATCAGACGTTGTTCTGTAAATCGGCAGTTATAAAGGTAGATTTCGGGTTGGTTGTGAATCAAGCTGCGTGACATGGATTACCAAGATGGGATTTGCTCCTCCGTAATGGAAAGATATTCTCTGGGCCCTCTCGTGATGATTCAGAAGCATGGCCATGCGCAACTCGGTTAAGTGTTAATTGAGGAGTCGGACTAAGGGTTAGTCCAGTGAATCACATATCATGGTACGAGAAGAGAGGTTAAGCTATTAAAGGGATAGTAACGACTCTCCTATAGCTTGACAAGGTATATCGTGTGGCAAATTGACCTGGACGAAAGTCACATTGAAGGGTTCCATGCTACTTCAACTCAGAGGAGTGAAGGTTTCAATGCAGTTCTAAAGCGTTACATAAACCCCCAGAATTCAATTAAGCACTTTGTTAGGCAATATGAGAAGATCCAGGGGAAGATTTTGGGCAGGGAAGGCAACAATGATTATCGGACGGATGAGCTAGAGGTGAAGCCATGGTCCCCATTCCCAATAGATAAGCATGCGTTGGCTGTTTATACTCGGGACATCTACCTATGGTTCAGACTAGAATTTGAACTTATTGGTCGTTACAACGTGCAAACACCAGGCCAGAACATGTACTTGTTGGTTCCTAACAATGTCAAGTGCTATCCTTATTGGTCTAGGAACTATATGGTAAATGCTAATGGTAGACATTTCAACTGCGATTGTTGCAAGATCAAACGCGATGGTATTCTTTGCTGCCATGTACTAAAAGTGTTTACTCACATAGGAATTGATGCAATACCAGATAGGTTCATACTGAAAAGGTGGACTCGGCAAGCAATTGAGGACGCACCGTTTCCTACAGATCCAGTACAAGATGATGTGATGCCTGAAGTGTCCCGGCAGAAACTACGATTTGCGAACTTGTCAAGATCATTTGTGCAAATGGCTAAGGTCCTTAGTGAATCAGATCAAGCGGAAGCCATTGCCCGTAGACACATTAGGGAGATGAAAACAGAGTTTGCACAACTGAACAAAGTTCGGAAGAAGAAAGCAACCAAAACAAATGTCAACTCTAATGTGTCGCACCAAACAGCAATTCCCAATGTGCAACAACAAACACAAGCTCCTAATGTGCAGCAGCAAACACCAGCTCCTAGTGTGCAGCAACAAACAACAGCTCCAAATGTGCAGCAGCAAACACCAGCTCCTAAAGTGCAACATGCAACTTCCTCGGCTCCTAATGTGCTTCGTGCACCAACAGCAGGTCCCCATCCCGAAGCAGGTTATGTGGTTGCACCAAATAGAGAATAATTTGTAGTTCTAAATCCTCCCAAGTCTAACACTAAAGGTCGGAAGAAAGGGAGAATACCATCTGGTATTGAGTTGCAAGCGAAAAAAAGCACTCTATGTACTGTGTGCAATCAGTCTGGCCATAACGCCGCGACTTGTACTTTTAGGTTGGGCCAAAAGTAGTGCCAAATATGTAATTTGATTTGTTTTTGATTACATACCTTATTTCAGTTTGAGGATGTTTTTCCAGTTGCTAGTGTTCTTTGTAGAAGAGACCCATGTATGAGTCTGTAGCTTCCTGATGTTTGGCACATGTGATGAATCATATTTGGGAAGACTCCTACCATTCCAGTGCTCAGCGTTGAATAAGGTGCAAATTCTGCATTCGTTGCTGCAAATGAATAGAGAAATTAACGAAAAAAGGTGTTAGTTAAGTTGTTTTCTTGCCAACTGGAAAAAAACTTTACTATGTAACAACTAAATAAACACTAGAGAATCAAGGAAACTCTAACCATGTTGTTGTACATAAAAATCCATAAGAAACCTAATTATCCATGAGTATCCATTTACATGTTAAGTATAAAAAGCAACTTAAGCATTTGTGTTAAACCAACTTAATGGATCCTAGGATCCAACATAATGGTTTTTAGGATTCAAATTTATTTTTTGATGTGAAAACAGAACCTTTTGCAAGCTACTTTCAGTATAAAACTTAAGTAAAAAAACATTAGTAACAGTACACAACTTAGTCTATTTTAATAACACAACTTATACCCAACAGTATGCACAACTTTAGTATATGCAGTAACCAACTTTTAGGAAAAACCCAGTAGCTGTACAAGTGCAACTTTAAGTATAGAGCCAAAAAAACAGTACACAAACTGTAGCATATTTCAGTAACCAAACTTTAGTGAGAAAACAGTATATTTAGTGTGCAAAAAAACATAAAGGCAAAACACAACTCAAAAAAAATAAAAAAAGTTACTGCATAACCAGAAATTATGTTGCTGTTCTCACTTTGATGACTGCTTTGGAGGGTTGATATCTTCAACTTTGAATGTTGCAATCTGTATTGCTGAGCTTGAATAGTTCTCTTGCCATAAAGTCTTGATGGGAGCGACTAATTCCTCAACTTGTGCTGCGAGCTTCTTGTCTTCCAAAGACCTTATGGAATCGAGCACCTCAAATCTTTTGTCCCTTAAGTTAATGAAAAAAAGCCAGTAGTGATTGACGGGGACTGACGCGTCGGGTGCCAGATTTTCAAGTACAGGGAGCAGGACCTGTGTTTTGCAAAAGTTTAAAAAGTTTGCTTGTTAAAAAAATGAAAGTTGTGAATACGAGCTAAAAAATGGAGAATAAGTACTTACACTGTCTTTCCTGTCAAGATGGGAAGGAACTTTTCCAAAATGATTTTTTAGCTCTCTTTTGTTATAATCAAGATCTTTCAGAAGAGACTGCAAAAAAAGAAAAGCAGTAACCAAACTTAGCCATCTTTGAAAGGTAAACCCAAAAGCAGTAAAAACAACTTAGGCAGTTTGAATAATCAACTTAGGCAGTTTCAATAACCAACTTAGAACCATCATGAAACCAAACAACTAAGAAAATAAAAAGACAAATCTTAAGCATTCTAAAAAAAGATCAGAAACCAACTAGGTAGAATTTTAGAACAAAACTTAAGCATGTCGCAAAGCAACAAACTTACCATCGTAAAAACAAGCAACTATCAAAAAGGATGAACCAACTAAGGAGGATTTTGAACAAAGTTAAGAAACCAACTTGATGGATTTCAGTATACAACTTAGTAAGGAAAAAAGTGCAAAACTTACATGAATTCTGAAAAAATTACAACTTAATGACCAAATGTAAGCAAGTTAAACTAGAAAGAAGTTGTGTGGAGTATATTTACCGAAACCCTCAAAGGCATGACGAGCTTCTTTATCTTCTTAAGTTTCCGTAGCATTATGGATTCGATTCTGAGTTCCATTACAGTGTTCGACACCCACCCGCCTGGCAACATTGAGTTGGCTAGATCTCTTAGAGAAACGAAAAACTTGTCATAGCTGACAATAATTGGGGTCTTGTCAACATCTTGCCCCCTCCCAGCTCTTTTTCCATGTGCAGTAACTGCATTGTATGTATCTTTCACCTCGGCAGAGCATGTAAAAACCCTTTTGTCAACATACGAGAAGTAAGGGGATTTCATGCAAGGTCCCTGCCTAACAATCCTCCTTCCTTGTACTTGCGGACGCTCTGCTACTGTAGTACTGCCAGATGCATCAGTGTTGAATGTGGCCCCAATCCCTGCCCTTTTTGGTGTGTTCAAACCAGCATCAGGATGCTCTCTAACCACACGACTGGTTCCCTGAACTTGCGGACGCTCTGCTGCTGCAATACTGGCAGATGCACCAGAATTTACTACAGCTTCAGTTCCTGTATCTGCTTGTGTGTCAAAACCAGTGTTAGCTTGCTCACTAACCACAGTTTCTTGGATGCCTTTCTACACTTTCAACAGCAGATACAGCTTCTCTCCAAGTCTGGTCATCCCAATCATCGTCATAATTGAACCTTTCAGAATCCAAGTTTACAGGGGTTATAACTGACTGCGGGAAGTTTGAAGCATTGTTGAGTCCCATGTTTTCATCCTTTTCTGGGCTATCCAAACCAAGATCATAAGATGGTGCATCACAAGCTTGATTCAATCTTTCCTGCCATAATCTCTTTTGAACCAATGGATCTGATTTTGGTGCCGGTGGTGGACAAGTTTCACGCGTGGCCTCCTGCTTCCTGCTGCTGGTTGCTCCTCCATCTAGAGTACCTGCTCGTGCCAATGGTGTAGTTGCAGTTTGTTTTAGCCATGTTTCGCCAACCTTGGGAGGGAATGCGCTTGCTGTATTGCTTGTTGAGCCGCGGACAGGGGTGTTTGGTGAGCATGGCTGCTCTGGGCGGCCACGGTGCGCTACAACTTTATGTCTCCTCCTCTGTTGCTGCACATCACCTCTTATGTCTAAATTCTGTAGTTTGAAGCACTCTGCTGTTAGCTTCTGCATTTCTTCCTCTCCTCCAACCTGATCTGTTTGTAGTGGAGGCACACTTGCAAAGGATGGTGCTGCCATTACTCCCGGGTCTGCGAACGGACTCCACGTGGAGAATGAAGGTGAATCGGCGCTTCTGTTCGCACCGGCATCTGCATGGATTTCAGAATCAGTGCACCTCTTTCTTAGGTTGCTAGCAGGACCATCGTGTCCCTTTGTTGGTGTTAGCCTAGTAGATCTTCTCGGTGTCTTGTGCGAGTCACCGCCCTGGTCTCCCCCATGATCATCTTCCCTATCTAATCCATTGTTGTTATTCTTGTCCTCTTCATCTTCCTTATCATTGCCATCTTCCCCATCATCACCGTCGCTGCTGTCTTTAGAATCATCATCTTCATTGTTGTCACTGTTGTCTTCGTCATCCCCATCGTCACCGTCGCCTCTATCAATCCTTTGTCTCTTCCTTCTAGCCTGAGCATGGCTAGAACTTTCTGCGCTTTCCATAGTTCCAATAGCTTCCACAAAAGCACCAAGCCTGTGTGATATGTCCGTGCATAACTCCCCAAGCATAACAGCAATCTTCCTTTTGTTCTGCCAAAAACATAATAAAATCACTATTAGGAACCAACTTAGTACTACTTAGATACAACTTAAGCATGCTGCATACAACAACATACCCATCATGAGCAAGCAACTTTTAAAAAAAAAGAAAATTCAAATCAAAAAGCATTCTGATGAAACATTAGGAACCAACTTAGTACTACTTAGATACAACTTAAGCATGCTGCATACAACAACATACCCATCATGAGCAAGCAACTTTTTAAAAAAATAAAATTCAAATCAAAAAGCATTGTGATGAAACATTAGGAACCAACTAAGTAGTACTTAGATCCAACTTAAGAATGCTGCATACAACAACATACCCATCATGAGAAAGCAGATTTTTTAAACTAAGATAAATCAAGCAACCAAAACCAAGTTAGGCAGTTTATGTCAGCAACTTAGTAATGAACTTAGTAACCAAGTTAGGCAGTTTCTGAAACCAACTTAGGTGTAACAGGAAAACAACTTAGCCGATTGTTAGTGTCTCTGATTTTTTGCAGTAGTATACAACATACATTTGGAGGGCAAAAACTAGTGAATGCAAAATAATCTAGGTTCACCTCATATGGAAAGCTCCGCGGCAACTTTGAAGAAACAAAATCTTCAATCCTTGTCATCCCCACAAAAATCCCATCAGTTATGTTTGCGCCAACACCTTCTTTCAGCTATATTTTCATGTCATCAAAACACATAAAAAATAAAAACTTGTTAGATGGTCCATGGCTACCCACGCGTCACTAGAGATAAAAAAAGAATGAAAAAAAATCAAACACAAAAAATGAAAAAGGAGTAAATGCTTACTCTTAGTTTCCCAAAGTCTCCATTGGCTTTAGAATCCTTGCATGCGACAGCTTGTATTAGTTTGTCATTCCATGCTTCAGCCCGGACTGGACAGTTTTCTTCAGATTGCACCACCTCGTCAACCTCCAGAGAATCAAGGTAGAGGATCTGCATTGGAAAAGAGAGGATGACTATCTCTGTTACAAATTTGATTTGTCACATAAAAAATAATAGGAAAGAGGGGAATTGTTTTCAGCAACTTTACCACGAGGTGATGGAGGCAGCAGCACACAGACTTTTTCTTTGCTCCCATATTTTTTACTTGTGTGGAAATTTGGTCAACAGCAAATTGGGAAAAATTGGTCCTTCGAAATATGTTGAGATCAACAAGGGACCTGTAGCACCTTGGACTGATACTAGAAGCGGTAGTCGGGCATACAAAACAGCTTATTGCACCGGCAAAATATGCACGAAGGAACTTCAAGTCTGCCATCCCACCCATGTTTTTTATCATTTTGCACCAGTCGGCCCACTCCGGTGCTGAACCACTCTCTATGTTGTATTCTCTATTGATGAACTCAATAGCTTCTGCCTCCATCTCATAACAAACAGGCTGCCCCTCGTTCGGGATCCCAAACACTTTCGTGTATGAATCTGCATTCACTGGGATTGTTCCCCTCCCTGGGATGGCAAGCTCGTTCCGTATGGGGTCAAAACAAGACAGAACCCACATGCTTAGATCCACTGGCATCTCCTTAGCCTACACCTTTATCATCCCTCCCCATCCCCATTCTTCTATTAGAGTTTTCTGTTCTGGAGACAAAATTTGGTTCAACTTAAACAACCTCGCGGGCGAAGCGCGATTCCTTCCAAGTTGTTGAAATTTTCAACAAAAAAGGCAAATTCAGTGTTGATCCTTAACAAAAATGTTAAAAGGTTTAGCCTCTGTTAACAGGGAAGAAAAAAGCAGTAAAGCGTACCACAGTCCGTCTTTTCCGAGTAGGCTTCACCGCAACAGATTTTCCTTTGGCTACATCATGAGGGACTTGCTTGCTCCCCCCCCTTCTGCATTATCTTCCGGTAAGCGCAGGCGGGCGCGTTTGGTATTGTCTTTAGCCATGTTTCCCTAGTGATATTCTATCCTGTAAAAAAACCCAAAGTAACTCACCTTAGCACTATGTTCTTCCTGAAAAAAACAGATATGCAGTATATAAAACAACTTTGTATATACTCAACTTAAACATGCTGCAAAACACCAACTTAGCTATTTCATGGGCAAGCAACATGTTTAAAAACATGGAAAAACAAAAAAGGTTCTAAAAAACACATGAACCACCTAGGTAGTATTTTGGAACCAACTTAAGCATGATGGAACACACAACTTAACCATCACAAAAAACAAGTAGGATTTTGGAACCAACTCTGTAGTATTCTGGAACCAACTCTGTAGTATTCTGGAACCAACTAAGCAGGATTTTGAAACCAATTTAAGCAAGTTGGGAGAAAAACAAAACTATACATCTTGTACACAAAAAGCAACTAAAAAAACAACTACTGAATTTAAAAACCCAACTTACAAACCCATGCTAGAGAAACAACTCAGATATATACTACTGCCAAACACAAAGAGTAGGGGCACTAAAACCTCCATCGACACACACTAAACAAAAAAAGCGCGTGATAGATCATGGGTCATGAAAAATGCAAAAAACCATCCTATACTTAAAGTAACAACTTAGCACGTAAATCATGCTGCATTTTGATTTGAATTTGGATTACCAAAACAGAGTAGGGCAGTAGCAAAAAAACATCGGCACACACTAACAAAAAGGACAAAAATCATCGAAAAGACATACACCCCCTAGAACATACGCATGGCAGATAGATCACGGGTATGCAGATATGCAGTATACAAACTAGTGACTTTGCGTACACCAGCAAGGGCAAGGTGTAAAACACCAATAAACATGATGGAACACACAACTTAACCATCACAAAAAACAAAGCAACTAAAAAATCAAGCATAAGTAGGATTTTCAACCAAATTAAGAAAGTTGGAATCATGAGCAAAACCAAGTAGGTGGTATTTTGGAACCAACTAAGTAGGATTTTGAACCAATTTAAAAAGTTGGGAGAAACAATTTATCCATCATGAGCAAAAACAAGTATGTGGTATTTTGGAACCAACTCTGTAGTATTTTTGAACCAACTAAACAGGATTTTGAAACCAATTTAAGCAAAAAGTTGGGAGAAAAACAAAACTATACATCATGAAGAAAAAAGCAACTAAAAATAAAGCGTAAGCATACTGAAAGCCCAACTTAAAAACCCATGCTAGAGAAAAAACTCACATATATACTACTGCCAAACACAAGAGTAGACGCTACTAACAAATCCATCGGCACACACTAAACAAAAAGCACGTGATAGAACATGGGTCATGAAAATGCAAAGAAAACATCCTGTACTTAAAGTAACAACTTAGTGCGTAATCATGCTACATTTTAATTTGAATTTGGATTACTAAAAACAGAGTAGGGCAGTAGCAAAAAATAGATCGGCATGCACTAACAAAAAGCATCACTAGAAACCTCCAAACAGGCTTGGGGGACTTATGCTTGGGGAGTTATGCACCTTGCCCTTGCCCCTGCTGGTTCCAAAAATACACCCCCCCTAGAACATACACATGGCAGATAGATCATGGGTCATTGAGTAGATGTGGAATCATACACATGGCACGCACTAAAACAAAAGGAGAAAATCATCATCCTCAGAACATACACCCCTAGAACATACACACCCTACAACATCCCATACACACCCCCTAGAACATACACATGACAGACAAAATGCCCAATAAAATGGAATCATCATCGCGCTGCATTATCCCAGTACTTCAGATGGATTTAGTCATGGCATTTAGAGGGGGAGGCAGTACGAGTACCTCTGGTTGCTTGATGAAGTCAAAA
The DNA here is from genome assembly GCA_916181665.1 of Avena sativa. Classification (NCBI taxonomy): domain Eukaryota; kingdom Viridiplantae; phylum Streptophyta; class Magnoliopsida; order Poales; family Poaceae; genus Avena; species Avena sativa. The sequence goes on along the minus strand of OV702285.1, from coordinate 10,194,694 downwards.
TCCTCGCCGCGAGCTCGATGCCACCACGGGTAGCTACACATGGCAGACAAAATGCCCAATAAAATGGAATCATCATCGCGCTGCATTATCCCAGTACTTCAGATGGATTTAGCCATGGCATTTAGAGGGGAGGCAGTACGAGTACCTCTGGTTGCTTGATGAAGTCAAAATCCTCGCCGGAGCTCGATGCCACCACGGGTAGCTACACATGACAGACAAAATGCCCAATAAAATGGAATCATCATTGCGCTACATTATCCCAGTACTTCAGATGGATTTAGCCATGGCATTTAGAGGGGGAGGCAGTACGAGTACCTCTGGTTGCTTGATGAAGTCAAAATCCTCGTCGCGAGCTCGAAGCCACCACGGGTAGCCGACCTCGCTGTGAACCTGCCTTGCGCGGATCTCGACGACCTCGCCGTGAACCTCACTTGCCGCGGATCTCGCCGGTCCTTTCACCGAAGAGGTCATCGCCCCACCACCAGCAGCTAGATCCACCCGCCGCGGATGCCCCCTACACCCCTCACCTCCGATTCGCGCAGACGCCGCAGGCGCCGCGGGAGAGAAATGGGTCCGCGAGGAAACAGACGGTGTCGCCGCGAGCTTGATGATGAAGATGCACCCCACCCCACCCACTACCTCACCGCCCTTAGCCGTGGACCGACCTCGCCGCCCTCAGCCGCGGACAGAGCTCGCCTCCCTCTGCCGCGGACCGACGTTACCGCCCTCGCCTCCCTCTGCCGCGGACCGACGTCGCCGCCCTCGCCTCCCTCTACCGCGGACCGAGCTCGCCTCCCTCGGCTCTCCTGCGATGACGCCTGCGACGAGCAGAGTCGTCTGCGCTGGGGAGAAGACTGGGGTGTGCGGTGCGGAGCGGAGCGGAGATAATGCGGAGCGTGCGGAGCGACGTGGGTGGCGGTTTGAAAGCCCAGGTGTGGGGCGGTCTAAGTGTCTGTACGCGCTGATGGATGAGATCGGACGGTCCCAAAACGGAGGCTGAAAAAGACAACGTGGCCTCCAAGCACTTTTTAGCAATTGGGTTTGAATAATGAGATTCAGTTTTGGACAAACTTGCAATGTGCACCTTTTCACACCCGAGGAAATAATGGTCTCTTCTTATGCTGATTTAAAGGCCCTTATTTCAAACTTGCAGTGTGCACTTCACACCCGAGTAGAAACTCTACCGAGGACGGCAGAAAATCTGGCCATAGGATCATGCAATTGATGGTCCAGATTAAGTTTTTCATACGAAACACAACTCCCCTAATTATTCACCGCGATATCGATACGATTTGTTCCTATGTTGTCACTTGTTGTTGGAATTTGGTTCTGGGCTTTAGCCTATGGCCTAATACAAATTCTGAAATTCTCAAGGCCCATTCATGCCTAGCAAGGGGTGGCACCAAAGTTTAGTCTCACCTTGGACTGTTTTACTACCTCCTAAAGAGAGTGAAGAGGAGTGGCATACACGCACGCTCCTCCTCCGCCGCCACCCGACTCATCACAACGCGCGCGCCGCGGTTTGCGAAATTGTGCCGATATACATGTATGTTCTGATATTTTCCTAATACGCGTTACACACATCTCTCTGTATTTAGAACCTTGCGCCGCCGCTACACATTCTTCATCCCCTCTTCCGGCGTGCACCGGACGAGACAATAGGCCTCCGGAACCACCGCCTCTCGTGAACCTGTATGGGTGAGGGGCGATTAGGTTTTTGGGGAGCGCGCTGCGCGAATACTGACGGCATCACGTTGACCGACCACTCCTTCCCCGACGAGGACTTCTTCCCGGATATCAGTAGCCTCTACATCGACGACTTGGCTGACGACGCTGGTGTCAACGCGAACCTCAACGCCAACTTGAACTCGAATCTGAATTCTCCTCTAGCACCATATGCAATCTATTCCTATCTAGTTCAGTTACTTTTACGGTTTCTTGTATTAGCTTTTGGAATAGATGTGATATATTTATCATGGTCAGATGTGATCTGTTCGTCTATTCTGCTAGTATGCATGATTAGGTTAATTCCTGAATTTATAGTCATGCTTTATTATTTGTTATTTTGGATTAAACATTATGGTAATTTGCTTATTTTCTCAACAATCCAAAAACCTGTTGGTTTAGCCGCGGCTACAAGGACCCCTCCCTTTGATGGTGTCCACTATAAGAGATGGCGCATGAGAGCAGTTCTATGGTTGAAAAACCTAGGCTACTATAGCGCCACTCTTGGAAAACATGAGGGAGACCTCTCTCCTGCTCAGGAGGAAGCATTTCAGAAAGTCAACACCATATTTATGGGGGCTTTGTTCAACATTATTGGTGACAACATTGTTGACATATATATGTCATTTGATAATGGCAAGGATGTGTGGGATGCGCTCGACGCCAAGTTTGTTGGGAATATGTCCTAGAGGCAATCATGTATGATGATATTTCCCAAAGTATTCATAAAGTTATTAAGTTGTCCCTTGTGTGAACATCTGGTATATATCATCGAATACGTGATTTGGTTGTGGAACTATATATTCAAGTTGTTCTTACAAGTTGTCCTTAGTCGTTGAGGTTGTACTAGACACACAACTTAGACTAATGTGAAGTTGGCTTGATGACTCGGTTCTACTTGTCATGGGCATGGTGATGTTATTCCAACTTATACGGACTCAGCTAAAGATTTTAGCGATTCGGACTAACCCATAGTTGATATGCAACGAGCATGTTGTCATTTGCAGTCTCATATAATGGAATCCTTTGACGTGAGGTGATCGCATGATCCGAGTTGTGGATCGCCAACTTAGGTTCTATCAGACGTTGTTCTGTAAATGGGCAGTTATAAAGGTAGATTTCGGGTTGGTTGTGAATCAAGCTGCGTGACATGGATTACCAAGATGGGATTTGCTCCTCCGTAATGGAAAGATATTCTCTGGGCCCTCTCGTGATGATTCAGAAGCATGGCCATGCGCAACTCGGTTAAGTGTTAATTGAGGAGTCGGACTAAGGGTTAGTCCAGTGAATCACATATCATGGTACGAGAAGAGAGGTTAAGCTATTAAAGGGATAGTAACGACTCTCCTATAGCTTGACAAGGTATATCGTGTGGCAAATTGACCTGGACGAAAGTCACATTGAAGGTTTGTCTTTTGGACTTTACGGCAATTGGGAGATGGCACGTCTTGCTAGAGGCCGCTATCATCTATCGACTTGATACCAAGTGTTCATGGGAGTGAATGAGACTCAAAGCAATGACGGGATACTTGGAGGTGTAGCTCATATCGTGTCCATGTGTTCGTGAACCTATAGGGTCACACACTTAAGGGTAAGGAGCCCATGTGGATGAGATCCATATGGTCATTGGGGTACAACCTAGATGGGCCTCAAGAGTGGAGCCCAAATAGGAAGTTGTGAATGGTATGGTCCATGTACATCTGATGTATGTGTGTAACACATACGTGATCTGTGTATCACGGGTTTGTCAGCCGGCTGGAGCCAAAGTGATGTCAATGTTATTGTATAACGACCTGTGTGTCAGGATGAGATGCTATCTTCTTGTAAGTTCCTTAGTGCTAGTGTAGCATGTTTGGAGGACTTGAAGGACATGGCAACCATAGGCATGAAGAAAAGGTTCATGGAGATGGAGATCGCCATGAAGAGAGCCATACCATTTCACATTATAATGAGATTATTTGTGATATTGTTATGTCTCTAGTTTTACCTCTATTGGATAGTTGGTAAACTTTAATCCCTCAAAGAAGGTCAAGTCGGTCTCCCCGCTATTGTTGCACCATCACAAGTTGGACTTTTTTGGTTAGATGGCTCATAAAATTGAGGTGCTGCGAATTCTTTTTGACTAGGTGGGTTCGAGTCGGACTCTTACCCGCGGAAGCACTTGGTAAACTATACGGGTCTATCACAATGATTGTGGGGCTCGGGAGAGGTCGGTCGTAGGCGGGGCATGAGATGCCACTCGACCAACAAGAGTCACATGATATGCGATTGGCAAGAGTTGCCTACCTAGATCACTTGACGGCTAGTGGTGATGCTGATATGTCCAAAACGTATCTACTTTCCCGAACACTTTTGCTATTGTTTCTCCTCTAAACTTGTGTGATTTGGATACAACTAACACGGACTGACGTTATTTTCAGCAGAATTACCTTGGTGTCTAGTTTTTGTGCAGAAAATCAACTATCAGAAAAAATCCCGAAAAATATGCTAGAAATCCTATTTCACCAGAAGACTCACGGAGCTAGAAGAAGAGACGGAGTGGGGCTCCGATGGGCCCACACCCCCTGGCCATGCGGGCCAGGCCTGGCCGCGCCTGGGAGGGGTGTGGCTGCCTCGGGCACCCCCTCGGCCTCCCTCTTCGCGTATAAGTTGCCTCTTGACCTAAAAACTCAGGGGGGGTCGACGTTTTTCCAGAAAGAGTTCCACTGCACCACCACCACCAGAAACCAAGATTCAGAACCAGAAACTCCGTTCTGGCACCCTGTCGGGACGGGGAATTTGGAGAGGATCATCGCCATCATCATGACCAACGCCTCTCCATAAACCATCAATGAGAGTAATTCCCCGCTGTAAGCTATGGGTATGGTAGGGATTGGATGAGTTCTATCATGTAATCGAATAAGATTGTTAGGGCATGGTGCCTAGTATCTCTATTAGTGCTATTTGACTTTGTTGCAACTTGTTGTGCTTAATGCTTGTCACTAGGGCCCGAGTGCCATGATCTCAGATCTGAACTTATTATTGATTCATGATGATAGTATTGTTTGTGATCTTATCTGCAAGTTGTGTACACATCATTGTCCGGATCCAAAGGACCCTAAGTGACAGAAATTGGGACATCCAGAGGGGATGGCTGTGATATGAGGATTGCATGTGTTCATGGAGTGTTAATGCTTTGCTCTGGTGCTCTATTAAAAGGAGTACCTTAATTGCCAGTAGATTCCCTTGAGGCCCCGCTGCAACGGGCTGGCAGGACAAAAGATGCTGCGCAAGTTCTCATTGCGAGCATGTATGACTATATATGGAACGCATGCCTATGATTATTTAGTACTTGGATGCTTTATCTTATTTATCTGCAGTTGCCCTAGATCTTGAAGTTACATGAATAGTCTCGTCCATGCAACGCCCATCCATCCATCCCTATGCCTACCGCACTCATATCCTACTGTTTGCTACTATTGTTACTACTGCTCTTGTTTTACTGCTGCTGTTATTTTTCTTTGCTACTACAAAACCGTTGCTACTGATAAACTACCGTGAGCAAGACTATTTCCAGGTGCAGCTGAATTGACAACTCGGTTGTTAAGGCCTATAAGTATTCTTTAGCTCCCCTTTTGTCGAATCAATAAATTGGGTAATACTATCCTCGAAGACTGTTGTGATCCCCTATACTTGTGGGTCATCAAGACTATTTTCTAGCGCTGTTACCAGGGAGCATAGCTTTATTTGTAAGTTCACTTGGATCTATTATTGTTCACTGCTATTCCTTTCATCATGGGGAAGTCTCGTGATGGAAATTTTCCTATTTTACCATCCACTACAAGAAGAGGTACAGTCCTAAACACCTCTGATGCTCTTGATTCACCGTCTGTTATAAGTAAGTTTGTTACACCACCACCACCACCACATACACATGCTACATGATACGTCGGAAACGTATCTATAATTTTTGATGCCCCATGCTTGTTTAGTATGTACTTTGCTTTGTTTTGTCTTCACTTTGAGGTATTTTTATACACTTTCTGATACTAACCTATTAACAAGATGCCACAGTGCCAGTTGCTTGTTTTCTTCTGTTTTTGGTTCCAGAAAGGCAGAAAATCAATATTCTCGGAATTGGACAGGACAAAAGCCAAAGTCATTATTTTTCCCAGACCAACATGGAACCACGAAGCAGATATGGAGTAGGGCACCCGGGTGGCCGCACCCCCCCAGGCACGGGCAAGCCCTGGTGGCACCTACAGGGGGTGTGGGCCCCTGGCCCCCCCCCCACTGACCTTGCCTCCTTCGCCTATAAGAATCCCCCAGAGAGAAAACCCTAAATAATCCATCATACTTCCAGAAAAAGTTCCACTACGTCTCCGCCACCAAAGGGGAGATTCGGGGGACAGAAAGTCTCTGTTCCGACACCCTGCCGGGATGGGGAAGTGCCCCTGGAGCCATCTCCATAGATCTCCACCACCATCTCCATCACCGTTGTTGATTCCCATGATGAGGAGGGAGTAGTTCTTCCTCGAGGCTAAGGGCTCTACCGGTAGCTATGTGTTCATCTCTCTCTCTCTCTATGCATGATCTTGTTGTGGTCATGAGCTTTGTAATCAAGTAGATCTACCTTGCTACTCAAGTGCTTCATTAGATCTCTGCTCTCCCCATGTGTGTGAAAGTGACAGCGTGCACGCCATGGTGGAACTTAGGCTTGAGTCTACATAAATACTCTTTGTGCTTTAATAGATTTATGCTTTTCCCCACGTGTGTGAAAGTGACAGCGGGCATACCGTGTGTGGTACTTTGGCTAGATTGATATTTGTTATGAGTTATATTTGGAGTTGGATGTCTCTATGAAATTGTGGTGTTTTTTGGAACCATCTAGCACTCAAGGTAACAATGTGGGGTTATCTAGATTGGGGAAGGCGGACTTTGAGGTGTGTTTTTATAGCCCTACCATGGATTAGAGTGTCCAACCAGAGAGTAGTTAAGAGTAGTATCATGAAGAGAGGATATTTATATGAGAGAGTGTTCTCTAGTGAAAGTATGATCCCTAAGCCTTGTTTCTAAGCATTGAAACACCGTTTGCTACTAGATCTGTTGCATGTTTGCTTGCTTCTTTTTGTTGCCTTTAGTCTTTACCTCACCGTCAAGCTCTTTTCTGGCACCGTTACCACTTGTATTTCACTATCTCTTTGCCGAACTAGTGCACCTATATTGGGTGTGTTGGGGACACAAGAGACTTCTTGTATCTTGATTGCAGGGTTGCTTGAGAGGGATACCTTTGACCACTTCCTCCCTAAGTTCGATAAACCTTGGGCGATCCACTTAAGGGAAACTTGCTTCTGTACTACAAACCTCTGCACTTGGAGGCCCAACAACTGTCTACAAGAATAGAAGTGTGTAGACATCACTACACACACTGCTACTACTGCTGAATCTAAAATTGCTTCTGATACTCATGATGTTACTTCTATTGTGCTTGATGCAAGTGGTTCATTAGGTCCTTTTCTAGATGCTACTATTGCTAGAACTATTTTGGGAAACGCTGAAACTCCTAGTAAAGACATTATTACACCTGTTAGCTCACCTGAGTCTAGAGAGAGATATGATATTAATGATGGTTACATTGAAATGACTGATGAATTTATTGAAGAGTACCAAAACACACGTGGTGCTAGTGATATTAGGAGTCTCCTTGAGAGACGTACCATTATTCCTAAATTGTCTCTTGATGCTAAGTTTGTCACTTCTCCCATAGACATTAAAGATAAAGATTATGATTTCTCTCTTGATTTATCCTATATAAACATTGTTGAGAAAGAACCTTTTTGTGGGACTGAAAATGAAAGTGTTGTAGCTCATATGAATGAGCTTTACACTATGAGTGCCTTATTCTCTGATGATTTTAAGATGCGCAAGTACTTTGTTACAAAGATCTTCCCTTTTTCACTAAAAGGCGAAGCTAAATCTTGGTTTAATAGATTACCTCCTGGATGATAGCCCTGATTGCTTTATTGCTTCTTTCTTTCAAAAATATTTTCCTCCCAGTGCTAGACATGCTGCTTTGCAGAAACTTTTTGATTTTAAATATGGAGAAGAAGAGAAACTGTCTGAGCCATGGACAAGGTTCTGTGCCTTGATTCATGCACATCCTGGATGTCCATTACCTAAAAATGAGCTTCTTGATATTTATTATAATGGACTAACTGATGATTCTAGGACATACCTAGATAGTTTTGCTGATTGTGTTTTCAGGAAAGGAACTCCTGCAGAAGGTGAAGAATTAATGGCTAAAATAAGAAATAATTATGATGATTAGACTTCAACTAAGCTAATTACACCTGAGCCTACTACACCTGAACCAATTGTGCCTGAACCAATTCCAACACCAACACCAAAGAAGTGGGAAATGATTGCATTAAATAATGAAGTGATGAAAGAAGCTAAGAAATGTCTTAAGGAGAAAGGTATTAGATCTGAAGATGTAAAGAATCTACCTCCTATAGAAGAATTATATAAGCCAATTCCCCACTCATCCACTATTGAGGTACACTCTCTCCAACACTTTGATGAAGGTGATATTTCCTATGGTAAACCTCCTGATCAATGCTTAGAGGAACTTGATATTTTTATTGTTAAACAAGGTAATTTTAATAAACAAGTTCAGAATCATTTATTGGAAAAATCTAGAGCTATTAATGCGTTGAAAGATATTGTGGAAAGACCTGCTAATGATGTTAAAATGCTTTATAAACACTTCCAAATGGTTCAAACCCAAATTGATCAACTTGCTAAGGTACAAAATGATATGCTAGTTAATGCTTCAGGAGATAAACATGCTTATGGAATTAGAACTAGGAGTGGTACAGCCACTCAAGATCCTTTATATCCTGAAGGACACCCTGAAAGAATTGAGCAGGATTCTCAACAAGCTGAAAATAGTGGTAGTCCTCATAAGAGAAAGAAAAAGAAACATAAAACAGTTGAGGAACCACCTGAACCTGCTATAGATCCTAATAGTATATTTGTCTCTGATGCTGAAACTGAAAGTGGTAATGATAAAAATGATGCTCCTGATAAGAAAGAAGTTGAGGAAGAACCTGAGAAGCACACTAAGAACACTAGGTACACTAAGGAAGATTTTATTGCTAATAAACATGGTAGTGAAAGAGAACCTTGTGTGCAGAAACCTATGCCTTTTCCCAATAAGAAACACGAGTCAAAGGAGGAAGAACACTATAACAAGTTTTGTGAGTGGATGAAACCTTTATTTTTGCAAATTCCTTTGACTGATGCTATTAAGTTGCCTCCTTATTCAAAGTACATGAAGGATATTGTCTCTAATAAAAGGAAGATTCCTAATGAGGAAATTTCTACTTTGCTTGCTAATTATTCCTGCAATGGTAAGGTTCCAAATAAACTTGGTGATCCAGGTATACCAACTATTCCTTGCTATATTAAGAATAATTATGTTAGAACTGCTTTATGTGATTTGGGAGCTAGAGTTAGTGTTATGCCTTTTTCTCTCTATAATAGACTCCAGCTAGAAAAGTTGATACCAACTGATATATCTTTGCAAATGGCTGATAAGTCTACTACTATTCCTGTTGGTATATGTGAGGATGTTCCTGTTCAAGTGGCTCATAATTGCTTGGTTTTAACTGATTTTGTTATGCTTGAGATGCCTGAAGATGATAATATGTCTATTATTCTTGGGAGAACCTTTCTTAATACTGCAGGTGATGTCGTCAATTGTAATCAAGGAAAAGTAACTTTTAATATTAATGACAAAGAGCATACTGTCTATTTCCCCAAGAAGATTGATAAGAGCTATGGCCTGAATTCCAGAAAATATTGAGAGCATCGAAGTTGGAGAAATATATTGTCCCATTCCACAAGAAAGTTTTGAAACTATTATGATTGGGACTATTGCTATCAAGTTTGAGGTAACATAATCATTATGTGGAATGCAAAGTTTTGTCTCATTTGAAATTGTTTTGGTAACAAGACTTGATCAACCTTGTTAACAAAGGGATTTTAATGAATAAAACAATGCTTTCACAATGGTTATACTTGCTCACTTTTATTTTTCTCCTTTCCAGTCTTTGCTCTTCCTCTTGCTAGCTTTAGTTTTGCTAGTTGTTTGCTTGTTAGAGTGTCTTAGAACTTCTATAGTTTTGGTTTTGGTTTGCTTTTTTCTTCTTCTAAAAAATATTTTCTAGGAGAAAATCAATTTTCATGCCCTAAAAATTGGCTGAAAATCAAGTTTCCCAAAAAAATTCAGAAAATTCATATTAAATTTTTCCTTGAAAAAAGGGGCAGAGGGATACCTGGATTGGCCCGGGGGGGCCACCAAGCTAGCACACCCCCTGGTGACATGGCCAGCCCCAGGACGCGCCTGTACTGTGTGGGGCCCACCTGTGGCCCTCCAAGATGCCTCCTTCCAGCCACTTCTTTCTCTCTCCTGAAAAACACTGGAAAACTTTCTCAAGCTCGAGTTCCTGATGTTCTTTCTCCCGATTTTCGATATCCTTGCTCAGCCCATCTTTGCTGCTGATTTTTGGAGGGATTGCTCTCCGGTATGTGCCTCCTCCGCTTGTCCAATTAGATTTTTGATTAGTAGATTGTATCTTGAGTACTATGATACTGTAGTTGATAGGTTGTGTGAGCTTGCATGCTTTTTCTATGCTTAGATATTTCATTTTGATGCATGTTTTACCGTCTAGCAAGTTCCTATAGTAGTTCCTCGTCATTTATCAACTTGGAAATCACTTGGCTTGATGCTTGTCTAAAAATTTCAGAAAAGAAGATGAGTGCATACCAACTGAATCAACATGATTTGATGGTACTTGAGCCAATGAAAGTTCATCGTGATAAAGAAGTCTTCCCTTCCATATATCCATGACCTGAATTTATGAGAGCTGCGGGGATCTTCCAGGATTTCCAAACTATGATTACTAATGCAGGGTTGGAACATTTTGTTGGATAAGAACCATATCAATATATTAAGCTAACCATGGCTATGGTGCAGGCCTTTCAGTTTAGTTGTTCCTTGTCTAATCCCATGGTCCACTATAAAATATACAATATAGCTGTCGACCTGCCTTTTGCTGATTTTTGTGCAGCTATAAGAGTGCCACATTGGGGTGCTTGTGAGAAGATCAGAGAGAGGCCTAAGCCACTCATGGATTTATATGCCGAAATTTTCCAAGATTGCGACTTCTCAAAGGAAAGTGGTAAAATTCGGAACATTCAGCTTCCATCCATTAGATATTTTGCCTATTTCATTACCAAGTGTGTTCTTGCTAGAAAGACTGCTAGAAAGTTATCTTCATTTGATCTAGCTTTTATCTCAGCTGCGTTGAATAGGGATAGATCTAATAACTTGGGTGCTTTGATAGCTTACCGTCTTACCACCAACCGCGAGAAAGGTGGAATTTGTGGAGGCCTCATTGCCTCTCGGTTATTAGATTTTCATGGTTCAGAGCCTCACCATTCAGATTTTCGGTTCCCAATAGAGAGACTCAATCTCGATTCCATGTTTCAACATAATTTTTTTTCTTCTTGGGCTAATTTGAGAGATTTACCGTATGATATATTGTCACATCCCAAAATTTTCCAAATTTTGATATGTGAAAAATAAACAAACAAAAGAAACAAATGTTGAAATTTAGAGGGAAAAGAAACTATTGCTTCTAAATGGAAACATTAAAACCTTACTTGAACAAAAACTTGAATGAGAAAGCAACAAACAAATATTCAAAAGATCAAATGCATCCATGCATGGTATGTATCTTGATTTTAAGCACATGGAAAAGTTAAACCAAAAACCTAAACCCTAATGAAAGAAATCATCATCAAGATCACTACAAGACCATGGATTTGTTCCATATAAAAAATTTAGCAACAACATTTCTAAATGACCAATAATGGTAAACAAAAATATTACAAAACCATGGGAATTGGTTTCACTCCATTTGGAGCCATGGATAAAAACTTATGATTTTCATAAGATAAAAGAAAGTATTCCAGGGCTAATAAAGCCCATAGATAAAATCAATACTAAATTGTGAACAAATCCATCCTAAAAGGATTTATAAAGATAAATAATTATTAAATAAAATTATAAAATTAGAATCACCTTTTTTGGATCTATAAATAAAAAGATATGAATTTTATAAGAGAAAGAAATAAATTAGAATTGTGGCAAAGACAATTTAAACCATGGCTAAATCCATAAGTAAATGGAATAAAAGTAATTTAAATAATTTAAAAGGATAAAATTTTGTTTAAATAAAATCATATGGTCTTATGAACCATATTCAAATTTTATTTAAATAAATGCCAAAGAGCATCACTTAATTTTAAATGAATATTAATTGATAAAACAATATTTGAATTGGACTGAATAAATACACTAATAATTGGTATAAAACCTACTAGAAATATTGGAGAAGATTTGAATTCAAATTGAGGTTTGAATCAATTGTTTTGAATAAAAACAGAAAACGGAAAAAGTAAAGGAGAAAGAATTGAAGAAAAAAAGAGAAAGGGGAAACCTACCTGCCAGCATTCCAGCCCAGCCCAGCACCTAGCCTAACAGCAACCCACCTGGGCCACTCCCTCTCCCCCTCTGCCTTCCTTTCTCACCGCACACTTCCCCCACCCCCTCACTGACCCCCTGACCCCACCTCCACGTCAGCGTCTCCAGCGCGATGAACTCGCCTCTCTGACCATTTCTCCCTCCCCGATTCAATTTGAGTAAATTCCATTGACTGCACAAGTAATTCTCTGCCTCGACCATACCCTCTTAATCCCCTCTCCCTCCTCTCCGTTTCCCCTCAAGCCCCACACCCTGAGAGCCCCCGGGCTGCCCGTAATCAAGCTCGAGCCGCCGGTGAGCCCCGTATGCCCCTTGCCCTCTAGCTCATGCTGTCGTGCTCGTCTTTGTCTTATGCTTCTTCTGGTACTCGCCGTTCACTTGCTTGTGTCCTGTAGGCTCTCTTTCATCAACATCTGCAAGCTCCCGACGTTGGCCACATCTCCGACGAGCCATCGCATTAAGACCCATGCTCCCCTCTGCCTTTGGTTCTAACGATGATACTCGCCTGCTTCTTGCGCTTCTCCTGATGTCTGCCGCTTGTCCCCTTGTGCCCTAGGTAGTCGCCCCCGTCGTCGTCTGCGAGCACATGACGCTCGACTGAACTCTGACGAGGAATCGTAGCCGTGTCCGTGCGCCCCAGCCCCGTCAACGACCACGTTGAGCATCGCCTCGTCCCCGCGACCTCGGTAATCCCCAGTGCCCCCTCTCTTGCCCCTTAGCCTCGCCGACGTGTCGCCGTCAATAGCGTCGCTGTCGCAGTAGCCATGCGCGCCGCTAGGTTTTTGGTCGAGTAGATGTGATCCACTGGATCTAGATCCAGTGACTGCGATTAGATCTAGCGCGAAGAGGTATGGTTGGATCTGGACCGCTAGATCTCATTTAGATCGGACTGCACGCGAGCGTGATCCACCCGGTACGCGCCAATCAGAACACGCCGTGTGGCTCAGTTTTAGATTTAAAATCCAATTTTTACCTATTAGATGTTTAAACTTGTAAAATCAATAACTTTTGATCTGTAATTCCAAAAAAATACAAATTAGGTGTCCATGGATTCAGAAAAATGTGAACTTTGCACCTATGGCCTTACTTTGGTCATATGCTTTTGAAAAATTAGAGTTTTATGCAGAGACTTGTTTAGGGCTATTTTGAGTATAAAAATTGTTCTAAAAATTATTTTTGAGTAAATCCTTTTGCAAATGGTTTTGTTTTGAACCCTCTGACCATAAACACTAACATTTGAAATTAAAAATATATTTTGTTGACACTAGAAATTATTCCTTTGAATAAAAGCTTTTCTAACCAAAGAAAAAATAATTTAAATGACTTATTTTCACTAACTTGGTTTCAAATGAAATTCCACTTTTATAAAAAGACCAATAGGTGTTTGTAATGTTTAGAACCTTGTTAGAATCAACTTTTTTTTAATAAAATAACCTTTTGCATGCTTGCATGCATTCCTTTGTTCTTGTTTTGTTTTGCTATTTGGTGTGCTAGTTTTGAATGTGTGCTTTGCTTGATTGTGATGTAGTGGACTTTGAGGAGTGTGACATTTGCAAGATCAAGGAGAGTAGCTAGGTCGGCGGGCACATCTGGGGGCACCGACTAGCCAACCTCGTGGAGAAGCCGCACCTCCCACAGTTGTAGCGACCAGCGGCCGAAACCGTTCGCCGCTGCGGGATCACGGTGGAACCTTTCTGCCATTGCTTCCGCCGAGCTTTTTCACCCGGAACTGTGTGGACTAGGGAGGTGGAGGTGTGTGCTCTGAAGACGGCGAGGATGGTCATCATTTATAGCCATTTCAGGAAAGAGCAGCGAGGGTAGGAGGGGTATAGTGGCGAGGGCAGGAAAATGCGGGACGGCGGGCGGGCGGTGGCGCGTCATCACATTGCCGCGTGGGCGATTGGACAGGTGGCCATTGCTCTACCCGCTCGTCCGGCGCAGGAGCCGAGGCGACGAGGATGAGATCGCCGTTCTCTCGCTGACAGGCCAGGGTCACCAGCTCAATTCTTTTCCCTGTTAGTTTTAGTTTAATCCGGTGTTTTCAGGTGACACCCGGGGTGTTCTGTTCGGTCTAGAAATACCGAATAAAAGTTGGACAAATCCGGTGAAAAATCGGGTCCTAAAAACACGAGTGGAGAAATTTTAACTGTCCGGATAAAAAAACAGACAGACCGGTGAGGCCCTTTTAGAAATGCGAGTAAAGGTCACTAATGCTCAGACTTTGTCATTCCCTCGAAATTTACCAGCGGTCCCATGCCCTCGATATGCCCACGGTGTCTGGTGGGATAGAGACTGGTGACTGGATGGTGGATGCCATGTCCATGTCGTTGAAAGAATCAAAGCTACTTTTCAGATTAAAGTAGTGAAAGCATAAAAAGGAGGCAGGTGATTATAATAAACTTTAAAAAGCAAGAAGAAGCAAGGGCCTCACTCCTGACCTTGGCATCCAGTTCTTTACTAACCAGGGTGCTCTTCTTCACTGTGGTCAACAACTTAAGCAGGTATGCAAATTCTACCATAATTCCTAGCAGATCTATGAACACTTATGGATCTTATCAGTTGAGAGGTTTAGCTTTGGAAAATTTCTGCATCAGATTGCTAGCTAGATCGTGGTTGGAAGACCATTCAACTCCTTCTGCTCACCATTTCCCTCGGAATTGTCCGGAGATTCAAGCCTAGCTAGGTATTTTATCCCTTTGAACTGAAGAAAATTTGGATCTCTTTTCGATTCAGCAAGCATCCGCGAGCTTAGTTTTGCGGTCTGCGCACCAGTTGACTTCATCCGATGGAAACTATTCTCGTGGTTGATTGAGCAGTCACCGTTCTCATTCGAACGATTTTATCTTTCGACAATTTTCTGGTCACTTGTGTGTGTTTGTTGATTACGCAGATATATGTGCACTATCAATCGGTGATTTACTAGAGCTGCATGCTATTGTTTCCAGTTTACGAGATATTTAGTAATTGCAAATGGATCGCCAATACAGTAACAGTACTACACGAACAGACCTGGAGCGGATGCTATCTGATATAACGGCAGAGCCCAAGGCCCTCCCATTATCACTGCTGGAAGAAATCACAGATGGTTTCTCTGATAAACGGGAAATTGGCAGAGGTGGGTTTGCGGTGGTCTATAAGGTATGAAAACTCTCAACTGTCATAGTTTAAACACAGTGATCTCAGGGCAGAAGTTGATAAAAGCTTGTTATGGATGTAGGGAAAGCTTGAGGAAGGAATGGTCGTAGCTGTGAAGAAGCTATCGAACACGTTTATGTATGAAAAAGAATTCCATCGAGAGGTTGAATGTTTGATAAAGGCAAAGCACGAAAATATAGTACGATTTCTTGGATATTGTTCTGATACACAAGGACAAGCGGGGAGCTATGGTGGAAAATTTGTAATGGCAAATGTACAACAGAGATTGCTATGCTTTGAGTATCTACCTGGAGGAACTCTCGATGGGTATATCACTGGTAGGATCATACAGCTCGTCAAGCTTCTTTCCACCCTTATTGCTTTATTAAAGATTATTTGCTATAATATTCACACGTTTTGGTGCATCATCTTGAAGATTGAGCTCTACAAATAGGCCAAATGATGCTAAATCCTCTTTCTTCCATTCCATGCATAGGTGCATCTTGTGGACTTGACTGGAGAAGCCGTTATAAAATAATCAACGGAATTTGCCAAGGATTACATTATCTCCACCGGAATCAAATCGTCCACCTAGATCTTAAACCTCCAAACATATTGTTAGACGGTAATATGATACCAAAAATTACTGACTTTGGTCTCTCGAGGCAATTCGATGAAAAGCAAAGTCGGGCTATTACTACAAAAATTGGTGGAACAATGTGGGTTAGCTAAGCCTTGAAAGCACATTATTTTTTAAGCCATATGATGATATATGAATATCCCTTTTACACCCTAACTGATTAATTTGACTGATATATATTCTCTACAGGGGTTATTTGGCGCCAGAATCATTTGGCAGTCGTGAAATCACATACCGGTATGACATATATAGTCTTGGTGTTATAATCACAGAGATATTAACAGGAAAGAAGGGGTATCATGCTGTTGATAATGTAAGAACACTTTATGTCAGTTTTTCAAGATAAAGGCTTGAATTAAATATAAAGTTTTTGATATTTCATTTCTTAATAATAGTTATTTTCTGAAAGGCTGCAGGGTATCACTCTCTTCTTAGTTAAATAGCATGGCGGACAATATTTTGAGAAAGAACGTCCAATTTTGCCATGCTTTAACATATTTAGCAATGAAAATTCGCACCAACTAGCAGGATAAACCCGAATCCAATCAAGAAAGATAGTCGTACCAATATATACAAGCGTGGTTTGTTTTGAAACGGAACAAGCTGAAAAAACACTTAAGTGACCACATGTGAATTACTTACTACTCCCTCTGTTTCAAAATATAAGATGTCTTAGATTTGTGAAGAAAATAAATCTACACTTGTTTTAGTATGTAGATTCACTCAAATTTAGGATGAATCTATACACTAAAACAAGTCTAGATTCATTTTCTTCATAAACCTAAAACATCTTATATTTTGAAACGGATGGAGTATTATCAACACTAACCAAAGCCAAATCCCTAAGGCAAAAAGGTTCGTAGAGATGTACTTACAAAATTATCTCCAATGCTTATTTCTATAGAAGACGTATGTATAGTTAGGTACTAGTAAAATGCCCGTGCGTTGCTACGGGTATACATATCATAGTGATTTAACATCAATTGTCTTTAACATATACTATTATATTCTCATGCATATCATGTAGTAATGTATTCTCCTCATTTCTTTTCTTGCTATGCATATCAAGTAGAAGTGTCTTCTTTTTCTACTCCTTTCTTGCGTTATAATTAGCATTAAATAGTACTCCCTCCTTTTCTAAATATTCCCTCCATCTCGGTTTAAAGGATACATGTAGCAAACCTCTTGGTTCTTGGCTTTATCATTGGGACTAATTTGACTCTTACTAATTTTTTGATTGGCCCTTACTCTAAAACTAAATACTTATGTGTCTAGAAGGTGGGGAGATTTTGGAATTGCATGATTTCCGATATGTGCCCTTTAAACCGGGACAGAGGTAGTATAGAATATTTTGGCAAACAAAGGACATATAATATAATCACAAAATGATAGAAAGAGACCCATAATGTAGCTCATTATGCTTGTACGAATAGAAGTTAAAATACCGTGAAGTATAGAAGCTTCAGTGTAGCTATGATTCCAAAATGTCGGGTGTCCTTGATATGTTCTCTATGATTTCCCATGTTTATTTTTGTTCTATACCTAATAACTTCTTTCATTTTGTCCCTAATTAGCTCGGTTCTCAAAACTTTGACAATACGTGTTGGCGTTGAACCAAATCTCCAAGAATCATATAATATAAAAATAACAAAAATCATTTTGCGGACATTTACAACATGAATGTCGCCATTAGATGTAGAAGGAAGGTCTTGGCATTTTAGAATGCCAAACACATTCCAAGTTTCTGAGATAATTGAGATTTGGAGGAAAGAACTTCTGAAAAACACATTCTTCAATACCTTGGTCGACCCATCTTTATCCCGATGTCTAAGGGCATCTTCACCGGGCCGACTCAAATGGCCAACCCAAACAGTCTGTTTCTATCCGTTTGGGTCGGACCTTGGTCGTTTTTGGGTTGAAGTCCGTCCTGTCCGGCCAACCGCGCTCAGCGGTCCGACCCATATGTCCGTGTTTGGTCATCGCCAACGCCTGCGTATTTCCAGTGTTTTCCCGCCATCATGTTGTATCCTGCCTTTCTTTCCTGTCAGTTCTAGGCATTTCTCGTCGCGTCCAGGCGTAGCCATAAAAATAGGAGGTTGTCGAGATATCTTCGACCAGACCCGCACCACCCCCAGCACAAAATCACCGTGACTGGCCGTCGCCGGCAGCCCGACGAGCTCCGTGGCCGCCGGCCATGGCTAGCTACCGGTAGTGGATACAGGCAGCCAGTTAAAAAGGACTGGCAACAGATGCCAACTTAGAGGTCAAAGAGACGACATTAAAGTGTCTAGTCAGCAGGGTAGGCAGCGCCTACGGCGGCAGTGAAGAGCGTGTCGTCCAGTCAGTGTGCGTCCAGTCAGTGTGCCATCTCGTCGCATGGCGCAGGCTACCGCTAGTCAGCCTTCCAGCAGTCGTTGCCACGATTGCGTCTGACTCGGTGCACCAGTAGGTAGGACACGCCTTCTGTCCACGTGCGCCCGGGCCGACACAACCATTGCCCAGATTTGGTGCACGAATGGGTCAAACCGGATGTGTTCGTCTAGATGGGTCGCATAGAACACCCTCAGTTACATCCATTTCTAATAAACTAGTCCCTCATATTTTGTAGAAAGGACCACATCCACCCATCCCAACTAACCGTGGATTCATACAAGATTCAAATTTGGAAGATTCAAGCATGATTCATACATAGGCAATCCACCTAATAAGCACATGATTCATATAAAGTTCGTATAGTACTCATCCCAAAAATAATAGAGGATTCATACATGTTCATACATGATTCAACGCTGGAAGATTCTTACAGGATTCACAAACAAGCAAATCTGCATAATTAGCTCGAAGTCTCAACGCTGCGTAATATTCACTCGAAGTCTCATATAAGATTTAGAAATTTAAAATATTTTTATTCTAGATACATACACATTGCTTACATAATTTAGAATTATGATACATCATTCATACATAATTCATCTTGGCAGAAACTCACTGAAACTCACTGGATCACATCATCTAAGAACCTCCCCAATGTAACTCCACTCCATATTTCACGAGAAGAAGCACAGACGTGCCAATATGGTTCCAATCTAGGGAGATCAATGCAATATTCATTGCAAATTTGAAGATCGGTAAAACATTTAAACAAAATTCATACATATTTTGAAATACATGACTGAAACTTTCCTAGTTAAAGGAATGTGCTAGGAAGAAAATGGCACTCAGTAAGTTCATCAAGCAAGACATGAAAAGGAAGATGCATCTAAGGCTTCACAAGGAAATGCAAGCTAACAGTTGCAGCCTATGCAGGTAGAGTAGCTTCAGTTCATACAGGCCCCCCAACAGGATTCAGTGGCCTACTTGTCTTCATGCAAGTTGGGGTGGCTAGGATGCACCTAGAAGGTTAATGGCATTTAGCAGCAAATTCCCTACTACCCGAGCACTGTCTCCCTCATGCTACAACTCAACTCGACTTCATGTTGGTGCTCCAAACAGGAGGAAAACTTCAGTTAAGTTCCCGTCTGTTGCGACGGGAAAATAAGACATAGAGAAATATGTTTTTATTTCGTTTGATGCTGCAAGCACAGTGCCTTTAGTTTTCGAATACACCGCGCTAGACACTGGCATTATTATTCATCTTCCTAACCCCTCCAAGGATCAACAACATGGCCCTCTTCCTAACCCCTCCAAGGACCAACAACATGGGTTCTTTCTGTGACTTTTTTCACTTTTTACCCTGTCATGTGTCTACTTCTATAGTACGCAATCTAGCGATTTCCCGCCATGTTTATTTGCACAAAACAATTAGTGGCACTTTCATTTTGTAAGCACATCAATACTATGAATGGTTTTGTAAGCACATCAATATTATAAATGGTTTTGTTGCTCCTAAATCAATTCCGAAAAGTGCAAAAATCATTGTATTTACAAGTCAACTTGCAAACATGATTTTCAAACAATTGTAAAAATATAGGGCAGGCACAAAACATGATTCCGAATTAATTGTATTTAACATAAATGTGCCAAGACTTCCAACATATATATGTTATTAAGCAATGTCATCAAAATTTACAAGTCAAGTTGCTAATTTACTGAACAAGAAACACATAAACCTGCCCTCAAAGAAGCAATATTTGCAACTGCCATTTCAAAGCACACAGCCAATTTTGTGAAATTTATTTCCCATCCTAACCATGATAGGTATAACAAAACCACTTAATAGCACAAAGTTGGCCATACCTTCACAAGAACCTACCAAATTCAAGTCATTCGAGGCGATGGTACGTCAGACTAAAGTACCATATGGCAATGACATATTAGAGACTTAGAGTGGAGATTGTGGGATTTTGTTGTATAGTTTTGGAAATGGCTGTTTTTGATAGGTTGGTTCAAGGTTACCAGGCCTGTTGTTTTTGGATAAATTACAGGAGCTAGGGACAAAAGTCAAAAGTAGTTATGTTCAGAATAGTTTGAGATAAAGCTAAAAAATAAATAGTTTGCGACCCAGTGTCATGTATGAATTAAATTAGAATGATTCCTTATCCGAAAGAACTGTATAGATATAATACTCAAATGCAATATAAATATCTGGCACCGATACAGCCACAAAGGAAAGAATACAACATATAGTGTACTGCTATTTAGGGGAAACATCAGTTCAAAAGTTTGTACAGATCACACGAAATATTATCTCATCCAATTCACCAGAAGTTATTGTTTCAGGGATCTTCAGTTATAATACGGAGTATAAATTTACAAAATTCAATACAATTATGATATCAATAAAGTACTTTTGAGGCAATGCTATGATTTCCAAGCTAAGGTACATACATAGTCGAAGTAGAATGATTTTGGCAATCATTCAAAATGACAAATTCTCGTGAATTTGCAGAGGTGTGTAACATTCAGGTTTCAAACCTCTTGTTGCATGATTGAATCTTAAACAGTAAGATGTGGTGTTCTCTTTTAAAACCAGAGCTAAAATAGCAAATTGCAAAGCAATAGTTTCTGCATAGCAAATTGCATCCAGGTTTTTCAAATGAATAAGAACAAATCTTACAGCTGTAGAGAATATCGGTGAAGTAGAACGGTGTATTGATGAGCCAAAAAAACATAGAAAATGTGCATGTACTATACCTCCTCCTTCATATACAGGTATTATATGGTCTGCATGCGAAGCATGCATTTCCCTCTTTTGGCTCATGGACAAGCTTTTCATCCGTTTTAAGCATATGTCATCTTCTATTTGAAATAGTGCCGACAAAGTATAAGTATTTAACAAACAGAAACTTCATTACATATAGCTCAAAAAATTGCATGTGAAAATGGAAAATTATATTTATTTGCATATTAAGGCAACTTCAAATTCTGTTTATATATGATAATAACCGAAGTTAAAGAAGTCATACCTGCCATAGGTAACCACGGCTTGTTCTCAATCTATATACCAAGAAGCAAACAAGACCACATAATAGATCTTCAAAATACTCAGGTGATTTTGCAAGATTCCTGCTGAACAGTTTACACAAGAAAGAGAATTACTATGACAGAAACGATTGGCTCCTAGAACAAGTACAGAAGTGAGTCATATTACTTGCAATGATTTTTGGCAGAACTACCGTGTTAAGGATTTGTAGCGGCAGCGAGGTGGTGTAGTGTTAGCTCTTAACTCCATTTACAAAGAATCATCTCATAGATTATGAAGAAAATAAGCTTTCTGTCAACTACATCAACCATCCACATTAGGGAACATAAAGAACCATTAGCACTCACATTTTCGGACAGAACTTGGAAGTAGCAATCATCAATCAGATCTTTTAACAACACGGACAAATTATAAGGAAGGAGGCCCAACTACCTGGTGAGAGGGTGCAACAACGATGTAGGTCTTGGAGGTGATGGCGCGGTACTGGATAATGGATCTGACGGTGTGAAGGTGACAGCCACCCGTTTTTCAACCGAGTTTGCAACAAAATGGGTAACATGTGATATTTGGCCCTTAATTATATGAAACCTGCATCGGAAAGAAATACGAAATTTGAGACAAACTAATAAAATTCATTTTATAACAAGGAAAGAGGTAAACAATCTGTATCTATTTCTGTAAGCTGGCAAAGGTAATAGTGATATGTATGTACGATGGGCTAAATTTGATGCCCTCTACAATTATGGGACTGACAACAAAATGACATGATATTCATCACTACTACTTGAAAAGAGATTTATGTCGTTCATGGTTTGCATCGCTAGCACCTGTTGTGGTCAGTCCTGAACCTTATAATCAGATACAATGATACTAAGATCTGAAGCAACTCCCACGGTCTTATATTCTTAAAGTGACAAAAACATATTATACACCAAAATTGTTGCATAAATAAACATGATCATCATTATCCCAGATGTTCTGTACAAGGAAAGCAAAAACTATTCACGTATCCTGCTACTCCTGATCGAAGATTGTACCTCAGGTTTGCTGGCACAACCTCTCGTGTGCAGGTTCAGACTCACTTGCATCAGTACACTCAGATTCGTGAGCATCACTGTGCGCTGAGTTGTCCATCCATGTCTGATGAGAATGGCATCGCAGCACTGAGAACCGTACTAAGATACAAGTAGGCAGCAAGATGAGAGGCAAGTAGGGGACAAACCTGTCTTAGGGGGAGTAGGAGGCGGTGGACGCATCGTCGCGGTCGCCCGTGACCCTGGCTTAGGTCTCATCGCGGAGCCTCGAGTGCCGCTTCCAGATCGGCGGCCAGCGTCGCCGCCTAAGATGTTTAGGGCACGACGAGGGGATATTATCTAGCCCCGTTGCGGTGCCTGGGGGAGAGATCATCGCCGGACATGGAGAGAAGACAAAGATTGACGGAGGTCGATGCGGTTGGCCGAGATGTGTACGGGGAGAAGAAGGGATCGTGGGCGAGAGCGACAAGAAAAGGTCCACTGGTGGCCGGCCAAGGAGAGCCGATCCGGTCAACTCGAGGAGGGGTCAATGTGGAGGAGACAGCCAGAGTTGCCCGAAGCCATGGAGGCAACAGGCGCAAGCGGCAGCGCGTCAGAGATTGGGAAGAAGAAGAGGCGTCTGGAGGATAGAGAGAGGCGGTGGAGGATGGACGGGTTTAATTAGTAGTACTATCTTCGCGATGATGACGGATGAAACGGCGACATATTAGGTGACAATGGAACATCCGCGTGTGTCGACGAAGGTGACGAAGTAGTGGGAATCGGCAGAAAACAGAACACCTTCATATTTTGTAGATAGTAGAGATAGAGATGTCCTGTACAAATAAGCACCAACAATTAAAAAAATATCAATATTTTTGAGCATATCTAGAAGCAACTTGCATTCTACATACCTAATATAATGGAGCCTCGAAGCAAGGTCAAAAGATCGGTTAACTCTACAACCTTTATTGGATTGTCAATGTGTGACGCCGTGGTCATCCGGGTTTAAGTTGTACTAGATGGACAAGCGAGCTTCGCCTCGCTGGCTACACGGTGTTGTCGCACAGCGTGGTTGGTGCGATGCATTTGGTGGCGAGACACGTCATAGTTTGGTGTACGTGCAAATGCTATCGAAAGAATGCAGAACGGGTACACTACAGAAGGCAAAATCTAGAGTTTAGTTACAGAATTCATAGTAGACATGTCACAACGGAGTACAATTAGAAACTGCACAAATCGATAGGCATCGGTAGGGTGCTAGCCAATTTGACAATACATTTACGACACATAGCAACGACGGTGCCATTGTCATCGGACAGGAGTATAGAACAGTACTACTGTTTAGAAAACCAAAAATGATCACTCTGTTGATAGCTAGAGCTAAGAAATGATCCAGTTCATAAAGCCCACCACTCTGACATAGACTCATCCCTCAAAGTAACTAAAGATTTTCATGGAACAAAATATGACCTGGACGCACACGAAAATATGACCTGGACCCATAACTGAGATAGAACACATCAGGACGGATCTGAGAGGGCATGAGTCTAACTCAGCAAGGTTATCATGTCAAGTATTCTCACATCACATAACCGATGATTCCTTGGTGGATCCGGCTTAGGCCTCCAGGCTGTCCAGAGCTTCTCATCTAGCAGGCCTGGGCCACCTGGTACGTGTTCCGACACAACCACACATGACCACCCCGGGCTGCTAGATATCGCGTCCTGGCAATGTGTGTCAAGCGCCAGCAAGCGGGCCAGGAGCTTCGGGACGTGTTGCTTTCCCTTTTTATCCTACTACTGCTTTTCGACTAATTGGGGATAGAGTAGAGCATCAGTTGCAGATTGGTATTGGTCACTATGCACCGTACCGAAGATAGATTTTGCAAAAATAAAAATTTCTAACCACAAACTGTTTGAAGAATCAAATAATCTTAGATAGATAACATACTCCTTAGTCCATGTTCCTTTAAGTACCACAGCTGCTAGCAACAAAAATGAACAGAGAAATGCTTATTCTTTTAGCATGTTCCAAATTCAAAAATCCATAAGAAGATGATCATAGACTTTGACATTAATCCAATAATTCCCAAACAAAGATATACTATAGAAATGTTGGTTCTGATCTAACTTGCATAGACCATTATCTCAGATCATGCATAGAGCAAGGGCACAAATAAAGAACAGGACATCAAGAGGTGAGTGTGTGATTTGAACTCACCAGCAGCATCGATAGTATCCACTTCTGTACGTCCTCTTGCCAGGTGTAATCGAGACCACAACAGAACACAAATAGGACCAGCAACAAAGTATCCTAAAAAACCTAAGACCAGAAAAAAACTAAAGAAGGAAAAAACGCACACACCCAGGCCACCTGCAACCTCCAAACCACTGTCTTCAACGAACTCACCTACTGTTTACAGGGCCAGCGGCAAACCACATGAGACCATGGCATAGCCGCTGGTCCAAACACTCATGAATCCCAAGTCTTCGGGCATGGAAAACAAAACAAAATCTCCACAGAC
This sequence comes from Avena sativa, assembly GCA_916181665.1. Taxonomy (NCBI): domain Eukaryota; kingdom Viridiplantae; phylum Streptophyta; class Magnoliopsida; order Poales; family Poaceae; genus Avena; species Avena sativa. The sequence goes on along the minus strand of OV702285.1, from coordinate 10,169,641 downwards.
GCCGACGATCAAAACAACGACACAATGATCTAAGAAGCTAGCCAGACACCGATGCCATCCAAGCAAAAACAACCCTGCCACCATAGGTGCTCAGATGAGTACCCAAATCTATCATTGGGGACACTGACCTAAACACCACCAAGTCCAGCACTGAAATAGAACACATGTACAGCACCTCTGAAACATATGAAATCATGCACGAACCCGCACATGACACAATAGCTTCAGTAATAAAATAATATCTTAGTTCATTTTGATAGACTTGAACACCAACTCATACATCAACACGCGGATGCCATTGTTCGAATTTAGGACATACTTCTTTTTTCCAAGACATTTGTGCCAGATTTTCACGCTTACAAACATGAATACATCCCATTAAACATTAAAATCCTAACTTAAAAAAAGACAGACCATCTTCATGTTGTTTTGTTGTTATTTAGAGTTTTGAAAGTTTCGAGATAGTTGGATTTAAGAAAATAAAATCTCGGATGGTGGAAAGTCCATAAACAAAGGTTAAAGTGGGCATAAGAATTCAAATGTTGATTGTAATATACATAACTCTTACCTTTCCAGCCTATATTACTCCTGCTGTAATCACTGAATCAACATGTGCATAGGATACCGATAGGATATTAAGCGCAGTGATCCTATCAAATAATAGCAAATGGAGGTATATCATATTGCCATAGACATCACATGATGTTGAATAGGAAATTTATTGAGGCTAAACATAACCATTTAGCTTTAGCGTTCATATTACCCTGCATCTCCCAGGAAGTTCAGAAGATAACTAAAATCTAATAATAAGTTGGAAGATTGACAGAGAATAAAGTATGTAGACACCATGTTCTGTTGGTCAATAGTATTGTGATAGAATGCCAATATACTAAAATCACCAAGTGCATTGCAGCATAAGCCCTGGAGCTTGTATATTTATCCTCTGACGGTTCCTCTTATAGAACTTTCAAATGAGCAAGGCTTCTAAAATTCCATTATGAAAGATGTGTTTATTGTTCGAGGAATCTTTTAAACCAAACCATAGGTGCGGACATGAGTAAGCACTGAGCAATGACATTATGACACGAAAATTAACTTGAAAGAAAATATACACATGTAAGAATTAAAGTCCCACAGTTCCATATACAAATGTTAATGTGTAAGGGACATGACATTCAGCTAACTGCGGACCAGTTTTAGAAAGAGAGGTAACTTTAAATTTCGACTACAAACTTAATACTATGGTCTAATGTAGAAGAAGAGGGAGAACTTACTATGAAAATATGGGGATCGGCCTGGGCAAACCCATCATGATGATCAAAACCCGACCGATTCCACTCCTTGTTTCTTCTTACCAGCAGTATATCATGATGGAAACTTCTGCCTATTGAAACAAGGCTCGATGAAAAAATAAATGTATATTATCCAGATAAATCACCATGAAGTATCAATACTCTGCATAATATAAAGCAGCAAAGATGACACCTATTACCAGCGAAACATGCAACTACCGTGAAAAGATTGATTCAATAATCATAAGGTAGGATACTCACAATAAAATCCCTAGCTTCTTGCTCTTAATTTAATACTGCCTTTTGATCAAGCGTCAATCAAGGCCTAGCAACCGTAAACTTAACGGCAGCAGCAGTATTGGGTACCCATGGAAGTACAGCATCAGATCCAGCAGCAAAGTCTAGTATTTGAATGAAGCAACTCCGCGGTTGTCTCGAAGTTAGATGATAAGTAATCCCTTCTTAGTGCACCTTCAAGCATAGTTAACATCTGCAAAAAAATGACACTGCAAAACTCAGGTAGGCGAATACACACGCGTATTAAGGTTTCCATTGAGTTACTCTGACTTCAAAACATGGCAAAGTAGAAATTGCTAGGCAAACTGAAGTAATTTTGGCTGTTATACAGCCTATAATTGGTTCTTCTGCAGTGAAAGGGAAAAGCCAAGTTTCTCAAGCTTTCTGTTATTGAAGAATTGAATACACAAATTGCCCCCCGAACCATGCGATCCTAAACATCTTATTCAGATCAGTAATTTTGAACTACACAACTATTGAACTATGAATCAGTTTCGAATAGTTGCATTGCTCTTCGGAATACTATGAATCAGTAACTTCAAAGTGCCCAAACATAGTAAATTTCCCTCATTACAAACTTACAGCTCTTCCTCCATCGGCGGGATAGGAGATGTGTGGTAAGGTGGTCGGGGAAGCCGCCGACAACAGCACCTCGGGCAAGCGACCAACAGTTCTTCCTCCCCTCCGCCATTCCTGCGCATAGCGAGAGATTCTCGTGCCCGCGCCGCTTCCGCCGCCCGCGGCCGCAGCTGAGCGGAACCGTTGCATGACCTTGCTTGTTCTCGTCGGCCCCATGACCACACGTGGAGGTCCACCACCTTCCAGACCTTGGCTCGCTCGCCAACTTACCTCGGCTCTCTCGCCGCGGCTCGGCCGGCCACAAAGACGACCGCGAGCATGACCACCGGCCGGAGCGGATCCTGGCGCGTCACCTCCTCAGTGGGGTGCTCCACCCGGTCTGCAGGAGCGGCCAGGAGGTGGAGGAGGGGCACCAGAGTGGTGGCTGCCCGGACGACGGTGAGAGAGGGTTTCCGGAGCATCCGGTACGTGGGATAGGATAATAGGGTGGATTGACCGGGCTCTGGATTGGGATCATTGGCCAGTGGCCACAATAGGGTTCGTGTGTGGGGTTGGGTTTGGCCTTTAGGGAGGGGTTTTTTTTTTTAACCACCTTTTATTACTCCCTCCATTTTAGGGCTTAAGGCGTTCTCGTTTTGCGTGTTTTTTCTTTAACCAAGAATTACTCTAAATACGTAAAGAGTTTTGATATGAAACTAATATCACTAGAAAGTATTTTTCAATACGAATCCAACGGTACTAATTATGTACAATATAATCAAGATTTTATTGCTCAATTCTTTTGGTCAAACTTTGCTTTAAAAAGCGTGTGCGCCTTAAGCCTTGAAACGGAGGTAGTATTGATCAATCTTAACAGGAATATATAAACCAGGAGTTGGTTCTACTAGCCAAACTTAGCGACCAACAGTATCTAAAATTACACTAAGGCGTACATATTTTATATATGCAACTTAGATACGTACATCTTAGATATGCAGTAGGTTATATAAATATATCTTAGATATGTAATCCTTAGGTATGCAAAATTTGGGTATTATACACCCTGGGTATATACGAAATACACATATGGTGCGCGGACACCATGGTGCCCCATATGAGCTTCATATATATACACACACTTTTTCCTAGTTTGGCAACAAAGTTTTCGTAAAACTAAAGTATTATAAGACTACTAGTATTTACTTGTCTGGGCTAGCAATACATCAGTTTTAGAAAATCTTACAAAATTAATCTCTATGTATATGTATAATAAATTCAGGTTCCTTTGAAATTCTTATGTAAAGTTTTTTTTTTTGAAAACTCCTTGGAGCACGGGCTCACTATCGCCCTCCTCGGAGAATCACCTGGCTCAGGTACCATATGAGAACACCGGCCTTTTTTTTTTGAATAATAACAGAACACCGTCTTCTCACCGTTGCCGATAGTGATAGAAGTGGCGCAGTGGCTGATCTGGTCCTAGTCGGTCCCTGCCAAGAGGGAGTAGCGAAAGTACCTGTTGGAGATAAATTAGTCAAAAACATTTCTTTCTAGGATTTAGCACAACGAGATCTAGAAACGGGAAATTAAATTTAGCATAGTATTTGAAATGACCTAGCTAGCAAAGATACTATGTATAAATGGAAGAAAGCATGCATCATAAAACAATGTTATATGAGTATAATTGTTTGCAACCAAATTACCTTCCATGTGTAATTGGTCAATACGAAAAGCCCTAAAATACCTTCCACGTTCTGTCTGTGTTAGTACTCTATACAATGTACTTTCATAACTCACCTATTCAATTAATTCTAGGTACTTGAAAGTTGGAGCAACACGTTAGAAGAATCACACAGAGATATACAACTGAGACAAGTAAGACTATGCGCTGAGATTGGAATAGAGTGCACTGACTTCAACCCAGCGAAAAGGCCGGTTAGTACACAACATATAATCGATAGACTCCACGAAATGGAAAATACGGACGTTTATACTGAAGCTTCCGTGACTCGACCATTGACAATGGGGGCGAGTTCGCTCCCACAACATGGCAGAGTAAAACTTCTCAGAGCTTGCTTACATCTCTATTTTCTCTTTTGTCATTGGTCCTAGCCGGTTGTAAGGTAAATATTCGTTTGCTGTTGAACAGGTAGAAACTGCTTCAAGTGTGAAGAATCATGCTGTACTTAATGAACCCCGAGAGAAATGTTCTGAGGTGTGTCTCCCTAACGTTCTCTTAAAATCCTAACTAACTCCCTATTTCTTAAAAAAAAGTACTCTCTCTATTTTAAAATAAGTGATTTCACTTTGTCTAGATACATATGTATTTAGCATGTTTTAGTGTTAGATACACGTGTATCTAGACAAAATGAAGTCACTTATTTTGCAACGGAGGTACTAAGGCTAGTCATAGTCCAAAGACCATAGTTGGTATTATGCAAATGATATCACTGTATATCATATAACTCTATAATGGTTAGTATCATCTAGTAATATTATAATAGCATCACATTTAATTATTTGTAGAATGTCAATGCAATTGTATGTATGAGAGGTATTTGCTATTAAATTATCTAGTTTCATGTTTTATGATATTGTATCATATTCCGATACAACTAACACCTCTCTTCTTATTTATTATGTGTTACATCAGATTTTTCTTAAGGTGACATGCATGATACTTCTTATGATACTAACACTATGACTAGCCTTAAAGTTTAATCCACTGATCTACAAAAAGGGAAAATGATATACACCTGTTATTTTCACGGGTCTGATAATAATATGGGTTAATCAGATAGCCACCTACTACAGCAAACTATTTAACTTATTCGTTCACGTCAGTACACTAAAAGTTACACGGAGAAACAACTTATTTGTTTGCTTCCCATCATTATTGAGCAGGGGTAAACTTAGCATAACTTTTTTTTGTTACTATCAGGATTTCTTATTTTCTGGGTCATCAGTTTTCCTTTTGGATCGCACGATGTCAGGTATTCCTACTACATCTCATTTCATCAAGAAACCCATAATATATATACTACCGGTATGTTGAACACGTTCATATACTTCTGCGTTTAAATGTGTTGCCAGTAACTAGGCGATGGTAGTTTCAACAGAAGTGGTATCATGTAAATTTTGTATTGTTGTAAAATAACGTTTAGAATTCTTGCAACCAAGTAATGATAATATTTAATAAAAAAATTGTCAAAACATGTCAGTGCGTTATTTGGTATTGACAGTCTCCTCGCAATGGATTTAACCGTGAAAACAAATAATCGATAGGACATACACTTTTGAGAGATGCACGGTTTTTCAATATTAAAAAGAGCACTGGAGAAATAATATTTACCTGCTGGGCTCCCAACTATGTACATATAACACTTAAAAGTAGTAATCTTGTCTAGCCACTGAAATTATCTTAATTGCTTCTCAGATAGCTCGATGGGTCGTAAATTAAGACCGTCTCTTAGTCACTACCCAAACAGCCCTCTTCAAAACCCATCCACCATTAAAAAAGAAATCACCATGGCTTATCACATAAGTTTCTAATATTTGTAGGTAAATATTTTCTCTATCTCAAATTAATTATGTCTAGATACATGTACATCTAGACGGTTTTAATATCTAGATACATGCGTATCTAGACGAAGACGAGTCAATTAATTAAGACAGAGATAACTACTCGTATCGTACTCCATTTAAAGATAAGACGCTAGACTAGCATCTAGGCGTTTCTTTGCAGTGACACATCCAACGTCTTGTGGTTGGGTTGTATACTGACCGCACCACACCATCACCAGGCCCGGCAATCCCGGCACTGCGCAAGTGCAAGTGCAACCGGTGCAGTGGCAGAGGGCTCCGGATCGCCAGGCTCCTTACCCATGTATTTCCTTCGTTTGGAAATATAAGATGTTTTAGATTTATTAAATAGATATATCTAGACGTCTTCTAATATATATGTTCAAATGAATCTATGTATTAAAATATGTTTAGATACATCTACTTCACAAACCTAAAACATCTCATATTTCTAAACGGAGGAAATATGTTATTAGTATGTTAGCGCGCGTGTGAGCTTGGTGTAACGGATCCCGAGCTCCATGGAGCTCGGTAATTCAAACTTCAACACAAATTCAAATTTGAAGATTCAAAAAATAGGAGGGAAAATACCGGCATGTAGGCAATATTATACGCTACGTGCGTGCCAAAACATTTTGTAGAAATACATTGTATTTTGGTCTCAGCAAAAAAGTGAAATTTTCAGATCTCAGAAAATTTGACAAATTTGTCTTTTTTTCTGCGCCAAAAATACAGGGGGTTTTTAATTGAAACTTTGTAGATGTATAGTGCGGAACATTGGCTACATGCCAATACTTGTTTCAATTTTTTTTGAAGCTTTTTTAGAAAAACCCAAAATCGGCCCAAATTGGATTGAAGGAGAGGGATAACGAGCGCCGTGTTGCTCGCGCGCTGAGATGCGCAACCGTGTGTATGTTAGTGGAGTATATAGCTGAGGTCTTTCAATTTTTTCTTTGACCCACTCACAATCAGCCCACGACAGGCTTTGGAGAGCATCGACTCTATCGCATCGACTTCTCCTCTCTGCCTCCTCGTTCTTCATTGATCCTGTACTCAACCCAAATCACCGCCGAAGATGCAGCGCTCTCCCGTCGAGATTCCCAGCCGTTTGATGGAATTAATAGAGCAGGGGATCATGATTCATTCATTTCTAAGAAATTGCAACGGACAGTACAATCTCCTCCTATATATTCTTCTAGGTTCGTCTGTTCTTGTTCACCTGATTTGATTCTATTTGTTCTACACCTTTTTCTCATCATTCCCAATCCCCATAGGTTTGGGAGATACAATCATGAGTAGTTCTTGTCAATGTATCTTTCAAGAATTTAGACAGAACTATGTTAGATGTTGAAGTTGTTATTGCAATGTCAAACAACTTCTCTATTATTTGTCTTCCGGAGGCCTATTTTTGTGTGGCCCCCGACATGTCAGGGCCGGCCCTGACCATCACTCCTTCCCAACAAGCCCTTCGGTCGCTGCCTCCACTACAGTTGACTCTCATCGGGCTTCGCTCGACATCGCTGTTGTGTCCGGCCCTCACGTGATGCCACTCAAGCTTCTGGTGGCACTTGTTGTTTCTGCATGGTCCATGGCCAGATCTCGAGCATGCGTCCTCTAGGCCGACGAGGGAGAGGAGCGGAGCACCAAGCACCGAGATCATGTGACATCGTCCATAAATGCTTCTACAGCTGACAACGCCATGTTTCTTAACTCAAACCACCTTTTGCGTTGCAACATAATATAACAGTCTGTATGTTTATCGCAATTTAATTGCTCCCAAATCCCAAAATAAATCACTACATCACCCTAAAAAATAAGATGACAATTTTATCCATGGATTCGGATATCCACGGATATCCGACCCGGTGGGTAACGGTATAGAGGGATAATTACACCCACTGATTTCGTGGGGTGGATACCCGCTAACTCACGGGGTGGGCACACAGAGATTTTTTCCTATGGATACCAATCGATAACATGACACGTGGGGCCCACATTTTAGGGACATAGTTTGTTTTGCCCATTAGATGTGCTGGACACATTAAAAGGCCTAACCCGTCCTTCCCCAGCACAAAAGTCCCACCTAATCTAACTTGTTAACTCTAACATGATTTGCACGAGGCACCCCGCACGACCACACTCTTAGTTATGTTTGGCCCTTCCATTCCTGCAGAACCGCTACTAAAATGATGTTATACTATGCTGTTGTAAAACCATGGATATCCATGGATACCTGAGTATCCACTGTTTGGGGCGATATACACGCCCATGGATACCTTAGTGGGCGGGCTAGAGTGAGGCTGATGGGTCTGTTTCTGGATATAGTTTTGGTCTACCCACCTAAACCCGCCACATTACCATCCTTAAATAACGGTATGCGTATTACATAGAAATTGTGTGGTTCACTTTTTTTAAAAGAGAGTAAAACCATAGCCTTTGCATCAAAACTACAGGCTTTGCATCAAGTGATGCACATAGCCACTTATTAAAAGTCTAGCACCGGGAGTTTTTTATTAAAAGTCTAGCATACAGAGTTATTACAAGTTAAGGATCGCTTAAAGTTAATACAAAAATCAACCAGCAAAAAGTAAAAATAATATAACAACTAAACATCACATAGTCGATTAATATATTGCCGGTCAGCCCGACAAAAGATACCGTGTGCAACCGTCAGCTAGCCATAATATCTCGCTGCTCTAGCGGTGCTAGGAGTGCCCAAAGCTGCATCCAATGCACAATTATATGAATAACCTACTCCCTCTGGTCCATATTAACGTTCTCAACTTTATTTAGATTCGTATCTGGACAAAGTTGAGAACACTAATATGAACCGGAGGTAGTACAAAAAAGGTTAAATGTTTTCTTCTTTATAGAAACAACATCATTTATGCATCTCCATATTGATCAACATAAGGATGAAACGCCTATATGAGTTCTAACCTTGGAGTTTTTGTCAATTCCATTCAAACAATTTCCAAATATATTTGTGATATTAGTTGGAGGCGGAAGATCATAAGTAAAGTTGACTATACGCCATAGAATACAAGAAAAGGACATGCGATACATAAATGTTCAACGGACTCTTGTGCCCCGTGGAAGCAACATTTCGTACACACATCCCAATTCATTTTTGCTAAGTTATTTTTTATTAATAAAAATCTGTTATTAAGGATCCATATAAATATTTTATCTTCAGTGGGAATTTAAACTTTCATAAGTTTTTACGAAGAAAAGGTGTATCATCATTAATAACATCATTAATAAGGTATTTAAACATAGATTAAATTGAAAAAAATCCTGAGGCGGTTAGTTTCCACACAAATCTATCCGGTTCGTTAGATAATTGCACCATCATTAATCTTTGGCACGAGTGCATCCATGATGTACACTTATTGCCCGTTAGTACTTTTTTGAAACCAGTATTTAAAGGTACTTGAGATAAAACACTGTAGAACATTTCCAAATGCTACATTTATCCGTTGAACAATGTTATACAAAGATGGACATTACTGCTTTAAAGACGTCTCATCCATCCATAATCTTCCCAAAACCTTGTATTTGAGCCACACCGATTTTGAAATGACCTCTGATAAAGAAGTCGCCCTTCACCCGCATAAGTCCCTTCCAAAAGGGTGAATCGGTTGGTTTTGCTTGGACGTCAGATAGTGTCTTATGATCGAGATACTTATTGTGTAACGACTCCTGCCACATTACTTTCTTATTAGGCAATTTTAAAAGCCACTTGCTCAATAGTCACTTTATTTTTTAGTTCAAGTACCTCAATACCAAGGCCTCATTGATCTTTCGGTCTACAAATTATATTCCATTTCTTTAATCTATACATACATTTATTCTCACCACTTTGATAGAAAAAAACGAGACCTATAGAAGCCAAGTCGCTTCTTTACCCCTTTAATATCTCCAAGAAAGAAAGCATGGCCATAGATAAACTTGTTAGGATTACTTTGACATGAAAAATGAGACCTATAGAAGTCAAGTCACTTTTTTACCCCCTTTAGTATCTCCATGAAAGACAACATGAACATAGGTAAACTTGTTAGGAGAGATGGTCACATTATGATAGTAACTTGCCCTTTCAACAACCCAACCGCCCTTCAAAGCAAGTTTTTACTGGGTACCAATCTGAACTTTTATTTTTTTTGTAATGGATAGGTACTCCTAAGTACCTAAACAACAAGGAACCGGAATCACATCCAAAGATTTATTTGCACCGTTGTTCCTCATCTTTTGCCTTTCCAAAACAAAAAAAATCATGTTTGTGGAAATTAATTTTTAGATTTGAAAGTTGCTCAAAGATGTACAATATAAACTTCATATTCACGGCCTTTTGTAGGTCGTGTTCCATAATCATAATGATATCATCTGCTTATTGTAGAATCGAAACCCCTCCATCAGCACGATGTGGAATGAGGTCTCTAACTTGTCTATCCTCTTTCCTTGTCGCAATAAGGATAGCCAGTATATCTACAACAATATTAAAAAGCATAGAAGATAGTGGATCTCCCTAATTCATACCTTTTCTTGCTTGGAAGTAATGCTCCATGTCACCATTGACTTTTATTCCAATACTACCTTCCTACAAAATTGCTCATTAGTCCTGCACCACTCATGTGCTAATCCTTTTATGCGCAGTGTCTTCTAAAGGAAAGACCACTTAACTTTCTCATACGCCTTTCCAAAATCAGTTTTAAACAAAGCACCGTCCATTTTCTTCTAATGAAGCTCATGGATGGTCTCATGAAGAATGAAAAATCCTTCAAGAATGTGTCATCGAGGAATAAACAGCGATTATGTGGGTCTAATCACTTTAGGGGCAATCCCCATAATGTGATTAGTACCAAATTTAGTGAAATGCTTGAAGCTAACATTTAATAGGAAAATTGGTCTATATTGTTGTATTTGCACCATATGTTTTTAGTAGTAATATAATGATACCAAAGTTCAATTTAAACAGAGATAAATGCCACATATGCAATTAACTAAACAACGCCATCAAATATTCCTTGATTACATTCCAAAAAAATTGGTAGAACTTCGCCGGGAATCCATCTAGATGCGGAACTCTGCAGAACATGTGCTTCACATTTCACATAAAGTTTCACTAGACTTAGTCTTGTGTGTCCATTTTTCCTTCTTCTCGGGAAGAAGCAGCTGTGAGGAAGAAGAGTAGGGGAATACACTAGTAATACTTATCAGTGGCGTCATGTTAGTGTCTTAGCGACGTGCTAGAAACATGCAACTAAAGCCGATTCTGTCACACCGCTAGTCGGATATTTCCTACTCCATCCGTTCCAAAATATAAGATATTTTAATTTTTGTGAAACAAATATATCTAGACATCTTTTAGTGTCATCCTACGGAGTAAACTTATACACTAAAAGACGTCTAGAAACACTCGTTTCACAAAAACTAAAACATTTTTAATTATAGAACAGAGGAAGTACTAATGAATGGAGAAGCCAACAAAAGAAACCTGAGAGATTTGTGCGTCCAGTAGCCTATGGAGAAATGTCCATCAACGGCTAGGTGACGCATCAACTTAAAAAGAGAGAGAGAGGAGGAGGAGGAAAAGTGAGAATGTTATCTTTTTTTTGGAAATGGGCGACTTTATTACTCCATGTAATTTTTATACCCGGCCTCTGCATAACTAGGATGCATATAGCCGAACAATCCATATGACTAAGGGCATCACCTATGTATAAGGTGAACCTTTGCGATAAGATGGGACCCACACAGCTTATGAAAATGGCTACAATGTATAAGGTCAAGTTCACCATAAGCTGGGACCCACATGTTTGTTAAAAGTACACATAAGTAAGAGAGAGAGGAGAGAGTAAAATGATTGTTTATTGCTTGTGGACAACCCATAAGCTTGTAGGTCCCTCTTAAGGAAAATCTCTTAAAGTAAACCTCCACTATGTATATGGTAGCCTTATAGACTACTTTTTGGCTTGTGGATAGTATGGACTACATAGTGGATGCCCTAATAGGAAAAATACGAAAACAAGAGTACATAATGCACACTCAACACAAGCGACGACGACTACGGTAGATCGATCCGTAAATCACGCGGCCATCCATGTCGGGAAAAAATATTCCTCGCCGCATCCTCCAATCTCCTACACCCCTCCGCAAACAAGTCTCGAAACTCCGTGTGTTGGGGAGTAGTCCATCATCGGAGAATAGCCGTAGTACGATAAATAACCTCCTGTGGAGAAGACACAGTATTGTTAAAAATCTTGTCATTTCCACATAGCCAGAGCGACCAAATAATGTCAAGCGCTACCACCCTAAATAAAGTCAAGCGCTACCACCCTAAATAAAGTCATGTATATATCCTCAATCCCATGCAGACAGTTACCAAATATATTGGCTAACGAACATGGGCGAGGCTACTTGGATGATTGACCATATAGTCCGAGAAAAATCTGCATTAGAAGAATAAATGCCGAATTGTCTCATCATGACGATAAAGAACGCATTATTTGTTTCCATGCCAATTCCATTTAACAAGATTGTATTTTGTGCGAATAACCCCTTTATGAAGATACCAAGCGAATATCTTTGTTCTCAGGGGTATTTTTAACTTCCAAATTATATTATTATCATTGACCGAAATATCAGGTTGGATCAAGGCTCTTTTCATTGAATATACTGAAAATTTACTACTATCTAGTAATTTTCATTTGAACTCGTCCACACCATCCGATAACTGTATTGTGAATAATCATAATAAAAGATTGTTCCAAGATAACATTCTTGGACCTATGAGGCACATTCTGAAAGACACATTAGGGGGAGTAGACTCCATTACAGTAGAAAGAGTGTCCCCTTTGTGTCTGACAATCACATATAAAGCTGGATATTGTTCGCGAAGAGAAGTTTGGCCTAGCTACTTATCTTCCCAGAATCTAATCTGTGATCCATCCTTAATAATAAATATACCAAAACGGAAGAAATGTTTTTTGGACGCCATTAGTTCAGCCAAAAAATGTGAATACCGAGTTTTCAAACCACTTGAGACACAATTTTAGAACCAACATATTTTCTCCATAGAATGGTTTGCTAGACCCCATCTTCTGTAAGGAGTTTGAACATCCATTTACTCAGGAGTGCGATGTTCTTGACTTGCAAATCATGTATGCCAAGTCCACCGTATTCTTTCGGGCGGCAAACCATATTCCATCGAACCAGTTGATATTTCTTTTTTTTTCACTATCCCCTTGCCAAAAAAATCCTGATCAGAAATAATCCACTTTTTTCAAGACACCTTTTGTTAACTGGAAAAATGAGATCATATACACTACCATATTGGTGAGTACTGAATTTATGAGTACAAGTCTTCCCCAAGGGATAGCAATTTACCTTTTCAACTATTAAGGCGTTTCTGAAGTCTTTACTCAACGAGTTTCAATTCAACAAGTGTGAGACGCCAATAGTGTATCGGTATTCCTAGGTAGTTGATCGGAAATTTCCCTTGACCGCAGCTGAAAAGTGTAGCATATAGATGGGCCACATTTTGAGCCTCACCAAAACAATACAACTCACTTTAATGGAAATCAATTTTCAAACCTGATAGTTGTTCGAATACTAATAGAATTAACTTCAGATTCTTAGCTTTTTTCAGATCATGTTTCATAAATAGAATTGTGTCGTCAGTGTATTGAAGAATCGAAAGTCCACCATCAACAAGGTGTGGGAAAAATCCTTAAATTTTGCCAAAAGAATCTTGATCGGAAATAATCCACTTTTTGAGAATGTCATCTGATGCTCTAGCCTGTTGGTATGTGATGAGCTAATAGGAAAAGGGTGAACGCAGACGACCTAGAGTCCTTTGTGGAAGCCAAGTTAGGGCATCTCTAGCAGGCCAACCTTGGTGACACAAATCGTTTGATTTGGTCTGGATGGGTCGGTCTGTGGACAGAATTTGGCTCGGGGTCCGGCCTTCTAGGGCAGTGCCCACAACGGCGTGACCCATTCCATTCTCCGTGCCTTTCCCGCCATTGTTTCCCTCCGTGAATGGTGATTTCCCGCGATGTCTGGTGATCTCTCGCCGCTTCTAGCGAGTTCCCACCACCGGCTATAAAGGACGACCACGGTGGAACGCTCACACACCAAAACACCCACATGCCTAGCCGCCACATTCCCTCCACCCGGGCACGCAACCCCGACGGAGGAGTGCTGACGATTACTCCTCCCATCCCGCGGGCGTGCGCCACGCCCCCGCCGAGGAGGAGGAGGACAATGACGAATATCTCGCTGACTTCGACCAGTCGAGGGAGGTGCCAATCAATCATCTGGCGCTCCCGGAGGCCCGAGGCCGGTCCCTCTCGGAGGCCGACAGGTTACCAAACAGCGGTTAACCGCATCACCAACCAACCCTTTAGTTGGGATGTCCTCAACAATGTCATGTTTTCGTAGCACCTCTGGCAACAAGAATAGGACTTGGCCAACACGGAGTTCCTGGAGGCAGTGCGCGCCAACTCCAATGACGCGGCATTGCACAACCGAGCAAAGAAAGAGCTCGACACGCAGAGAGCGATCTACAACTCCCTCGAAGAGGAGGAGTGGGGTCTCGTTGCCCCGCAGCGCCCGGGCGACTTGAAAACCTTCCACTCCTGCTATGGCATCTGAGGACCGTAGCCAGCACAGTTTAGCTCGTTGTTTTTGTTAAATCTCTTATAAATACGTCTAGATTTGAATGGATTTTTTTTGCCAACGATTGATTCATAGATCAATTACATATTTGGTCCTCCACGAAGTCGACTAAGGAGATTATGGTTGCAAACTCCGGTGTCGCCTACTCGTCGTCGCCCTGAGAGAGGTCGTTAAAAGGTAATTGGCATGGGTATGACTTATCAAGTTGCCATAATTGGTATGCCTGGTACTTATCTAAACTAAGGTCCACAAGGCCTACCAGAAATAAAGAGTCATTGAGCATCCGAAGCTCAAGAACCAGACGTGATGATCAAGGGAGAAGCCTAAAGCTGTAAACCGACATAATCATAGATTTGTACTAAAATTTTAATCCAACCCGTACAGAACTCTAGGACTCAGCCTCTCATAAAAGGTCTGGAAGGAGCTGTTGGAGATATGCTATATGGGTATCATCATAGCATGTCTCTTATCCGAATAACCCGGATGGCCCACAGTTGGTAGCAAGGCCCATGGCCTGCTGGACGGTCCAGTTAGATGGATCCAGAAGGGAGGCCCATGCCGGATAAAGGGAGACTATGGAAGAGTCACCGATATACCCGGAGACTTGGAGTGCAAGACACGTTAAACTAGTTATATATCGTGTAGGACTCTATAACCTATCCGGCTAGGACTTTGCCTGTAACCCTAGGATCTGGCGACTATATAAGCCGGACCTATGGGAGCCTTTAGGGCAAGACACAACTCATACCGTGCACAGCGAACCAATCCCTGTAACTCGGCGTATTGCCATTATAGTGATTTATAGCAGGAGTAGGATTCTGCCACAGTCGTGGGATCTGAACCTAGGTAAGCTATGTTACCTCGTACCCGCCAACCTTCCGTCTTACCCCACGTCTCTAAACACGCACTGTGAGGACCCCTCCATGGCGTACTCATCGGCAATACCACGACAGTTGGCGCCCACCGTGGGGCAAGAGACGCTTCAGGCTGTACAACGGGCGAGGTCCAAGCTCTTCGCGGGAATCGACGAAACCGTAGCCATCGGCCGGGTTCTCTTCTCCGGCAACGTTGCGATTGTCCCTACCGACGAGTTCTGGATCCCAGCGAAGACGAACCCCACCCGCTGCTCGATTGTCCCAATCGGGGACATTCACTTCTTCATCGGCAAAACTGACTCGGGCACTAGTTCCCTGAAAGTCGGAGGAGCGTCAAGACCCGCACGGACCGCCTACGGGAAGGATACATTCGCGGAAGGATCGAAGCCAGATCTCTCTTTGGAGTTTGCCGGCAAAGATCGGAAAAATTCAAGGCCCACCCAAACCGCCCCTGTGTAGGATATAATGGTGGAAGATCGTTGCAAGTCCGCCGGTTTCGCCCGTGCGTCTGGACAACAGAGATCCAAGTTCGTCGGTGTGGTGACTATCTTCGATTTGGCGCGTTGCGTTCAGAGAGAGGGTGAAACCCCCGCGATTACCTAGCCAGGTGGCTCCGTATACGGGCTGACCTGGAGCACTACCCCAATGATGATGACATGTATCACTTTATGGAAGGACTGGACCACGGTACACTTCTCCAACATACTTTAAGGCGGATGCAAGTTTCGAGACGCCTCGCTTTCGAAGGCATGGTGAACACCGTCAGCAACTTCGCGGCCACGGATGCAAAAGCTCAGGCAGCGCTCGCGGTCCTACCTGGCGCCCCTCCGCCTCAGCCATCGCCGCCACTGCCTCCGGTCGTCGCCACTGCGGCCGCACCACCGCCCATCATCGACGTACCCGGAGCCTTGGAGTGCAAGACACGTTAAACTAGTTATATATCGTGTAGGACTCTGTAACCTATCCGGCTAGGACTTTGCCTGTAACCCTAGGATCTGGCGACTATATAAGCCGGACCTATGGGAGCCTTTAGGGCAAGACACAACTCATACCATGCACAGCGAACCAATCCCTGTAACTCGGCGTATTGCCATTATAGTGATTTATAGCAGGAGTAGGATTCCGCCACAGTTGTGGGATATGAACCTGGGTAAGCTGTGTTACCTCGTACTCGCCAACCTTCCGCCTTACCCCATGTCTCTAAACACACAATGTGAGGACCCCTCCATAGTGTACTCGTCGGCAATACCACGACAGGAGCCGACGGGGAGGGTACTATTTTCTAGTCATAAAAATCCGTTGTAAACTAGATTGCATCTGGCAACTCGGCGAATTTGTACTCCCCATCAATAAAGATTGGACAAGAAGGAGCAGGGTTTCCTCTACGAGGGCCTAAATCCGGTTAAATCACATTTCTTGTTTGTCCGATAAGCCGACGAAATCACTAGCGCTCTCTCTTCTCTAAAATCCAAGTCCATAACAATGGGCATTGTCGAGGTCATTCTCGTCAATTGGCGTCGTATGTGGGAGTCACACCCGATAGAAAAGATTTTCCTCCTACGAAGTCGGCATAAAAACAAAGCTACAAGAAAAGCAACTATGAGCCTACGTTCAAATGCAGACATTCGAATGTTGCCTCGGGGCTACTCCTATCGGGAGCACTGGTCGTGCACCCGAAAGGAAAAGCAAATATCCTCCAACGGAGTCGGCAAAAGAATAACTTTGAATCTACCCAAGTGAAGCTCTAACTATTACTCCCATCGGGAGTATCCGATGAAAATTTTAACATTATTTCAACAAAGTGTGAACCTTAGTAATTCCAGCAGCGAAACAAGGCGGTCGATAAAAACTTCAAGTTCTCAAACCGTGTCTGCTGCGATAACATGTCTGAATGCTGTGTTTATAACACGAAGATAAGACGCAGGGATCCATCATGTGGGCCTTGTAACCACACACGAATGCGCTCTGCTAAAAATTTATTGAATTACAGTTCGCCTACTCGATAGAAACTTCAGATACGCTACTTATGAATGTTAGAAATGTCTTGAAGACTCAACCCGAATCTACAATTCAAGTGGATCCTTGGGGGATACTTACATGGGTATGAATTATCAGTTTGCCATAATTGATATAGCTGATACGTATCTAAACTAAGGCCCACAAGGCCTACCAGAAACAAAGAGTCATAGTAACATCCGAAGCCTAGGAACCATATGTGATGATCAAGGAAGCCTAAATCTGTAGACCAATTTATTCATAGAGTTGTACTCAAATTGTAATCCGACCCATACAGGACTCTAGGACCCACCCTCATAAAAGGGTTGGGAATTGCCAAAGGGGAGGGTGCCATTTTCCTGTCATAACAATCCGCTGTAAGCTAGATTGTATCTGTCAACTCGATGACTTTGTACTCCCATCAATAAAGACCGGACAAGCAGAAACAGAGTTTCCTCTACGAGGGTCTGAATCCGCGTAAATCACCTTCCCTGATTATCTGATAAGCTGACAAAATCACCAACGCTCTCTCTTCCCTAAAACCCAAGTCCATAACAATGGGCATTGGCGAGGTCACTCCTTGTCAGTAGCGGTGGCACCGTGGGTGGAGGTGGATGTCGGAGCCATGGGTAGTTCCCCGCGGCAGTGTGCTCCATGACGGCGGCTATCGTATGGTCCGACATGCTCCACCAGATCCTACACCCGGCAATGTTGTTGTTCGTCGGCGGAGGGACGTCGCCTTCGTATCTAGCGAGCTCCCTCTCCCGGCATTGGGGAAGAACTGGGTCGTGTGCCAAGGTTTACGGGATCCAACCGTGCATCCGATGGCTGCACCATCGTGAACCGCACAATGTGCTCATGTTTGATGGCCACCAGCAGCTCCGCACCTTGGGCCACCAGTGGGATGGGGATGCCGCCGACGCTCAACACCCATCCGCTGGGGTAGAAGCTGCCAGGAGGTGCCGGGTAGTGCGCTTCGTATAGGGCGTGCACCTCCCAAAGTGGAGCCAGCGGGGTCCCCGCTGGTGTGCATGGCTGTGGGAGCTTCAGATCAAGGAGCGATATGCCCATGGTAGAATGCTGGAAAAAAAACGACCAACATATAGGCAACGCGAGGGCGGGGAAGGACGGGAAATGGCGGGAAATGCGTGGGAACTGTCTCGAGCAAAAGTGACGCATGCAGCGAAGAGGCTTCGCAGGCGGTCAGCGAAGGCAGCATACAAGGTCATCTGACCATTGTGTGACACTTACACTCGGGCCCCATCGACCGACGCCGGGACACATGCTCTGTCCGCCCGCTTTTGCTCAGGCGCATCGGCCACCCAAATTTGGTGGACGGATGGGTCACGTCAAACGGGTCGATCCGGATGGGTCATGCCGTTGGAGGTTGGACCGTGAGGTAGAACATTTTCCATTAAGAAATGTCAATCAGCCGGTTGAGGTAGCACATTTTCCATGAAGAAATGCAATGATGAAGGCTTTAGCGAAATTAAGATGAACCGGTACGGTGGCCCTCGCAAATGCGAGGGCAACATCTGAATATGTCTAAAAACTTATATTTTTATATAAAATATACTCGAAGGGTAGAATTAATATTGTTCTGTAGTCACCATAAACATCATGTTAAATAAAAGATCACTTGTACTGGAGATATCTTTAATCATCTCCAATTGGAGAATGATTATATGTGTCTTTTGTACCTGGTGATTTAGATCAATACATATAATTAATATTATACGGCAAGATCTTTGTGATGTTACTTCAGTGTGAGTTTAGCTATTATTCTCGCTAATTTTTGAATTATTTTGAGTCAACAAAACATATATGTTGATGTCTAAATAGAAAATATAATATTAAGTAGTCATAATATATTTAAAATAGACATATCAGATTAATAGCCAGATTACGTTATTCATGATTAAGAATACATATATGTTTATGTTTTTTTTATAGTAAGGCTCCAGAGATCAAAAGGTTAGTGAAAAAACTGTTAGTTGTGCTAGCTAGCTGAAAACAAATCACTACAATGAAAATCCTGTTACATTTCTCTATTTTTTGGTTCATCATATGTGTTCTAATATGATAATTATGGTTTTCTATGAACATGTATGGTGATGAAATTTTAATGAGAAATCAATAGCTAGCATAACACATTGAGAACATTATGATGTACATCCTCTTAATTTAAGGGATAATATGGAGATTCTTTCTTGACTAAATTTATACCATCTATTTGGGAGACGAAGAGAGCATTTTGTTAGTTCCAAATGAGCATAAAGGACATGGTGTTAGTATTCTTCCCCTCCAAAAATGTAATGCACTCAACATTTATCCATATAAGTTTAGGTTGCACCATTTATCCATATTTGGAACAACCGTTTAGCCACCTTTATGCGCCTCATGTGACTTGCCTCTGTTTCTTACTTATTGAATAGAACATAGACACAAAAGTTATGTTATGTACGGTTTCATATTAACCTTCTTCTACTTCCTCTGATCCAAGTTAATTGACTCAAGTTTGTCTAGATTCGGGTGCATCTAGCACTAAAACATGTTTAGATACATCCAAATCTAGACAAATCTAAGGCAAGTAATTTGGACCGGAGGAGTAAATGAAGTGAATAACTGATGTATTGCTTTTTTAAAAAATAAATAATATTTACAAATTGTGTATATTTTTGCATTTTATAATAAAATTAAGTAGTAGCATGGTTGTCTTAGCATACTGATTCATGTATACATAAATATCAGTTCTATAGCTTGATAAACATGTATTTTCTGTGCCATATTCTTACTCTTGTACGTAGTCAGCCGGGCAATCTAATCGACCAAAACAAAAAAAAACATTGACGTGCGTACTTTTTTTTCATTTTTTGTGCCTCTTGTAAGTATCTAGCGGTGAAACATGCTTATATTTTCATTGACGGTCTACTATGCATGTAGAGCCTAGTCTGAAAATATAAGAAGAAAATGTGGGCAGGCTATCCTTTTGTGCGGGCATGCTCCATATGACCACGTGTACTGACCCATGGGACATCAGAGTAACTAAAAACTAATATATGTAAATTAAATGGACGAAGTTATTGGAAAATAAAATATTTTCCGGTTCTAAATTGATTGATTCAACTGTATCTAAAAACGTATGTTCTAAACACTAAAATACATCCAGATACATGCGTACATAAATAAAGTTAAATCAATTATTTTAGGACTGATGGAGTAGATACGAGTAGTTTTCTCTAGTTGGTAAACTTAGAAAACAATCTAAATCCTAATCTCTCTAGCAGTCACCTGAATAGTTGGATTATTATCCTAGAAAGCACAGTTTTTTCTATCATCTAGAAGGTGACTTTTTCTGAGAGAAGGCTACGGGTTTGATCTCTTCTTTTCATACTCCGTATTGAAATTTCTCTCAAACTGGAACTACTCAAACTCCCTTTCAACTCCAACACGTACAGATTCCATGAAAGAAGTTGCACCCGTACGGGTGGCTGACTCGAACCCCGCGGGTTCCATCAACCGGATTTGCACCACATAGACTGCGTCAAAACCGGACGTGTAGACTCAGATTAGGTAGACGTAGTTACTTAACTTTTAGGCCCCGTTTGGAAGCTCCGTTTTTCTAAAGTATTCTCGTAATACTTCAGTTTTTGAAAATAATAAAGTATGGAATACTTCAATGTGTTTGGTTGTGAGGAATACCGTGGTTTCGGAAACTGAAGTATTGTTAAAAGTGCAGTTTTTTTGACGTATAATAAACTTCACCCCCGACCTCTTTTTTCCTAAACGGAGAAACGCGTTCTCTTCGTGCTCCTCGGAAAACGGATCTGCTCTCCCGTCGTGTTCGCATGTGGCGCCCGCAGCGATATCTTCTTCTTCAGCCATGGAAAAAGCAAGCTCATCATCACGAAAAGAAGGTCCGTTCTGCTATGTTCCTGTGGAGATCTATGGCATAATATTTTTTTCAACTTGATCGCACTATTACTGACATCTAAGGCATCATCTTCTTGCTGTGAACCCCTCCGATTCCCACTGGCGGCAGCATCTGCGTAAGGTGCATGCGTGAATCCAGCCCAAATTCACTGTAGATCTGTCCTAAACTATCTTTCCTAGTTTTATGCATGCAACCAGCTGTCGATCTAATGAGCCGTATCCTAACAGGAAATGTACCTACCGTTCCTAGTTTTAGGCATGCAATCAGCTGCTATGTTACCTCATATATATTCATCTATGCCTTACCGATTGTCCTAGTACACAGGTTTCAGTTAGGATCAAACGGGATCATGCATGCAGCCATAACAATCGGTCAAACCAACAATGCAACGTTACTTCCCAAACGCCTTCGAGCTTTTACCAAAGTCGAGCTTTTGCCAACATAATAAAGTATTGTGAAACTGAAGTATTCATTATCCATGCACCGAAATACTTCAGTTTTAGAATACTACGGTTTAGAAAAAGTAGAACTCCCAAACGGAGCCTTAGTCTACATTAAACATGTCAGACTCGATTACATAGTTACATAACTTTTAGTCTACTATTAAATCCTAGCCATAGATTTAAGATCCAACTAACAAAATAATTTGAATGATGTGGCTTAACATGGTGTCTCGAAACACACTCTTATATTGCTTTAGTATATAATAGATAATAGATAGATGCTGCAACCGCGAGACGATGATGAAAACGAGTTGTTCATAATTTTTTTAACACGATGAGAATATGCGAGTGTTTTTTCTAAGCACAGCTCTAGTTTTCCGTTGACATCATTTCCAAATATGTTAATAAAGGAAATAAATTATAAAATTATCTTTGAAAGGCACTCGTCTTTCTCGTGTCGGTGGGAGGAAACCCTAACCGCGTCACCAACACCCCTACTCATCCCTCCCCTACCTCTTTTTGTCGCTAGAGGGCGCATCCGGTCAAAGCCCGGTGGAGCATTCTCGTCCCCTAGCACGCACGGACCAGCGAGGGTCGATGCCTCTTGGCTTGGGCGTGGTGCGGCCATCGGGCGCCATGACGTGGCGGATCTCCAGTGTGGTGAGGCCGCCGGGTCTCTGGCATGCGGCGACATGTTGGTGCAGCGCCGACGCGGCAGACGGTATCGGTGGTATGCGTTCTGGATGACGGAGACTATGGCCTTCGTTCTCTGAGCGGCAAAGGAGGTGGATGGCGCGAGCTGCGGAGATCGCTTGTCGCCTTCGGCGGAGGTGCCCGTAGTCTGTGTGGTGGCGGGATACATGCTCGAGTTGGGCCTGTGGGGCTCGTCTCGGTTGCGAGTTGGGCGTGGCTGCCGGTGAATACTGAGTTCTAGTGGGCAATGGTGGCGTCTATGCGTCGTTATATTTTTAAGTCATCGTCGTCGCAGCCATCGTCTACTCTCTCGGGCTGTGCTCTAGGGAAACCCTAGACATAGGTCTCCTGAATCAGAAGATGACAGTGCTTTCGGTACCACGTACTCTCCCTCCTGGGAGCATCATATTTGGAGTAGGTGATGGATGGAGTAGGCAGGAGGTGGGGCGATGTTGCATCTACCGCGACAACTTCGAGTCTTGGTAGCTGTGCGCATCAGAGTCTCACAAGCTAACTCGTTAACTGGGCTTAGCCGGGTGAATGAATTTTTCTCTCTAAAATATAGTAGAGTGTTAGGTTGGTAAAGTCAGACTGTTTTTTTTTAACTGAACATCATACATTTGGTTAATATCTATTCTTGTACTAATATGCTCCACGTCTTATGTTCCTCAGTGCTCACACCCGAGGCGGTACACGTGGCTGTGACAAAGATTGGTTCTATTTTAGAAAATAAAGCCGTGGCCGTGATCATAGCTAAGCTATGTCAAAAGGTTGAAAATCTGAATGAATTTCCAAAGAAGCTTGAGAAAATAAGGAATTATCTGACAACCATCAGCGCTCTTATAAGTCAACAAATAGGGTCGACGGCCAGAGGCACCAAGAGTTGGATTAAGCATGTCCGCAAGGTGTGTCACCGTGTTGAAGACGCATTGGATAAATACTCGTACCATGTTGTTAAAATTCAAGGCGAGAGTGCTAGGTCCTCGATTGGTTCTTGCACCAAATACTATGCCAAAGTTTTCTGTGAAATTGTGGATGAGGTAGCTGAGGTGGAGGAGGAGATCCAGAAGGTGTTGCAGTTGTTGCAGGCCTCTATATTATTTGTCCCAAACCAACTCATTGACGTGGAAAGGCTACGAAGAGTTGTTACCAGCTGGGACTTTGTCAAAGATGATGAAGATCTAATGGGAACTGAAGACAACAGGTTATCGCTGACCAGATGGCTGCACTCGGATTGCCAGAACGGTGAAGCAGTGATCACTGTGTGTGGTATGGGTGGATTAGGCAAAACTGCCCTGGTTTCTCAAGTGTACGAGCGGGAGAGAAGGAGGTTTGATGCTCATGCATGGATCGATGTGTCCAAGAACAAGTATCCGGTCGAGGTGTTGAGGACGCTATTGTCGAAAATAGGGTACACGGACCATGCACCGTCAGCATATATGGAGGCCCATTACTTGAGCAAATTAGTAAAGGCAGACCTAGAGAGTAGGAAGTGTCTGATTGTATTTGATGATGTATGGGACATTGGTATATACCATGAAATGCGTGAGGCATTCCAGAATCTGCGAGAAAGTCGAATTATCATCACCACACGAAACAAGAATGTGGCAGCGTTAGCTCCCCCAACTCGTCAGCTTGAACTCCAGCCTCTGGGGAAGGCTGATGCATTCCAGCTCTTCTGCAGAAGGGCATTGTGTAGCAGCAAGTGCCCCGGAAGCCTTGAGAAGATAGCCAACTCTATAGTCGATATGTGTGGAGGACTGCCTGCAGCCATATTATCTGTTGGTGGCATGCTGTCGTCAAAGCGGGAGACACAGCATGCCTGGACTGAAATATACAGTCAGCTTCGGAGTGAGCTGGCAAAAAATGACAATGTTCAGGCAATTCTGTATGTAAGCTACTGTGACTTACCAGGAGATATAAGGAACTGTTTTCTGTATTGCAGTCTGTTCGCTGAGGCACACCCTATTCCCCGGGAAAGCCTTGTGCGGCTTTGGGCGGCTGAAGGATTTGCAGTTGGAGAAGGACAAATAACACCAGAGGATGTGGCTGAAGAAAACCTGATGGAGCTCATCCGCAGGAATATGCTGCAAGTTGTAGAAACTGATGAGCTTGGCAACGTTCGTACCTGCAAGATGCATGGCATCGTGCGTGACCTGGCTCTTTCTGTAGCAAAAGAGGAGATGTTTGGTTCGGCAAATGATTCTGGCACGATGCTATTCATGGATAAAGAAACTCGCCGCCTATCAACATGTGAATGGGAAGACAAGGGTACGTGTAGAGTTAAATTTCCTCGTCTTCGTACCATAGTATCACCTGCAACAACAATTTTCTCCTCAAGTGGCATGCTATCGTCAATTCTGTCAGATTCCAGATACCTCACTGTTCTTGAGCTACAAGATTCTGGAATCACTGAAGTGCCGACATCCATCGGGAATTTGTTTAACCTACAGTACATCGGTTTAAGGCGAACTAGAATCAAGTCAATCCCAGAGTCTATCGAGAAGCTTTCTAACCTCCAGACTCTGGACATCAAGCAAACCAATATAGAGAAGCTCCCAATAGGGGTTTCAAAGGTCAGGAAGCTAAGACACCTTCTAGCAGATAGAATTGAGAATGAGAACAAGTCAGAGTTCAGATACTTCGTTGCAGTACAAGCACCCATAGAACTGTCCAACTTGGAAGAACTGCAGACCCTCGAGACTGTGCAAGCTAGCAAGGACTTGACCGAGCAGCTGAAGAAGCTAACTAAACTACGAAGCGTGTGGATTGACAACATAACTTCTCGTGACTGCGCAGATCTTTTTGCTACATTGTCAAACATGCCACTTCTTTCAAGCTTGCTGCTTTGTGCAAGTGATGAAAATGAGAGTCTTCGCTTCGAAACCCTCCGACCGACTTTCACAAGGCTACAAAGGTTGATTATCAGAGGTCGTTGCACCAATGGGACACTGCACTGTCCGGTTTTTCAAGGTCGTCATGGCAGATATCTCAAGTACCTAGCTCTCAGCTGGTGCGAATTTAGCGAAGATCCTCTACTGCAGCTCGCTCCGTGTGTTCCAAACCTCACATACCTGAGCCTTAACAGAGTGCATACTACGGACACCTTGGTCATTTCTGCAGGGTGTTTTCCAGTACTGAAGATCCTCGTCTTGAAGCACATGCCGGGCGTCAACCAGCTAAAGATAGAACATAGTGCCCTTCCGCGCATCCAAGGCTTGTACATCATGTGGCTGTATAAGATAGATCAGGTACCTGCAGGTATTGAATCCCTTCAGACCCTGAAGAAGCTCTGGATGCTCGGTTTACACAGGGACTTTAAAACTCACTGGGAAGAGAAGGGAATGCACCAGAAGATGCAGCATGTTCCAGAGCTTCGGGTCTAAGAGTGGCAGGAAGTTTACTATATAGTTGTGTAGTAATATCGATATTCACTGCCACTGCAGACAGCTACTCCATTGATAAAATTTTCGTTAATCAGTTTGGTTTGATGGAGATTAAGCCTTCTAATAGGCTGTTCACTTGGTTGAACAATCCACAGAACTTGGTTATGACTTATGACGGCTATTGATAAATTTTTTGTTTCGACATGCTGGGATGCTCATTTCCCCACGACCCAGGTCCAAGCTCTAGCTACGAATGGGAGTGATCACACACCACTTTGCATTAACTTTGGGGATAATTCACCAATTGTGCATAAACCTTTTCGTTTTGAAAAATGGTGGTTGCGTATCCTTCTCATCCCTTCCTTCGCGACCAGCCACTTCCAGCCCTTCACTGAGCTTGCCATTTGCCTCGCCGCGGCTAACGACGCCGTAGAAGCGACGGTCACGGTCACGGCCACGACCGTCTCGATCGTACAGTCCTTGCTTGACGGTGAGCACGACGCAGCGGCTGCTGTCTGTAAATGTTTGGCTGTGAACGGTACTTGGCCTCGTACCAAATACGTGTTAATATATAGACAAAGAGTTTACAGGAGGGGCCACACGACATACACACGCGTATGCGCGAGCTAAGAGAGAAAGGGAGAAAACCCTAATACATACGGTAGCGGTCATTGCCACCACCATCAGCACGGGTGCGAGAGTCATCACGGCGCCAGGGGCCATCACGGCGATCGCGGGAGCTGCCTCCTCCTCCTCCTCGCTGACCCTGATAACCACGGTCATTGCGACCACGGCCATCACATGGGGTGAAGCCACGCTCGGAGCCACGGAGAGCAAGATTGGCCGAGGAGGTGAACCCTTCCTCGGCGGCAGGCCCAACGCCATTGCGCATGTCGTAGGAGGTGAGATGCCCGAAGAACTCGTCAAGCGTGATGTCGGGGTTGCCGTTGACGTTGGTGATGAGAGAGTTGTAGTGGTCCTTGTCCAGGCCGCTCAACATGTGCCCGATGAGCTCGTCTTCCTCGAGGGGCTTGCCAGTAGCAGCAAGTTCAGAGGCCAGCCCCTTCATCTTGGTGTAGTACTATTCTGCAGTCAAGGTGAGCTTCTTTGTATCGTTGAGCATGGCCATAAGATGTTGGACCTTGGAGCGAGCAGCTGTGGTGAACATCTTTTCAATCTTGGACCATGCCACGGTGGTGGTTTCCGTGCTGAGGACATGGGACAAAAAACGCAGAAGACGCAGAACCTGCTGATCCCGTGCGATCCACGAGACATAGCTGGCGTTCTCCGCCTTGGTTTTCTTCCTGGTATCGTCTTGAGACTCGATCTCCTCAGGCGGTGCAACATTCGTGCCATCGAGAAGCCCCACGACACGGGTACCACGAAAGGCAGGGAGCACCAAGGCCTTCCATGTGAGGTGGTTTCTGCGGGTGAGTTGTTGGGCTGGGGGAGCACCGAGCGATGCGGCCAGAGCCGAGGTTGATGACGAGGAGCTCATGGCAGCAAGCAATCTTGATGTCGTGTAGATCTTGAAGGCGGCGGTTGTTGGACAGCGGCGGCGGCAAATGTGTTGTGGCGGCGGCGACTACGAGGTAGCGGCGGCGGTAGATGTGTTGTGTATAGGGTTGTAGGTTTTTTATTGGCTGTAGGCGGCGGCTGTTGGACAGCAGCGGCGACAGGGGGTGTCTATGGTGTATGTTGTGTGGCGGCGGCTCGGCAGGTAGATCTTGGAAGAGACCCGCTCTGATACCATGTTAATGTTTGGCTGAAAACGGTATTTGGCCTCGTACCGGATACATGTTAATATATAGGCAAAGAGTTTACAGGAGGGGCCACATGACATACACACGCGTATACGCGAGCTAAGAGAGAAAGGGAGAAAACCCTAATACATCATCTAACACTGTCA
Source organism: Avena sativa (assembly GCA_916181665.1). NCBI lineage: Eukaryota > Viridiplantae > Streptophyta > Magnoliopsida > Poales > Poaceae > Avena > Avena sativa. The sequence goes on along the minus strand of OV702285.1, from coordinate 10,142,001 downwards.
AGATAGCGACCTACCCGTTCCCAACGGTGGAGGGCATTCCGAGTGGCGTGGAGAACTTTGGCAAGGCCGCCACGCCAGACGAGTCGTCGCGCCACTGCCATAGACGAGTCCCTGATGCGCCCCGTGCAGGAAACACTCGTCCGGGAGCAGTCTCCGGACGCGGTCGTCGCCGACATGTTGTTCACCTGGAATGGCGGCATCGTGTGCCATACATCGCGTTCGGTGTCTTTGGCGCTGTCAGGGACTCGGCCCATCGGCACGGCCCAAGGAGCGGCACACGGTGACTCAAGCCTAACAAGAGAAATGACCGAGGGACTTAAAGGCGTAGCTGGGGAACGGCATCGATAATCATCATTGTAATAGCAATCACGCTATCTCTCCTTCCTGCTCTTCTCTTTGCTCCCCTTGAACTCTGAATTCTGACCAGATCAGTTTCTGTGGCGGTATGAATTAACGTAATCCAGACTATTTGGGTGTGTTGCCACTAGTTAGGATCGTCACAGGTGCCTTCTCGATGATGCTGGCCATGCGTCACCTCGCGGACATCGCCCCTGCCGCCGTCGTGACGGTCCCTCGGTTTCCCGACCCACCCATACGGATCCCGAGGAGGGAGCTTCCGGAGTTCTTGAGGAGACAGGAGTACTCACACAGTGACTCGTGCCGTTCGCTTCTAGCTGGGTGCTTTGGCTTCGCCATGAACACATCATCGGAGCTGGAGAAGAAGTATTGCGAGATGTACATGACGCCACCACTACTAAAAAAATGAAAAAGTACATCGGACACACCAAATAAGAGGCGACAAGTCGCCCTATTCACTAGTGGAAAAAGGACATATAGTTCCGGTTTGTAAGGACCTTTAGTCCTGGTTTTGCACCCGGGACTGCGAAATCGAGACTAAAGACTCCTATCTCTAGTCCCGGTTTGTTACAACCCGAAACTAGAGGGCCACCTCATGGTCATTTTTGTAGCGGGGGGACGAATGACCTTTAGTCCCGGGTCGTAATACGGCCTCTGGACTAAAGATTTTTTTCAATTTTTTAAATTTTTTTCGAATTTTTTCTTAAATTTTTGAATTGTTTGACTCGTAATCCTCTCACTTGGAACATTTTTAGCACTAAGTATATTTAATCTTAGGTCAAATTACACTTGTGGTCAAACTTTCGGCTCGGTCACCCATCCTAGCACGCTTAACTTCTCTGTTCCATCGGGATGTTCTTGCCCGAAGCCATTTGTATCTTGTTGTCAACACTACCATATCAATCCTATTAGCTCATATCAATATGCCATACATCTCTATTTTTTAAATTATAAACAACTATTTTAGTAAACAACAATAAATAAGTAATAATAATATTTTAATCCAATGAAAGTAAAAAACTAAATAAAATAATATTTTATTCATTTTTTGCCATTTATTCATTTAATATGGCACAAAAAATATCTTTAAATCTGTAAATTGAAATTTGACAAATAATATATCCATAATTATAAGAAAAATGTGAGGAATCCAAATATGGAATAAATAAAATTGCAAAAAATTAACTTTTTAAATAACTTTTTTTCCTATTCGAATTTTAAAAATCTAAAATAATCCAAAACGTTCTAAGGCACTTGAAATCGAACTCATAATTCTTTTCCGCACATTTTGATAGGTTGTATATTTTTTCCGACATCGTATGCAAAAATTATAGTCATTTTAAGTTTTTCTGCCGCGGCCCGCACCCCTTTAGTCCCGGGCCGTATCACGACCTGGGAGTAAAGGTCCAAACGACCCGGGACTAGAATTTTTCCGGGCTCCTAGCCACCGAAAACGCTATGAACCAGGACTAGTGTTCATACTAGTCCCGGCCCGTAATAAATCGGGACTAGTGTTAGCCTCCGGACCGAACCGAAAGACCCTTTTTCAACTAGTAATTTTTGCGTAGCTTTTGAGCGCCATGGAATTGGAATTGCCTGCTCATTGGTGCGAAAACACGCGCACGCGGGGGTGGCGGGCTAGCCGAGCCAATTTCTTGGCATCAATCCAAACGACTACCAACAAATCAAGGACAAGAGAATATTTGCAATCTAGACACGCCCTAAGCACCTAACTTGCATGGACAAATGTCGACGCATGTCTTAACTTTGACCAAAACATATCCGAACCAAGATTCTGCAACTAAGTTTTTTTTACACCAGAAATCTGTGTTCTAGCTGGAAACAAGCTAAAATGGGTTCATATTGCCTAAATCGCTGCATACGCTTGTGTACTCTCTTTGCAGGGCTGGAGTGGTTTTTTATATTGCTTAAATCATTGTTGCATGGACTGATATGCTAGTTTGTTGTACTCTCTTTAGTTTTTTGGTTGGAGATGAGACATTTTTGTATTAGATATGTGTCCTTTTGTTGTCCTCTTTACTTTGTCTTATAAATTATTTATACTATGAAATGTATATGTGAAATAGTTTCTCTACTATTGCAAGAATGGATATTGCATATGCATTATCTACATAATTATTTCATTGCATATCTCTCTTCTACTATATCAATGAATGCAAGCCTCTTTCCTAGTTTCAAAAAAAATTATTTCATTGCATAGAGTACCATACTTAACTAAAAACAACTCTATGTAAAGTAGAATACTATTGGAATTATAGCAGTGATGAAAAACTAATCCGAACACAAAATCCATGATCCTGGTAGCTCTAATTTGGCATAAAAATTTGTGTAAGGATAGTACAAGATGCAATCTCGTCTTCCAACACAAAAAATGCACTGCATCGTCTCAAGTTAGATCATGAAGACACCATCATTAGTAGAGATCGAGATCATAATCGTGTGTCCTCAGTGAAGGACCTTCTCCAACTCAACGTTATTTCCAAGAACTCGTATGAGAACATTATAGTTGGTGTTTCTCTCCCATAACTCTGTGCTTTCACCCGTTATGAGGGTGAAGCCTAATCTATTATTTGTTATCTGCAATATCTGAAATTGAGATTTGGTTTGCGTGTCTATCTAAAATCATGGATTGGATGGATGACCCGATCTTTTTTGACATATATTTGATCTGGTTAATGGTATCATGCATGATAGTTGTGCCTTGCGGCATCGTCCGCGAAGAAGTCGCTAATCCATGGTCAAACCTCAGCTATTATATCTCGCTTCCACTAAGATGCATCACTAGGAATTTTTTAACAGATGGATATGTTTGGATATGCTAGCTGTAGAGGCAGGTTGCATGTATTATGTATCACTCAATGCGATACTATATCGTTTATTATCAAAATTTTGCCTTCTCTGTCTCCAATGATTAGTCATTTTATCTTCATGCACATGGATGATGGATGGCTTTTTCGGCAGGCGCAATCCATTTTTAGTAAGCATCTACATATACTACAGCTACCCTACATAACTATCTCCATCTTTTTATGAGGAGACTCTTTCTCTTAATTTGTCAGCTACCTAAATCACATGGTCACATATTGGTATCTATACCTATCGCCCTACATCTCTCCTTTTTTTGGTTGCTATATATGTTCGCCTCTTTCCTGGTAGAGAACCACATCACCTCGGTAGAACCATAGAGCAAAATTGAACATAAAACATATAGGAGATGACTTCTTAGAGAAGATACTTCGGAAGATTAACATGTCCATAGAGGAGAAGTATTTCATCATATTTTATTGATGAGTGCAATTCTGTGTGTTGTAGTTTAAGATAGGTATGTGAGGCATTAGGAATGCAAAAGCGGCAACACTGGCAACTCTTGGAGTCATGCTATTGTTTGGACATGAGCAGTTACAGCGTCGGACGAACTCGGTGCGAGTTTATAACGCTTGGGGATTATAGTCAGGGTATGGTACAGTCACAGGTGGTGTGTCTCTGTCTGGCATTGAGTTATGCTACATCTGCGAATGGGTTATAAAAAAATCATACAGACAGAGGACTCAAGGCAGTGGAGAGTAGTAAGTGCACCACAATTTAAGGAAGGGAAAAAATCAGTCCAAACAGAAGGCTCTTTGTCAGTCCGTAAGCCTATTCCGTAGGATGAATCTAACCTATTCTGTTAAAGCTCGAAGTTGTCAACTGTTATCATCCATCCGATTGAATCAAACGGCTCCTAGCTAACAGAAGCTCATTGTTGTCTTCACTTAATGGATTATCACTACCATCATCATCAATCTAAGGGCACTCTATGAATTACTATTCTGGGATTGAGGATCAGGACGAAAAGACTAATTATCCTATTGCTTCATCTCTTTCAATTGTAATAGCTGGATATATAGCCAAGGATCCTAGGCAATTGTTGCCATCATTTTTAACTTTGGCCTGAACCCTCTGGGGAGGGGCCAGTCTCTGTATTCCTTTAATAAGGCTTGAACCCAGTTGATCATCCCTCTGAATTCAGTAACACAATTGGTTCTTGTCTGAATATTTGTGAGTTGTTCTTTGATCGTTTGAATCCATAGCTTCAACCTAAACCTATCAAGTGATATTGGAACCAGTCGGTTATTGGAGGCGTTTGGATCTAGAACACCTCTATTGTTTCTGATCCCAAGTGCATACACGGTAGGAAGATGGATTGCTGCAGAATAGAACAACTCTTTGATATTCCCTCTGATCCATATTACTTGTCTTTGAAATGGATGTATCTAGCACTAAAATAAGTCTAGATACATTCATTTTAGTGACAAGTAATATGGATCGGAGGAAGTATTTAAATTCTAGTTGAAGGCCTGGTCGGTGCACTACCCAGAGGTGAGGCGGCACTGGCAGTGGAGTTGAACGATGACAGGGATTGAAGATCTGTGTAAGCCTCCAACTTGCAGTAAGAAAAGGCTCCAATTTTTTTTGGTTCATCTTTTCGGTAACCTTAGTTAGTTAACTATGACTATGTAAAGTCCCTTACTGATCGCTATGGCACTACAATGCACGAAATTACCTGATTCCCCCACTCTTGAGTTCCGATCTCTTCAGATATATGTCAAAAACTGTAGCAGGAGCGAGAAGATGACCGGAAGGTGTTCTTGTTGTTCAATCAGACTATTTAGGCTAATTTCATGAGCATCCAGGGAAAGTTTGTTACTTACGGCAGCTTAATTTTAAGAAGATGTATGATAAAGTTCAATGTCCTTTTCTACAACAAGTGCTGTGTATGAAGTTTTTGACCCGAAGTGGTGCAACTAGATAGACCACTTTGTCAGTCATGACATAGGACATTATTTCCAGAGAAAGAAAGGTTCCAGACATGTATACCCTCTATCACCAATTATTTCAATATAGTGAACTGACAATGTTAGCAATTTTAATAGCAAGAGAGAAAGAAGCAATTCTAATAGAAAGAGTGAAAGAAGATGGAGATGTTGATCGAGAGGTCGCCAAGATGACCCACGGTCCCGTGAGGGCAGAGGAGTTTCGCACGGGGTCCTCGTACGACGCCGCGTACAACATCGAAAACCCAATGCTATCGCAAGGTTTCTGGCACGACGCTTGGTTACGACAGCCAACACCCAAAACGAGGTACATGTAGCATCGTCAAAAATCACCTCGACATCCAAAAATCACAGAGAAAAAATCAGCGCGACTTATAGCTGAGTCACCTTCAGTTAATTTCACAGTTGTCACGTCTACACTTTCGCAAATATTTCATGGCCGACTCATGTCCATCACATGGCATTAATCCCGATAGACCTAGTCACCAACTTAATCCGGGTACCTGTCAACACTTGTTTAGATTATGAAAAATGTTCAAATTTGTAAATATTTAGATTTATAAATGTTTACGTTAAAAAAATTCATATGTTGAAAAAATCTGATTTCCAAATATGTTCATATTTGAGATTTATTCGTATATCATAAAATTTTAAATATGAAAAATATTTATATTTAAATATATTAAAATTTGAAATTATTCATATTTAAGAAAAATAAAATATCAAAGAAAAATAGAAAATAAAACCTGCTCTAAAGAATCATAACAACAAGACCACCATAAGAACCGCAAAAAAAAAAGTCTAAAGAAACGAAAAAGGTAAACAAAAAGAATGTGGAAAACCACTCAAAATTACAACCTCCCATAGAGGAGTAGGATTCCAACATGTTGTGTAATTTAGAGTTCGAGAGAAAGTTTGTGTGTTATCAGCTTAAGATGGGTACATGAGGCGTTAGGAATTTGCAATTGGAAGCTGCAGGGGGCTGATATTATCTCTGTCATTTTTTCACGTCTGATGAAAAAGACCAAGAATTAATGAATCTAGTGGAAAAGTCGCTAACTCACCATACCCGATCGAGGCTGAATACTAGGGAAGAAAGAGTGGAGCCAGACCGATAATGTGCCAGCTAGCGAGCAGATGATCATGGTTTTTCTTTTCATGCGTGCAAGCAATGAGATTCGTGTCCAAATCACCATATGGAGAGATCGGTATGTCAATGTCGGAGTGGCTTCTTGTGGAGCTAGCACGACCTGATCGATCCAATCTCGCTCGCTGTTTAACTTAATTGGGATCTATCTCGCCAAGGACCTCAGTTGCTGCGACCAATCCGCCGGTTGTTGTATGCATGGATTCTTCCGATCTCACATCCATTGGTGATTGTTGTAACTACTGATGACGATCATCATCTGGATCAACTTTTCATGACATTTGAACCTCGCTCTGATGATGACCAAGGCTGCCGCGCTGCTTCCAGTCCTACCGGCACACACCTACAAGGTCAGGTCTAGACATGTACAAATTATCCACCTCGGAGTCATCGCCACCAGCTCAGCAGACACAACCGCCACCGCCACCAGCTCGGAGGCAACGTACAACAGAGTACACATACGTTTTCTAGACAGACATATAATTTGGTTGGGATATATACTAGTTTTGTATGGGGTTACATTAGTATTAATTAGAAGGGGTATCGAACGATCTGTCGTCCTTGTGTTTGAGTTTGCCTGAGTTTTATATGAGTTTGGGGAGAGGGGGTTGTACTGTAGCAAGCCTCGTGACCTAAATCTTCTAACACCAAACCCCCAACATGTGAAGACTGAATGAGATCCACCACTCCATGGAAGTAAGGACGAGACGCACTGGCCAACACGAAGTGGATGAGGAGGCAAATATAGCTTATCTTTATCCCGCACAACGCCGTTATAGCGACCATAATAATATCGATGGTACATATGCTATAGGTAGCTATCTCCGTATTTTCTTTTATGACAACATATTTTCTCTTAATTTATCAGTTATATGTAGCATTCTTTTATGACAACTCAGGATTTAACATTCTTTAAATTTAAAATATTTTCTGTACAAATTTCTGGCTATGAATTCCGACGATAGTCCCGGCAATTAATGTCTCTAGTGAGCGTCCCGGCGATGTCGGTTTTTGCTACACTAATACAAATTTTGCGCTACAATTGTTCTTCAGTTTTACTATATTAGCATAATTTGTATGCTATGAAATTTCCGGCGAGTCTCCGCGAGAGTTTCCGGCCATGTTTGACGATGAAATCGGTTTGCTACATTACAACAGATTTTTGCTACGATGTCTCCGGCGAGGTATGCGCCTATGCGGTAAAGTCACCAAATAAGATAGTCCTTTTTTTATTTTTAGACTAACCTTTTTTATTACAACTAGAAGGGCACTTAGCTAGTACTTAACTAAACCAGATAAACTTCTAAACGATCTTTGATAAGCTCCTGCATGTACATAATACTCAATATATTATCCATTTGAAATTAGGATTTTCTCAAGCACAATTCTTCAAATTTATCGACCCATTGCAACGCAAGGCACATAGCTATTACTTAGCTAAAAACATCTCAACATAAATTAGAATGCTTGGGGAATTATAGAAGTCATAGAAAAATCAATACAATAGAAAAATCCATTAAAAAAAACGCCAGGATCAACAAGGGTGCTTACCAATCCTAGCACGAAACCTTATACTTACCCATAATGATCCTAGCTAGCTCTATCATACTATTTTTCTAGTTGCTCTAGTCCAGTGTAGAAATTGGCGTAAGGATAGTACCTGATGTGATCTCTTTTTCCAACATATCTGCACTCCATCGACTCAAGTTGGATGGTAAAGAGACGGGCACCGGCATTAGTAGACATAAAAATCATATTTGTATCCTCAATGAAATGTTGGTCCTTCTCTCCCATAACTCCATGCGCATGCTTTCTCTCGACGCAATGGCGAGGCCAAGTCTATTTTCCATTGTCTGCAATATCTGAAAATGATACTCCGGTCGGCGGACGTCGTCTCTCGGTTTTTCGATCACATCTAGGCAGCAATGGCTTTGAAGATCTAACCCAATTATGGAACCATCATCCAACTCCCAGTAAAGTGCATTCTGAACTAGGATGCTTGGCCTGAACGCTCTTATCCCCTTTGGAATGGCTGTTGTTGGAACCATGCTTCTCCAAGTTCCATACTCGGACTCAAAGATATAAGCACATGCACGTCTACCGAGATCATCTCGCAGCAGGACAATCTTGAAAGGGCTCGAGTAGCAATCGCCGTGCACGTGGCCCGCTTCGCCGGCGGCATCACAGAGCACCGAGGCGTTCCGGCAACGAAGTCGGCGCTTCTTGGGGAACCATTCTAGAAAGGCCACACGACGCTGACGGTTGGTGAGGGGGTCCCATATGGTAACAGCGTCGCGTGCCGAGGTGACGAGGATGACTAGGCCATGACGGACGCCATGGAAGCCTCCTAAGGCATCGCAACGTCGTGGCATGCAGAAGCGTGCGGCGGGGATGCGGTCGGGTGGATCCAGAGTGGAGTCAAATGAGTACGTGGTGAGGTCTTTGTTCACAAAGAAGCCGATGAGCGGGGGCGTGCGGTGGTGAGCTCGGAATCTGTGGGGAAATTGAGGGTCGGAGATGATTCGGCGCCAGCGGGCACAGACTAGGGCAGCGCGGGGAAGAGACGATGGCCGTGGAGGAAGGCGTAGGAGGTCGTCCACCTCGAGCGGGCTCTCCGGTGGCGACATGGGATCGCTGGAGTTTTAATTGATTCCCGGTCAGGTGTGTGTAGATGCGATTTTGCTATGCTATGGAGTCTGCGGGAACAAAGTTTTATGGTGGACCCCCCTACGGGAACAAGTTGGAGATGAACTCCACACCCAAGAAACGCGTTTATACTCTGCAAAGAGTTAAATCCATGGTTAGTCACTGAACTTGCTTAGCAAAGTCAGTATAGTCACTGTATAATGGAAATACGAGTTTACGGACACTGAATGTTGGATTATTAGGCATAATTTTCATGATTAATTCTAGAATATAAATCATGACAAAACCAGCTACTAGCTCATGTAACTCAAACATACTAGATGTACTAAACAACAGGATGATCGGAAATTGGTATAAGGATAGTACATGATGTGATCGGAAATTGGTGTAAGGATAGTACATGATGTGTACTAAACCAGCTACTAGCTCATGTAACTCGAACATACTAGATGTACTAAACCAGCTACTAGCTCATGTAGCACGAAACCTTATACTTACCCATAATGATCCTAGCTAGCTCTATCATACTATTTTTCTAGTTGCTCTAGTCCAGTGTAGAAATTGGTGTAAGGATAGTACATGATGTGACCTCTTTTTCCAACATATCTACACTCCATGGACTCAAGTTGGATGGTAAAGAGACGGGCATCGGCATTAGTAGACATAAAAATCATATTTGTATCCTCAATGAAGTCCAAAACTACCGGCGATGATGCTCCCTGAGGAAGGACTTTTTCCAACAGAACTGTCTTCTCAAGCACCCATTCAACAACACCATGATAGTTGGTCCTTCTCTCCCATAACTCCATGCGCATGCTTTCTCTCGACACAATGGCGACGCCAAGTCTATTTTCTATTGTCCGCAATATCTGAAAATGATACTCCGGTCGGTGGACGTCGTCTCTCGGCTTCTCGATCACATCTAGGCAGCAATGGCTTTGAAGATCTAACCCAATTATGGAACCATCATCCAACTCCCAGTAAAGTGCATTCTGAACTAGGATGCTTGGCCTGAACGCTCTTATCCCCTTTGGAATGGCTGTTGTTGGAACCATGCTTCTCCAAGTTCCATACTTGGACTCAAAGACATAAGCGCACGCACGTCTACCGAGATCATCTCGCAGCAGGACAATCTTGAAAGGGCTCGAGTAGCAATCGCCGTGCACGTGGCCTGCTTCGCCGGCGGCGGCATCGCAGAGCACCGCGGCGTTCCGGCAACGAAGTCGGCGCTTCTTGGGGAACCATTCTGGAAAGGCCACACGACGCTGACGGTTGGTAAGGGGGTCCCATATGGTAACAGCGTCGCGTGCCGAGGTGACGAGGATGATTAGGCCATGACGGCCGCCATGGAAGCCTCCTAAGGCATCACAACGTCGTGGCATGCGGAAGCATGCGGCGGGGATGCGGTCGGGTGGATCCAGAGTGGAGTCAAATGAGTATGTAGTGAGGTCTTTTTCTACAAAGAAGCCGATGAGCGGGGGCGAGCGGTGGTGAGCTCGGAATCTGCGGGGAAATTGAGGGTCGGTGATGATTCGGCGCCAGCGGGCACAGACTAGGGCGGCGCGGGGGAGAGACGATGGCCGTGGAGGGAGGCGTAGGAGGATCTCCGCGAGGAGGTCGTCCACCTCGAGCGGGCTCTCCGGTGGCGACATGGGATCGCCGGAGTTTTGATTCAGGAGTCTGTGGGTACAAAGTTTTATGGTGGACATCCGACAGGAACAAGTTGGAGATGAACTCCAGACCCAAGAAAACGTGTTTATACTTTGCAAAATAGGAAGGTGCAGCCAATCCAATTTGACTCCCGATAGGACTGTTAATCGATGCTAAATCGGTTTTCGTCTTTTCCTCTTCCTCTCTACAGAAGGTTTCCAAGATCGACTTCCGTCTTTGCATCTCAAAAAAAAAAAAAACTCCCATGTCTTTGCGCAAATTTAGTGACCATGAATATCGTGATCATGGACCTACCACAATCACTCGGGTCCTCTCCAGCTACACCCACCGTGACGTTCTGAAGTTGGCTGACGTTTGAACAAATGCTACTCCACTAATATGGACCTAAAACATTTGTAAAGAAGATGTATCTAGACATGTTTTAGTGTATAGGTTTAAATGAATCTAGACACTAAAAGATGTCTAGATACATCTCATTCACAAACCTAAAACATTTTATATTTCCAAACGGAGGAAGTAGCCATTTTCATAATTTCCATATTTCGATTTCAAAGTATGTCCATCATTTTCAACCTTTGTGTCTGCAAAATTTCATCATAACAAAATCATTTGTACACTCGTACAGTATTACTTGTGTATACCTGATTATGCAAGTATGTTTCAATACTGAAGGAAACATATGGGACAATTCTACCAAGGACTCAGTGATTCAAGGACGTGATATATACGTATATTTGTGTTCAGTTTATGAATACTTTGGCTACTGTTCCAGGGCAAAAAAACAGGTTGATGATACCTTTGCTTACATCTCGTTATGGGCCTTATGGCGTTACTCTTTCAGTCTTGGTCTGGGGTACTTCATCTTAGCAACATAGCGAGGCATCTTTTATCACTAAACATTGTCTCCTCCGAGTCATTGAATATTTTAGAGAATGCCAAACATTCATAAGAATGGAACAAAAAGATTCAACAAGGAGCCATCTCTCCAAATCTTACTACATAGTAAACCATATTGCAAACCAGAGATTTGCAGCAGGCCATGTACATTACTTGCTCATCAAATATCTAAACCACTCATAAGGCTTCAGCTGACATAAGATACGAGCTCGGCCACAAACTCTTCTAGAACTTCATCGCGTATCATTTCAGCAATCTCTGTTCCGAACACACCAAGTTCAGGGTGATGGTCCAGTGGCAAAGGTTGGACACTATCCAAATCAAAAGGCTGATAGCTCCTACGCATGAGCAGCGCCGTTTGCCAGACGTTTTCAGCCAACTTTCTCCAATCTATTTCAGGCCAGGAGCTCATCATGATTTTTGAACACAAGCTGCTACCAGGAGCCGTCATGTCAGCTAAGATGGAGTTAACGAGATCAAAAAGAAGCTTCCGGTCCGACCTTGACCACAGGACCAGCTTGCTGTACTTGTTTTCCAGCCACAGGAAAACATCTGAGCTGAATTGCCACTCTTCTGGGTAGAATGGAGAGTCGCACGCGGTGCCAAGCATCTCCTGGACAAAAGTGCAGTCCCTGTCCTCCTCGTCCTTAAATATAGGTAGCTGCTCTTCCTTCACCTGGCAATCTGAAATGTCTGTATCGTTCCACTCATCGCTCGAGAATGCATCCAAATCATCTCTGCAGGCATCAACTTGGTCATCCATCTTCAGCATCTTAAGCTGTGCTCTAAGTCCTGCATATAGGAGAAGAAACGGAAATAGCACAAATAAGAATATGAATATAACTGTATTAATGGCAGTACAATTAAGTTTTGATATGCTTGCCTTGAATACCATCGTTGACACTCTTAAAAATTCCAGAATAAGCAGTCTCTTCTCCAGAACTATGCTGCGATGAAGCAGTTGGACTTGAGCATTCGCAACTTCCAGAGATTACAGAATGTGTGAACTTTACTGCTTGGTGATCAATATCAGCAATGCAACTCTCCATTAATTGGCTTGTCCCCTCCTGAACCCAAATGTTGTGGTTTGATAATGAGGAGGTAGCAATAGGTTCAATATTTAACATTTCATATCAGAGCATAAAATACTTGACAAACTAACATTGGCAACAGAATAAACAGCAAATTACATAATAATAGAACATTGTTGAGATGTATTGTGTACCTTCAATGCAATCTTGTCCTGATTATTAATTGTTATTTCTTGTTCTGGCTCTGATAATAATGTTGCTAGATTTTGCTCGGTCCACTCTATCTGACCTTCAAGATTGCGCACATTATCATGTGGAAGAACCAAATCAATTGCTTTATGGTCTTCAGTACGCGTAACATCAAGAGGATGCTCTATGTTGCTTGCCCTGGGCAGATCAGAAGTGCAGATGCTGTGTCTTGTTTTTTCTGAAGTTACATAAATTTCTTTCTCAGGCTGCATATTTTCCTTTCCAGCATGAAAGATAACTCGCCCAATTTTTTGCTTAGCTTTTCTGATTGGCGATCTCTTTCTGACATGTGCATTTCCAGAATCATCAGCAGGTGTATTCAATATATCTTTCAAAATTGGCAAGTTAGGGGAAGGCGCAGAACGCCTCCTGCCCTGTAACTTTGTAGCAGTGGTAGATGAGGTCGGTAGAGACTTGGACCTAGGAAAATTCCTTGGCATGCCACCTCTTGAATCATCTTCACAGTAAATCCCTGCCTTCCAACCATCTTTACTACTAATACCAACGGGGCTGGCCAGCATCTCTTGAGCAGTACTGCGACTGGTGTTTGGATCTGACAAAATCTTGTGGGTGTTTACTTTTGTTGCATCTCTATCAGTCAGTTCAAGCATTTCACCTAATGTTCTTGTATCTGCAGGAACTGAATTTTCTGCATTGGATAGGCAGGCCAACTGCCATCGTTCAGAGAGGTGTTTTCTGGCCTTTCTGCTCACTGATGATCCAGCAGAATGTGTGGATGAAGAAATTGACATAGTCTCATCATGAGAAGCAGAAGCTACCTTTTCCCTTTGACAGCCAACTGCAAGGTAGTGCTCATGCCCAGATGGTTTCCTTCTGCTACCACTTTTAGGTGTTTGTTTTCTAACCTTCTGTTCAGATATATCTCCTTCTCGTTCTAGAACTTGAACATTGCCAGGTGCTGTAAGATGTATGGTATCTTGCTTATACATGCTACGGCGAGGGGGCTTCAACCATTGTGTACCAGTGCACTGACCAAACTGAGATGTTTCTTGGCTTGATAGAATCGGCGACAAACTTTTCCTCGGAAGGTCTGGTTTAAGGACAACAATATGCGAGAGCTTCCGTGAACTCTTCCTCCCTTTTGGTGCCAAATGCTCCAGTGGCGCAACTGAAGTTTCTTTCAGATGCATACAAGAAAGAGAATCCTCGGACTCGCACTCAACTTCCATTCTGTGAAGGTTGTATTTTCCAGAATATTGCCCATCAGCACCATTATCTATATGAGGAGAGCCCTGCAAACCACTGTAACCAAAGATGTGCCCCGGGAACGCAGTACTGCTCTCCTGAAGGATTTCAAGGAAAACATCCTTTTTGGAGTAGAGTATCTCAAGAGCTTCACCAAACTCCTTAGAGTTCCTGTGGCCCTCGTCGGTGGAAAGGCGCTTTGCATCCAAGAACTTGCGCCTCACGAACTCAAGATCAGCATCATTGCTTCTCGGGCGTGTATTCTCCTGCAACGCACAGTTGCGAGCCGCCATGTTCTCCATATCGGTCACCTCAAAAACATCCTTCAACTCTGGCAGCTCGTCAGCACTGCTCCGACACGGCCTTTCCTCACATGAAACCCGGGCCACCTCTTGAACACCTCCGGATAATTTCAGCCGGTTATTGCTCTGGATGTCACTCTGGCACCGGTCAAGAACCTTCTTGGACCTCGGAACGGTGTCAAGACCCATCAGCCTAGCAACGATGCTGGGCGCGCAGTGAGTGAACTCCACCTCTTCTGCGGGTGTCTTTGCAGGAGCCAGATGTGGACTTGATGCGTTAGACAGACCCTGCGGAAGACAGGAAAGACACAAGACCGCAGCTTCAGCACGCCAACGATGGTTACACAGGAATGCGCACTTGTGGATAATCAGATTCTCTCCTTACCTCTTCCCAGTTCTCTTTCCCTCTGTGCGCTCCTGCCAGCGGCATCGCCTTCCTCGCCCTTTTGGAGCCTCTCTTGAACTCAAAAGTGAACTGCTCGAATGAATCATTGCAACCCGTCAGGACTCATGGTCAAGCGTATCATGAACATGGACCAGATTCAAATTTCAAAAGTAAAACAGGGACCATGTTCAAACTCAAAAGTAAAGCATATGATGAATCTAGCCTTATGAATCGGTTAACAGAATCGTCGCTCCCACAATGAAAGAGCACCAGCTCAAAAGAGAGTCCAGAGAGAGACAGAAGCGGTCTGCTCGATTAACAGAATCATCACCCTTTTGGAGCCTCTCTTGAACTCGAACGTGAACTGGCCGAATGAATCGTGTGAACATTGCAACCCGTCAGGACTCATGGTCAAGCATATCATGAACATGGACCAGATTCAAATTTCAAAAGTAGACCACGGACCATGTTAATTTTTTAATCATTTTTTATTACTAGAAAATCTTGGGCTAGGAATTTGAATCTGCAGCTTGAGCTATGGTAAATCTGGCCTTATGAATCGTTTAACAGAATCATCGATTCCACAATGCAAGATAAGAGCAGCAGCTTAAAAGGAGAGTTCAGAGAGAGAAGCGGGGGGCCGAAGGGGCTTACAGAGGATTCCTCCACGGAAGAAGACACCACCGGATCCTCCAGCACCGAGGCGGCGTCGCCCTTCGATTCCGGAGCCGCAGCCGTCGCTCGCGCTGCCCAATCGAAGAACAAGAGCGGAAACCCTCGATTAAATCGGGGAGAAATGGGGGGACGAACAGAAGCTGGGCGAGAAACTAGCCGTGGCGGCTCACCTCGGCGCGACAGGGGCCGGTGCTGAGGGCAGCGAGGAGGCTTCGCCGCTTCCGCCGCAGCTCCTCCTCCGCGCGATCCGGCGCCGCCGCCCAGCATCGCCTCGGCTGCTGCAGTGGCTCCTTCCGCTTTTTTCGCTCAAGACTTTTTGGGCTTCTCTCTCTGTGTTTCTCTGTCTCTCTCGGGAGGATTTGAACTGAGGCCGCCTCAGAGCTGGTGGGTCCCGCGCGGCCGGGCGGTGCGGTGTGCAGTGGATTGGCACGTCGTGCCGTACTCCATTACCTCGATGGATGCGGGCCACAGACAGGGAGTGTCCCCACCTGTCAGTGAAGAGTAGGGGGTGCTGTCAGTGTCAGGTCGGGGGACGGGGATTCGAGATGGGAGGGCATGGGTGTTCGTGTTTGAAAAGGTTGTGGGCACGAGGCGCGAAAGCCCAGGCCCACCACTCCTCTCGCGCATGCGCGTTCCAGCGAGAGCAACCAAGACAGAAAGGCCACGACACTCTGCATTTATTTATTTTCTTATTATTGTTTTCTGCCCCTGCGGACATAATTCGAGATAAATCTAGCATAGGCTCCGAAACTGTATCGGTTTCGCGTCTTAGAGCGTGTTTGGTAGGTCTGTCAGAAACCAGAAGATCTAAGCCGACTTCTTTTCAGCTTATGATTCCAGAGATGGATTTTGGTAGATTGTGGAGGAGAAGCTATGGTGGGGAGAAGCTGACAGAATCTGCTATCTTCTATTCTTTTTAGCTTCTAGGCATTTGGCTTGTTTGATGGGTTGAGCGGTGAAATGTCCGTAATGCCCCTAAATTTCATTTGTATGCTAGTTTTAAATACAAATGAGATAGAAATGAATACAGACAAATGAGATGATACCATACATTAATTTATTACATGCTGAAATAAATAAAAGTCTTTCTTAGTGATTCAACAATTACAATTAGAATACTTCTCAGACAACTAAACTTTCAGCAATTCCCTGTCGCGTCGCACGCATGACGTCATCGGAAGAAGATGAGGCGTTTCCCCCGACATAAGATGCACTATCCTCATGGATATATGAGCCTCGCTCAATTGTGTCGAAATGGTCATCATATAGTTTACTATCACGAATAAAGTTATGCAAACACATGCATGCAGTGATGATCTTTGACTGCGTCTCTTCATCCGGATAAAATGGTATAGAAAGAAGAATACGCCACTTCATCTTAAGAACACCAAATGCTCTTTCAATAGCATTTCGTAGAGATGAATGAAGATGGTTGAATTTCTCCTGCATGTTCTGTGGAGGCGCACCTTGGAAGTCAGGAATATGGTAGCGTTGCTCTTTGAATGGGGCAAGATAACCCGTTCTATTGGGATATCCAGAGTCGACAAGATAGTATTTTCCTAAGAGTAGCAAAAACATCAGAACATAACTATATACTATGAGAATAAATTATGTGTGCATAGTACGTATGCAAAAATATTACCGTGAGGAGGGTGTGGATAGTTGGCGAACCTAGGCCGAGCATCAGTCCATACACGATTATCATGAGCAGATGCGGGCCATCCAGGAACAGCAAATCTAAACCTGAGGTCAAAATCGCAAATTGCAAGGACGTTCTGACTTGTATAGCCTTTTCTATTAGTGTATCTTTGTTTGTCCTTCTCAGCAACTAAGACGGGAATATGTGTTCCATCAATTGCTCCAATAGCATTCTTGAAATGGGGCCAAAATCTTGGTTGTCTAATTTTTTCATGAACTTGGGTGAAAGTAGGATCATGGGGTCTAATGTAATCACCCGCCATACGGTCTACACAGTCTAACACCTCATGAAACTTCCTACTAACAGTAGAAACACTACGCTCGAAACGATCTGCAGCCTGACTATTGGACTCAGGTGCCCCCAACATTCATAGAAAGAGAGCTAGTGATTCTATACTCGACATCTGAGAGGTCGACTTTAGGCCATATTTAGCAACAAGAATTTCATGCAACATTCTGAAAACTGACCTCCTCATTCTAAAACACTTGTAGAATTTCTTTGCATCCTTCATCCTTTCCTCAACCCATTGTATCCCTGTCACCAAGGGCAGTCTTCTAGCTGCATAAGGTGCCTTTTCACCCTCTTCTGCAAGCGCAGCCGCAAGCATGTAGTACATGTCCAAATCATCATCATCCGAATCATCATCATCCGAATAATTCATCTGTACGTATAGAAAAAATATGTAAATCATTTATATTTAAGTACACAAAAATACTCAAGCAAATAAAACAATTGGGTCATACGTAGGTTCAAACAGACAAGTTACTAATAAATAAAATATAGCCATCCGAGATACAAGTTCAAAGTAAATAAAATATGTCTTCAGAGATACAAGCTCAAAGCAATTAAAATATAAAGAGACGCATCTCATCCTAAGCCAACTTCTTGTTATGCTGCTCCCATGTCATCCTAAGCCACTCAAGCCTCTGCTCCGGTGTAGCATCCTCCTCCAAGCAAATGAATACATCACGATACTCCTGTAGAATGAACAACTGTGTGGCATAGAAGTATTCTAACATCCCGGGCTTAGCTCCATCTTGAACGATTAATGCAACCATCCACCTAATCTCCTGCCGAGTAGAATCCTTCTTGTCCTCCTTTCTTTCAGGAGATGTCATAGAGTTCCTACTCTTCTCTTCCTCCATCAACCTCATCTTCTCCTTCTTCTCCTCCTTCTTTTCAATGAGCTCCATCACACGATCGAACCTCGAGGCACTCCCAGTGCCCGCCTTTGGTGTTGGTGTGGGGCTAGGTGAGTAAGGGCATCTTCGCTTGTTCTTTTTATCTTGTGCACGCAAAGGTGTAATATTAGTATCCTCGTCACCTTCACAACCTGAACCTTCAAGATCCTCAACATTGACAACATAGGTCTGAGAAGCAGTAGCCATAGTAGCTCGGTCATGAGATGATGGAGGCACCCTAGCAGTCGCATTTGTCACAACATTCTTGTCAAATATTGTCTTCAAGTCCTCCTCATCTTGTAGTGGGGCTATGCGAAACTTGGCTGCCTCTGGACACATCTGCATTCATAAAGAAACATCAATACAACATATAAGAAAAAACACATAAGCCAAACATATAAAAAGTGCCCACCAATATCATTACCTGTATCTCAAGTTCCCACCAACCGTCATCAGCATCAATGGTATGAGTGATAGGATCTCTTCCTAGACCTGATGCATGTTGAAGCAATCCCTTCCAAACAGTGTAATCTTTTTTCAGTGTGTCCCACCTATTTTTCAATTGACTCCAAACATAGTTTCTCTTCGTGCGCTTGTTGAAGTTTGTTGTCATATTGGCTTTACCATTGGCATTCAAAACATTAACCGGACAATTATGTTTATTTACTTCTTCGATGCACACGTCAAGAAATGCACGATGAGCTACCGCATCCCAATTTTCTTTCACAATTTTCACCTTGTCTTTCTACATACATACCATAATAATAGCAATGAAAGATTTTACACTGTTAGCTACTGCAAGAACAATAACAATGAAAGAACAGGCAGTCACACATGTTCATCTTTACCTACTGCTAGTCTTTTTTTCAAGTTTGCAATTAAAGGAGATCAATATAAGGTAAAACAACACAAATCTGGAATTACACTCATACCATAATTTGGTCCTACAATGAACTACAATGTTCATCTTTACCTACTGCTAGTCCTACAATGAACTACAATGGAATTCCACTCATACTGCTAGGCCAGATCGAGTCTTGCACTTTGGTCAACATACATAAATAGACTACAATGAAATTCATTTGCTCATGTCTAATCAGTTTAACTGCAACTAAACTAGACTAAAAATCTTGTATTACTACCAATATCTAAAATTAAAACAACTGAACTGGGGGAACAAGGGGAACAGGGGGAATCGTTACCTGGGGCAGTGGCTGAGAGGAGGCCATGACGATGCGGGGCAGCGAGCTCGCAGATCGGGGAGGCAGAGATGCAGCAAGCAGTCAGCGCGGCAGAGCAGCGAGCAGTCAGGGAGGCAGAGCAGCGAGCTCGCAGGTCATGGCGTCGGCGGAGCAGCGAGCTCGCAGGGCGGCGGCGGGCGAGCAGATGGGCGGCGGGCAGGCGGGAGGGAGCGGCGGCGGGCGGGAGCGGAGCAGCTGCAGCGCCGGCGGCGGGCGCTGGCGGCGGCGACGGAGGGGCTGGCGCTGGCGGCAGCGAACCCTATCTCGATGCGTCGATGTGTACGGGAGGAACGGAGCGGTCAGCGCGTTGCTGAGAAACGGCGCATTTTTTTTCTTTTCTTTTCTCCTCAATCTTGCCAGTGGCATTTGTTTGTAAATACGAGCAACCAAATGTCTAAATATAGACAGCCTTTCGTTTCACTAGGGGAGAATCGCGGGAATCAGCGGAGAAGCCAGGTTCGACCCGATTCCTGGTATAGGAAGAAAACGGGATTCCTGATGAAATTAAGCTAGACAAAATCTAACCCCTTCTTTTAAGCTTTTCTGATTCTGGGTCCAAAATCTCTTTGAAAAGCTAAAAAGAAGTCAGCCCTAATCTCATTCTAATTTTTGGTATTTATTAGCTCGGTTTTACTTCCTCAGCACGGCTCATCTCGCACAGAAACGCTTCCTCAGTCATGTTCGGTTGTGAAGATGAAAACGAGCTTCGCATTTGGGCAGGGCTAAGCTCGCCCGAAAAATCCAGTGCGCATCCCCGCACCCCGATCGAATCAACAGGGGTTAATTTCCCCCACCCCATTCCCCCCTGGAACCAGGAACTAACCTGCCCCTGCGCCTCCTCGATTCCTCCAACCTCCAGCCACCGCCTCCTCGACGAGGGCCGCCGCCGCTAGGCCCGCCACGGCCAGCCCCTCCACATCACCTCCCTGTTTTCCGTCTTGTAGCGAGTCCATCGATCCGCCACGGCCCAACGCCTCCTCGACGAGCACGACATCTACCTCCGCCTCTCCGCGTCAGCTCGCGACCGCATCCACGATGCATCCCTCCGGCGGCTAGCTTGCGGCCCAGAGCCAACGAACCCGATTGATTCTTGTTTTTTATTCAGGGTGTTGTGTGTAAAATGTTAGACTTGTTTGCACTTTAGTTTCTAGTAGAGAGTCTTGTGTGTAAATAAGCAGATCTAACTCAGATCTCAATGAATACTAGCTACCAAACAACATCTTGACACAACATGAGCGAACGCACACGAGCCACCAAACATGTGACAAAATCTCGATGTAGCTTGTATGAGGTGAGAATATCTGAGGGGAGAAAGTCATTCCAGACCTACCAAACACCCTTAGTCGGTTGTTGAATTAAATTAGAGCTTAATCATGATTTAAGGCATTAGAATTACATTGTGATTCAATTACAACTGAGGTTTTCCAGTGGTACTGCAACCATATGCAGTTGCAAGTTGGGTTGCAACCAATGGCGGACCCAAGAAAATTGTAAAGCCTGGGCAAACAGTAAATCCAAAGGCTTAATAAGCTAAATTTTAGTCAAATAGCATCAACATAAGGTGCGTCGGCTGACCGAAAGCCCGGAAACTGCCCAGGCTATAGGTAAGTTGGGTCCGCCAATGGTTGCAACTACTTCCTCCGATCCAAATGACTTGGATTTGCCTAGATTCGGATGTATCTAGCACTAAAACATGTCTAGATGCATTCGAATCTCGACAAATCTGAGTCAATTAATTTGAATCAGAGGGAGTAATATTTTTTAGTTATAAGAGCATCTATAATAAAACAACCAAAATAGGTGATCTAAAAGTAAAATGACTCTTTTATATCACATGTCCACTTTCTCATTTTTCAGATGATGTAAAATAGATCACCTGTGCCCATAGTAGATGATGTAAAATATATCACCTATTTTAGTCTCTCCACCAACATTTTAACTAAAACTATGATCATCACAAGCACATATATAAAAAAATTACTATGAAACTTAATCTAAAATCGATCAAAATAATTTTTCAAAACAATACTTAATTATTACATGCGAATAGTTCATAAAGTTACATAGAAATTAACACACAGATAACATAGAGTTTTCAAATACAACATAACATAGCATTCCATTCCACTTTCACCACTCCTCAATGAGATCCTTTTGTAGATCATCGTGCACATCCGCATCTCGAATGTGGTGGTAAGCCTCGATGAAGTGCCGCACTCGATCACCACCTCTTTGGGGATGGACAGGTCTCCCCATGAAGTCATACCCACCGTACACCTCATCATTGCCTCTCTCGTTCTCGATAATCATGTTATGCATGATCATTCACGCTTGCACGATGTACCAAAGAAACTTTTGCTTCCAAAACCTTGTCGGTCCTCTCATAATTACAAATTGGGCTTGTTATATCCCAAATGCTTGCTCCACATCCTTTCTAGCTGCGGCTTGCGCATTATCAAAATCGAGTTCTTTCTTACCTTGGGGCAATGAATTGGCTTCATAAATGTATCCCACTTTGGATATATTCCATCCGCAAGATAATATCCCATGTCATATGCGTGACCATTTGCTTGAAAAGAAACCGGAGGAGACTCACCATTGGCAAGCTTCGCAAATAGAGGTGTGATGTCTACGCACTTCTATTCTTGTAGACAGTTGTTGGGCCTCCAAGTGCAGAGGTTTGTAGAACAGTGATGACACACAAGTATAGGGGATGTATTGCAGTACTTTCGATAAATATGAGTGTCGATCCCCACAAGGAGCAGAAGGTGCTGAACAGTGGTATGGAGAGGAACTCTCTGTAAATACTTAGCAAACGGATTTTTAGGGGTTTTCTGATAAGGCAACAAAACAAAGAGCAAATAATAAAGACAGTGAACAAATGGAGCAAGTAGTCCAATCCTTTCTTAGCAAAGGATAAGCCGGTGGAAATACTTATAAGGACCAAATATTCTCGAGGACACATGGGTATTCTGTCAAGTGCTTTTGCTTCAAATAGCTGAGTACTCTTCTTTGATGTTGTAAGTGTTGTGTGGGTGAACCTGTGCTAACATACCGACCTTACTTGGACTAATACATACTTGTGATTAAACCCCCTGCAAGCATCCACAACTACATGAAAGTAATTAAGATATAAATCTAACCACAACTTTAAACTCTGAGATCCTACGCTCCCTTGTGCAAAGGTGTCCTAACGGGGGTTCAGGTTTCTGTCACTCCGGCAACCCCACAATTAGTAGCCAAATACATAATGCATTCCCCTAGGCCCATAAATGGTGAAGTATCATGTAGTCGACGTTCACATGACACCACTAGAAGAATAGCACCACAACTTAAATACTAAACCGTTGAATAATAACTCAACACAAATCCACTACTAACAACATGACTTCTCCCATGTCCTCAAGAACTAAACGAACTACTCACGAGACATCATATGGATCAAGATCAAAGATGATATGGTAATGGATAATAATCTAACATAAATAATAATCCAATGGTTCCACTCACAAGCATCAACTACAATAGTAATCAACAACAGGAAAGTTTCCCCTAAGAACTAAAGCAATATCCAACACAATTTTTACAGCGGGATGGAGTGGTGATGATGGTGCTGGTGGAGATGATGGTGTGGATGATGACGATGATCACGATGAAGCCTAGCTTTGACGATGGTGTTGATGGCAACGATCTCCCCTCTCCGGGAAGGAATTTCCCTGGTAGAAATCTGTCTGTCAGAGAGATCTTTCTCTCTCGGTATTTTCCGCCCCACAGAGGCAGCAGAAATCTATATGTGGTCCCTCCGCTGGTGTTAGGGTTCCGTAGGGAATATATAGGCGAGAGGGCGGAGTCGGAGTTTAATTTTGGAGTTTAATTTCTCTCTTTTATTTGCATAGCCCTTTGACCTAGGACATGATTCAACCATTCAACTTTGTCATGAGACATTCATGTACCCTTCCCCTTCCGGTTCGATGAACCTTTTAGACCCTTCTAGATCATTCCGGTGAAAACACCGGAACCATTGCCGAACTCCGGAATTGGACTTTCTTTATATGAATCTTATTCTCTAGACCATTTCGGATCTCCTCGTGATATCCCGGATCCCATCCGAGACTCCGAACAACATTCGATCTTCTTACTCACATTCCATAACTAATAAACAACATAGAATCTTTAAGTGTGTCTCCCTACGGTTCGTGAAATATGTAGACATGACCGAGACACTTCTCCGATAAATAACCAATAGAGGAATCTGGAAATTCATATGGCTTTCACATATTTCTACGGTACTTCATGATCGAATGAACCATTTACATACGATGCCAATTTCCCTTTGTCTCGTGATATAATACTTATCCGAGGTGTGATCTGGTATCTCTGCATACCTAGTTCAACCTAGTTACCGATAAGTACTCTTTTCTCGTTCCTATGATATGTGATCCCTTGTGAGCGAGTCACTGTTGGAGATATGCCCTAGAGGCAATAATAAATGTAGTTATTATTATATCTTTGTGTTTATGATAAATGTTTACATTCATGCTATAATAGTATTAACAAGGAAACATTGATACTTGTGTGATTTGTAAACTTAATTTGAAGTCCCTAGTATAGCCTCTATACTTCACTAGCTTGTTGGTTGATTAATGATTGTGGTTTCCCAATCATGAACATTGAGATGTTATCAATAACAAGATCATATCGTTAGGAGAATGATATGGTGGACATACTCCTATAGATAAGCGTAGCATAAAGATCAAGTCATTTCAATAGTTCAATTGCTATATGCTTTCTGATACATAGTAACCTGATTCCTTCGACCATGAGATCATGCATATCACCTTTACCGGATGGATGCTTTGATGACATCAAACACCACACCGTAACTGGGTGGCTATAAAGGTGGCATTGAGTGTTCGGAAAGTATTGGTTGAAACACATGGATCAAGAGTGGGATTTGTCCATCCATATGACGGATAGATATACTCTGGGCCCTCTCGGTGAAATGTCATCCAATTAGCTTGCAAGCATGTGACTGGCTCACAAGGGATCACATATCACGGGAACGAGAAAAGAGTACTTATCGGTAACGAGGTTGAACTAGGTATGCAGAGATACCGACGATCATAACCTCGGATAAGTAACATATCGTGAGACAAAGGGAAATTGGTTTCGTATGTAAGTGGTTCATTCGATCGCAAAGTAATCGTAGAAATATGTGGGAGCCATATGAATTTCCAGATTCCTCTATTGGTTATTGTTCGGAGAAGTGTCTCGATCATGTCCGCATAATTCACGAACCGTAGGGAGACACACTTAAGGATTCGACGTTGTTTTGAGTAGTTATGGTATTATGAGAAAGAGACCGAATATTGTTCGGAGTCTCGGAT
Source organism: Avena sativa (assembly GCA_916181665.1). Lineage (NCBI taxonomy): Eukaryota > Viridiplantae > Streptophyta > Magnoliopsida > Poales > Poaceae > Avena > Avena sativa. Next base: position 10,117,092 of record OV702285.1, on the reverse strand, counting down.
GGGATCCGGGATATCACGAGGTGATCCGGAATGGTCCGGAGAATAAGATTCATATAAGGAAAGTCCCGTTTCGGAGTTCGGAAATGATTCCAGTGTTTTCATCGGGAATGTTCTAGAAGGTTCCGGAATGTCCGGCACTCCGGGGGGGGGGGGGGGGGGAGGGGTACATGAATGTGTCATTACATATTGGAATGATTGCATCATGTACTAAGTGTTCTTGCTGTTCCAAATTAAGGATTAAATTGAATCCTAAAACAGAAAAGTCAAATGGCCAGTTTGAAAGTCAAACGGCTAAAACAGGAAACTGTGGGAAACAAGCAAGAGGTGGTTGGAACCGACTTGGGGGAGGAGTCTCCTCTCCAAGCCGGCGCGCCAACCAAGGCCGACTTGGGGAGGGACTCCCCTCCCCTTGGCCGCACCTCCCACCTATAAGAGGAGGGGCAGAGCCTCCTCCTCTAGACACACAAGTTCCTATCCTCTAATCTCCGGTTTAGAGCCGTTTTGGTTTAGAGCTTCTAATTGCCCTAGCCTTCGGTTTAGAGCCTTCTAATTGGTGTGTCTAATCACTAGACCACTAATAGCCCTCTCTCATACTCCATCATACTCGCTCCGGCTTAAGGCGAAGCCCTACGGGATCTCCCCTCTACTTCCGGTACCACGCCGTTGTGCTGCCGGAATCGCGAGGAGAGTGCTACAACCTCCGCTGCCTGCTGGAACAAGGGAGAGGAAGGTCTTCGTCGAGTACCGAACGTGTGACCGACTGCGGGAGCGCTGCCGGAACGCAGCGCCGGAAGGATCGTCTACACGATCTTGAGATCGGGAAGAGTACGACTACATCACCCACGAGAATCTGCTCTCGTTAAACACTTTGGAATCTTCGAGGGTAAGTTATTCCATCGACTCGTTGCTACAATCTAGTAGATAGATCTTGGCTTGTTTGTTTGTATGCGATAGAAATTTTTTGTTTTCCATGCTACGAAACCCTACAGTCACATGCTTGCAAGCCAATTGGATGACATTCCACCAAGAGGGCCCAGAGTATATCTATCTGTCATATGGATGGACAAATCCCACTCTTGATCCATGTGCCTCAAGACATACCTTCCGAACACTCAATGTCACCTTTATAACCACCCAGTTGCGAATTGGTGTTTGATGTCATCAAAGCATCCATCCGGTGATGGTGATTAACATGATCTCATGGTCAAAGGATTTAGGTTACTATATATCTGAAAGCTTATAGCAGCTGAACTATATTTAAAATGACTTGATCTTTATGCTATGCTTAATTATTAGGAGTATGTCTATCACATTATTCTTCTAATGACGTGACCTTGTTGTTTAGTAACATCTAAATGTTCATGATCAGAAAACCATGATCATCCTTTCAACCAACAAGCTAGTTAAACAAGAGGCTTTACTAGGGACTCTTATGTTTACAAATCACACAACTATTAATGTTTCCGGTTAATACAATTATAGCATGAGATACAAAATTTTATCATAAACACGAAATAATAACTACTTTTATTATTGCCTCTTGGATATATCCCCAACAGGGCCGACCATGCAGCATGGTCATCATGAAAGAGGCTCGCTGGAGCAAAATAGGGGGCTGGAGGAGAGGGGACTGAACAACGACGAGCAGGCCGGATGGGCAACAACGAGAATGCTGGAGGGGCGGTGACGACGAGGTTCCTAAGGGGCGGCAACGGCCTTGACCCATGGGATCATACATGGTTGATGGGGTAGGTGGGGGCTTGGTAACGATTGAGGTAGGTGGGTTGTGTGATGTGTGGTCGCATGTTGTTGTTGTGTCGCATGCGTGTGCGTGCTTGTGGTGTCGCGTGCGTGTGTTGCGCCACGTCACCGATCCGTGGCCCATCTTTCCAACCAGTCAAAACGATTTCAGCATTTGCCATGTGTGTGTAAAAACAACACATGACAAACGCCTGGTTTCATTCTATTCTATTTGCAATTTCTTATTTATTTTTGTCTTCAATACCTATCAAGAACAAAGACAAAAGTTGGTCAACACTCGAAAAGAGAAAGCTAGGCTAGTCCTTCAGGGCCCCTAGACTAGGGTTTCGCTAGAACGGTGAACAATATTATCAGAGGAAGTTTTCAATTTCGTCGCACAAAAAAGCCATTTTCTATTTTACGAGTGCCAAAAACATGGTGTTTTGTGAACCAATCACCAAATGAAAGTTTTAAAATTCTAACACCCCATTTTTTAAAAATAGTAGACCATATTCCATGGACAATGTCCCAACTAGGGTATCTTAAACCTTTCTGTCCACCTCTCGTAAAAATACAAATTTCTGCCGAATCGGTAGAAGTGAGTCTAATTTTAACTATAGGTACATCATATAATGCTCATGATTTTTTTTGGAAAAATCATTTTTAGGTTAACAATATGCTATTTCATCAGAGATCCACTGAAAATTTAGCGAGGCTCAACCCCTAGCTAAGAATCTTAATGCCCGTGGTTTTGAGAAGGGTTCGAAATGGGCATAAGAAATTAAAAAAGAATCCAAACAATGTAAAACATTCGTTGGTGTCATATTATGTGACATAGTTGCAAAAAAATATCAAACTTGAAATATTGCAAATAGCTCAAAAAATCTTTTCAGAAATGAGCTATCATGTTCGAATTTTCATGGATTTCAGGCCAAATGACCAATGTTATGGCCAAAATCATGCATAGTTTGTTATAATTTGCCTATATTGTGCACGCATGTGCATCTTGGAACAACGAACAATGTTGTCAGAGTAAGTTTTCAATTTCGTCGCACAAAAAAGCCTCCATTTCCCGAGTGTCAAAAAACGGGGTGTTTTCTGAACCAATCACAAAATAAAAGTTTCAAAATGCTACCACCCCATTTTTGAAAAATACTAAACCACATTCCATGCATAATGTCTCAACTTGGGTATCTTAAACCTTTCCGTCGAACCCTCGTGAAAAAGACAAAATTTCTGCTGAATTGATAGGAAGTGGATCAGATTTAAACTATATGCACATCATTTATTTTTAACAAATATGCTATTTGATTAGAGATCCGCTGCAAATTTAGCAAGACTCAGTCCCTAGCTAAATATCTTTATGCCCACCATTTTGACGAGCAAAGTCCTACACGTATAGGTGGAAACGGTCCTGATATGGGTATACCGCAAGTGTCCATAGATACAATACGAGTGATAATAGAGATGAAATGTGTGTTGAAAGAAAATGACGGCAAAAGAAGGCAAGAAAAATAAAAAAAAATGTCCTTTGCCGTGTGTCTAGCTTGACTTTTGCCACAAACACACGACAAAGCTATTAGAAAATTCACGCGTAAAACGAATTATACGGCGCAAAAAGTTCGCGAGTTAAAAATATTCGAGATTCAAAACTTTGCCATGCGATCTTACGGTAACACACGGAAAATGCCTGCCATCAGAACGGCCCTCAACAAGGCGAGGCTATGGGCCCTATTTGCCAGTTTACTATTGGTTTTCCATTCCCATGTGTTTTTCTAATATTTTACCGTAATCCGTTCTTTGTCGTGTGTCTTTGTCTATTTTTACGGTGTGTTTTCTCGTTGCCATGTGTTCTGTTTAGTTTTGCCGTGCGTCAATTCTATGCCATGCATTCTTTAGAAGGTCACACGGCATAAGTATCTTTATCGTGCGTAGACACACACAAAGTTTTCACACATGCAACACCATGTTTTTCCGTAGTGAGTGAGTTGCGTCTTCTGATTTTTTTGAATATTTATATTTAATATACTGATTTTGGAATTTATCTTTAGCATCCTGGGTGTAATCTTAGTTAATTGGAACTTACTTTCTATGCATATCATGTCAAATTGAGATTTTTACCTTTTTAGAATTCATTTTTTACCAAGGTTATGCAGAAAGCTGGGGCGTCCTATTCAAGCATGCAGAATACTCGAACGTTGTCCGAGGGCAAGTGTGGATCTGCCTCTCACATCGCGGTTCACTTTTGGTTGCTGAGTCGTCGAGAATGGAGACGATGAGATGGTCAAGCTAGGGACAGCTGTTGCTGCTGGACCGCCGGCGGAGACGCGCCCCTCCCATCGCCGGAGACGAGAGGACACGCCGGATCCGTGCAGTCCTGCGCGGATCTCGATAGCAAGAAGAAGAAGCCAGTTCTTTTCAGGATGGATTGATCGGAATATAATGATGTCTGTCAGCCTATCAGGAGATGCTGAAGCTCAGTTTATATGAGTTCATCGTGGACGAGATCTCCATATGGGTGCGGTACAGGAAACTTGCGCTACGGCTGTACCGCCAACAACCAAATGGCCTTCTGATTAATTTCTCCACCTATTTGGGCCACAGATATACCGTGCATAGAAACACGAAGGGTCAAAATACGCAGGAGAAATACATCCGATGGAGTCAGTTTCATTGGTCTATGTTGCGGGAGCATCTGGACCTGTGAGCCAAATTAAATATCCGATTACATCTACTCCCTCTGTCACGGTTTGGAGGGTGTTTTAGAGAGATTGTCGGGACATAGGTGGACGCTGATTGGAGCCAGATTTGTGTCAAAAACATAAAAATTCACCGGAAGAAAATAGACCCATTAATTATTTGGTGCCCTATTAAACGTAATTATTCAATGAAAACGAGAAGTTTAGGCGCATGCATTGGTGGGTTGCATGTAAGAATTAATTCCTTGGCTGTATGGAATAGAAAGTGGGGAAGAAAAATAGGGGGCATTAATTCGATGATTAAGTCTAGTGCGCCTAGGAAAAAATGAGTTTTGAAAACGTATAGTTTTTGTAAAACGCCCTACAAACCATGACGGAATGAGTAGCCTTTTCACCAACATAATGTCAACAACTAGTAAAAACATTAAGGACCCACACATCCAAAAAGATAAATGAAAGACCAGCCGCCTCGCGCGGTGATCAACCACTCCGCACCAGCTGGATCCAAACCACCACCAATGATAGCACCCGGACTACAAAAGAGTTTCTCCAAAATCGAAGCTTCAATAAAGAGAGCAGTGCCAACGTCACCATCGCCAATCAACAGGTTTTAAGTTTTTACCCTAGAAAGTGAGCTTTTCAGACGAAGCCAAGAAGCTATATATTACCAACGCTAGGTACACCCCTCATATAAAAAAAAAGAAGAAAAAAACGCTAGGTAGACCTTTCTTTCGTGATAGATGCATCAAATTGGTATCTGGGATTTTGTAAAATGCTGGGAAGGAATTCCAAGAGTAGTCCCGATCGATATGTTTGGGAACTTTTCATGGCATCCGAGATACCACAAGCCTTGTATTCTCTTGGTAGAAAACTGATGACCACCAAACGCAGAGTCTCTCTCTCACAGACACACACTATCTCTTGTGCGCTTATAGAAATCAATAAGATTGACCACCTTTTATAAGACTAAACATCCTTGTACGTCAAGCTCTGTCTACTATATATAGATGGCATGCTTCTTCAGAGATCTGGCAGACCCAAGAGTCCAAGACACCGTAGCTAGAGTTAATAGCAGCTAGATGGAGAAAATTGTCTTGGTATGGAAGGTGCTATCGTTCTTAAACTTGGGTCCGTCCATTAGCATGTTTCCCGTGGGAGATGTAGGAGATCTGTCACTAGGCCCGTGGGATGGCTCGCCGGTGGCGGCGGAGGCACCACCACCGCCGCCAGAAATGAGCGCGAGCGACCTGTTGACGCTGATCCGCGCGGACAAAGGGTTGCAGATCAACCTGCTCGCCATGTTCTGTGCTTTGCTGATCGGCTTCCAGGTGGTGCTGGGATCCTGTCGCCGGCGCTCCGGCAACAAGATCATCGTGAGCCTGCTGCGGGTCGCCTACACCATCTCCTTTCCGGTGTTTGTCTACACCATCGGCCTCGTCCAGTCGGTGGAGGCGACCAAACGGATCGACAGCCAGCTGCTGTGGGCCGTGGGGCTCCTTCTCCTCCTGGGTAGCGTGGACGGCATGTCGGCCTTCCGCCGGCACGAGGTCGAGCACAGCGGAGGGATGCTGGCGCAGCACATCGTGAAGACGGTTCTGGTGCTCTGGCTCCTCGTCAGCCGGAGCGACGTCTCGGAGCACCGGTGGATCTTGCTGCTCTACTTCCTCCTCTGCTGGGTGTATAGCATCTTGAGGTTCGCCCAGAGGATGGCGGCGCTGCGCAAGGCGAGCTCGGTACATGGTCTCGTGCGCAGCGCCAAGGTGGTGGCCGACTACATGGAAGATATCTATGCCGCCTCTGGCTCTGGCTCTGGCTCTGATGATGTGATTCATGATCATGACCTGAGGTTGAGCCTGAGGGACATGCTGATGGCTAAGTGCAAGTATCTGGTCCTCGGTGAAGAAAAGGACTCCAGCCCGCCGTCGTCCAAGGCGCCCTACCTCTCAAAGGTGGGAGGCAAGGGCAAGGTGGTCATGTTCCATGAGATCTGGAACAGCAACGACAAGCTGCTGAGTCCTGAGGACGACCAGACGCGCGCGCTCAAGGATACTTGTCTCTCCTTCGCCTTCTTCAAGCTGCTCAAGCGGCGCTTCTGCGGGCTCCACATCGCCGAGAAGGGCGACCCGGCGGCGCTGGAGTTCGTCCTCGCCAACGGAGAGCGCGCCTTCCATCTCGTGGAGGTCGAGCTGTCGTTCCTGTACGACTTGTTCTACACCAAGTACCCGGCGCTCTTCCCCGCCTCCCCGGCTCTCTGCGTGGTCCGTTTCGTCGTCCTTCTTGGCTTGTTCAAGGTGCTCCTCTTCGATTTTGCTTTGGAAGCCATAACGTCCACCATGCTGTTCGACTTCGACGACAAACTCGCCACGGATTTGCTTCAGGAAGCCACTGGGTACTCCAGTCCGGCGGTTGTCTTCATCTTCTTCAACAACATTCTCGTCGTCGTCATGATCCTCGGCATCGACATCCTGCAAGACATTGTCACGAGGTACTCGAACTGGGCGATTGTACACTACGTGTGTGACCACGTGAGGAGGAGCAAGGCCGGGGAGGACGGGGAGTGCAGGAAGGGGTGGTGGATGACGGCGAGGCGATGGTGGAGGCGGGGATTATTCGGCATCCGTCCGAGGCTGATTAAATGGGTGGCGGCACGCCGGGCAAGCAAGCCTACGCACTGGTGGAATAACAAGCTTGGCCAGTACTCTCTGCTCAAGCTCAACTCCTACGGCAAGCAAAATGCCTTCTCCCTGTTGATGGAGAAGATAGGAGAAGGCCGGAAGAAGCGCGAGAAGGATGCCCCCCTGACGGCCGAGATCAAGACGGCGGTTCTCAGCTCCCTCAGGGAAAGCAGTGGCCAACTGTCGGTCGGCCGTTCACGCCGTTCCCGCGAGCTGAGGGCCAAGACGCAGCAGCTGCACTGGGCGCCATTCGAGCTCCCGACGAGCACGCACACGGTCCTCGTGTGGCACATCGCCACCACCATATGCGCATGCGCCGACCAGGACGACACCTCCGACGAGCTCCCCGGCCGCATCGTTGCGACTAGGCTGTCCGGCTACTGCGCCTACCTGCTTGCTTTCGTCCCAGACATGCTGCCCGACCACAGCTACAAGGCCAGGCAGATCCTGGACGCCGTCATTCTAGATGCCCGAGAGCGTCTTGGTAAAACAAGAACATTGCCGGAGAGATGCAGCGACCTGTCAAAACTGGAAGCGCCGATCGGCAAAGTGCAAGACATGTCAATCTTGATCCTCGGAGCCGACTTAGCCAAGTGTCTGTTGTTGGAGGACAACCTGCCGCAGCAGTGGGACCAGCTCGCGAGCTTCTGGGCCGACCTGGTGCTCTTCCTGGCGCCATCCGACAAGCCCGACGTCCACGCTGACTGCCTAGCCACCGGCGGCGAGTTCATGACCCACCTCTGGGCGCTGCTCACGCACGCGGGCATTGTTGACCGTTCGAACATCCATGCTGCATCACATGCTTGAGGCTACCCCACATGTCAAGTCGTGCAACACCGTACCTAGCTACCACCTTCGTTATTTTGTGGATAACAATTAAAGGTTTTGTTACATGTACTATAATAGCTTCTCTGTAATAATGTTGTTAAGTATGCGTTATGCTGCACATATGCATGTTGGACTTGTTTTGTAAGGCAACTTTATGGATTTATATTGCTAATGGTATAACTGGACTGAGATCCTCTGACGTGCCCATCCCTGCAGTCCCCTGACTTTGTGACGCTGACAAGTGGGGCCCACGACCGGTGGGACCCGCATGTCAGGGACTCAAAGGCAGGATTGACCACGTCAGGGGAGCCACGTCCGGTATAACTTATGTACTATAATGTTGATGGCATCTGAATGGCGCAGTCCTGGTGGACCATGTGCTGCCATGGCCGAGGCAACCTTCGATCACCTCGAAGCGCTCCTAGGTACAACTGCTGTCCGGGGATTCTCGCTAGACTTCCTGGGAACCTACACTGAGGATCTATCGGACTTGGATGCCCCGTTCACGGAGGAAGAGGTTTGGGACGTGGTGATGCGCCTGCCCCATGACAAAGCGCCGGGCCCAGACGGCTTCACGGCAGAATTTTTCCAGAGTTGCTGGGAGACGGTGAAGGCAGACTTCATGCTTGCCTTCACCAAGCTACATGCGATGAGTGGGCGTGGTTTTCAGGGCCTTAACCAGGCACTGATCACACTGCTACCAAAGCGCACCGAAGCGACCTCCCTGGGGGATTACCGACCGATCAGCCTCATCCACATCTTTGCCAAGCTCCTGGCGAAGGTTCTGGCTACGAGGCTCGCGCCTAGGTTGGGCGCCATGGTTGATTCGAACCAGTGCGCTTTCATCCAGAAACACTGCATCCATGATAACTTCATGATGGTTCAGCAGACGGCGAGGCTGTTACACCGGCTCAAGGAACCTCGAGTCATGCTCAAGCTCGACATCACGCGAGCATTTGACTCGGTCTCCTGGCCTCTCCTGTTCTAGGTGCTCCAAAGGGTGGGGTTCGGCCCCAAGTTTAGGGAGTTGGTGGCCATCCTGTTATCCACGGCGAGCACCCGGGTGATGCTCAACGGCGAGCCAGGCCCCCCATCTGGCATCGGCGAGGCCTGGGACTGGGGGATCCCTTGTCGCCTATGTTGTTTGTGTTGTTTATAAACACACTCAACAAGTTGTTGGCTAAGGCCAAGGAGCTAGAGGGTGTTGAAGCCTATTACACCTCGGGGGTTGAGTATGTCTATGTCGTTCTATGCAGACAATGTGGTTATCTTTTGCCACCCATATGAGACAGAGTTGCGCACAATGCACGCTATCCTGGGGCTCTTTGGGGAAGCTTCTGGACTACACACTAACTTTGCTAAATGCTTGGTTTCTCCAATTGCATGTATGGAGGTTGAGGCCCTTCAGGTTGCGACGGTAATGGAGTGCCAATTAGTTCCCTTTCCTATCAAATACCTAGGGATCCCCCTAACGATTGGACGGCTACCGGCATCAGCACTCTAACCCCTAGTGGACATCATCGTAGATCGGTTGCCGACATGGAAAGCCTCCATGATGACGAAGGCTGGTCGGTTTGCCCTGGCTAAGTCTATTCTCATGGCGATCCCTCTACACCATATCATCGTTCTAGGGTTAAACAAGAAGGTCCTGAACCATGTGGAGAAGATTGTGAGAGGTTTTATTTGGGCTGGGAGAGCGGATGCGAACAGAGGCCATTGCCATGTCAACTGGGACAAAGTTTGTCGACCTTTGAGCTTCAGAGGGTTGGGGATCCCTGACCTCGCTCGGACGGAAATTAGTCTTCGGTCACGTTGCCTCTGGAGGATGCGCACGGACCCACAGAGGCCATGGCGAGGTGTGTACATGCATTTCTCGATGATCGAGCTACAGGTGTTCGATGCCTCCACTACGATGGTATTAGGGGATGGTAGCACGGATCTCTTCTGGGAAGAATAGGTGGATGGAGGGTAAGACCATCGAGGAGATAGCCATGGACCTTTTCGCTCTGATTCTGAAGCGCACTTAGAAGTGCCGCACGGTGAGAGAGGCGCTGATCGAGCATCGTTGGATTGCCAATATACAGGGCGCGCTGAGTTGCGAGACGTCCAACTCTCGATTGCGTTGCGAGACGTCCAACTCTCGATTGTCCCGGACGCTATACATGGAAGTGGATGACAGATGCGCAGTAATCGTCCAAATCTTGCTATGAAATTCTCTTTCAGGGGTCCATACTGTCGAGATCGTGGAGGATTAACTGGCGCACGTGGGATCCCCTGATATGTCGTAAACGTATCTATATTTTTTTATGTTCCATGCGCAGTATAATTTTTTATGTTCCACGTGGGCTCCCCTGGAAGTGGATGACGGTATTTTTATTCATTTTCTGGGACTAACCTATTAACAACATGCCGTAGTGCCAGTTGCCTATTTTCTGCTGCTTTAGGTTTCAGAGAAGCTAGTAAGGAAATATTCTCGGAATTGGATGAGACAAAAGCCAAAGTCAATATTTTACCGGAGAGAACACAGAGTCCAAAGGGAATTCGAAGGGGGCCACGAGGTGGCCACACCCTAGGGCCGCGCGGCCCAGGGGGGCTCCGCCACCAGGTGTGGGCCCCTCGGGCGTCCACCGACCTTGTCCCTTTGCCTATGAAGTCACCTCGATGCAGAAACCCTAAGCACTCGATCAGATCTCCACGAAACAGTCCATAGCCGCCGCCATCTTCATCCCTATATCGCGGGGGATCTGAAGCTCTTCCCGGCACCCTGCCGGAGGGGAGAGATCATCCCGGAGGCCTTCTTCATCACCATACAGCCTTTGGAGTGATCCGTGAGTAGGTCACCCTTGGACTATGAGTCCATACAGTAGCTAGATGGTTGTTTCTCCTCCTTTGTGCTATCATATGTAGATCTTGTGAGCTTCGTTCATGATCAAGATCATCTATTTGTAATCATACATGTGGTGTTTGCGGGGATCTGTTGGATATTGAGATACTATGTCAGATTTATTATTGATTCTATCATGTCTGTGTTATTTGTGATCTTGCATGCTATTTGTTTCTAGTAGCTATCTTGGCCAAGTAGATGCTTATGACTCTAAGAGGGAGTATTTATGCTCGATAGTAGGTTCATGCCTCTAGTAATCTAGGGAAGTGACAGAAATCTCTAAGGTTGTAGATGTGATATTGCTACTAGGGATAAAACAACAATTTTTTTGTTTATGGAACAATTGTATTATTTACTTTACACACATTGCTTAATGCAATTATCTGTTGCTTGCAAATAATACTGGAAGGGGTTCGGATGATAACCTGAAGGTGGATTATTATTCATAGATTCAGTTGGATTACGATCTATATATATTGTTGTAATGCCCAATCAAATCTCATAGGAGTCATAATGTCTAGTATTTGCATTGTTATGCTTTCTCAATCTATCAATTGCCCCGCTGTAATTTATTCATCCAGCATGTTATTTATCTTAAGGAGAACACCTCTAGTGAACTGTGGATCCCGGTCCAATATTTATCATTGATACATCATCGACTTTTACTGTTTACTTTCTACAAGCAACTATTATCTTTCACACTATACGTTTAATCCTTTGTTTTCAGCAAACCAGTAAGATTGGCAACCTCACTATACGTTGGGGCAAAGTTTTGAGTTTGTGTTGTGCAAGTTTCAAGTTGTTAGCAACACCTTGGAGTTGTTTCCTTACTTCTACTGGTTCGATAACCTTGGTTTCATAACTGAGGTAAAAGTTACTATTGTGCTCATCATACCTTCCTCTTGGGGTATCCTAATGAAGCTCTTAAGTGATCTGAGCCGCATCAAGACGTTTTCTGGCGCCGTTGCCCGGGAGTTAAGGACAGCTTCAATCTCTTCCTCCTCGTCAGTCACCTTTCAGGGAGAAAGAAGATTCTCTCAAGGGGAGTCTCTCACAACCATTCTCTTTACTTTGTTTTTGTTTTTCTTAGTTTCTTTTGCTTTGTTTTGCTTGTTTCTTTCTTTCAAAAAAAAGTTTCATTTGGTTTTCCTTTTCTTATAAAAACATAAAAAAAATAGTTCCTGCTTTAGGTGCTATTCCTGTTGGCTTGCTCCACTTTTGCAAAAATGAATACTCCTAAAAACACCAAGTTGTATGACTTCACTAGCACAAACAACAATGATTTCCTGTGTACACCTATTGCTCCACCTGCTCCTGATGCTACCTTTTATGAAATTAAACCTGCTTTGTTGAATCTTGTTATGAAAGAGCAATTTTCTGGTGCTAGTTCTGATGATGCTGCTGCTCACCTTAATAATATTGTTGAACTTTGTGAGATGCAAAATGTAGGGGTTCGTAGCATGGAAAACAAAAATTTTCTACCGCATGCACACAAACAAGCCAAGATCTATCTACTAGATTGTAGCAACGAGTCGATAGAGGAACTCACCCTCGAAGATTCCAAAGCGGTTAACGAGAGCAGATTCTCGTGGGTGATGTAGTCGTACACTTGCCGATCTCAAGATCGCGTAGACGATCCTTCCGGCGCTGCGTTCCGGCAGCGCTCCCGCAGTCGGTCACACGTTCGGTACTCGACGAAGACCTTCCTCTCCCTTGTTCCAGCAGGCAGCGGAGGTTGTAGCACTCTCCTCGCGATTCCGGCAGCACGACGGCGTGGTACCGGAAGTAGAGGGGAGATCTCGCAGGGCTTCGCCTTAAGCCGGAGCAAGTATGGTGGACTATGAGAGAGCCTTGGTGATCTAGGGTTTAGACACACCAATTAGAAGGGGCTAAACCGGCGGCTAGGGCAATTAGAAGCTCTAACTCGGCGGCTTGGGAGAAATCCCTAGGCTGTGGCTAGGGTTTAGGTTTAGAGGGAGGCAACTTGTGTGTCTAGGAGGGGAGCCCTGCCCCTCCTCTTATAGGTGGAGGGAGGCGCGCCTGGGGAGGGGAGTCCCTCCCCAACTCGGACCCAAGGTGGGCTGGCGGTGGGAAGAGGAACTCCTCCCCCAAGTCGGTTTTAAACCTCCTTCTCCTCTTTCCCAAAACTAGCCGTTTGACTTTCAAACTAGCCGTTTGACTTTTCAAACTAGGATTTGAATAAACCCTCTATTTGGTACAGAGATGACACCAAGTACATAATGCAATCATACCAACTTGATATAACACATTATGTACCCTTCCCCTCCGGAGTGCCGGACATTCCGGAACCTTCTAGAACATTCCCGATGAAAACACCGGAATCATTCCCCAACTCTGAAACAGGACTTTCCTTATATGAATCTTATTCTCCGGACCATTCCGGATCTCCTCGTGATATCCCGGATCCCATCCGAGACTCCGAACAACATTCGGTCTCTTACTCATCATTCCATAACTACTCAACAACATCGAATCCTTAAGTGTGTCTCCCTACGGTTCGTGAATTATGCGGACATGATCGAGACACTTCTCCGATCAATAACCAATAGAGGAATCTGGAAATTCATATGGCTCCCACATATTTCTACGATTACTTTGCGATCGAATGAACCACTTACATACGATACCAATTTCCCTTTGTCTCACGATAGTTTACTTATCCGAGGTTTTGATCGTCGGTATCTCTGCATACCTAGTTCAACCTCGTTACCGATAATTACTCTTTTCTCGTTCCCGTGGTATGTGATCCCTTGTGAGCCAGTCACATGCTTGCAAGCTAATTGGATGACATTCCACCGAGAGGGCCCAGAGTATATCTATCCGTCATATGGATGGACAAATCCCACTCTTGATCCATGTGCCTCAACACATACTTTCCGAACACTCAATGCCACCTTTATAGCCACCCAGTTACGGTGTGGTGTTTGATGTCATCAAAGCATCCTTCCGGTGATGGTGATTAGCATGATCTCATGGTCGAAGGAATTAGGTTACTATGTATCAGAAAGCTTATAGCAAATGAACTATATTAAATGACTTGATCTTTATGCTACGCTTAACTATAGGAGTATGTCCATCACATCATTCTCCTAATGATATGACCCTGTTGTTAATAACATCTCTATGTTCATGATCAGGAAACCATGATCATATATTAACCAACAAGCTAGTTTAACAAGAGGCTTTACTAGGGACTCTTTTATGTTTACAAATCACACAAGTATTAATGTTTCCGGTTAATACAATTATAGCATGGTATGTAAACATTTATCATAAGTATGAAGATATGATAATAACCACTTTATTATTGCCTCTTGGGCATATCTCCAACAGTCTCCCACTTGCACTAGAGTCAATAATCTAGTTTCAAACCTTTGTGTATTCAACACCTATGGCTTTCCGGTGTTGTATGTACACGATTTCTAGTGGTCAACTGATCTCCGGATCTGACACTTCCAGGTCCGTGTGTAATTGCATGTCTTTGCGTCTCTACGCATCACTCATTCTCTAATGAGATGGCTTCGTACAAATTTGGTCCTTTGGTGTGACCTTTAGTTCTTTGGGGTTAAAACATGTTGATAATATTGTCGTACAATATATCTTCATAGTACTATCCCACTGTGAACTACACCTAGTTTGATAACAAACTACTTGACACAAATGCCCTCTTTTGCTGCTATAATTGCAGTCATATACTTAGCCTTTTGTTGTAGTATCTGTCATAATGTCTTAACTTTGGAACTCATCCAAATCCATTATGGAACTTTCTTTCCATTATATATTGTGCCACCCTTAGTTTAGATTGAGATAAACTTAATTTGTACTTTGTGACAAAACTAGTATCAATGTAGTACTTTTACAATGAACTAACCATCTATTTGTCACTTCTACAAATAATATACTCTTAGTTCTTCCAAAAGATCATAAGAATATCCTTACTATTGTCCAATGATCATCTTATGAATCATTCTGGTATATGTTCATAACATTTAGAGCATAGGACATATCTGGATTTGTACACATCACAGCATGATTGATATAAATACTCTTTGTGATTTCATACATCAAGTATCAATCTATACTTGAATCTTTGTTTCACTTACCCAGTGTCATTACACTTGAATATATCATCAATATTGAACTCATTCAATCTTTTCTGTGTGACAAGAACCTTTCTTGTAGTTTCTATATTGAACTCATTCAATACATCATCTATGTACTTTCGGCACAACCATATTAGCGTCTATTGATGCCAAATATTTGGGTTTTGCCTAAGTCTTTCATCGGGATGAAATTCTTAATATGTGTTAATAAAAGATACATCATTTCCAATCAACAATATGTCTTCCACATAATGTATTAGAAACATGTCTTAGCGCTCCCACTTAATTTCTTGCATATGCAAGCATCTTCATTGTCTCTGATGAAATTAAACTCTTTTAACAGTTTCATCATAGTGAAGATTCCAACTCCGCTATGCTTACTTCAACCATTGAAGTTTGCATATGCCTTTAGCATCCTTTGAATTAACAAAACCCTATGGACCGTGTTATGCACATGTCCTAGGTAACAATTCTATTAGAAGAACTTGTTTTGTTTATTCAACTACCACATAACAAAATTATATGTAGTGGTTGCTATATTAATCCGTCTAGACTAAATATCGCTATGAAAGATCAGATCTTGTCATAGTCAACCTTTGAACATTGTTGTGAACTCTTTCCCAACATGTCGACTATTTCATAGATGTGCAACATCCGTGTCTATTTATTTATAAATCCAAACACAACTGTAAGGTCTTACACCTTTCTCGAGGGTCCTTCAAGTTCAAAACTTGATTTCTCGTGTATGGAACTATCACGGATTTTATGGCTTCAAGCCATTTTACGGAGTCAGGGCCCATCATCGCTTCTTTGCATGTAGTGTTGGAGATATGCCCTAGAGGCAATAATAAATGTAGTTATTATTATATCTTTGTGTTTATGATAAATGTTTACATTCATGCTATAATAGTATTAACAAGGAAATATTGATACTTGTGTGATTTGTAAACTTAATTTGAAGTCCCTAGTATAGCCTCTATACATCACTAGCTTGTTGGTTGATAAATGATTGTGGTTTCCCTATCATGAACATTGAGATGTTATCAACAACAAGATCATATCGTTAGGAGAATGATATGATGGACATACTCCTATAGATAAGCGTAGCATAAAGATCAAGTCATTTCAATAGTTCAATTGCTATATGCTTTCTGATACATAGTAACCTAATTCCTTCGACCATGAGATCATGCCTATCACCTTTACCGGATGGATGCTTTGATGACATCAAACACCACACCGTAACTGGGTGGCTATAAAGGTGGCATTGAGTGTTCGGAAAGTATTGGTTGAGACACATGGATCAAGAGTGGGATTTGTCCATCCATATGACGGATAGATATACTCTGGGTCCTCTCGGTGAAATGTCATCCAATTAGCTTGCAAGCATGTGACTGGCAGACAAGGGATCACATATCACGGGAACGAGAAAAGAGTACTTATCGGTAACGAGGTTGAACTAGGTATGCAGAGATACCGACGATCATAACCTCGGATAAGTAACATATTGTGAGACAAAGGGAAATTGGTATCGTATGTAAGTGGTTCATTCGATCGCAAAGTAATCGTAGAAATATGTGGGAGCCATATGAATTTCCAGATTCCTCTATTGGTTATTGTTCGGAGAAGTGTCTCGATCATGTCCGCATAATTCACGAACCGTAGGGAGACACACTTAAGGACTCGACGTTGTTTGAGTAGTTATGGTATTATGAGAAAGAGACCGAATGTTGTTCGGAGTCTCGGATGGGATCCGGGATATCACGAGGTGATCCGGAATGGTCCGGAGAATAAGATTCATATAAGGAAAGTCCCGTTTCGGAGTTCGGAAATGATTCCGGTGTTTTCATCGGGAATGTTCTAGAAGGTTCCGGAGTGTCCGGCACTCCGGGGGGGGGGAGGGGTACATGAATGTGTCATTACATATTGGGATGATTGCATCATGTGCTAAGTGTTCTCGCTGTTCCAAATAAAGGATTAAATTGAATCCTAAACTGAAAAGTCAAATAGCAAGTTTGAAAAGTCAAACGGCTAAAACAGGAAAGAGAGGGAAAGAGGAAAGAGGGGGCAAACCGAGTTGGGGAGGGAATCCCTCCTCCAACCGGCGGCGCCTCCACCAGGCCGAGTTGGGGAGGGACTCCCCTCCCTCCCCCTTGGCGCGCCGGCCCCTCCACCTATAAAAGGAGGGGCAGGGCTCCCTCCTCTAGACACACAAGTTCCTATCCTCTAATCTAAACCCTAGCCCTAGACCCCGGTTTAGAGCCGCTTTGGTTTAGAGCTTCTAATTACACTAGCCTTCGGATTAGAGCCTTCTAATTGGTGTGTCTAAACCCTAGACCACTAAAGCTCTCTCATACTCCACCATACTCGCTCCGGCTTAAGGCGAAGCCCTGCGGGATCTCCCCTCTACTTCTGGTACCACGCCGTTGTGCTGCCGGAATCGCGAGGAGAGTTCTACAACCTCTACTGCCTGCTGGAACAAGGGAGAGGAAGGTCTTCGTCGAGTACCAAACGTGTGACCGACTGCGGGAGCGCTGCCGGAACGCAGCGCCGGAAGGATCGTCTACGCGATCTTGAGATTGGGAAGAGTACGACTACATCACCCACGAGAATCCGCTCTCGTTAAACACTTTGGAATCTTCGAGGGTGAGTTATTCCATCGACTCGTTGCTGCAATCTAGTAGATAGATCTTGGCTTGTTTGTTTGTATGCGGTAGAAAATTTTTGTTTTCCATGCTACGAAACCCTACAGTGGTATCAGAGCCGTATCTATATGTAGATCTGTTGCACGAGTAGAACACAATGGTCATTGTGGGCGTTGATGCTTTTATTGTCGATTGCTTCTTGTGTACTTTGCATCTTGCGGTATGTTGGGATGAGGCGGCCCGGGCTAACCTTACATGACATCGTTCATGAGACTTGCTCCACGCTTGACATGCAACTTGTATTGCATAAGTGGCTTTGCGGGTGCCTGTTTCTCCTAGCATAGTTAAGATCCAATTTACAACGGGTGATTAACAATACTAGTATCAATGTTGTGGTTCATGTTCGTAAGTTAGAACGACACTTATTGAAAGCCCCAAACCACGTAAAACATGCAAAGAAAATAGAGGCGTCTAACTTTGTTTTGCAGGGGTGTGCAGTGATGTGATATGGCCATGATTGTGATTATATTTGATGTATGCAATGATCCTTATTGTAAGTTGGCAACCGGCAGGAGCCATATGGTTGTCTTTAATTTATGTTAAGACCCGCGTGTCTATTCAAAGTAGTTGTAATAGTTGAAGCCGGTGGACGACAACCATGAAGAAGCGTCATTGACCTTGATGCATTGCCGGTGATGATGGAGATCATGTTCGTGCTTGAAGATGGAGATCGGAAGCACAAAGAAGAAAGGCCATATCATATCACATATTATGAATTGCATGTGATGTTAATCCTTTATGCATCTTGTATTGCTTAGTAGACGACGGTAGCATTATAAGATGATCCCTCATGCACATGAATTTCAAATCATAAAGTGTTCACCCTTAGTTAGCACCGTTGCTAAAGCTTGTTGTTTCGAAGCACCACGTGATGATCGGGTGTGTTAGATTCTGCAAGTGTATACAACGTGAGCAAGCCAGATTTGCTCATGCGGAAAATAAGGTTTGATCTTGACGAGCCTAGCATGTACAGACATGGTCTCGGAACACGGATCACCGAAAGGTAAAGCATGAATCATATAGTAGATATGATGAACATGATGATTGTTCGCCATTGAAACTATATCAACTCTCGTGATGATCGGTGTTGATGTAGTGGATTTGGTTCGTGTGATCACTAAAACAATGTGAGGGATGTTGTTTTGAGTGGGAGTTCACCTAGGTTAATTTTATTATTAATTTGAACTCAATTTGTCATAAACTTAGTCTAAACTATTGCAAATATGTTGTAGATCAATGGCAGCCCCTACCATCAATTTTAATGCGTTCCTAGAGAAAGAAAAGTTGAAAATCAATGGAAGCAACTTCGCGGATTGGTTCCGCAATTTGAGGATTGTCCTCACAGCTGGTAATTTGACCTATGTGCTGGATGCACCGCTGGGTGACCCACCTGCAGCTGATGCTGCCGATGAAGTAAAGAATGTTTACCTCGCTCGGAAGAATCAGTACTCCATAGTTCAGTGTGCTATCTTGTATGGTTTAGAATCGGAGCTTCAGAAAAGGTTTGAGAATTCAGACCCATATGATATTGTCGAGGATCTCAAATTGATTTTTGAGACTCATGCGGCAATTGAAAGCTATGAGGCTTCTGAAAAGTTCTTTAACTGCAAGATGGAAGAGGGCAGCTCCGTTAGTGAGCATGTGCTTAAGATGTCTGGGCACGCAAACAAACTTCAAAGCTTGGGTATAGTGATTCCTAATGCTTTGGGGATTTACCGTGTCCTCCAATCACTGCCACCAAGTTACAAGAACTTTGTGATGAACTACAACATGCAGAACATGAACAAGGAGTTGCCAGAACTCTTTGCTATGTTAAAGTCTGCAGAAGTGGAGATCAAGAAAGAGCACCAAGTGTTGTTGGTCAATAAGACCACCAAATTCAAGAAAGGCAAGTCTAAGCAGAAGGGACACTTCAAGAAGGGTGGTAAGAAAGTTACCGCGCCGGCGAAGAAGACCAAGGCTGGACCTAAGACTGAAACTGAGTGTTTTTACTGCAAGGGAGAAGGTCACTGGAAGCGGAATTGCCCAAAGTACTTGGCGGATTTGAAGAACGGCAACATCAAGAAGAAAGGTATATCTGATATACATGTTATTGATGTGTATCTCACTAGTACTCGTAGTAGTGCCTGGGTATTTGATACTGGTTCGGTTGCTCATATTTGTAACTCGAAACAGGTGCTGCAGAATAAACGGAAGCTAGCGAAGAACGAGGTGACGATGCGCGTGGGAAACGGATCAAAGGTTGATGTGATCGCGGTCGGCACGCTACCCCTTCATCTACCATCGGGATTAGTTTTATACTTAAATAATTGTTATTTGGTGCCTGCGTTGAGCATGAACATTATATCGGGATCTTGTTTATTGCGAGACGGTTACTTGTTTAAGTCCGAGAATAATGGTTGTTCGATTTATATGAGTAATATGTTTTACGCACATGCACCTTTGATAGATGGTCTATTCTTGTTGAATCTCGATAGTGGAAATACACATATTAATAATATTGAGGCTAAACGTTTGAAATCAAGCGATAATTCGACCTATATGTGGCACTGTCGTCTTGGTCACATTGGAGTGAAACGTATGAAGAAACTCCATTCCGATGGACTTCTTGAATCACTTGATTTTGAATCACTTGAAAGATGCGAAGCATGTCTGATGGGAAAAATGACTAAGACTCCATTTTCTGGTATGATGGAGCGAGCTACGGAATTGTTGGAAATCATACATACCGATGTGTGTGGTCCGATGAGTGTAGCATCGCGCGGTGGTTATCGTTATGTTCTTACCTTCACGGATGTTTTGAGTAGATATGGGTATATCTATTTCATGAAACATAAGTCCGAAACTTTCGAGAAGTTTAAGGAGTTTCAAAGTGAGGTAGAGAATCAACGTAACAAGAAGATTAAATTTCTACGTCCTGATCGTGGAGGTGAATATCTAAGTTACGAGTTTGGCGAGCATTTGAAGAAATGCGGAATACTGACACCGCCGGGAACACCACAGCGTAATGGTGTGTCCGAACATCGTAATCGAATTCTCTTAGATATGGTTCATTCTATGATGTCACTTACAGATTTACCGCTATCATTTTGGGGTTATGCATTAGAAACAGCCGCATTCACTTTAAATAGGGCACCATCTAAATCCGTTGAAACGACACCGTATGAATTATGGTTTGGGAAGAAACCTAGATTGTCGTTCCTTAAAATTTGGGGATGCGAAGCCTATGTAAAGAAGTTATAGCCGGACAAGCTAGAACCCAATGCGGAAAAATGCGTCTTCATAGGATACCCAAAGGAAACTATTGGGTATACCTTCTATCATAGATCCGAAGGCAAAATCTTCGTTGCCAAGAATGGATCCTTTCTAGAGAAGGAATTTCTCTCGAAAGAAGTGCTGGAAGGAAAGTAGAACTCGACGAGGTTGTCGAACCTTCTCTCGAAATTGCGAATAGCGCAGCACCGGAAGTGGTGCCTGCACCAATTAGAGAGGAAGCTAATGATGATGATCATGAAACTTCGGTTGAAGTTGCTACAGAGCCTCGGAGGTCAACGAGAACTCGTACCACTCCAGATTGGTATGATCCCGTTATGAGTGTCATGTTGGTGGATAACACCGATGACCCCGAGACATATGAGGAAGCGATGATGAGCCCAGATTCCAATAAATGGCAAGAAGCCATGAAATCCGAGATTGGATCCATGTACGAAAACCAAGTATGGACTTTGGTGGACTTACCGGATGGCCGGAAGGCTGTCGAGAACAAATGGATTTTCAAGAAGAAAACAGATGCTGATGGTAATGTTACTGTCTATAAAGCTCGACTTGTCGCAAAAGGGTTTCGACAAATTCAAGGAGTTGACTACGATGAGACTTTCTCACCGGTAGCGAAGCTAAAGTCTGTGAGGATTATGTTAGCAATCGCTGCATATTATGATTATGAGATATGGCAGATGGATGTCAAAACAGCATTCCTCAATGGAGATATTGATGAAGAGTTGTATATGATGCAACCCAAAGGTTTTGTCGATCCTAAAGATGCTAACAAGGTATGCAAACTTCAACGGTCGATCTATGGATTGAAGCAAGCATCTCGAAGTTGGAATCAACGTTTTGATAAGGTGATCAAAAGTTTTGGTTTTATACAAACTTATGGAGAAGCTTGTATTTACAAGAAAGTGAGTGGGAGCTCTGTAGCATTCTTAATACTATATGTGGATGACATATTGTTGATTGGGAATGATGTAGACCTTCTTAATAGTGTCAAGGAATATTTGAATAATAGTTTTTCAATGAAGGATCTTGGCGAAGCAGCTTACATATTAGGCATAAAGATTTATAGAGATAGATCGAAACGCCAAATATCATTGTCACAGAGTACATATTTGGACAAAGTTCTAAAGAGGTTTGGAATGGAAGATAGCAAGAAAGGGTTCTTGCCCATGTTGCCCAATACGACCTTGAGTAAAACTCAAAGTCCGACATCGACAGAAGATAGAGAAAGGATGAGTAAGACTCCCTATGCTTCAGCCATAGGATCTCTAATGTATGCCATGCTATGTACTAGACCCGACATTGCATATGCTGTTAGTTTAACTAGCAGATATCAAAGTGATCCAGGAGTGGATCATTGGACAGCGGTCAAAAACATCCTTAAGTACTTGAGAAGAACTAAGGATATGGTTCTTTCTTATGGAGGTGATGAACAGCTCGTTGTTAATGGTTACACCAATGCTAGTTGGAACACCGATCCGGATGATTCTAAATCACAATCTGGATACGTATTTATTTTGAATGGTGCAGCAGTTAGCTGGAGGAGTGCAAAGCAAAGCGTTGTGGCGAGATCTTCAACTGAATCGGAATACATGGCTGCTTCGGAGGCTTCACAAGAAGCGATATGGATGAAAGAGTTCATTACAGAGCTGGGTGTGGTTCCTAGTGCGCTGGACCCAATGTCTATCTACTGTGATAACATGGGCGCCATAGCCAATGCGCAAGAACCAAGGTCACACAAGAAGCTGAAGCACATCAAGCTACGTTTTCACGCTATTCGAGAACATATCCAGGATGGGGATATAAAGATTTGCAAAGTACACACAGATCTGAATGTGGCGGATCCGTTGACTAAACCTCTCCCGAGGGCAAAACATGACCAGCACCAAACTGCCATGGGTGTTCGGTATATTACCATGTAATCTAGATTAGATGACTCTAGTGCAAGTGGGAGACTGTTGGAGATATGCCCTAGAGGCAATAATAAATGTAGTTATTATTATATCTTTGTGTTTATGATAAATGTTTACATTCATGCTATAATAGTATTAACAAGGAAACATTGATACTTGTGTGATTTGTAAACTTAATTTGAAGTCCCTAGTATAGCCTCTATACATCACTAGCTTGTTGGTTGATAAATGATTGTGGTTTCCCTATCATGAACATTGAGATGTTATCAACAACAAGATCATATCGTTAGGAGAATGATATGATGGACATACTCCTATAGATAAGCGTAGCATAAAGATCAAGTCATTTCAATAGTTCAATTGCTATATGCTTTCTGATACATAGTAACCTAATTCCTTCGACCATGAGATCATGCCTATCACCTTTACTGGAAGGATGCTTTGATGACATCAAACACCACACTGTAACTGGGTGGCTATAAAGGTGGCATTGAGTGTTCGGAAAGTATTGGTTGAGACACATGGATCAAGAGTGGGATTTGTCCATCCATATGACGGATAGATATACTCTGGGCCCTCTCGGTGAAATGTCATCCAATTAGCTTGCAAGCATGTGAATGGCTCACAAGGGATCACATATCACGGGAACGAGAAAAGAGTACTTATCGGTAACGAGGTTGAACTAGGTATGCAGAGATACCGACGATCATAACCTCGGATAAGTAACATATCGTGAGACAAAGGGAAATTGGTATCGTATGTAAGTGGTTCATTCGATCGCAAAGTAATCGTAGAAATATGTGGGAGCCATATGAATTTCCAGATTCCTCTATTGGTTATTGTTCGGAGAAGTGTCTCGATCATGTCCGCATAATTCACGAACCGTAGGGAGACACACTTAAGGATTCGACGTTGTTTGAGTAGTTATGGTATTATGAGAAAGAGACCGAATGTTGTTCGAAGTCTCGGATGGGATCCGGGATATCACGAGGTGATCCGGAATGGTCCGAAGAATAAGATTCATATAAGGAAAGTCCCGTTTCGGAGTTCGGAAATGATTCCGGTGTTTTCATCGGGAATGTTCTAGAAGGTTCCGGAATGTCCGGCACTCCGGGGGGGGGGGGGAGGGGTACATGAATGTGTCATTACATATTGGGATGATTGCATCATGTGCTAAGTGTTCTAGCTGTTCCAAATAAAGGATTAAATTGAATCCTAAACTGAAAAGTCAAATAGCAAGTTTGAAAAGTCAAACGGCTAAAACAGGAAAGAGAGGGAAAGAGGAAAGAGGGGGCAAACCGAGTTGGGGAGGGAATCCCTCCTCCAACCGGCGGCGCCTCCACCAGGACGAGTTGGGGAGGGACTCCCCTCCCTCCCCCTTGGCGCGTCGGCCCCTCCACCTATAAAAGGAGGGGCAGGGCTCCCTCCTCTAGACACACAAGTTCCTATCCTCTAATCTAAACCCTAGCCCTAGACCCCGGTTTAGAGCCGCTTTGGTTTAGAGCTTCTAATTGCACTAGCCTTCGGATTAGAGCCTTCTAATTGGTGTGTCTAAACCCTAGACCACTAAAGCTCTCTCATACTCCACCATACTCGCTCCGGCTTAAGGCGAAGCCCTGCGGGATCTCCCCTCTACTTCCGGTACCACGCCGTTGTGCTGCCGGAATCGCGAGGAGAGTGCTACAACCTCCGCTGCCTGCTGGAACAAGGGAGAGGAAGGTCTTTGTCGAGTACCGAACGTGTGACCGACTGCGGGAGCGCTGCCGGAACGCAGCGCCGGAAGGATCGTCTACGCGATCTTGAGATTGGGAAGAGTACGACTACATCACCCACGAGAATCCGCTCTCGTTAAACACTTTGGAATCTTCGAGGGTGAGTTATTCCATCGACTCGTTGCTGCAATCTAGTAGATAGATCTTGGCTTGTTTGTTTGTATGCGGTAGAAAATTTTTGTTTTCCATGCTACGAAACCCTACATGTAGTACGTTCATTATTCTCAAATAATGATTCAACCCTCAAATCTTGGTATTTGATTGTTTACTCGACCTACTTGGTTCAACAGAAACTTTGATCTTCGTAACCACAACCTTTGAGGCACGTGAGCCATGAGCATTGTTGCTGCCTCCGGAACACTTTTCGGCGCTGCGCAACTTTGCACATATAGCTAAGATTCTTTTAACCTTATCAAAGTTCTATTGTCCTCCCACTTAACTTTTCACGAAAATTCCTTCTCAAAGAAACTTGACGTTCTAAGCAACAAACACTTTTGTCTCCGGTGTTTATGGAGGAATACTTAACAGTTATACAAAGACAGGTTCATCTGACTTTGGTTGCACACATCTTTCTTATGCATAGCATACCAATGTTTTAAGAAAGGGCTACTTGGGTTTTATCCCAAACCATAACTTTATATGGTGTTATTTCAACGGATTATGATGGAGCTCTTTTCAGTGGAAAAACGGTAGTCTCTAAAGCTTTTAATCTTTAAAATATAATGGCAGTTTTATGAATTATACCTTTGATCTTACCATGTCAAACAAGGTTTAATTACATATCTCGAACGCTCCATACTCTTTATGGTGTTTCGGGAAAATGCAAATCCACGGAACGATTCCTTAAATCTTAGGTATTATGCTAACCTTGTAACTCAAATATATTCCTTTATGATCATATCATAAACTATTTATATTCTTGTTACAATGATTTTGCACTTCATCTTGAAAGTCTTTGAACTTTTCAAATATTTCACACCTCATCCTTATTAAGCAAATATTCATATATTCACTCATATTTTCGGAGAAAGCATATGAAGTTGAAATCCATCGCTCTTGACTACACATAATGGACTTCGTACAACAATATGTACAAGTTCCAATAAGCTAGTCATCCGTTCCCTTTTGGCCTATGAACGAAGTTTTTTTTTTAATTTTTTTCTAGGAAAGTTTCAGAAGCGTCATTTGATCAAAAATCAAAAGACTCCAAAATTCCATCCACATGGAGTTTCTTCATGTTTTCTTTCCAATATAATTTAAACGGCGATGTCACTTCCTAAGTGATCTTTCAATCAATTTGTCTTTCGACATTTTTAGCACTAGTTTTATGGATGTGATTTCTCCAACGAGATTTGTGAATCATCCATCTTTTATGGATTACGGCAATTATTTGAACAATCCTTTTGTTCTCATAATACCTGATAAAACAAATCTTGAAGGCAAGCTTTGACGTTTAACGAGCAACACAATAACCTTTTATTTGTTCTCGATGAACATCATCACATATTCTTTTGCTAGTTACTTAGGCCATTGTAGTTCATGAATTGTGTTGTTTCGTATGACGATTCACACCAACAAATTCTGTATCAAATACTTAAGAACCACATTGTTTAATAAGCAAAGAATATAGCCATAACATGTATATCATCTATATACTTAAACTGAACAATTCTAGTCTTTTCTTTTCTGCCATATATTTACGAGATTCTCTTTCAGTATTTCCTTTTCTGTTTGAAAGAATCTATCAACATCAATAGTGGAGTCATACATATGACACATAGTCCAAAGCGTGTATAGTTAAATACCAATGTCTTTGGATTTGCACTTTGAAGTAGATCACCATTATCAAATGTTTGGTGTTCTTTCAAATTCCTTTCTTTAGTAATCTCTTGGTGTAGTAAACATTTTACCTACATCAAATATTCACCCTCATCATGGATATATCCATGATCAAGCTAATTTTAGCTTGTAACGGTGAATCGCGAGTATAATGTTGCTCTCCAAAACCTTTTGGAGGATTAGGACAACTAGTGTCTCCAACCTTTTGCAAATTCTCATCAAATATGAGAACATGACTTTTGCCATATTATACTCTATCATGTTGCAACCAAAACTTCGTTTCAGATATCACAATATCTTCCACACATCATGGTTTCTGAAACAACTCTTTCAGATCCTAGATAACCTTGATATTAAGACAATCCTTTGAATATCAAGAATCATGGAAACAAACATGATACTCATACACTAACTTTTGGAATTGTCACTCTTGTTTTAATACCAATTATTAAACTTCATGGAGTAACCGGAACTTACTGAAAGTTTGCAATAGGACTTTTAAACTTTAGATTAACACTTCAAAACAATACGATACCAGTTCGTAAAGTAACTAACCAGAATTCTATAGTTCTATCATCTCAATTATAACTAAGCGTAAGGTGGTAAACGGATGCCAATGACTACAACAACTATGCAAATTCACTTTGATTTAATTTATGATAAATAGTGTTCAACTTTTAATCATATTGCCGTTGAACTCCCACTCAAAACAATATACCTCACATTGTTTTAGTGATCACACGAACCAAATCCACCACATCAAAACCGATCATCACGAGAGTTGATGTAGCTTCAATGGTGAACAATCAACATGTTCATCATATCTACTATATGACTCATGCTTTACCTTTCGGTGATCCGTGTTCCGAGACCATGTCTGTACATGCTAGGCTCGTCAAGATCAACCTTAGCTTCCGCATGAGCAAATCTGGCTTGCTCACGTTGTATACACTCGCAGAATCTAACACACCCGATCATCACGTGGTGCTTCAAAACAACGAGTTTTAGCAACGGTGCTTACTAAGGATGAACACTTTAAAACTTGAAATTTTGTGCTTGAGGGATCATCTTATAATGCTACCGTCGTCTACTAAGCAATACAAGATGCATAAAGGATTAACATCACATGCAATTCATAATATGTGATATGATATGGCCTTTCTTCTTGTGATTCCGATCTCCATCTTTAAGCACGAACATGATCTCCATCATCACCGGCATTGCATCAAGGTCAATGACGCCGCTCCATGGTTGTCGTCCACCAGCTTCAACTATTACAACTACTTTGAACAGACAAGCGGGTCTTAACAGAATTTAAAGACAACCATATGGCTCCTGCCGGTTGCCAACTTACAATAAGGAACATTGCATACATCATATATAATCACAATCATGGCCATATCACATCACAGCACACCCCTGCAAAACAAAGTTAGACGCCTCTAATTTTCTTTGCATGTTTTACGTGGTTTGGGGCTTTCAATAAGTGTCGTTCTAACTTACGAACAAGAACCACAACATTGATACTAGTATTGTTAATCACCCGTTGTAAATTGGATCTTAACTATGCTAGGAGAAACAGGCACCCGCAAAGCCACTTATGCAATACAAGTTGCATGTCAAGCGTGGAGCAAGTCTCATGAACGATGTCATGTAAGGTTAGCCCGGGCCGCCTCATCCCAACATACCGCAAGATGCAAAGTACACAAGAAGCAATCGACAATAAAAGCATCAACGCCCACAATGACCATTGTGTTCTACTCGTGCAACAGATCTACATATAGACACGGCTCTGATACCACTGTAGGGGTTCGTAGCATGGAAAACAAAAAATTTCTACCGCATGCACACAAACAAGCCAAGATCTATCTACTAGATTGTAGCAACGAGTCGATAGAGGAACTCACCCTCGAAGATTCCAAAGCGGTTAACGAGAGCAGATTCTCGTGGGTGATGTAGTCGTACACTTGTCGATCTCAAGATCGCGTAGACGATCCTTCCGGCGCTGCGTTCCGGCAGTGCTCCCGCAGTCGGTCACACGTTCGGTACTCGACGAAGACCTTCCTCTCCCTTGTTCCAGCAGGCAGCGGAGGTTGTAGCACTCTCCTCGCGATTCCGGCAGCACGACGGCGTGGTACCGGAAGTAGAGGGGAGATCTCGCAGGGCTTCGCCTTAAGCCGGAGCAAGTATGGTGGACTATGAGAGAGCCTTGGTGATCTAGGGTTTAGACACACCAATTAGAAGGGGCTAAACCGGCGGCTAGGGCAATTAGAAGCTCTAACTCGGCGGCTTGGGAGAAATCCCTAGGCTGTGGCTAGGGTTTAGGTTTAGAGGGAGGCAACTTGTGTGTCTAGGAGGGGAGCCCTGCCCCTCCTCTTATAGGTGGAGGGAGGCGCGCCTGGGGAGGGGAGTCCCTCCCCAACTCGGACCCAAGGTGGGACGGCGGTGGGAAGAGGAACTCCTCCCCCAAGTCGGTTTTAAACCTCCTTCTCCTCTTTCCCAAAACTAGCCGTTTGACTTTCAAACTAGCCGTTTGACTTTTCAAACTAGGATTTGAATAAACCCTCTATTTGGTACAGCGATGACACCAAGTACATAATGCAATCATACCAACTTGATATAACACATTCATGTACCCTTCCCCTCCGGAGTGCCGGACATTCCAGAACCTTCTAGAACATTCCCGATGAAAACACCGGAATCATTCCCCAACTCCGAAACAGGACTTTCCTTATATGAATCTTATTCTCCGGACCATTCCGGATCTCCTCGTGATATCCCGGATCCCATCCGAGACTCCGAACAACATTCGGTCTCTTACTCATCATACCATAACTACTCAACAACATTGAATCCTTAAGTGTGTCTCCCTACGGTTCGTGAATTATGCGGACATGATCGAGACACTTCTCCGATCAATAACCAATAGAGGAATCTGGAAATTCATATGGCTCCCACATATTTCTACGATTACTTTGCGATCGAATGAACCACTTACATACGATACCAATTTCCCTTTGTCTCACGATAGTTTACTTATCCGAGGTTTTGATCGTCGGTATCTCTGCATACCTAGTTCAACCTCGTTACCGATAAGTACTCTTTTCTCGTTCCCGTGGTATGTGATCCCTTGTGAGCCAGTCACATGCTTGCAAGATAATTGGATGACATTCCACCGAGAGGGCCCAGAGTATATCTATCCGTCATATGGATGGACAAATCCCACTCTTGATCCATGTGCCTCAACACATACTTTCCGAACACTCAATGCCACCTTTATAGCCACCCAGTTACGGTGTGGTGTTTGATGTCATCAAAGCATCCTTCCGGTGATGGTGATTAGCATGATCTCATGGTCGAAGGAATTAGGTTACTATGTATCAGAAAGCTTATAGCAAATGAACTATATTAAATGACTTGATCTTTATGCTACGCTTAACTATAGGAGTATGTCCATCACATCATTCTCCTAATGATATGACCCTGTTGTTAATAACATCTCTATGTTCATGATCAGGAAACCATGATCATATATTAACCAACAAGCTAGTTTAACAAGAGGCTTTACTAGGGACTCTTTTATGTTTACAAATCACACAAGTATTAATGTTTCCGGTTAATACAATTATAGCATGGTATGTAAACATTTATCATAAGTATGAAAATATGATAATAACCACTTTATTATTGCCTCTTGGGCATATCTCCAACACAAAAATATAAGGATGTAGATGGAGATATTATTAAGCTTAAATTGTTTCCTTTCTCTTTGAGAGGAAAATCTAAAAAATGGTTGCTATTTTTTCCTAGAAATGGCATTGATTCTTGGATTAAATGCA
The DNA here is from genome assembly GCA_916181665.1 of Avena sativa. NCBI lineage: Eukaryota > Viridiplantae > Streptophyta > Magnoliopsida > Poales > Poaceae > Avena > Avena sativa. The sequence continues at coordinate 10,086,801 of OV702285.1, read as the reverse complement.
AATATGCTTTTATTGGAAAATACTATCCTCCTGCTAAGGTTATATCTATGAGAAGTAAAATAATGAAATTTAAACAAATTGATAATGAACATGTTGCTCAAGCTTGGGAAAGAATGAAATCTTTTGTAAAGAATTGTCCCACTCATTGACTGACTGATTGGATGATTATCCAAACTTTTTATGCAGGACTACAGTTTTTCTTCAAGAAATCTGTTGGATTCTGCTGCTGGAGAAACCTTTATGACCATTACTTTGGTTGCTACAACAAAGCTCCTTGATAATATGATGGTTAACTATTCTGAATGTCACACTGAGAGAGCTCCACAAGGTAAGAAGGTAAATTCCGTTGAAGAAACCTCCTCCCTGAGTGATAAAATTGACGTTATCATGTCTATCCTTGTTAATTGAAAAGCTCATATCGATCCAAATAATGTTCCTTTAGCCTCTTTGGTTGCTCAAGAAGAGCAAGTTGATGTGAATTTCATTAGAAGTAACAATTTCAACAACAATTCCTATAGTAATAATTTTGGTAATAATAAGTATATGCCTTATCCTCCCAATAATGGTAATGCTTATGGGAATTCCTACAACAACAATAGGAGTACGCCCTCCGAACTTGAAGCCATGCTTAAAGACTTTATTAGTAAACAAACTACTTTCAATAAAACTGTGGAGGAAAAGCTTTTGAATGTTGAGAAAAATACTTCATCTTTGTCTGAAGCACAATCCTCTTTGATTAATAAAATGGCTGCTAAACCTGAAACCATGGAAAATATCTTTGCTGCTACTCATGCCATACAAGTTAGAATTGATGAAAATGTTAGACTGTTAGCTAAATTGCATGCTAAGTGGGAAAGAGAAGATGAAATTGCTAGAAACAATAGTATTTGTACTATTACCACCACCAATGTTGATGCTAGCAAACCACAAGAAGTCCCCATTCCTTTTTTCGAAATATGGGAAACAATAAGTCTACTACCTGTGATGCTAAGTTTGATTTTGATCTTGATGGTTGCAATATTTCTAAAGTGATTATGTTCCTACAAAAGCTTGCTAGAAGTCCTAATGCTAGTGCTATGAATATGGCTTTCAGAAAACACATTATAGACCCTCTCATTAAAATTAAAGAAGAAAAATTGAAACATAAAGCTTCTATCCTAGGAAATTAGAAGATGGTTGGGAATCCATCATTAATATGAAAGTGAATGATTTTGATCTCGAAACTTTATGTGACCTTGGTTCTAGTGTCTCTATTATGCCTAGGAAGATTTATGAAATGCTTGATTTGCCACCTTTGGAAGATTGCTATTTGGATGTCCAACTTGATGATAATGCGAAAGAGAAACTTATGGGGAGTATTAATGATGTTATTATTATGGTTAACAATGCCTATGTCTCTGTTGATTTCTATGTTTTGGATGTTAAATGCAATGATTCTTCTCCTATCACCTTGGGAAGATCTTTTGTTAGAACTGTTGGTGCCATTATTGATATGAAGGAAGGCACCATTAAATATTCAAGAAAGGTATAGAACACTTCCCTATAAGGATAGAGAAGATACCTTTTGCTCTTCCTATTAAAGCAAAATTTGATGTTAATGCTTCTTCATTTGAGAATACTTGATTCTTGCTTCCTATGCCTAACTTAAAGGCATTAAAGAAAAGTACTCATTGGGAGATAACCCAAATTTCATTAGGTTTTTCTTTTGTTGAGTCTTACAAGTTCCCTCTTTATTTCACACCGTTGACATCCATAGACAAAAGAGCACGATATCAACTGTTTACAGAGTACAAGTGTAATGTTGAAAACGTTCCCCATGAAAGCACGGTTCTGCTAATTCCAACGTATAGATGCAAGCATATACAACTTAGATGTTCACAATGGTTCAAGTTTATTAGGGGCATAAAGTGTGCCATCAAGTTCGTGAGAGCTTTACTAACTAGTTTTCACATAACAAAATACTTTTTTAATTCGAAAGGTAGATGAAGCTTGAGAATTTGCTAGGAATAGCAACAGCTACTAGGTAGATATGGTGGACACAAATGGCAAAGGTTTTTGGTTCAAAGGGTTTTGGAAACATGAGAAGTATGCCTTCTCAAAACAGGTTTTTGGTTAGCAAGGCTGGGTAGCAAGCAAGAGAGTTGAAATAAACAAGCAAACATACAAGTAATAAAGCCAAACATGCAATCTTCCTTGAAGACACAAAAGGATCTTAAATAAAGAATACTAAGCTTATGAGCCAACAAGAAAGAGAACAAATGATACAAAATACCTGTAAGCCTTTTCTTTCTTTTTCTCTTTCATAGTAATGCTACTGACCAGAACTCGTTTTGCCAAAACCAATTTAGATCCACTTGATGATCCCAAAGTGGTGCCAATACTAATCAACAAGGTCCATCATATAATAGAGATTGCAAACTAAAATAAGAAGTGCAAAAAGTAAAAGATGAGACTTCTCATTAATATTCCAATAAAGGCACTCACACCAAGGGATACATAGATAACCAACTAAAGGAGAGATACTTCCACATGCAAACCAAACTATAAGATAACCTCTCTACCAAAGATACGAATCCACTAAAAAGGAAAAAGATAAAAGATAATGGTGGTGATACCACGGCACTCCCCCAAGCTTGGAACAAGCCAAGGGGATGCCAAACCTGATGATGAATTACTCCCTTGGTGGTGGTGTTCTCTTGATAAGCTCCTCAATCAACTTCCTTAGTTTCTCGAACTCAAAAGTAAGAGTACGGATTAGCTCCGAGTTTTTCTCTATGCGGTTCATGATCATGTCAGACCAAGAATCCTAGTCCTTGTTATTCTTTCCCCACTCTTCATCCTTAGCATGATCCTTCTCTACATTGTTAGAACAGGGCATATCCCAAACCGAAGGCAAATTCCCTTTGGGCACATGTTGATATTGATATTCATGTATATGTGCATGGAAGGGTCTCTTGTTACATGGAGGAGATGGTCGTGGATTGTAGAAAAGACGTGGAGGTTTCCCTCTTGTGGACATCCGTGTTGTCCTCTTAGGCTTGATAGTGGTTGCCACCACTCCAATGCTTGCGACGGTAGCATGAGTGTCCGGTTGCTTGTACTCCTCCATGTCACCTTCATATCCTTCCGGAATCTCCTCCTCCTTGGGAACTTGAGGTTCTTCTTCCTCGGGCTTCTTGCCTTTGTCGTGGGCGGAGGCCATGGTGCTCTAAAACTGAGAAGATTTCCTGACAGAAACATATCAAAACGAAAACACGACGAGAACACGATGCACGGACCTCGAGGTATTCGGGAAGTTATATATTACGAAGTTTCAATGCATAAGGAAGGTTTTGATAGTGAAACAAAGTAGAGACGGAGTTCGAGGGGGAGACACCCCCCTCAGGCGCGGCCAGGCTGGGCCCGCGCCTGGGGTGGGTCTGTCCACCCCGGGCTCCGTTTCCTCTTCAGTTTCGTCTCGTAACTTCTCTTATATGTATTAAAAATATAAAAAATATAAAGAGATTGGAGTTTCATGAACCTTCTGTTTTCACCACTTTTACCTAATCAAAGACAAACTCTGCAGATTCCTTTTCTCTTTTTCCTGAAAATTTCCTTCTTACAAAACCCTTGCACAAACTCAATGACAACATTAGTGTAAGAAAAAACAATAAACATTTGGTACACACTTCTACTTAAAACCCATCAAAACAAAAGCTTCTGTAAAAGGCAAATGCAAATGATGGCAGAAATCTGTCAAAATAGACTAGCAGGTAAAGATTGATTTTTTCGAAGACGTTCTGTTGCTCAAATCAAAAAGTGCAGAACTAATGAAAGGTGTGTAAAAACTTGGAAAACAAGCTCAGGAAAATGCAGCTCCATCTGACGTACTGAGCTCTCTCACGAATTTTTACAATACAACACAAAATTCTGTCCCGGGACAGCCACTTTTCACAACTCCTATACTTCACAAAAGTAGTTGAACTTGACACAAAAACCAAAACAAAAAGGATAAGGAGAGGTTATTACAGAGGTAATAACTTCCAAGACTCGACAAAACTCTTGGGTTATCTCCCAACAAGTACTTTTCTTTTATGCCTTTAAGTTAGGCCTAAGAGTTTCAAAGATGCTCACAAAGGAGATATAGATCTGGAATGAAAAAGAGCATCAAGAAGCAAATAACCAACACACTTGAGTCTAACCCACATCCTATGCATGGGGGTATCATGGGAAAACGAATTGTTGAAGCAAAAAGCCACTAGCATAGGAACACAAAACAGATGCAACTCCAAAGCTTTCAACATAAAACGGGGAAACTTAACATCATTGAGATGCATAAAACCATGTTTCCCTCTCTCAAAATAACTTTCAATATCACTTTGAATAAAGTTGACAATATTACTGTCACTGGAAACAACTTTATCATCAGAATAAGCATACTTACAGTCACCAAAAAGAGGTCCAAGGGCATAGACTGGATCAATAGAAGCAAGTTGTTCCATCCTGAAATCTTTATTAGGCAAGCTGTTTTCACAAGGAGCTTTAGCAAATTTGGAAAATTTAAACTCATAAGAATCTCCATCAAACTTAGTTAAAACTTTTTCCTTCTTACAATCAATAATATCTCCACAAGTGTTTAAGAAAGGTCTACCAAAAATGATAGGACAAGTTTTGCTAGCTACTGAATTAAGCACTAGAAAATCAGCAGGATACTTAATCTTACCACAAAGAACCTCCACATATCTTACAATGCCAATGGGGCAAATGGTTTCCTTATTAGCAAGGTGGAGAACCACATCAATGTCCTCAAGCTCACAAGGACCAATCTCATGCATAATTTCCCTGTAAAGCTCATAAGGAATAGCACTAGAACTAGCACCAATATCACATAAACCATAGTAGCAATGATCACCAATTTTAACAGAAAGCACAGGAACACTAGCTTTTCTAGCCTTACTAGGATGATAAATAATATTAGTAGCATCTTCACAGAAGACAATATGCTCATCCTCTATATTTCTAGTGACAAGATCTTTCATAATAGTTACCACAGGTTCAACATTCAATTGCTTACCAGGCTCCACAGTTTTCATTATACCTTTGTTATTTGCACTAATAATCATAGAATACTCCTTTACCTTAGCCGGTGAAAGGGCATGTATACCCCCATGTGTGGTTTTGGTAATTAATGACAATCTCTATGGACTAATGTGTAAATTAAGTTTCACTTGTAGGTTTGTCCATTGGCATCGCTTGGGCCATGTCTTGGTCTCAAGGTTGGAAGATGAAGAAATGTCCGAGGGCTTTGTTCCCATTGGAATCATGTATAAAGAAGGATATTGAAGGTCGATCAAGGCATGTGCAAAGAGTTGCATCAAGATGGATCAGCCTCAAGTAGGGATGAAGAAGGGCGAGCTCAAGATGCGCCATTTCTAGAAGATCTCATGCTTGAAGCTTGCCATCCTCGTGCTCATGGAATGATGAAGACAAGTTCAAAGAAGAGGTTTCCCCATGGAGTATGGGGGAACAATTTGCAAGTCTTCATCTTCATCAAGCAAGAGCAAACAAGAAAGGTGTTCCCACTATAGAAGAACAAGGCGGTCTACATCAAGTTCAAGTGGGATGCTCAAGGCAAAGGTATGTTGATAGGGCTTCTCTTTTGCCGGTCTCGTGTTGTTAGTTGGGAGACCGGGTTTAGGATAGATAGCCGTACTATCAAGAGGGGCTCTCAAGCGGGTGTCTCATTTGCATTGTTCGGAGAGAGCTCAAACCTTTGCATTCATAGCATCATCTTTCTTGGTTGTTATTTGGTTCTTGTCCATGAGAGGATCTAGAGCTTGTGGTCACCATCATAACAAGCTCTAGCTCATCATCTAAGGATTTCACTTGCATATCTTATTGCGGTTTTTGATCTTGCGACTTTTCTGGCTCCACAGCTTGGGGGATAGTTCACATATATATTCATGATATTTTCTCCCAAGGTGATACCCAATATTTCGAACAAAATTGGTTTCATCCCGTTTGGAGTTCGGATGCAAAAGTTATTGCGTTTCTGGTTTTCTGGTTTCTGGAATTTCCCTGACCGGAAGTTCCGGCTTCCCACTGGAAGTTCCGCTAGGGCATTTTTGCCGCCGAAAGTTCCGGTGGAAGTTCCGGGTCTTCTTCCGCTCACGTTCAGTAACCTTCTGTTTTGGATGTGCTATTTGACGGAACTTCAGTCGGAATTTCAACCGGAAGTTTCGCTCCCACCGGAAGTTCCGGCCAGGGACCGGAAGTTCCGCTCAGTCCTAGTTGCCGCCAAAAGTTCCGGTTGAACTTCCGGCTCTTGTTCCGCTCACATTCAATAACATTCTGTTTTGAATATGTCTATTTGACGGAACTTCTGTCGGAACTTCCACCGGAAGTTTTTGCTCCCACCGGAAGTTCCGGTGAACCGGCAGAAGTTCCGACCAGGATTCGCTTTTTCAGTTTCTCCCTCCGCAGTTTTTGACCGTTGGCTGTGTGCCACCGGAAGTTCCGTCCAGGAGCCGTGAATGCCCATAACAGGCAGATCTTGGAGCCCTTTAAAAGGGGCTCCTCTTCCCCTTCGTGGAGACTAGCTTTTCTTCTTGGTTCTTGGCTTTCTCTCTCTCCTCCATTGTCAACCTTGAAGAAGATTTCCCTCTCCCTTTCCCCTCCTATGATTCTTGCATCTTTTTGAGGGATTTGAGAGAGGAGATCTAGATCTACAACCCCCCCAAGCCAAATCCCTTCTTTGTGAAGGAATCATTGGGATCTAGATCTTGGAGAGTTTTGTGTTCTCCTTTTGTGTTCTTCCTCCCTTATTCCCCCAATAGCTTTTGTAGCTTTGTTGGAATTTGGGAGAGAAGGACTTGCCCTTGCATTTGGTGCATATGTTTGAGTTCTCCTCGGAGATTCGGCGAGTTCAAGCTTGTGAGCTTGTTTCTCTTGGGTTCCTTGGAACCCTAGACGGTTGTGTGGTTGGATTATTGACCTTTTGTGGTCTTGTTGACCTTTTGTGGTCTTGTAGCCTTTTGTGGCGTTGTTGGCCCTTTTGTGGCATTGTTGGCCTTTTGTGGCTTTGTTGTTGGGAGCCTCCAATTGAGTTGTGGAGTTAGCCCCAATCTTGTACGGGTTCGGTGACCGCCCTCAAGCGTCCCATAGTGGAGCAAGTGCCCGCCTTTTGTGGTGTGCACTTGGGAGAATAGGGTGAGCCTTTTGTGGCGTCGGTGAGTTGCGTGCTTCCGCATCCACGGTGAGGCCTTGTGTGGCGTTGGGTGAGCATCGAGCCACCACACCTCGAGGTGAGTCATTTGTGGCGTTCGGAGAGCATTGCGCCATCGCACCTCTTCAACGGAGACGTAGCTTCTTTGGAAGTGAACTTCGGGAAACAAATCTTCGTCTTCGCGTCCATCGGTTATCTGTCAACCAAACCCTTTACTTATGCACTTTACATTGTGATATCCATCGTGCTTGAAGTATTTATACCTTGCTATCACCTTGTTGCTTGTATTGGTTAGCATAGGTTGTTGGTGCACCTAGGTGAACTTAGTGGCTAGGTTTTGTGCTCAATAAATTAAACGTTAGTTTTATTCCGCATTTACATGAGCCTAAACCGTAATAATTTTAAAAGCCTATTCACCCCCCCTCTAGGCGATTTCCTTTGTACTTTCAGCCGGGAAAGTCATTTTCTCAACATGAGGTTCAGGCACAATGTGATTAGTAGTACAAACTTGAGTACTTCTAAGTGGAACATGACTAACAACATCTTTATACGGAGCATTGTACTTATTCCACTTCTTCCTGGGAATTTCTATGTAAGAGGCAAATGCCTTAAAACAGTTGGCTATACTTTGGGAATCAAGACCAAACTCATTGCTAATATCACGGAAGTTATTAGTACCCATAAAATATTTAATGAATTCATAATCATAGTTTATACCTGACTTCCTTCCTTTGTAATTCCCCAAGCCTCAGTGTTATCTTGAATACGGTCTAAGAGATCCCATTTAGCTTCTTCCTTCATACGTGTGAATGATCCAGCACAAGAAGCATCTAGTAAATATTTATCATGAAGAGAAAGCCTAGCATAAAAGTTATTGAGAATAATATTGTTAGGGAGTTCATGAATAGGACATTTAAGCATTAATAACTTCAATTTCCCCCAAGCTTGAGCTGTACTCTCTCCATCAAGAGGCCAAAAGTTATATATAAGATTTCTATCCATATGGATTTCACTGGGAGGATAAAATTTAGAGTAAAAGAGAGATGCCATCTCCTCCCATTCCATGGATTGTCCATTCTTCAGAAGCTTATACTATTCTTCAGCTCTCCCTTTCAAGGATATGGAGAGTAACTTCTTCTTCACCTGTTCAGTTGTGATACCTGCACACTTAAACAACCCGCATAATTCATGGATAAAAATTAAATGATCACCAGGATGGTCAGTTCCATCTCCAAAATAATAATTAGCCATAACACGATTAACAATACTTGTAGGTATCTTAAAAGGATCTATCTCAACAGGAGGTGGTTCATCTACTACCCTAGCAGCGGTAGTATTTTTCCCAAACATAAAACCAAGTGGGTTATCCATATTGGAAATAAAGTAACAAGCAATAACAAAAGAAATACTCACAGTAAAAGTTTCCCTTACCAGTTCCACTCTTCAATTGCGCTTCACTGCCTGGAAACGGCGCCAGAAAATAGTCTTGATGACCCACAAGTATAGGGGGTGTATCGTAGTACTTTCGATAAATAGGAGTGTCGATCGATCCCAACGAGGAGCAGAAGGTGCTGAACAGTGGTATGGAGCAGGAAATCCCTGTGAATACTTAGCAAACGGATTTTTAGTGGTTTTCTGACAGGGCAACAAAACAAGGAGCAAGTAACAAGAGTAACAAACAAACGGAGCAAGTGGCCCAATCCTTTCTTAGCAAAGGAAAAGTCGGTGGAAATACTTATAAGGACCAAACGTTCTCGAGGACACATGGGAATTCTGTCAAGTGCTTTCGCTTCAATAGCCGAGTACTCTTCTTTGGTGTTTGTAAGTGTTGTGTGGGTGAACCTGTGCTAACATACCGCCCTTCCTAGGACTAATACATACTTGTGATTAAACCCCCTGCAAACATCCGTAACTATAGGAAAGTAATTAAGATATACATCTAACCACAACCTTAAACTCTGAGATCCTACACTCCCTTATGCAAAGGTGTCCTAACGGGGGTTCAGGTTTCTGTCACTCCGGCAACCCCACGATTAGTAGACAAATACACAATGCATCCCTCTAGGCCCATAAATGGTGAAGTGTCATGTAGTCGACGTTCACATGACACCACTAGAAGAATAGCACCACAACTTAAATACTCAACCATTGAATAATAACTCATCACAGATTCACTACTAACAACATGACTTCTCCCATGTCCTCAAGAACTAGACGAACTACTCACAAGACATCATATGGATCAAGATCAAAGATGATATGATAATGGATAACAATCTGAACATAAACAATAATCCAATGGTTCCACTCACAAGCATCAACTACAATAGTAATTAACACCGGGAAAGTTTCCCCTAATGAACTAAGCAATATCCAACACAATTATTACAGCAGGATAGATTGGTGGTGATGGTGCTGGTGGAGATGATGGTGTGGACGATGATGATGATCCCGATGAAGCCTAGCTTGATGACGGTGTTGATGGCGACGGTCTCCCCTCTCCGGGAAGGAATTCCCCTGGCAGAAATCGGTCTGCCGGAGAGATCTTTCTATCTCGGTGTTTTCCGCACCCAGAGGCGGTGGAAATATATCTGTGGTCGCCCCACTGGTATTAGGATTCCGTAGGGAAGATATAGGCGAAGGGGCGGAGTCGGAGGCCGGGCAGGTGGGCTACACCTGCCCTAGGCGCGGGGTCAGGTGGGCCCGTGCCTAGGGGTGTGTGGGCCCCCTGAGGCCCATCTCCGTCCTTCCTTCTAGCTTCCTTCGTCTTCTGGTAAAATAATATGTTTCCATATGTTTCTGGTATTTTTCCGATCTTCGCGAAATTGCACCGAAACGCCTTCTTTTCCATCAGAATCCAGACTCCGGCAGTCCATCCTCCAGGAATCATCCAACATGCATAAACAGATGAAAAAGCCATAAGTAATACCTCATAATAAGACAAACATCAATGAATAGAGGTAAATTATGATATAGAAAGGTGATGCAAATTGGGTGTATTAGTTCTTCTTGATCACTTGAGCTTTTTAAAGGAATTTCTACAGTAGCTTGTGTTTTAATGAAAGTTTTACTTGTGTTGAAACTAAACCCAATGGCTTATTATCTTGAATACACTAATGTTGCTAATGAAGATTGTGTGAAGTTTTGTATGAAGGAAATTTTCAAGTGTAGGCAAAGAATGATGTGATAAGATGAAGAATGGACAAAAGCTCAAGCTTGGGGATGCCACCCCGTGTTACCCCAAGAAATATTCAAGAGGTACAAGCGTCAAAGCTTGGGATGCCCAAGGCATCCCCTTATTCATCAATAAAAATCTCAGGTCTCTTTCTAGACACTTCGTTTTTATTATTTCATGCACTGTTGTGTTGTTCTTGGAGCGTCTTAGTTTTCGTTTTTGGTTTTCTTTTGTTTGGTTTTCTTAAATAAATTAGTTGGACCCCCGCATTCGCTCTTTTGTTTCAAATAAGTTTATTGGTGTTGGAAAAGAGTAGAAAGTTTCATGCTTATGGTGGTACAAAAGGAGCTTGTTTTGACTGTGACTTAGAATTTAGCATGTCATGCTATATGTTGTTTTGACCTTATGCTTAGTGATTATTGCTGTAGCATGACTAGTTCTAAAAAATTGGGATTGCTTAGTGTGCCTTGAAGGAATCATGCATTGTTTTAGCATACAAAAGCATAGTATTGTGGTATTCTCTTTTGATGCTTTGTTTGGGTTGACTTGGCACATGATCACGCCATGTTATGACTATGAACAAGTCACCTTAGCCTCTATGATCATTTAGTCCGACTTGTAGTACCACTTTATGGTTTGATTAGTAATGTTTTGTCATTCTGCATGATTATGGCCATTATTATTCTCTTAGTTGGTCGCTCCCAGTCTTTTGCAAGCCTCCACTTGTATGAGTAAGCTCTACTCATGCATCCAACTCCCAAGAAACCAAGTTATTCCAAAGAGTCCACTATAAATTCCTATGCATGGTGTGTTACACCATTCCAAGTATATTCTTGTTTTCATCTATCTTCCAATTTGAAAATATTTTGTTATGTGAAAACTTAGTGATTAAATCTCTCACAAACTTGATGGCACACTTTCCCCTAATAAACTTAAACCATTGTGTCATCTATGTTGTATATGCTTGCACTTATACGTTGGAATTGGCAGAACCGTGTTGTCACGGGAAACACTTTCAACATTGCACTTGTACTTTGTACACAGTTGATATGATGATATTTTGTCTATGGATGTCGTCGGTGTGAAATAAAAGGGAAGCCTATAAGTCCATGGAGTTATGTATGTGTGTTAGAGAAACGCCTGGGCCGCTAGCCTAAGCCATGCCTAATCATGGTGGAAACGTGCAGCATCATCATAATGACATCTATGAAGCTTTCTTCTTATAAAAAAAGAGAGAGACATATTGAAAAGAGGAAAGAGAGAAAAAAGCACCATATTACCATGGTAAATAAGAAGATTGCTGAGATTCTCATTGTCTGCTTGCCTTGTCATTTTGATTATGGGATAGCTCCTGTATCATGTGCAAGGGGTACCCTGTTGGCGGTTCTCTATGATACACATGTACTTACTATGACAAGAACTTACATGTGACTAAAGTTGAGTAGCATGAGGTGCGGCCCTCGTATTCAAGGGACATGAGATTGCCAACTTATACTTTGTCAAGCATATACTCCATAGTTTGTTCACTTTAACCTTAATCACTTCAAGATGCTTATGATAGGGGCAATGAGAGCTGAAAGCTAACAAGTACCATAATTTTCGGAAGCTCTTTTTGAAAATTGAAATCCCTGCTTCCCTTTATAAAGGGCCTTTCTTCCACCACTATATTGAGTCTCCACCTTCTACCTTTAGGCACCAGTTAAGAGAGCATAGTTGCCATTCTTAGTTCTATGTGCATTGTCCCAAAAATTATTGATTGAAGCATATTGTTGATATTACTTGTTCTTGTCTAGTCACTCTTATGAACTTTGAAGGCGTCCTATGCATCTATTTGCTACTCCATGAGGGACAAGCTGAATGCCACTATGTCATGTTTTCTGTATGTGAAACAAACAAACGTTTTTCAATGCATGTTATTCATGATCTTTGTTTGTAGTCTTTCATGTTGCATGCATAGTTACTTTGTCTTACTAATAGAACTCCATCTTTCATGCTCATGTTTAGAGTTCTTTGATCCCAGCTTTCAATGTTTGTAAATGGTTTGATCTTGATTTTGATGGTGCATGTCACCTCAAAAATTATTCTTTTTATCACTTACCTACTCAAGGATGAGCGGGAGTTAAGCTTGGGGATGCTTGATATGTCGGAAACATATCTATAATTTTTGATGTTCCATGCTTGTTTAGTATCTACTTTGCTTCGTCTACACTTTGAGGTGTTTTTATATGTTTTCTGGTACTAACCTATTAACAAGATGCCACAGTGCCAGTTGCCTGTTTTCTTCTGTTTTTGTTCCAAAAAGGCAGAAAATCAATATTCTCAAAATTGGACGGAGAAAAGCCAAAGTCAATATTTTACCGTGGGGAACACGAAGCCAGAATACGAGACGGAGGAGAGTCACCAGGGGGCCACACCCCTTGGCCGCGCGGGTGGGCCCACCCCACGCCTGGGGGGTTCAACCGCCCTGGCGACCCCCTGCCTCGCCTCTTTGCTTATAAAGACCCCCCGATGCCTAAACCCTAAGAACCCGATCAATATTCCACGAAACCGTCTGTAGCCGACGCCACCATCGTCCCTAGATCGGGGGGATCTGAACCTCTTCCCGGCACCCTGCCAGAGGGGAGATCATCTCGGAGGCCTTCTTCTTCATCATGATAGCCTCCGGTATGAAGCGTGAGTAGTTCCATCTTGGAATACGGGTCCATGTAGTAGCTAGATGGTTGTATCTCCTCCTTTGTGATGTCATGTCTAGATCTTGTGAGTTCCGTTCATGATCAAGATCTCATCTATTTGTAATCATGCATGTTGTGTTTGTAGGGATCCGATGGATATTGAGATTAATATGTCAGATTGATTAATGGTTTTGTCTTGTTGATTCTATCATGTCTGTGTTGTTTGTGATCTTGCATGCTCTCTGTTTCTAGTAGCTATCTTAGCCAAGTAGATTCTAGTGACTCCAAGAGGGGGTATTTATGCTCGATAGTGGGTTCATACCTCTATTTAATCTAAGAGAAGTGACAAAAATCTCTAAGGTTGTAGATGTGTTGTTGCCACTAGAGAGAAAACAACGGTCTCTTGTTCATGGAACAAGTGGATTGTTTACCTTACACACTTTGCTTAAAGCAGTTATTTGTTGCTTGCAACTTAATACTGGAGGGGGTTCAGATGATAACCCGAAGGTGGATTTCTAGTCATAGATGCAGTTGGATGGCGGTCTATGTATCTTGTTGTATTGCCCAATCGAATCTCATAGAATCATGAATGTCTAGTATTACATTGTTATCCCTTGCTCAGTCATGTCAATTGCCCTGCTGTAATTTGTTTACCCAGCATGCCATGTTTGTTTATCTAAGGAGAACACCTCTAGTGAACTATGGACCCCGGTCCGATCTTTACCATTGATACATCTTCCACTTTTACTTGTTACAAACCACTATTACCTTCCACACCATACAGTTAATCCTTTGTTATAGCAAACTGGTGAGATTGACAACCTCACTGTTCGTTGGGGCAAAGTCTTGAGTTTGTGTTATATAGGTCTCCAAGTTGCTAGCAACACCTTTGAGTCGTTTCCTTCCTCCTACTGGTTCGATAACCTCGGTTTCTTAGTGAGAGAAAACTTGTTGTGCTCATCACACCTTGCTCTTGGGGTCTTCCAACGAGGCGTTGATAACACGCCCATCATCAGAAAAAAACAATCTTTTGTTCATGGAACAATTGTATTGTTTAGTTTACACATATTGCTTAATGCAATTATCGGTTGCTTGCAACTTAATACTGGAAGGGGTTCGAATGATAATCTGAAGTCATAGATGCAGTTGGATTGCGGTCTATGTATATTGTTATAATGCCCAATCAAATCTCATAGGAGTCATGATGTCTAATAGTTGCATTGTTATGCTTTCTCAATCTGTCAATTGTCCCGCTGTAATTTGTTCATCTAGCATGTTATTTATCTTAAGGAGAACACCTCTAGTGAACTGTGGACACCGGTCCAATCTTTATCATTGATACATTGTCTACCGTTACCGTTTACTTTCTACAAGCAACTATTATCTTCCATACTATACGTTTAATCCTTTGTTTTTTGTAAACCGGTGAATCTCACTGTACGTTGGGGCAAAGTTTTGAGTTTGTGTTGTGAAGGTTCCAAGTTGTTAGAAACACCTTGGAGTTGTTTCCTTATTTCTACTGGTTTAATAACCTTGGTTTCATAACTGAGGAAAAACTTACTGTTATGCTCATCATATTTTCCTCTTGGGGTATCCCAACAAAGCTCTACAGTGATCTGAGACGCATCATCCCCCGAGGGTTAAGTTTTTTGTCTGGATAGCATGCCAAGACCGATGCTGGACGGGTGAGGGGCTAGCGAGAAGGGGGGCTCCAACACCCTCCGCGTTGCCCGTTGTGTGACCAACCAGAAGAGACCATGAGGCACCTTCTCACAGGATGCCCATTCTCTCGGACGGTATGGCACGAGGTCCTATCTTGGATTCGATCTACGGCTAGGCCTCCGGATGAGGAGAACCGTGTCTCGCTTCTGCCTGCCTGGGCGTAGTCACCGACCGCTAAATCTTCCTCGCGGACGAGTGGGCGCGTGGCTATGGGAGAGCAGCAGCGCATGGCAGCAAGGCCGAACAGCCAAACCAGCATCTGATGGACTTCATCTTCAAGGATGAGAAGATGCTGTGGTCACCTGTCAGGAGTCAGGAGGTCCCGGCCGACAAGAAATTGCGGTGGTTGGAGTTGACCATAGCCTTTGTGTTTCTAAAACATTCTTCACATATGCGTGCTTTTGCTTGGTTAACAGTTACAGTTGTTCGTCTCTAGTAATCCAACAACCAAAGAGATTTATTTTGCTAGCTTTCTGTGCTTATACAGATACTTGGCTGAATCAGATATAAAAGCATCACTAGCAGCACCTGTAAACAAGAGCAAACCCGTAAAATTCCAGCAAGTTTATGGGGCGTGGGCTTACACTGCGAGCTAGCAGTGCCCCTACTGGGCCGGCCCATAAACAATTTTTACGGGTGCCGCCTATGAATGAGCTCGCCCGGCCACTACATATAGGGGCACTATAGGGGAGTAGGAGCGAAGAAGTAACTTACCGGCATTGTAATTGTTGGCGGGTAAGAGCTACTAAGAGCAGAACTAACTGTAACTATAAAAATGCAAACTGTAAACACACGATACTCGCAATTTACAGGTTCAGAATCGGTCGCGGAGAACGGTGCCCGTAAAATGAAATTGAAAATTTAAAATTTTTCAATCACGGCAAAATTTTAGGATGAACAAGGTTCAGATCATTACATATTTAGCGAAATTAGGAACAAAAGCAACGATTCTACAGTTGCACATTACATATGGGAGGAGCGTGGCGGCGTTCTATACAATTGGAGCTCCGGCGCGGCGGTGCGAGCTTCACTCCTCGGAGAGGTCGATGAGGTCGGCCATCTCGAGCTTGACTATGGTGACGCGCTCTGCCTCCCTTTCCCTAGCCTCGTGCACTTCGACGAGGGCGATGGCCTGTCGCTGCTTGGCCCGCTCGATGTCGAGCTCCATGGTGACAGCGAGCTCAGACTCGCGCACCATGAGCTCCATGACGATGTGCTGCTTATCGTTGTCGTGGGCGTAGTCCGTCGCACCTACGACGGTCGTCGGAGAAGGGGATGGCGAGCTGAAGCCGTCGGAGGTGGGAGGGAGGGGAGGGAGGAGCTGGGCTGTGCGATGATCCCTACCTGGTGTGCGCGTACCGGATGGCGAGCTGGTCGCGGCGTCGATCGTCCCTCGCCTCCGGCCACCACGCCGGCTTGGAGAGATGGCGGCAGGGACACGTCGTGGTTAACCCACTTGAGGGCGGTGCGCTTCTTCGCGACCTCCGACCAGAACAACTTGGCGTGCGTGGCGTCAGCGACACGGCGCGGAGGACGATCGATGCCACCCCCTCCTCCGGATCTTCGTCTGCCTACCCCACAGCTACCTCTACGCGAAGACATGTCCTCGATCTCGCTCGGGTGCGGGCGGGATTTCTCGCCGGAGTTCGAGCTGGCAACGGTGGCGCTAGGGTTTGGTCGGGTGGAAAGAACGGGTTTGGAGCCGTACTCGCCGACGCGGCCTCTATTTTTACATGTCAACACAGGCGGTTAACGGGCCATTGTAAAAAAAATACGGACCGGGCTGATTTACGGGATTCGTTAGGGCGGCTAATTTCATGTAGGCATGTAAATCCGCTAGAATTTTAGAGTTCCGACGGTTTTACGGTTCCGTTAGAGCTGCTCTAAGCCACTTTGTGCAAACTCTTCCTACACAGCAATACACATAATATGCCTATATCATCCTATAAATTGTAGCTTGCAGTGAAATAATCAAGTCAGGCCTGTTTCTCTATCTCTAGAGATAGACTTTATGAAGTAATCACATTATTATAGGCCGTTAGTGCTAAAGCATCTAATATAGTATAATTTATCTGATTGCAAATTTACTGTTTTCTTTGGGAACCATGTTGATTTACTGGAACTTTAATTTTGCAAAAGTGGGAGAAAAAAATGGATAATTCGCATCACTTTACATTTAGCTTGGATACGACGTCCTCTTGGAGAGCTATACGCCAAGTCAGTTCACTAAAAGCATGTACTACCTCCGTTCCATAACATAAGCCTTTTTATCAGCAGGTGGTGTCAAAAAATGCTACGGCTGCCTAATTTATAATTTATCCGTGTATATCACATGCTAGATATAATGATCTGATTTTTTCTTTTCCCATGCAAGTGAGTGCTGATGGATGAAAGTGATCGTGTGTAGCAGTTCGTTTCCGAAAATCTGAATAAATTGAGATGCAAAGAAATAACGTATGCAGTTCGAAGGCTGAAAAAAATACATAGAAACAATTCATAAGCCTTAACTGTAAAGAAAAGAGTTGCTCTCTTAGTAAGGTAAATGTTTGATGAATACCTATTTCCTCCCACTATTTGAACGTTTGTGCGCCGACTTCATACAACTCTGTTGAGCTCCACCTATCGAGTTAGTGTTGAGCTCCACCTATTGAGTCCTTTACAGATTGTAGGTTGGTATTGTAAATTGGATCTTCAGGTTCTATCAAGTGTGTTTGGATTTGGAATTCTGGAATGAGGTGATGACCTTTTTTTCGCGCATGATGTGCAATTCTTGATTTCTAGGCATGGAGTTCATCTATTTCTGTGTGTTTGTGGTGTTTATACCTTGTGAATGGATCTACACATCCATGTAGCACAAAATGCAGTTTGATCTTCATCTTACGGCAAGGCTTTCGGGCTTTCGGGCTTTTCATTGGACTGGGCAGCTCAAGAGGGTATGGAGGCTGCGGCGACCGAATAGAAAAGGAGGAGGCAAGGGTCGGCGGGCAAAGGGAGCCTGCGGTGACCAAATAGAAAAAGAGGAGCCAAGGGTCGGTGGGCAAAGGGAGGCGGCGGCCTCTAACCTTCGGATGTAATTTTTCCTTCAATAATGCATATTTTATTGAAAATTGTGGAAATGAAATTTAAATATCTGAAATGTAATATGGTGACCAGAATCGTCACTATCGAAGTGTGACGTGCCCTTGGCTCATATTTTGCAATCTACAGGAGAAAACAACGAAGACCTCTTTGCATTTTTGTTTTCCATTCTGGCTTGGGAGTAACTATAAGAGGAACGTTTCCGAGGTGTAGATTTTTCTCTATGTTGCAATGCACGGACACATGTGCTAGTCTATTACGATGACGAATGTTGAATCATCATCGTCACTACACCATGTCTAAAGAAAAACGGTGTCAGTCCATATACCATGTGTATCTCTATTTTTTTGGTCTGGTAGCTGTACCAAGTGTGTTCTAAATATTAAAACCATTATTTTATGAGTAATATATTGATGATGTTCGTTTGTTAGCTGGTGGAGTGAAAAACCTCTATTGACTGCTCTTTGCAGTTTCGTCAATTTTAACGAGGCATAGGTGTACCGTGCTTGTCACTAGTTGTTTGAGAAAAGCACCATACAGACGGAACAAACATTTTAGTATTTGTTAACTACACTAGACAATATTTCACCAAGTCACTCTTCCATGTCGTGCAATAGAGAAATTGGTGATACTTCAACCACAGCGCATAAATGATCATATAATTCTACTACCGGAAAAGTGGTCTCTACCTAGTGTCTTGTATTTTGCAGATGAATTATTTTAGTACAACTAGCTTGTTGGCGTCCGCAAATGTGAGCGAAACATCTAAGGTCTTTCATAATGGGATGTATCTTAGCACTTTTTCATAGGAGCAATTAAAACTTAAGAAACAACAATAACAATGGAGTGTTTCTTAGTTGGTGTTTTTTAGGAGAGTTGCATTTAATGATTTCAGTCTCATGCATGAGTATGACTAGATTAGCTATTTTTTTAACCCATGATAGCATGCAAAGGTTGTATGTTAGCTAAGATATAACAACTCTCTCTCTCTTTAATAAGTGATATGCCACATAAGCAAAGTAGCTAGGATATGGCGATAAGAGACACCCATTGTGAAAGGCCGAGTATCTAGTTGGTTCTAAATAATTATAGTACGATTAGAATTAACACGGTCCTAAAGCATCTTTCACTGCAAAAAAAAATTGTTCCCATGAAAATAATGAATGCATCAATGACCATATGTTCCTTTTGTACGTGGTGATATTAAATAAGTGCATATAATTTATTTATATTGTAAACTAGGACGTAGTTTCGATTTGACATTACTTCAGTGTGAGGGTAAGACTAAGATTATACTTGGTGGTTTTACTTTGATTTAGATTTACGAAAACCTATGTTGATGTTTCAATAATAATTTCTCGCCCTTGATGCTAGTTATAGTTACTAAGGTCAATGTAACATCCCAGCATTAGAGCTTAAAAATAAGCTTAACTCGGATGTGTGCATTGCATTCATGTATAGAAAATCCGAATAATTTTCGCGCTTTTAAATAAAACTTGCCAAAGTGATTGATGATTCTCTCAACTTGATGGAATTGAAGTAGATCATCAAGTTTTGACTGCGATAAGTTTCAATATGACCTTTGCTAAAACCTTATTTTGGGTGAACATGATTTGATCTAAGGGTAGATCAAATGAAATAAAACTAAACCACAACACATTAATTAATGATTGATACCAGATCTTCTAGAGATCATATCATGGTATTCATTACCACAATGGCGGACATGTGGAGCATGGCGCGTGTGGCCCGGAGTGGACACGACATGGCAATGTGCCGGCACTGGACGCACAGACGTGTGCCAAGAGAGGATGTTCCTGGCTTGTGGTTGATCGACGAGGACGTCGATCTTATAAGGGTGGGTGTGTGTGACTCCCTGTCGCATGGCTCAATAGGATTGATAGGAAACTCATACCAACAAGTTGCAACTTCTTTTCTAGAAGTTCATTCGAAAAGAACTCTAAGGTTAATCGTGCTTGTCCTAGAGCAATTATAGGATGGGTGACCGACCGGGAAGTGGATACCAGGTGCGCACGAGTGTGGACAAAGTGCGTAGAAAAGACTAGTGTTGGTCTGTGTGGTTAGTCTAGAGATCCTATTAAGCTGACAGAAGTGACAGCCGCTGGTCCGGAGAGGCCAGGGTGTTACAAAGAGAGTACTCAATCAAGTGAAATTGGATATATTAGAAATATTCTAGAGATGAAAGTTATCTCTATGAGGAGAAAATGTAGAGCTTTAGTATCAAGCTCATTGGATTTACAAAGGAACTTAGAAGGAGGAAGTATTGGTAAAGACAAACTTGTGAAGCAAAGATCATCATGTATAGATGAAAGTTATCTCTATGAGGAGAAAATGTAGAGCTTTAGTATCAAGCTCATTGGATTTACAAAGGAACTTAGAAGGAGGAAGTATTGGTAAAGACAAACTTGTGAAGCAAAGATCATCATGTTTATACATGATGATGGATATGAAGAATTAATATATCTAGGAAAGGAATTCCTTAAGTAGGAATCAAGACTTATGAAGTATGGAAGGTAGGAATCCTTGGCAAATATTTAACCTTAATTCTATAAAAAAATTGATATCTGTTTCATATGCTTGATCAATCATCATGTTCCCTCAATGTCTTGTAAGAATACTTTTCTTTAGCAAATCATTTAAGCACATCTTTGTGCTTATAAAAAATATTTATCAACTCATTCTCATAAGTCATTCTAGAGATTAGCCTTACTATTTTAGAGGGTGATATCATTCATGATCACAAACAGGAAGTCAATATGTCTTAACCCTTAATGTTTATTCTCTTCTAACCATCGAACTTGCCATATCCAATTGGAATCCCACATATGACACATCTTCTTCTCTAGTTCCTTCAGACTTATGTGTCCATGAGTAATAGAAATTCTCCCCACATTCTTGGCATTCTATTTGAGAATCAAATGCTACATGGAAAAAACCTAGACCACTATTTGCACTTCCCACATACTGAGCTATTGGAATTGGCCGCCCCGATATGGGACAATTGTTCATGTGGTAACCAGCGTGTTACACATGAAACAAATTCATTCCTTCACGCAGTTATCCACACTAGTTGAGTACCCGTGCGTTGCCACGGTTAATTACTTTCTCGCAACACATGTCAATATATTATGCATGAATACTCACATGTATAAAAAGGATTGTTTGTGCATTGCCATAGAAAATTGCCAAATTTATATCATAAATATATCATTAAAATTGCCTTATACTCCAACGGATTCTCCATTGTGTCTGTCCTATTTCTTACTCTTGCAATCTCCTCTATAAGTCATTGGCCCCAACTGATCTCCTAAGTCGCACACCATATATTCCAACAACTTTGTTTTCCAACCGCAATATATATCTTCTGCCTGTGTCAAAAACGGTTTCTCCAGAAAAGCAATAAAATTCTCTATCTTTTCCCTCACCGCTTCTTAATTACAACAGCAAGAGCAAGAAGTACAAATAAAATAGCAGCAAAAAAATATGGCTTGTGCTCCATCTAATTTGGACAAAGCCCTTCACAAGATGATTTGGTATGAAATAATCTTGGTCATGTGAAGACATCAGACTAAACCAAATTTAAATGGTGCCAATAAGAAATTTGTAGAGAACAAAGAACCTGGACAACATCTAGGCAACGACCTTGTGCTTCTCCATGGCGGCATGTCCACGTGCACTGCAATGGGGAGTTGCAGAAAAGCGAAGGACCTCCTCTGAAGGCGAGTGATTATCTGTTGGAGATATGCCCAAGAGGCAATAATAAAGTGGTTATTATCATATCTTCACACTTATGATAAATGTTTACATACCATGCTATAATTGTATTAACCGGAAACATTAATACTTGTGTGATTTGTAAACTAAAATAAGAGTCCCTAGTAAAGCCTCTTGTTAAACTAGCTTGTTGGTTAATATATATGATCATGGTTTCCTAATCATGAACATAGAGATGTTATTAACAACAGGATCATATCATTAGGAGAATGATGTGATGGACATACTCCTATAGATAAGCGTAGCATAAAGATCAAGTCATTTCATTAGTTCAATTGCTATATGCTTTCTAATACATAGTAACCTAATTCCTTCGACCATGAGATCATGCATATCACCTTTACCGGATGGATGCTTTGATGACATCAAACACCACACCGTAACTGGGTGGCTATAAAGGTGGCATTAAGTGTTCGGAAAGTATTGGTTGAAACACATGGATCAAGAGTGGGATTTGTCCATCCACATGACGGATAGATATACTCTGGGCCCTCTCGGTGGAATGTCATCCAATTGGCTTGCAAGCATGTGACTTGGTCACAAGGGATCACATATCACGGGAACGAGAAAAGAGTACTTATCAGTAACGAGGTTGAACTGGGTATGCAGAGATACCGACGATCATAACCTCGGATAAGTAAACTATCGTGAGACAAAGGGAAATTGGTATCGTATGTAAGTGGTTCATTCGATCGCAAAGTAATCGTAGAAATATGTGGGAGCCATATGAATTTCCAGATTCCTCTATTGGTTATTGTTCGGAGAAGTGTCTCGATCATGTCCGCATAATTCATGAACCGTAGGGAGACACACTTAAGGATTCGACGTTGTTTGAGTAGTTATGGTATTATGAGAAAGAGACCGAATGTTGTTCGGAGTCTCGGATGGGATCCGGGATATCACGAGGTGATCCGGAATGGTCCGGAGAATAAGATTCATATAAGGAAAGTCCCGTTTCGGAGTTCGGGAATGATTCCGGTGTTTTCATCGGGAATGTTCTAGAAGGTTCCGGATTGTCCGGCACTCCGGGGTGGGGGGGTACATGAGTGTGTCATTGAATGATTGCATCATGTACTAAGTGTTCTTGCTGTTCCAAAAACATGAAAGTCAAATTGCCAGTTTGAAAGTCAAACGGCTAAAACAGGAAACTGTGGGAAACAGGAAACTGTGGGAAACAAGCAAGAGGAGTTGGAACCAGCTTGGAGGAGGAGTTGGACTCCTCCAGGCCGGCGCCCAGCCCTAGGCCGAGTTGGGGAGGGACTCCCTCCCTCCCCTGGCGCGCCAAGACCCCTCCACCTATATAAGGAGGGGCAGGGCTCCTCCTAGAGACACACAAGTTCCTATCTTCTACCTCCGGTTTAGAGCCGTTTTGGTTTAGAGCTTCTAATTGCTTTAGCCAGCGGTTTAGAGCCTTCTAATTGGTTTAGAGCCTTCTAATTGGTGTGTCTAATTACTAGACCACTAATAGCCTCTCTCATAAGCTCCACCATACTCGCTCCGGCTTAAGGCGAAGCCCTGCGGGATCTCCCCTCTACTTCCGGTACCACGCCGTTGTGCTGCCGGAATCACGAGGAGAGTGCTACAACCTCCGCTGCCTGCTGGAACAAGGGAGAGGAAGGTCTTCGTCGAGTACCGAACGTGTGACCGACTGCGGAAGCGCTGCCGGAACGCAGCGCCGGAAGGATCGTCTACACGATCTTGAGATCGGAAAGAGTACGACTACATCACCCACGAGAATCTGCTCTCGTTAACCGCTTTGGAATCTTCGAGGGTAAGTTATTCCATCGACTCGTTGCTACAATCTAGTAGATAGATCTTGGCTTGTTTGTTTGTATGCGATAGAAATTTTTTGTTTTCCATGCTACGAACCCCTACAGTGGTATCAGAGCCGTGTCTATATGTAGATCTGTATGCACGAGTAGAACACAATGGTCATTGTGGGCGTTGATGCTTTTATTGTCGATTGCTTCTTGTGTACTTTGCATCTTGCGGTATGTTGGGATGAAGCGGCCCGGGCTAACCTTACATGACATTGTTCATGAGACTTGCTCCACGCTTGACATGCAACTTGTATTGCATAAGTGGCTTTGCGGGTGCCTGTTTCTCCTAGCATAGTTAAGATCCAATTTACAACGGGTGATTAACAATACTAGTATCAATGTTGTGGTTCTTGTTCGTAAGTTAGAATGACACTTATTGAAAGCCCCAAACCACGTAAAATATGCAAAGAAAGTAGAGGCGTCTAACTTTGTTTTGCAGGGGTGTGCAGTGATGTGATATGGCCATGATTGTGATTATATATGATGTATGCAATGTTCCTTATTGTAAGTTGGCAACCGGCAGGAGCCATATGGTTGTCTTTAATTTCTGTTAAGACCCGCGTGTCTATTCAAAGTAGTTGTAATAGTTGAAGCCGGTGGACGACAACCATGGAGAAGCATCATTGACCTTGATGCAATGCCGGTGATGATGGAGATCATGTTCGTGCTTGAAGATGGATATCGGAAGCACAAAGAAGAAAGGCCATATCATATCACATATTATGAATTGCATGTGATGTTAATCCTTTATGCATCTTGTATTGCTTAGTAGACGACGGTAGCATTATAAGATGATCCCTCTAGCACACAATTTCAAGTTCTTAAGTGTTCACCCTTAGTATGCACCGTTGCTAAAGCTTGTTGTTTCGAAGCACCACGTGATGATCGGGTGTGTTAGATTCCGCAAGTGTATACAACGTAAGCAAGCCAGATTTGCTTATGCGGAAGCTAAGGTTTGATCTTGACGAGCCTAGCATGTACAGACATGGCCTCAGGAACACGGATTACCGAAAGGTAAAGCATGAGTCATATAGTAGATATGATGAACATGTTGATTGTTCGCCATTGAAGCTACATCAACTCTCGTGATGATCGGTTTTGATGTGGTGGATTTGGTTCGTGTGATCACTAAAACAATGTGAGGGATATTGTTTTGAGTGGGAGTTCACCTAGATTAATTTAATTATTAATTAGAACTCAATTTATCATAAACTAAATCAAAGTGAATTTGCATAGTTGTTGTAGTCATTGGCATCCGTTTACCACCTTGCGCTTAGTTATAATTGAGATGATAGAACTATAGAATTCTGGTTAGTTACTTTACGAACTGGTATCGTATTGTTTTGAAGTGTTAATCTAAAGTTTAATAATTAGTATTAAATCAAGAGTAACAATTCCAAGTGTTAGTATATAAGTATCATGTTTGTCTCCATGATTCTTGATATTCAAAGGATTCTCTTAAAATCAAGGTTATCTAGGATCTGAAAGAGTTGTTTCAGAAACCATGATGTGTGGAAGATATTGTGATATCTGAAACGAAGTTTTGGTTGCAACATGATAGAGTATAATATGGCAAAAGTCATGTTCTCATATTTGATGAGAATTTGCGAAAGGTTGGAGACACTAGTTGTCCTAATCGTCCAAAAGGATTTGGAGAGCAACATTATACTCATGATTCACCGTTATAAGCTAAAAGTAGCTTGATCATGGATAAATCCATGATGAGGGTGAATATTTGATGTAGGTGAAATGTTTACTACACCAAGAGATTACTAAAGAAAGGAATTTGAAAGAACACCAAACATTTGGTGATGGTGATCTACTTCAAAGTGCAAGTCCAAAGACATTGGTATTTAACTATACACACTTTGGACTATGTGTCATATGTATGACTCCACTGTTGATGTTGATAGATTCTTTCAAACAGAAAAGGAGATACTGAAAGAGAATCTCATAAATATATGGCAGAAAAGAAAAGACTAGAATTGTTCAGCTTAAGTATATAGATGGTATGCATGTTATGGCTATATTCTTTGCTTATTAAACAATGTGGTTCTCAAGTATTTGATACTGAATTTGTTGGTGTGAATCGTCATACGAAACAACACAATTCATGAACTACAATGGCCTAAGTAACTAGCAAAAGAATATGTGATGATGTTCATCGAGAACAAATAAAGGGTTATTGTGTTGCTCGTTAAACATCAAAGCTTGCCTTCAAAGATTTGTTTTATCAGGTATTATGAGAACAAAAGGGTTGTTCAAATAATTGCCGTAATCCATAAAAGATGGATGATTCACAAATCTCGTTGGAGAAATCACATCCATAAAACTAGTGCTAAAAATGTCGAAAGACAAATTGATTGAAAGATCACTTAGGAAGTGACATCGCAGTTTAAATTATATTGGAAAGAAAACATGAAGAAACTCCATGAGGATGGAATTTTGGAGTCTTTTGATTTTGATCACATGACGCTTGTGAAACTTTCCTAGAGATAATTAAAACTTTGTTCATAGGCCAAAAGGGAACGAATGACTAGCTTATTGGAACTTGTACATATTGTTGTATGAAATCCATTATGTGTATTTAAGAGCGATGGATTTCAACTTCATATGCTTTCTCCAAAAAATTGAGTGAATATATGAATATTTACTTAATAAGGATAAAGTAAGAAACATTTGAAAAGTTCAAAGACTTTCAAGATGAAGTGCAAAATCATTGTAACAAGAATATAAACAGTTTATGATAAGATCATAAAGAAAGATATTTGAGTTACAAGTTTAGCATAATACCTAAGATTTAAGGAATCGTTCCGTGGAATTGCATTTTTCCGAAACACCATAAGAGTATGGGGCGTTCGAGATATGTAATTAAACCTTGTTTGACATGGTAAGATCGAAGGTGTAATTCATAAAACTGCCATTGTATTTTAAAGATTAAAAGCTTTAGAGATTACCGTTTTTTTTCCACTAAAAAGAGCTCCATCATAATCCGTTGAAATGACACCATATAAAGTTATGGTTTGGGATAAAACCCAAGTAGTCTTTTCTTAAAACATTGGTATGCTATGCATAAGAAAGATGTGTGCAACCAAAGTCGAATGAACCTGTCTTTGTATAAACTGTTAAGTATTCCTCCATAAAACACCGGAGACAAAAGTGTTTGTTGCTTAGAACGTCAAGTTTCTTTGAGAAGGAATTTTTCGTGAAAAGTTAAGTGGGAGGACAATAGAACTTTGATAAGGTTAAAAGAACCTTAGCTATATGTGCAAAGTTGAGCAGCGCCGAAAAGTGTTCCGGAGTTAGCAAACAATGCTCATGGCTCACGTGCCTCAAAGGTTGTGGTCACGGAGATCTAAGTTCCTATTGAAACAAGTAGATCAGGTAAACAATCAAATACCAAGATTTGATGGTTGAATCATTATTTGAGAATAATGAACCGACTACATGCAAAGAAGCGATGATGGGCCCTGACTCCGTCAAATGGCTTGAAGCCATAAAATCCGTGATAGTTCCATACACGAGAAATCAAGTTTTGAACTTGAAGGACCCTCAAGGTGTAAGACCTTACAGTTGTGTTTGGATCTATAAATAAACAGACATGGATGTTGCACATCTATGAAATAGTCGACATGTTGGGAAAGAGTTCACAACGATGTTCAAAGGTTGACTATGACAAGATCTGATCTTTCATAGCGATATTTAGTCTAGACGGATTAATGTAGCAACCACTACATATAACTTGTTATATGGTAGTTGAATAAACAAAACAAGTTCTTCTAATAGAATCGTTACCTAGGACGTGTGCATGGCACAGTCCAAAGGGTTTTGTTAAAATTCAAGGGATGCTAAAAACATATGCAAACTTCAATGGTTGAAGTAAGCATAGCGGAGTTGGAATCTTCACTGTGATGAAACTGTTAAAGGAGTTTAAAAGTTCATCAGAGACGATGGAGATGCTTGCATTTGCAAGAAATTAAGTGGGAGCGCTAAGACATGTTTCTAATGCATTATGTGGAAGACATATTGTTGATTGGAAATAATGTATCTTTTATTAACACATATTAAGAATTTCATCCCGATGAAAGACTTAGGCAAAACCCAAATATTTGGCATCTATAGACGCTAATATGGTTGTGCCAGAAGTACATAGACAAGATATTGAATGAGTTCAATATAGAAACTACAAGAGAGGTTCTTGTCGCACAGAAAGGATTGAATGAGTTCAATGTTGATGATATATTCAAGTGTATTGACATTTGGTAAAGTGAAACAAATAATCAAGTATAGATTGATACTTGATGTATGAAATCACAAAGAGTATTTATATCAATCATACTGTGATATGTACAAATCCAGATATGTCCTATGCTCTAAATGTTGTGAGCATATACCAGAATGATTCGTAAGATGATCATTGGACAATAGTAAGGATATTCTTATGATCTTTTGGAAGAACTAAGAGTATAATATTTGTAGAAGTGACAAATAGATGGTTAGTTCATTGTAAAAGTACTACATTGATACTAGCTTTGTCACAAAGTACAAATTAAGTTTATCTCAATATAAACTAAGGGTGGCACAATATAATGGAAGTGAGTTCCATAATGGATTTGGATGAGTTCCAAAGTTAAGACATTGTGACAGATACTACAACAAAAGTCTAAGTATATGACTGCTATTTTAGCAGCAAAAGAGGGCATTTGTGTCAAGTAGTTTGTTATCAAACTAGGTGTAGTTCACAGTGGGACAATACTATGAAGATATATTGTGCGACAATATTATCAACATGTTTTAACCCCAAAGAGCTAAAGGTCACACCAAAAGACCAAATTTATACAAAGCCATCTCATTAGAGAATGAGTGATGCGTAGAGACGCAAAGACATGCAATTACACACGGACCTGGAAGTGTCAGATCCGGAGATCAGTTGACCACTAGCAATCGTGTACATACAACACCGGAAAGCCATAGGTGTTGAATACACAAAGGTTTGAAACTAGATTATTGACTCTAGTGCAAGTGAGAGACTGTTGGAGATATGCCCAAGAGGCAATAATAAAGTGGTTATTATCATATCTTCACACTTATGATAAATGTTTACATACCATGCTATAATTGTATTAACCGGAAACATTAATACTTGTGTGATTTGTAAACTAAAATAAGAGTCCCTAGTAAAGCCTCTTGTTAAACTAGCTTGTTGGTTAATATATATGATCATGGTTTCCTGATCATGAACATAGAGATGTTATTAACAACAGGATCATATCATTAGGAGAATGATGTGATGGACATACTCCTATAGATAAGCGTAGCATAAAGATCAAGTCATTTCATTAGTTCAATTGCTATATGCTTTCTAATACATAGTAACCTAATTCCTTCGACCATGAGATCATGCATATCACCTTTACCGGATGGATGCTTTGATGACATCAAACACCACACCGTAACTGGGTGGCTATAAAGGTGGCATTAAGTGTTCGGAAAGTATTGGTTGAAACACATGGATCAAGAGTGGGATTTGTCCATCCACATGACGGATAGATATACTCTGGGCCCTCTCGGTGGAATGTCATCCAATTGGCTTGCAAGCATGTGACTTGGTCACAAGGGATCACATATCACGGGAACGAGAAAAGAGTACTTATCAGTAACGAGGTTGAACTGGGTATGCAGAGATACCGACGATCATAACCTCGGATAAGTAAACTATCGTGAGACAAAGGGAAATTGGTATCGTATGTAAGTGGTTCATTCGATCGCAAAGTAATCGTAGAAATATGTGGGAGCCATATGAATTTCCAGATTCCTCTATTGGTTATTGTTCGGAGAAGTGTCTCGATCATGTCCGCATAATTCACGAACCGTAGGGAGACACACTTAAGGATTCGACGTTGTTTGAGTAGTTATGGTATTATGAGAAAGAGACCGAATGTTGTTCGGAGTCTCGGATGGGATCCGGGATATCACGAGGTGATCTGGAATGGTCCGGAGAATAAGATTCATATAAGGAAAGTCCCGTTTCGGAGTTCGGGAATGATTCCGGTGTTTTCATCGGGAATGTTCTAGAAGGTTCCGGATTGTCCGGCACTCCGGGGGGGGAGGGTACATGAGTGTGTCATTGAATGATTGCATCATGTACTAAGTGTTCTTGCTGTTCCAAAAACATGAAAGTCAAATTGCCAGTTTGAAAGTCAAACGGCTAAAACAGGAAACTGTGGGAAACAGGAAACTGTGGGAAACAAGCAAGAGGAGTTGGAACCAACTTGGAGGAGGAGTTGGACTCCTCCAGGCCGGCGCCCAGCCCTAGGCCGAGTTGGGGAGGGACTCCCTCCCTCCCCTGGCGCGCCAAGACCCCTCCACCTATATAAGGAGGGGCAGGGCTCCTCCTAGAGACACACAAGTTCCTATCTTCTACCTCCGGTTTAGAGCCGTTTTGGTTTAGAGCTTCTAATTGCTTTAGCCAGCGGTTTAGAGCCTTCTAATTGGTTTAGAGCCTTCTAATTGGTGTGTCTAATTACTAGACCACTAATAGCCTCTCTCATAAGCTCCACCATACTCGCTCCGGCTTAAGGCGAAGCCCTGCGGGATCTCCCCTCTACTTCCGGTACCACGCCGTTGTGCTGCCGGAATCACGAGGAGAGTGCTACAACCTCCGCTGCCTGCTGGAACAAGGGAGAGGAAGGTCTTCGTCGAGTACCGAACGTGTGACCGACTGCGGAAGCGCTGCCGGAACGCAGCGCCGGAAGGATCGTCTACACGATCTTGAGATCGGAAAGAGTACGACTACATCACCCACGAGAATCTGCTCTCGTTAACCGCTTTGGAATCTTCGAGGGTAAGTTATTCCATCGACTCGTTGCTACAATCTAGTAGATAGATCTTGGCTTGTTTGTTTGTATGCGATAGAAAATTTTTGTTTTCCATGCTACGAACCCCTACATTATCTAGACACGGGAGGGTCAGAGGAGGCAATGACTTGGACGAGAACCTAGTCAGGCTCCACGGGAGGCACAAAGTCCAGATGAAAATTTGGAACAAATGAAGGTTGAAATGGCACAAAAGTGGACGTTTTCCTAGACGTCAGTAATGGATGTAACATTCTCCTCAATGGGCTGCGCCTACCTTTTTGGCTTTTTGATCGTCTTTCCTCATTAATCTTACCAACAGAAGCGTCAGGCTATCGAAGAGATGGTGCTTCCTTCAGGCTAGATAATCAGCTCACTCTACTCAGCCTAGAAACAAGATGACGATCAGGCAATACATCCATATCACTAAACTTTCAGATAATTGGTTGGAATACAACAATATGATGAATAGTTATTTTCACCTGAAGAAATATTTCTCCAGAGTATATATGTTTCATTACCTCACAATAACAGATGACAATGGCCAAGAAACAGATACATCAAAATGTCCAAGTAAGCAACAACTCGATGTTGTGTAGATTCGGCATGCATAGAATGGCCAAAGATGTGAACCAGGAGGAGAGCGTCAACATGATTTCTTGAATTTCCGCATCACCTGCTCAAATGCAAGACGATAAGATAGTGAGAAAACTATCAGGAGAGCTAAGAAGCTGGCCATGAAGTAGTAAAGATGGTTAAAGAGCATTTCTACTACTTCCTATTTAATAAGAGAAAAATCTAATTCAAGTCAGACTCTAAAAATAATGACTACAAATCATGCTAGCAGCCTAGTACATCATGCATAGTTTGTTTGTGTTTTTTTCCTGAAAGATCTTATAAGTCGATAGTGTAACATCGTGATTAATCAAAACTTAGTGACTACATTCAACAAAGATGAAAAAGAGTAAATTATGCATTTACAGAGGAGGGAAATGAGTGAAGCAAAATCTTGAAAAGGAGCAGAAACTTTTTACAGGAACTGCATACTGGAGTGAGCAATGCTGCATAGACACATGGTAGTACCGTATATGAAAAAATCGATCTCCCACAGTTAACTGGCTAGAGCTCCAAATTTATTTATTGATTGCATAGACACATAGTAGTACCGTATATGAAAAAATCAATCTCATGGGAGAACGGAAGCTGCAGAATCGATCACATGGCTCACATGAATATTTTTAAGCAGGACACAACAAAAGGATACCGTCCTCGATTGGTTTCAGGTAAGCAACGAGAATCAGCTCCTTATGATCATTTAGTGACTGTACCCTGCAGTATCATTAGTTCGTACTGTAGTCTTTCCTTGTTCAAAGTAGCATAGTTTTAAAGTCTACCCCTCAACTCTGAAAAATACACCTGAATGGTTGAGTAAGAACCAAACATGATACATTCATACAGTCATAGGCATTGGTGTAAGGATAAACCTCATATAGTAATATGACGGTAACAGTAGTCTGACTTACAAAAGAAGAGACTGGTTGTTGAGAGAATAGTTATCACAGATCCAACTTGCTAGAGAGTTGAAATTATGTATTTCAACTTAATTAAATAGCACAAGTATCCAATTACACAGCTCAAGCGCGAGAGAGAACGTGGAAAGAATATTATAGGGACAAAGTTCATAAACCCTATGCTGACTGAACGACATGCAAGGAGAAAGAACAATTGTGCGTGAAATTACATGGATGATAACCAGAGGTGAAATATGCATCATTGCAAGGTCCTCCTCATTTGTTGTTTTGGTCCTAATTTCCGTTTGCATCTGCTCAACTCTTTCAGTTTTGGTCCTAATTTTCGTTTCCATTTTGCTTGTTTGATCATTCACCTCGCAAGATCGAGTGGAGTGGAGCGCTCAGCTGCAATGCCCCTTCGTCTTTGCTGGAGGGAAACAAGCAGTCTTCATCGACTTGTTTGCTGACTTCCTGCCATTCGAAACATTCTTCGATATCACTAAGTGATAGCTCATCATCGTCAGTGTTGCTGATGATACAAGGCTAAAGAAATTCAAACAAGGCGTTGTGCCTCCTGGACGAACAAATCAAATGCAAGAGTGTCCAAGCTTGAACTGCTGATAGATGTCACCTGAGCACATGAGATTTCCTAATATCACAAAAAAAGCATGTCAGAAACATCACTATGACCCAAGTAAATTAGTATTAGCCATGCTACTTAAGCAGTATACAGATTCAATAATCAATAGCATCCGCTAAGAAAACCAAATTTGCGGTATCTGCTATAGAGGATCTGTCAAGTGATACAGTGAACTTGGGAGATCAAAATACAGATACAGAAGTGATAAGATATGAAGATGATATATTGAGCAGACATGGTTTAGAAAAGGGTCTCTAGCAAGCGAAGTGCAGCAGTAGTTTGAATCGAGATAGAAATTCAAAACATCCTACAAACTTAGTCATGGTAATCAGATTGAAATTATCTACACCATGTCCATGTACCAATGACGTATCTTAAAACTGTACTGTAAATTTGACCTCAAGCATTTTTATAAGTTACCTCTTTGCTGGATGTTGGAGTCAAGCTTCCTCCGTGTAATTCATAGCGCTACACCGATGGCTGGCAGGAATTTTTTAGAGCATGAAATTAGAAAACTTCACCTTCTAGCCAGAGTATGAAATTTAAAAAAAAGTCTCAACCGCTGTGTCCCCCCAAAAAATAGGAATAAACTTCATTAGATCTGAAGTGTGACCAGGGTGTGAGGGAAACAGTCCTTTAGCAAATTGTCTTCCCAGAAATAAAGACCATTTTTTGGTGCATCCATCACTTCCGAGTCTGACCAAATCGACTACAACTTCACACAAAACAGGTTTCTTCACAAAAAGAATCATCTATACACACTTTGGTTGTAAGTTCAACATTTCTAGTTGTGAGAGAAGTTTACAAGCTCAAGTATACAACCTGCGGACACATAAATAGCTAGATTATCATCACAACCTGTGGACACAATAGCAAGATAAAAGGCAGAACAGATTGTAAACATACTAACCAACCATCAGAGCCGCTCTTGCTTTAATAGTAAACTTTTGCTTTTGATAGTAAAGACCTGACTTGACTCAGGGACCTTGAACTCTGAGGGAGAAATCACAAGCAAAAAAATCCAAGTCAATATGTAAATAATACTATTAATGCTTTACGGTTACTATATCACTATCCAAAGATAAATACAAAGATTCCTAAACAGAAGCCTATCTGAAAATTGTAACAGAGTTTGTCCACCAAATCACAAAAATAATTAACAGCTACAATTCACACAAAAATACATTCATGATGTTGACATCTAAGGGCGTGTTTGGTAAGGTGCCTCCACTCAGAATTTCTCACCTCAGATGGAATTCACGTGTTTGGTAGATCGGGTTCGTGCTCTCGGCACTGCCCACTCAATAGAAAACGAGCGGGACCCTTTTTTCGGGATTTCTTCGGCACTCCCGCTCGTCCCGACCCCGCGTTCGAGCACCCCCCGAAAGATCTCCTAGAAAAAATAGGCTTATTATTTCACTGAACACTGATAAATATTAGACTAAAAGTTCATGGATTAATAAAAGAACAATATGCATCGATAGTGCAACATATAAGAGAATATCCTTGTGCAATATCATGAGAGACTTCTCGTGGACTACAATAGAGGAATGTCTAGCCTAAGCTTTTCCACAACACATGGGAAGCACAGATTTTATGAACAAATACAACAATGCAAGCTACCTATGTACCTTTGCAAGATCAGTAGTTGAGTTACGAAGATCACGGATCACGTCACCTGTTGGAAGCACCTAGAAAGAACATGGTGATAAGAAACAGAAAAAATAGTGAGTATCCAGAGAGGAAGTGTTGCCTTCTTGCACTCAACTTGCACAAAAAGTATCATTGCAGTTTGTTGAGAAACACACAAAAATATCATTTCTGACTTGTCTCATGCTCCAACTTCAGAGGCAAAAGCTGCTAGGCCTCTAAGCATATAGGTAATATAGCACATTTAATTCCTTAAAACAAGTTTAATTTAAAATACATAATGGCTGAAATGAAGAAATCATGTCCTTGTATGGGCTAAGCAACTTGCATCAGCGTGTTACTTTTGTTTCTGATGCGTATTTGTGTTCTTCACATAACAAACCTCATAAATATATCTAAAAGCTCTTCAATATATTTGTCCCGTTCAACTATGTCTTGGCTGATTATGACAGAGACATATGGGCTTACATATCAGCAGGCAACTTCAGGGAGGTAGAATTGCAAAATGTATACTATCATCAAAGGATTAGTTTCAATACAATGAGAAATGACCTGGGCTAATTGACTTGCAACTTCACACACAATTGATACATATCAAAATGAGCATAATCAGCCCAGGTGCAGAATATGCTACAAGAAACTAACGCCGCAAAGCAAAGCATAAAATAATTAATCATCTCGACTTCCATTGGCAACTCAGGTTTCTTAAAAACCATTGTACCGTAGCATAATTGGTTATGCAAAAAATCAATGGAGTAGATATGGGAGCGTGTACAAATTAGGCGATAGTACTTTCACAAGTATGAACAACAGGGATCAACATCTAATATTAGATCATATGCTAGATGTGTGGGATCGCACTTGCCAGCCATAATTACACTAAGGCACCCAAAAAATAGCACGAACAGAATTAGCTGTATGAAATGATGATGCGGCAAGATGATGTGACATAATAGGAAATAATTTCCTAGAAGATTAACTGACAAAAGAGCACAATATATTTGAGTTAGCATCTATGCATTATGAGTGGATGAGTACACATAAGTGCAAGCTGTGAAATTATGGGTGTTTTTCTTGAATATGGACAAAACAAAAAGATTATTTTCAGTTTTGAATTCATAAGTTTCTAGTTACATTTCACAGTCAACCACCCAATTATAAAGATGAAGTAGATGAATCATATTCCCGTTACGACAGCGGAAAATTAAGATACACATGATCCATAGATAGTGAGATAATCCTAAATCGCCCTATCTAGTTTCTGTACAACCGAGTCAGCTATATGAACTCACTATATACCATGGAATTCTTGGGCCCATATATCAATCTGAAAGAATGATGACTATATTCTGGTGATGTGCATCAGCGACAAGATAGGAAAGGATCTTAGCATCAGAGAAAAAGAAAAGATGAGAAAATAAAAGGTATAACATATGGTAACCAGCTTCAGGCTAAGATCATGTCATGAAAATACGTGCCTTCTCGCCCCTATTTCATTCACCTGAAGGTTTGGTGACTTGGGCCTGGAAAACAAACTGCTTTGTCGACCTGCACGAAAAACATCAGTTGTAGGCTTCTGAGGTCTGAAAATTTCAGAAAGCTAAGCGATGTCGATGACACAATTTCGTGGTTCCTGCTTACCTTTGTAGACGGAACGGTCTGTTGAACTTTTGAAGTGGTCGTGCTTGTGGTACCAAGGTCCTCTTCAGCTGCTTCAGTGACTTCTCTTACTAAATCATGACATGCAGATTACACACGCAGTGGTTAATCGCTAGAATAACAAAAAGGAGAAAAGCTTGTGCTTGCGCTTGTACCACTTCAACATCTGAGAAACAACAAGGATATGCATTAGTACCTTCTGCCCAAATTTGAACTCCTATAGCAACTGTCCTGGAGCATAGGAACGGAGAGGAGATTCTGCGCAATTTTTTCTCCTCTAACCATTGCCCTGGAGCACAGGACCGGTGAGGAGATAGCACGTGATGACCGAGGGACGGGAGCCGGGCGGAGCGTCGGCGGCGCGGCAAGGAGCGTCGGCGAGATCCTGTTTCCGAACTGGAGGGAGGAGAATATGAGGAAAGGGCGTGCAACAGTAGGAGAATAGGAGCGCTCGTACCTTTTGTATTGGGAGAGGAGGCAACCAGCACGAGATCTACGATCGGCATCGGCAGTCGCCATGGATCAAGCTGAACGGCGGTTTCCAGCTGACCATGGCAGATGGGGAGGTTGTGCCGATGGGGATGGGCCAGGAGACCCGGGGAACGGGAACGGGCGGTCGGCAGCACGACGCGCGGGACAGAGGGGACATCGGGCGAAATATGGAAGGAGGCCGGGAGATTTTTCATGGCGGATGCGCGGTTTGAGACGGGAGCTGGGCGGCGCAGCAGGGGATCGTGGCATGTGGGTCTGATTTTTTCCCCTCTATTTCCCTGCGCTGTGGGATGGGCGGATGGCTGGACGAGGGGTTGACTTGTTTTTTTAGCGTTTTCTTGCGTGACGCGGTTCCTCCGATTTTTCTTGTGCGCGCGGCTCAGAGGACGTACCACCATCTTGTCGTCTTCTCCTTTAAAAAATAGTAGAGATAGTGCCCCGGCTCCCCGCAATTATAGAAAACTACTGACCTGTATCTCGGATCAATCGGTTGAGCGGGCTCTTCCATTGGTGCAAGACGATTTCCAATGGGTTGTGGTGGTGTCCTATTGACTGCAGTAGGATTGTGTGGGACCTGAACCACACCTTGTTGACCTCTGCCCTGGAGCTGCAATGGCGGATTCCCCACACCTCCACCTTGCGACTGTTGTCCCGCCTTACTCCCGACAGGCCGGGTTTGTCGAGGACGGTTGCACTGATACGGATTCCTCCTCTGCTGCTCTGCACCCTGACCTCTCTGACCCCCTTGCATCTTCACAATCTTGGCGAATGTCTCCTTCCCGTGGATCCTGCTCCAGAAATCCTTCGAGAAACTGAATAACTTTGGTTCCGCCCAGATATGCTCTCCAACTCGCATGGGGTAGCAATCCGCTGCTTGGAACGACACTCGGCAAAAAGCTCCCGTCGAATCCAGATGAGGTGGGAATGGTGGCTTTGGGATAGAACCCTAGCCAGACGCGGAGGGTTGAAGGGACGATCTCACCATGTATGTTGAATCCGGAAGGAGAAGGAAAACGACAACCTCTGCCCGCCCCTAATGGAGGTGGGGTCATCACCACAACTGGCCCACTCGCCCTACAATCTCTCTCCGACGTGCGGAATAGGCTCCGGCCGTGTGCTGCCCGGAGAACTCGACGCCGGCGTGAGGCCGGCACGGGGAATCAGGACTTCAGGAGGTCATGACATCTCTCTTCCACCCTAGTTTTTCCAGAGTGCAAAATCATCTCTAAGAAAAGGTAAATACTATCTATCCTAGTCCGGTGGGAAACAGATTACCGGACTAGCATCTAGACGTTCACCCAGAGGGATGGATCCAACGATGCAAGGTTAGGCTATATAATGACCCCGAACACATCACCTCTCACCCCACCCCAGCGAGCCCTAATGTCGCCGCCATCACTACCTCAACCCTCCTTGTCTCTGCTCGCCGCCGCCACTCGCCGTTGCAGCCGTGTCCGGCCCTTCCTCGACGCCGCCCAAAAGCTTCTGGCAGAGATGTTGCCTGGCTTGGCTCCGTTGATCTGATCTGACCCACGGCGAGCAGCAAATCGCTATCTTTGCCTCCGGAAGCCGATCTAAGGCCATGGCAGCAAGCACGTTACCTACCTTCGGTGTCTCTTGCTTCCGTTCGTATCGTGATGCTTCCTGGGATAGCTTGTATCCCCATCGATGCCACCAGCCTTAGTGCCATTGGAGATTTGGAGATCTCTGCCATGCCGCACAACCAGTGCACTCAAGGCAGCATCTATTTGGTTGCCGAACGCGTCTCCATCTCAGACAATCATGCCGGCATGCCGCATGCCTTCCTACTACGCTTCCCATCCGCACCTCTGCTGCTTTTGTGCTCTGAGCCTCCGACTCCACCTTCTCCCTCTCCCAAAAACTGATGTCTCCCTGTACACCGGCTGCTCCATTAGCACTTGACCGTCAAGTTGATCCAGAATTGAAGCACCAAGCGTTGAGTTTGGAAGCAATATATACATAGTCGGAAGCAACATAAAGTATGTAATCTATTCATGTTCCTCTACTGCTGAAGCAAGGAATGGCACGTGAGGAAGCATGTGTTTTGTTTTTTTGGTACCGAAGCTTTAATTGGTAAGACATGAAGCTTTGTAAAATTATGAATGAAGCAACTAAAATTGTTTCCCGATACGTTGAATGAAGCAACCAAATTTGCTTTTAGGTATCGAAGTTTCGAATGATAATGAAGCTTTATCAAATTATGAACGAAGCGAAATGATTCCACCAATTGGAAAAAGGTAAGAATCAATCATATGAGAATGGGCCGGTGTTTCCTAGGCATGTTACAGAAGTTCCCTAAGTCTACCCTTTGTTTCCGTTGCATGTAATAATGCTTCCATTGCCTTCAAAAATATTCACGGGATTGAAACAATCAAGAATTAATTCGAAACAATCAGCATATAATTCAGAGATTTATTAGGTACTGGAAACAGAACATAATTTACGAGATTTATACCCTACAAATCTGGGATCAGTTTCCTTAACGTGGCATGATTTACGGAACTACTAACTACCCTGCGACCCGTCCATGTGTTTTACTTGGCAATATCTCACGCTCCAGAGAGAATTGATCCAACGATGCTGAAGCAGTCCGACGGGAAGCTAGGATCGGACGCCGATTCCTAGCGGTGCCCCTAAGAAAAAGAAGGGATGCTACAATAGAAGAGAAGCGATCAACCATGTGTCGCCAACATCAAAATTAGAGAATCAATGAAGCGTCATCATATTCCATTGAATTTCCAACATTCAGTTGCATTAATTTGTGAAACATTACACGCCCAAGCCTATCCAACCAAATGTTATAAAAGATGGTTGAGAGCAAACATGATGGAGGCTCGTGCGAGAGTGGAAGCAAGCAAGGAAGAGAGAAACAAGTTCATTTTCCATGTTGGTGACAAAAAATATTTCAAGTTCTGAGGTTGAGAGGCATTGGGAACTCAACGGTCACGAGATGCTTGTGTCTTCGTTATGTCGAATTACAGATTTGTTGGTGGTGCAACGATGTAGTCTGTTATTATGACCCTTAGCTTGTGTCTCCTCCCCGCCGGATTGGCTCCCCAACGGTCCGCTGGAGCAGATCCTCCCCCAATGCCCTTCGGCTGGTACGCGGCCCTGTCCGCCTGATTGACGCAGTCGTCTGGCCGACAAGTTTATTCCCCAGAATAGAACCTCATGGAGAGATACCACTTCCAGCAGTGACTTCCTCGGTCTTTGAAGGCCAAAGTACACAATAGTTGTAGTAATATACAATTTTTTAGCACACATTTCTTTCTTTTCTGGAGCATTGATTTTGAAGATTAATTTGTCATGTGTTTCTGTAGTACAAACTGACTGACTCTGCTATGCAATCTGTCAGTTCAGTGCTAATATATATGTTATCGTTAATCTAGCTAGCGTGTAATTCTGTCAGTTTTATGTGAGTTAGCAAATAGTGGATGGATAATCATTATCCGATGAGAAATCAGAGCATAATTCACCATACCAGACTGCTGTTATTACGTTTTAAAATAATTCACATCTTCTAGCATTCTTCACTAGTTCTCCCCTTTGTGTTTCACTCGTTGAGATTGTTTCGGATGAGATGGGCTTATTACTACCTACAGACAATTTCAGGCTGCGGAGCGCTCTGAAGTCTAAACAGCCTAGCCTCTTGTCGAGTCCAGGAAACTAGCAGAGTTCATCTAAGGATTGCTATGGCGTTACGACATGAAACTAGCCTCTTGGCGGCGTGCTTGCTTCGTGGGTGTTATGTTGCCTTCACTATGGTAATTTTTCCTGACATGTTTTCCCTCTCAATATATGGTCTACTCATCTTGAGACATACTATATCTGTTTGTTGCTATTATCATCGTGTGTGTGAATATCATCTGTTTTTCTATTCATCCGTACATGACTACGTCTAGTTGCTAGTCCATGGAAGCAACTGAAAACTGAAAGCATGTTGCTTCGGTGACCCTGTTTTCATCGTCATCTATGTCCGAGGATAACTGTTCCAAGGAGCCCGATGTGGGCTTCTTGTGGAGCAATCTGTACGAGCTCGAAGTTGGCCTTGCTCGTGCGGCTCTTCAGCCCGGACTCCCAAAGTGCATTTATGATAGACCTGAATACAGGTCTGCATAAATGGTACCCTAGAATTCTATGTATGGATTCGCAATTTGCCGATTCAGCCCAGGAGATCAATACACTGTTTGGACAGTTTTATGCACGCATAATGTTCCTACCCTGAACTCGTGGACATCTATCTTTCCCATCATCGATTTGTCTCGTAAACTCTGATGTGGCATCAAAGTTTGTTCCCGATGCATGCCTAGATAGCAGAGCAAACTCTCTTCTCTGAACCCGGTAGGCATGATCAGGGTATCTCATCAGCATTCTCATCTCGGAGATAAAGCTCT
Source organism: Avena sativa (assembly GCA_916181665.1). Taxonomy (NCBI): domain Eukaryota; kingdom Viridiplantae; phylum Streptophyta; class Magnoliopsida; order Poales; family Poaceae; genus Avena; species Avena sativa. The sequence goes on along the minus strand of OV702285.1, from coordinate 10,046,114 downwards.
CATGGTCAAGATTAGGAGGGAGGGGAGGGGATGTTAGAGGTGGAAAATACTGCATTAGGAGAATAATAAGAAAAAACATATATTCACATGTTTGTATCCAACTTACTCATTAGTTAGTGCTAGGATCACATATATAGTAGCTATCTGATATGAGCTTAGCCGAAACATGACATTATGTTAGTTTTAAGTTGTATGGGCGTGCATGAGTAGTGGTCCTAGTGTGCAAAGCTCATTAATGTTGAAGGTTTGAGGATCACTTCTAGAAGTTGGAAGATAAATTACGGGAGTTACAACGAGAAGAGATGGCATCAACCATGTGCTCTTTGCCCCATGGCCAACAATAAAATGAGAGAATCAGTGAGGAGACACCATTTTCCATTTAACTTTTGACATTCAATTGCATTAATTTGTGAAACAATATACACCCAAGCCCATCCAAGCAAATGTTATAAAAGACGGTTGAGAGCAAGCATGATGGAGGCTCATGCAAGAGTAGACATACAAGGAAGGAAGAGACACAAGTTCATTTGCCATGTCCCAAACATGATATTGACGGAGACAAAAAATATTTCCATGTTCTGAGGTTGAGAGGCGTCGCTAACTCAGCAGTCACACGATATCCGTGTCTAACTGGTGCTGCACTACTAATTTGGTAGTGGTGCGATGTTGTAGTATTTTATTATGGCCCTTAGGCATGCTTAGCATGATGTTTTGGACGATATTGTAAAAACCGTGAACTTTCGAGGACCATATGTACCGATGAACCCGGCATCCTCATGGCATAACTATCAGCAGCAAGTAGCAAGGTGGGAAATATGGCAGGGTTATGCTATTATAGTACTCAAATTGTTTGAAATGCGGGGATTACGATCCCTGATCTTTGACACGCGCCTATCCTTGGCTGATGGTATGTCTGATATGTTGAACTTTGGAACTGCAATGTTATCTGAAATGATCCACACCATCCACTACAATATCGATGACAATTTGACAGAATACAGACAGTACATGAATGGTCCTCTGACGAGGGAATGTTCATGACCAGTTTGACTGCCTCCTTGAAACCTACATTGTGTCTAGTCTCCACGCGCACACTAGATTTGGATGTATGAACTTTTCTTCGAGAACAGAGTATCGCTGAAAAGATCCAGTGCAGTATCGCTGACAAATTGACTGCATACACGGTTCGGTCTTCTTATGAGAGAATTTCTGCTTTGCTCATGGTGATGACCAATCGAGTGCTACAAGAAACCTATAGTCTGTCTTGCCTCCATGGATATAGAAAACTAGACATGGAAGGGTAGACTTAGACTGTAATCCGGGTAACCCATTAAATTGATTATAGAAGTAGCGCGAGTGAAGATTAGGAGGGAGGGGGAGGGAATGTCATGAGCGATTTTTTTTTTTTTTTTTTTTTGCATTACCAGGGAGTACATGGAAGCTATCTGATACGAGGTTCGCCTAAATTAAACGCAAGATTATGTTAGTTTTGTGGTCGTGACGAGTAGTAATTCTAGTATGCAAAGCTCATTCATGTTGAAGGTTTGAGGACCACTACTAGTTTTTACAGAGTGCAAAATTATTATCTCTAAGAAAAAGAAAAGATAAATGACTAGAGACGCTACAAGAGAAGAGAAGCGATCACCCATGTGCTCCCTGCACCATCGCCAACAACAAAATTAGAGAATCAATGAAGCATCATCAGTTTCCATTGAAATTTCAACATTCAGTTGCATTAATTTGTGAAACAGTACACACCCAAGCCTATCAACCAAATGTTATAAAGACGGTTGAGAGAAAACATGATGGAGGCTCGTGCGAGAGTAGAAGCAAACAAGGATAGAGAAACAGTTTCATTTGCCATGATGGGGACAAAAACATATTTCCAGGTTCTGAGGTTGAGAGGCGTTGGGAAGTGAACGGTCACAGAATGCTTGTGTCTCTGTTGTGTCGCGGTACCGATTTGTTAGTGGTGCAATATTGTAGTTTGTTATTATGACCCTTAGGCATGCTTGGTGTCATGTTGTAGATGATATTTCTGCATAGTTTCGGTGGAAATCATAAACTTTGGATGACCTTGGGCGCCCATAAACCCGACGTCCTCCTCCGGCGCAGGTACCAAGGTGTCATTTGACAGTGGTGTGCTCGAATATTAGATGATATAGCGAAAATTACTTGAAACATGGGAAATGTTGCTCTGATCTTTGACACTCTCACCTTGCCGTAAGATATAAACTAGAGCAGAAATTTCTTCCAAAGGTGTATTCAGTGTCTATATTGGACGAAGATTAATTAATGTTATATCTGATGAGATGCGATAAAATAAGCAATTAGAGATGTGAATCGGAATTAGGCTAGTGTGAAAGCAAAGGAATAAAGAGAGACACTGGTTGATTTTCCATGCTCCAAACATGACTTGGACGAGGAAAAAAATTCCATGCCCTAAAGTTGAGAGGTGTTCGTAACCCGACTAGTGTTGCACTAGTAATTTGGTACTGGAGCTGGTGCAATGTTGTCATGGTCCTTAGGCATGCTTAATGTTGGAGCAAACCAGCAAAATTACTAGTGTTACACTAGTAAGTTTCCGTAGTTTGATTTTGTCATGTCCCTTAACCCCTAGGCATGCTTAGCGTGATGTCCTGACCTTGACTCAATGGTGTGCCTGATCTATTGAAATGTGGAAATGACATGTTATCTGTACTGAGCCACACCGCCTAGTATAGTATTGATGAAATATTGACCGAGTAGTGAAAGTACCGAAGGGGTCCTCCGACGAGAGAATTGCTGGTTTGATCATCGTGTGGTATACATAACAAGTTCAGTGCCTACAAGAAAGTTTCTTGCGGAGATTTGGGAGAAACTTGTTAGTGGGAAGTCACCTATACAACAATGGAATAATAAAATGCATGCTCTATACAAGTTCCTTTGAGATTGGGCTATACATACTGCTGGAATCCTAGAAAAAAAAAATGCCTTTCATCTATCATTAATGACTTAGAGGCTTCTGCAAAAGTCAGACTATTATCTGCACAAGAGACTGAGCTTAAAAGCCAATCTAATGCGGAGATCGCCAGACTGCTGCGTGAGGAGGAACTCAAATGGTACCAATGCTCAAAGGCCAAATTCATTCTGGAAGGAGATGTGAATACTAGATACTTTCGTGTTGTTGCCAATGGCAAACATAAGAAGAAATGTATCCACTCTCTGAATCGGGACGAGGGTATTATTGAGGGACCGGAGCAACTAAAGTCTTATATTACTAGTTATTGCAAATCATTGTTTGGGCACATCCGGAAAATTCTTGTTCTATGGATGAGTCCCAAACGACGGATATCCCACAAGTTTCTACTACGGAAAACAACTTTCTAACCACTCTTTACACGAAGAAGGAGGTCAGGAAAGCTGTTTTTCAAATGGAATATAACAAGGTGCCAGAGCCTGATGGTTTCCCAGCTGAATTTTATCAAAAATTCTGAAAAGTCATCAAGCATGACCTAATAAATTTGTTTGGGTTTTTGCATGTCGGTCAACTTGATCTTTTTAGACTAAATTTTGGCAACATAATTTTACTATCTAAGGTTAATAATGCAGAACACATACAATAATATCATTATATTTGCCTTCTTAACGTTAGTTAGAAAATTTTCACAAAAGTTGTCACGATTAGACTAAATTTAGTGGGCAACCATGTCGTTCGTCCTTTCCAAACTGCTTTCATGCAAGAAAGAAACATCCTAGATAGTGTAATAATCATGCATGAAACAATCCATGAACTACTCAAAAAACTAAATGGTGCATTGTTCAAGATTGACTTTGAGAATACGTATGATAAAGTTAACTGGTTTTTCCTCCAACAAACACTCTGTATGAAAGGTTTTTCGGAGGAGTGACGTGCTCTCATATAGTTTTTTACGTCTGGTGGTAGTGTTGTCATAAAAGTAAACGACAATATTAGAAAATACTTCCAGACCAAGAAGGTACTGAGACAGGGGCATCCACTATTGACTATACTATTTAATATAGTGGCTGATATGTTGACTATCCTTATCAAGAGATCCAAGCCTGATGGAAAAATTGAAGGATTAGTTCCACACCTGCTTGATGACGAACTGTCTATTTTTTAATACGCTGACGATACAATCTTATTTATGGAACATGACCAAGATAAATCTAAGAATATGAAATTAATTATATCAGCATTCGAGCAACTTTTTAGATTTAAAATTAACTTCTATAAGAGTGATTTGTACTGCTTTCGGGAGGCTCAAAACAAGGTTCACCTATATGCTGAACTATTCGGCTGTGGCTAGGGCTAATTTCCAATCAACTATATGGGAATACCGATTCACTATTACAATTGTTGAATGAAAACTCGTTAAGAAAAGACTCCAAAAACGTCTTAATAGTTTGAAAGGTAAATTACTACCCCTTGGGAAAAGACTTGTACTCATAAATTTAGTACTTACCAACATGGTACTGTATATGATCTTGATTTTCCAGATACCAAAAGGTGTCTTGAATAAAGTGGATTATTTCTGCTCAAGATTCTTTTGGCATCGAGATAGTGGAAAAATATATATCGACTGGGCAGATGGAATGTAGTTTGTGGACAGAAATAATATGGTGGACTTGGCATACATGATTTGCAAGTTAAAATATTGCGCTTCTAGGTAAATGGTTATTCAAACTACTTACAGAAGATGGTGTCTGGCAAACTTTTCTTTGGATGAAATATGTTGGCTCCAAAGCTATGTCTCAGGTGTTTTGGAAACCTAGTGATTCACACTTTTGGGATGGACTAATGGCATCCAAAAAGCATTTCTTCCATTTTTTTTGTTTTCAATATTAAGGACAGATCGTAGATTAGATTCTGGGAGGATAAGTGGTTGGTCAAAGTTCTCTTCACGAACAATATCCAGCTCTATATTCGATTGTTAGGCATAAAGGTGATACACTTTCCATAGTAATGGAATCTAATTCTCCTAATGTTTTTTCCAGAAGAAACTCATCGGCCCTCGACTGGTATCTTGCAGCAATCTTTTATTATGATTATCCATGATTCAGCTGTCGAATTATGTGGACGAGTTTAAATGAAAATTACTAGGGACTGGTAAATTTTTAGTTGACTCAATGTATAGAGTTTTGATGCAACCTAATATTCTAGTCGATGAGAATAGTAAAATTTGGAAGATGAAAAACCCCTAAAGACAACGATATTTGCATGGTATCTTTGTAAGGGGGTAATACTTACAAAAGATAATCTTGTAAATAGGAATTGGCATGTAAGTACACAATGCGTTTTTTGTCACCATGATGAGACAACTCGACATTTATTCTTCCATTATAAATCTGCTCGCTCTATATGGTCAATCATCCAAGTAGCTTCTGGTTTATCTTCCCCATGTTCGATTGCCAATGTATTTGGCAACTGGTTGCATGTGATAGATGATAAATACATGACTTTGTTTAGGGTGAGAGCGCTTGCCATTATTTGGTCGCTATGTGTAACATCCCAGCATTTAGGAACCAACGAAGGGTAGATTTAGGAATCTGTGAAATTGCATGCATTCATCTATAAAAATGTGGGTAAATTTTTCGCCAAATAAAAAACCTAAAGAGATCAAAGTTTCTTTCACTCTTTGAGATTAGGACAATAGTCTTGGAGAGGGATTGTTATAAAATTTGATATGATCTTTGTGGATTAGTGTGTTTTGGAAAATGAAATTTGAATTTAAACTTGAATGTTGGATTTATAATGTAAAAGGATTTAGAATTATGTTGAGTGATTTAATTTAATCAAGAGTTAACAATTAGTAACTCAAACTTTAAATAAAATAAATTAATCAATAAAATGAATATTTATTTCATAACTTTATTCAACAAATGAGTTACAAAATGTAACTTATTAGGAATCTTTACAATAGTAAATGAAACAAAAGAAGAATCTTTATATATTGAATAATATTACAATCTTTATTACAAAGGATAAAATGAAGATTAAAAAAGAATAAAGTAAATATTACAAGAGGCTATCTATAAAGAAAAGAAAAACCTAATCTAAGTCTTGAATCTCCAAGTCTGGTACCTGCAAAACAAACACAAACTAAAAAGAAAGAAAGTTAAGGATTAAGATTATATTACTCTCAGAAATGACAGTGAGTTGCACTGTTCACTTTGTCATCATTGAGTAATCTTTAAAGGGGCAAGTTTCACCAATATAAAAGAACTGAATCTTTCAAAATTTAAGCTAGAAGCCAAATATCTCCAAACAGTAAGGAGGGGCAAGTTTCACCAGACAAGTAAGTGTAACCAGATAAAAGTAACTTTCATATCCAGAGCATATCTACAAGGTGCAGTAGACACACAAGCAGCACACACACCAAACTGCATGGTGTGTGCTGTCAGCACAGCATCAACAGCTCCAACACACAAAACTGCTCAGCACAGCCGTGGGAAGCACCTCCAACACCATTCCATGTTTCATACACATCAAGCACAACAGCCAAACAAACCCAAACCAGATCACACCAACCAAACCTTTGATCATCTCACCAAGATGGTGACATAAGGAGGGGGGTAGATCAGGTGGATATCAAGCACAAGGTCAAGCCACCAGGACCAGGAGGTGGAGAGTTAGATCAAGGACAAGTCCAAGAACTGGAAGTATCAGGAGGAGCATCAGATCAAGCTAGACACAAGATCAACAACTTGCAACCCCAACAACAACCAAGTGTGGTGAGTTGAAAAAGACCATCACATGATTTATTTGTCTAAGCTAGACAACCATTCATGAGTTGTCTCATACTAAAATTCTCAGAAAAGCACCCAAGTGGGGTGAATCCATCATTGAAGTTTTAAACATTAAGAGAAATCCGAAAACTATATAAACCCAACTAGGATCTCAGGACAACCTCATTGATCCTAGATATCAAGCTATATTCTAAATTCCAGGAATGAATATAGCCAAGATCTGAACTTCTAGGCACATCTCTTAAACAGGAGTAGCACCTTAGAATTTCATCTTATGGATTCATATAATTTATCAAGCCTACAATCATTTTTCCCAACTTTGACTCAAGAAGCAGTAGCTGGTATCACTACCAGAACCAATCCATGAAGAACAACAAGATAAGGGCCTAGTCCCTAAACCTCAGACCAACATTATAGGTTCTAGGGATTCAAGGAAAGAAGTTTCCATTTATTTCTGATGCCAAACTAATCTTAAGCTTGAACAAAACCAAGCCAAGTAATAGAACCTAATCTTGTGTGCCATACTAGGATGGTGTCATAAGAACAGCTTCTAAACTAAGCAGGTTAAGCATCCAACTCTCACAGATACACTCACAAGCCAACTACAAATCATTTTCCTGGTAATAATCATAGGAATCATTTCCAAGAATATCCATATATATCATCAATGTAAGAGACCATTTGATCTCAAGCTGCATATGAATTCTTAAGCCAACAACTATAGATTCAATGACTTCATCACTCAAAAATCATTGTCAGTAACTAAGTAATGACAGTGGTGAGCTCTCAAACCACTAGAATTCCCAAGTAATGATTCTAGAGCAACTTTATCATCTGAACTATATCAAGTTAACCAATTCAATCAATCTGGTAAGCCACTAGCATCACCAAATCTAACCATAAGCAGCAATCCATAGCAAACCACCACTAATCATGCTTAGGTATCATCAATACATGATCCAACTAATTAGATATCTAATCAATAGAGGGATATGAACCCTAAGCAGAACAAACAACTCTAATCAGGACATGACTACTAGTCAGGATTAGCCACTACAAACACATAGCACAGGGTGGCCTAGCACAGAGGACACGAGGGGGAGAAGGATAACTTACTGATAGATGTTGTTGTGGGCGAGAAGAGGAAGCAGAGTTCGACGACGAGCACGGCGGCAAGGAGAGCACCCCAAGGGGGCGCTGCGACCCACACCACATCGATACGGCGACCCTAACCACGCCCAAAGGAGAGGAACACCAGCACAACACACGGCAGTAGCGGCGGCGACATCACCAGCGCCACCCCAACTCTAGGGTTCGGGACGGAGCTAGTCTAGCCACAGGGGAGCTCCAGATCCAAATCGAATTGGACAGGTAGGTAGAGCATGGTCGAAAACCTCGCCCTGCGCCACAGCAACGGCCAGGAAAGACCACGGCGGCGAGCAGCGCACGGCGGCGGCGCCATCGACCACGAGGTCGAAGAGGAGAAGAAGAGAAGAGAACGAGAGAGTGACAGAGAGAGTGTGGGCTGGGTTGGGCCAGGATCCCTTCGGGGTGTCGTTTTGGTTCTGCCCTATTGGGCACAAGGGCCCAATCAACCAACACGGGCAGCCCATTTACCTAAAGGCAGTTTTTTTTATAAAAGACCAAAATTCCCTTGAACTTAAATAAATTCTAGTAAATAAAATAAAAATCCAAAAATTATAAATAAAATGTTTTTGAATTCACAATAATCCAAAATATCCAAATAAATTAGCAAATAAAATTTTAGACATATAAATTTTATTAAGAATTTTGTAATATATATATTCCTTATGGAATTTTACAAAATTATTGAAAGATGATAAAAATAAATAAAAATCACTTTCATTATATATTAATATTGTAGTATTTTATAAAAATACTACACAAATATTTAATATCAATTTTTGGTATTTAAATGATAATTATTAAAGGAATTATTAAATAAATAAAATTCAAATAAAAGGAAATAAAATAAAAGAATACAATATTCAATAAATATTAAAAATTAATATTTATCAATCCTTTATTATTAGAAAGAATTTTTATAATTTAAATAATGGGGGAGAATACACACAAAGCTAAATAATGCATTACATTACTTTGCATAATCATTTTGCTTCTTTAAATATTGTCCTGACCGGGCAATAATGATGTTTTTGTAGACATAGAAACTCAAGGTCCAGTGCAAGCATCAGACTTCACTACCTTGCAATCACAATGCAAGTTCATCACTTGCTCATGTCCTTTGAAGAGTCTTTATCAAAGTATTTGCAAATTGTGTGTTATCACCTATGTTCCAGAAAAAGAAAATATTATTTTCCTAAACAAATAAATGTTTAGTATCATTCTAAGTAATGATATAATGAGGCAATAGAACTTAGGGTTCTATTTGCAGCAATAATAATCAATTAAGGATTTAATAACCCTTGACATCAGTGATTCTAGCGCCGTATATTACGCGTTAACCATGAGATTTGGAATGAGACGGAGAAGTCAGCTGTATCCTTTTCCTCTCGTATGGAGGCAAGACGACCTTAACGTGACATTGTGATTCCTTGTGCGGATCCAACATATGGGTGGGCACCCTTACGCCCCACACTTTTGGTGTCTAAATTATCTATGGATGGTGTTTAGTGGATGGACCATTTAATATGGCACTTGCCAGGGCACACACCAGGTCATAGAGTCTTCGGGAACTCATCAGGGTTTTAGCCTGCCCGAAAGGGGGCTTAACGAAGGTGAGCCAGCCCCGAAGGATCGTGCAGACATATGAGGTTGTGGAGAGGGCAGTGATTGGCTTGGACCAACTACTGGGCCCCACATCATGGAATTGTGGACGGGAAAGTACGCCCGGTTGTGCAACAAGGAAGTTGATCTCTCATGGGTAAAGTAACACACCTCTGCAGAGTGTAAGAACTGTAACTTGTTACTCCATGTTTCGGGATGGAGCTACGAACGCGGCAGGAAAGGAACTCCATGAAAGTTCTGGTCAACCTGTGAAGGCTGATGGTCATAGATTTTTATAATAAAATCAATATTTAAAGAAACGTTTATGAAAACTTGCATTGCCTAGGACCTATGGTCTGGGGCTATAGTTATAGTGCGTCAAACTTCCCACCTTGCATATAATGGACTTGCTGGTTAACGATGTTAATCATCCTTTCCTTTGATCCCTTGCTTAGACTCTGAGGATCCCGAGGAAACTCCAATGTATGCAACAGAGAGCCAGGAGGAGGTCTTCTATGAAGACCCCAATCTGTATGGAGCCGTATAAGGGGAGGACTACGATATCGTCTACGGAGGAGAGTTCCAAGAGTCCGAATAATTACTATAGTTCTAGGAGCCACTTGAGCCGAGCAACATGAACAATATATAGCAATAAGTTGTTGAGCTCAATTTGGAGTTGCTACTTTTGAATTCCGCTGAAACACTTTATATTTTGGTTTGTAAGTTGAATCCTTTTGAAGTCTTGAACTTATGATATTGTAATAATAATAATGTGTGAATATTTGTAATATGGACCCGCAATGTTTCTGTTGTACCACTCTAAGGGATGTGATATTTACAGAACGGTGTTCTGTGGATGTAATGTCAACGACTATAGTGTACTACACATGCAGTGGTATGCTGGGTTACCGCACTATGGCTACATAGAAATGATAAGATCTTTAATAATATTGTGTCTTCTTCCCTACAGGCTATCTATCAGACCGTGGCTATCCTTTGATCATGGACTACTGTCCAGCGTATGGAGTTTCGCAACTTGTTCGCGGAGGGTCTACGCTATTAGAGGACATGGCGAGGGATATTTTCTCGCGACATGGATGGCCGCGTGATTCGCGTATTGATCCTCCATAGCCTGAGGCCGTTTATTTTGATAGTGTTATTTTTTGTGGGTTTTTTTGCGCAGTTGATAGTGTTATTTGTAATATTGGTCTATTGACTGTGTTCTCTAGTTCGGTGGTTTGATCGGTTGTGTGCATCTTAGTTATGCAGAGGCCGAGTGTAAACATTACATTAAGTAATAAAAGCGCCCAGTTAAATGAAGTTTTTTGACTCAACGTATATAGTCGTTCTCTTTCTTGTTGGCACTCTACGCTTCAAATTGATCATAGAAGTAGCACGAGTCAAGATTAGTACAAAGGGAGGGGATGTCATGGTTGATTTTTTTTGCATTAGCCGAATAATATGGAAGATAACATATATCTACATGTTTGTATCCGAGTTACAACCTAGGAGTACATGGCAGCTATCTGATATGAGCTCAGCCGAGACCGAGATTATGTTAGTTTTGTACTCGTACACGACCAGTGATTCTACTATGCAAAACTCGTTCATGTTGAAGGTTTGAAGACCACTTCTAGTTTTCTCAGAATGCAACATTATTTAAGAAAAAAAAAAAAAATAGGGATGCTACCAACCATGTGCTCTCTGTACAATCGCCAACAACAAAATTAGCGAATTGGTGAAGAGTCATCATTTTCCATTATTTAACTTCCAACATTCAGTTGCATTTATGTGTGAAACATTATGTGACCAAGTCCATCATAACACATGTTATAAAAGGCGGTTGAGAGCAAACATGATGGAGGCTAGTGTGAGTGGGAAAGCAAGGAAGGAAGATAGACACCGACCAGTTCATTTGCCATCCTCTGGGCATGATTTGGACGGGGATAAAAAATATTACCAAGTCGTGGGGTTGAGAGGCATCAGGAATTCAGCGGTCACTGATCATCTTTCTCTCACTTGTGTTGCACTACTGATTTGTTAGTGCTGCGATAATGTAGGATGTTATCAACATCGATGGGGCTTTTCAGGATGACACATCTCAGGGTAGATGAGGCCTTGATGGGCTTTACTGTTCGTCACAAGCAGAGAGAGGTCAGAGGCTCGGGTGGTGGAGTGGTATGCTACGGGTGCAGAGTGTTGCGGATGGAAGCTTAGGCTTGAATTGAAGCAGTGTATGCAACACATGGATGGGGTATGGCGTGTTAAATGAACGATATGATCGTGATAGGAGCGCTCAACGTGACTTGCACGATAAGTCTTCAGAGATAGAGATAGATCCAAATTAGTTAGATTTGTTGTATTGTTTAGATTCTAACTATCTTCATGTATATCTGTAAACCCTCTGAGCTATATATAAACACGATGATGCTGATGCATTGAAGCACGGCAAACCAATCTCTCTCTCTCTCTCTCGTTTTTATGGTATCAGAGCCTATGCTCCTAATCGATTAAGCCATGGCTCCCAACACCACCGGAACCCTCTCCACCACCTCTGTCGCCTCGTCCAGCTCCACCCCATCCTCCTCGTCCCTACCACCCTTTGCTAGCTCCATTACCGTCAAGCTCGATCAGGAGAACTACCTCCTGTGGCGTGCCCAGTTTGTTCCTGCCCTTCATGCCCACGATCTGATGGGCTTCGTAGATGGGTCGATCAAGGAACCTGCGAAGATGATCGCCGGTGCCGGCGAAGGTGCAGATGTCACCAAGGTATCCAATCCTGCTTACCCGATCTGGTTTCGTCTTGATCAGCAGGTCCTCAGCGCCATTCTGGCGTCGCTCACGCCCGGACTCCTCGGGCATGTCCTCTTCATGGCGACTGCGGAGGAGGCATGGAAGGCGCTGGAGCAGATGTTCGCCTCCCGCTCCAGGGCACGCATCGGGTGCAGCTCGCCACAACGCAGAAGGGCGACATGTCAATGACCGAGTACTACCACCGCATGAAGAACCTGGCCGACACCATGTCGTCGATCGGCCAACCACTCAGCCCCGCCGAGATCGTCTCCTACGTGCTTGCCGGCCTCGGCAACAACTACGACGCCCTCATCACCTCGCTCACCTCCCGCACCGAGGACGTCTCCATCGGCGAGCTCTATGCCCACCTCATGAGCTATGAAGATCGTCATCCAACCCGCGACCAAGTTTTTCAGCACTCCGCCAACAACGCCATGCGTGGCGGCGGTCGTGGTGGCTTCGGGCGTGGCGGCTGCGGCCGCGGCCGTGGCGGAGGCTTCGGTGGTGGGAACGGCGCCAACAACAACAACAACGGCGGCGGTCGCCGTGACGGCGGAAACGGCAGCGGCAACAATGGAGGCTACGGCGGCGGCCGAGGCGACAACGGCGGACGTGGGAACGGCAATGGCGGCCATCCCAAGTCTACGTGCCAGATTTGTGGCAAATACGTCCACGACGCGCTACGATGCTACTCCCGTTTCGACCACTCGTACCAGCCAGAGACGAAGATGGCTGGCCATGCAAGCTCGGGCGCGGACTCCTACGGCGTTGATCCAAACTGGTATATCGATACCGGGGCTACCGACTACCTCACCAACGACATCGACAAGATGAACGTCCGCGAGCAGTACAAGGGGAACGATCAAGTCCAAGTGGCTAACGGTAACAGTCTTCCCATTGCTCACGTTGGTAATTCTGTTTTATCCAGCTCATCCCGATCTTTACATCTTAAAGATGTTTTACACGTTCCAAACATAAGCAAGAATCTTCTTTCTGCTCATCGGCTTGTCAATGATAATGATGTTTTTCTTGAAATTCACCCCAATTTTTTCTCTATAAAGGATCGAACCATGAGGGCGGTGCTGGTGGAAGGTAGATGCCATGGCGGGCTCTACCCTGTTCCACTCATCTCTCGATCACGTCGTGTCTACTTCGCCAAACCATCACGAGAGATTTGGCACAGGAGGCTAGGGCATCCCGCGGCACCCATCGTCCAAGCTATCCTTTCTTCCAACAAATTAGAGTCATCGTTGAATAAAACTGTGCACGTCTGTGATGCATGTCAACAGGCCAAAGTGCATCAACTTCCATATAGTTTGTCTAGTCGTGTGTCTACCAAACCTCTCGAGCTTGTTCACGCCGATGTTTGGGGTCCTGCAATAAAATCAGTAGGAGGCTATAGTTACTATGTTAGTTTCCTAGATGATTATAGTAAGTTCACTTGGGTATACTTGTTGAAACACAAGTCCGATTTAGAACAAGTTTTTTATCAATTCCAAAGTCATGTTGAAAGAACTCTTGATACAAAAAATTTGGCTGTTCAACCCGATTGGGGTGGTGAGTACCACAAATTGCATCGTTATTTCTCCACTGTTGGTATTGCACATCGTGTCTCGTGCCCGCACACGCATCAACAAAACGGTGCTATAGAGAGAAAGCATCGACATCTCGTAGAAACCGCCCTTGCACTTCTTGCTCAATCCCATGTCCCACTTCGATTTTGGGATGAGGCAATTCTTACCGCGTGTTTCCTAATTAATCGGATGCCTAGTAAAGTGATCAAAGACCAAATACCCGTAACCAAACTTCTTCGTACACAACCAGATTATAATTTCTTGCGCATCTTTGGTTGCGCTTGCTGGCCGAATCTTCGACCATATAACCAGCACAAATTGTCCTTTCGATCACGGTTGTGCGTGTTTCTCGGTTACAGTCCGTTGCATCGCGGGTATAAGTGTCTCGATCAATCCACTAGTCGTATATACATCTCACGAGACGTTGTTTTTTGACGAAACCGTCTTTCCCTTCTCTGACACGTCTGATGTGTCTCATTCACCACCCACCGAATCATCTATTCTCCTCCCTGAGCAGGATACAGATTTATCACGTGAAAACAATGGTTTGACTAACCTTGCTACTGACCCTTTCGTTCCAGTGTTTCCTGGTTCAGGTACGACACACGGATCTGTTGAAGCACCAGTGCATATTCCAGGAAGCTACGTCGATCACACCACAGAGCAAGTTCCGCCTCCAGTGCATGAACTAGATGATCGCGCGCGCACTCCGGTGTCTCCCACGAGGCCCTCTGAGCCGGTCGCCACATCAACACCAAGTCACGCCACTGGGTCTTCTGGACCTGATTCGCCCTCCACGGCGGATTCACCTCCTGCGTCACAGGCATCTGAGGCACCCTTGTCCGCCGGTTCTGAACCGGCTGCGCGCCCTGCTGCATCTGGTTTGCATCCGATGCAGACTCGTCTTCGACAACACAAGGTTCAACCTCGCAAGCTGTATGATGGCATCGTGCTCTACGATCCGAAGAAGCGTGCTTTTGCAGCTGAGCCTGTCTCTCACGTTCAGGCTCTCACGTCTCCAGCTTGGAAGGCGGCGATGGATGCAGAGTATTCAGCGTTACTGAAAAATGCCACCTGGAGGTTGGTTCCGGCGTCCCGGGAACAGCACGTTGTCAGTTGCAAATGGGTTTTCAAGCTCAAATACAGATCTGATGGCACAGTTGATCGACACAAGGCACGATTGGTGGCTCGTGGTTTCACACAACAGTATGGAGTTGACTACACCGATACCTTTAGTCCGGTCATCAAGCCTACTACAGTTCGTCTTGTGCTCGCCATTGCTGTCTCACGGGGCTGGCATCTGCGGCGCAGATTGACATTCAAAATGCTTTTCTGCATGGTGATATTCAGGAAGAAGTCTACATGACTCAACCCCCTGGCTATGTTGATCTTGCTCATCCTACTCATGTGTGTCGACTACAGAAATCGTTATACGGGCTTAAACAAGCGCCTCGCGCCTGGTACTCGAAGTTGAGCACTAAACTTCAGGAACTTGGTTTTGTTTCTTCCCGGGCTGACACCTCGCTCTTTGTTTTTCGGACAGTTGAAGTCACCATATACATGCTCATCTACGTGGACGATATCATCATTGTGAGCTCTCAGTCGACTGCTGTTGACAAACTTCTGGTGCAGCTTCGTGATGCCTTTGCTGTCAAGGATCTCGGTCTGTTAGCGTATTTTCTTGGTGTCGAAGTTCAGCCTATTGAGAATGGAATTGCTCTCACCCAGCGCAAGTATGCCACTGACCTTCTCCGGCGAGTCAATATGCATACCTGTAAGTCTGTTACAACTCCAATGGCATCAGCTGACCGTCTCAGTAAACTGTCAGGTGTTTCTCTTACTGGCAATGATGTGTTTCTTTATCGCAGCACTCTTGGTGCTCTACAATACCTTTGTTTGACGCGCCCTGATATTGCATTTGATGTCAACAAAACTTGCCAGTTTCTTCAGAATCCTACAGATGTTCATTGGGCTGCAGTTAAAAGGATTCTTCGGTATGTTCAAGGCACACTTGATCTCGGCCTTTCTTTGCATCGGTCTGCCTCTTCTGAGCTCAGTGTTTACTCTGATGCCGATTGGGCAGGCTCTCTTGACGACCGTCAGTCCATGGGGGGCTATGCGGTATTTTTTGGTCCCAACCTCGTCTCGTGGAGCTCTCGCAAGCAGCCGACAGTGAGCCTTTCAAGTACCGAAGCGGAGTACAAAGCCATTGCAAACGCCACTGCAGAAACAGTTTGGTTACAGTCAGTACTCAAGGATGGTGTGATAATTTGGGTGCCACGTTTCTGAGTGCAAATCCGGTGTTTCACGCGCAGACAAAGCATATCGAAATCGATTTTCATTTTGTGAGGGAGAAGGTGGCAGCAGGAACGCTTCGAGTTCAGTTTGTACCTTCACGTGATCAGCTAGCCGATATCTTCACCAAGGCGCTTGGCCGAGAAGCGCTTGATCGTTTGAAGTTCGATCTGAAACTGGTGTGCACCAGTCCGGATCAAGGGGGGCTGTTAAATGAACGATATGATCGTGATAGGAGCGCTCAACGTGACTTGCACGATAAGTCTTCAGAGATAGAGATAGATCCAAATTAGTTAGATTTGTTGTATTGTTTAGATTCTAACTATCTTCATGTATATCTGTAAACCCTCTGAGCTATATATAAACACGGTGATGCTGATGCATTGAAGCACGGCAAACCAATCTCTCTCTCTCATTTTTATGGCGAACATACTGCTTGAGACAGATTCAAATGAGTAGCGACCACGAGCTGTTCGATCTTCTCGGAGCTTCGTATTCCGTAACAATTGAGCTTTTCTCTAGTTAAATTTTAGAGTAAGTTCCGGATTTTTCTTCCTTAACGTCCACTAAACCTACGACTAGGACACGATCATAACGATCGACTAGCTACTGCGTGTCACGAACAGAATCGTGGACATGCACATATTCAGTATGAAAACTAAACTACTGAGACGAAAGGGTAAAAACCTACCACGTTTGCACAGGATTATTTAGCTAACAAAGGTTAGAGGCATCCAAAAGATGGGGAAAAAGTGGCCACAAGTGCGGTTGGACTTGGTTATACTAGAAACAGACAGTATTGGAGTGGCAGAGAAGCTAAGGAAGGAGGAGAAGGATCGGTCTCTTCATGGGCCTCTCGTTGAGGAGATCAAACTGCTGTTGAGGAGCTTCGTCTGTTCGGGCAATTCGTCGCTCCGGTAATGGTGTGGCGCACCTGCTTGTGAAATGAGGCTGCCATAATGACTCTTGCTTCGGTATCCCCCCTAGACAAAGAAATTCAGCGCTACCGGGTTTCGGGTTCATGCTCCGGGTGGAGACCAGGCTCACATTGGAAGCCAGAAGTTGTGCAGATTGGGAGCAGTTGTAGTCAGAGGTGCTAGCGCTGGGCGTGGAGGTTGCGGAAAAGGAGCTGGGCGTGGAGGATACCGAAGCAAGATTAGGACAGAGCGGGAGGAGATGAACCTGTCAAGCTTCATGCACTAGTCAACGCAACCAAAAGTCCAAACTCATAGAAAAGGCTAGTGCAATCCACTTATACACTTCAACACCCTCTCTCACGTGCGACACAGAGAAGTCAACACTGCAACCGGAAGATAACGATGGTGCACGGAACTCAAGTATGACTCAAGAGGCCAATACATGGACACAAAGGGGGCGTCAACAATTTTAGGATAAATTGCGAAAGTCATCAACAATTTTAGGATAAATTGCGAAATCCAGGACTCGAACTTGAGACCTTAGGCTCTGATACCATGTCAAGCTTCATGCACTTGCTAACTCAACCAAAAGTCCGAACTCATGGAAAGGATTAGTGCAATCCACTTATACACTTCAATATAACCGATCGGATTAACCAACCAAAGTTGGCCTCGGTCATTATGTATTGAACCATAGAAAAAGCCTCTGACCGTTGGCATGTACTCACAATAATTTGAATGTAGAATTGAATAAGCACAATTCCTTCTTCCAGAGGAATCCAACTAAAGAGAAGTAAGCATCATAATAGCTTGAAGAAAAGATATTTAGTCTAACCGGACGTCCGTGTCGATTAACAGCCTCTGACTGCTGAGGACAAGGTTCGAGTTAAGATCTTGAATTTAATATGAATTCTTACAAATTGTAGATCAACACAATCCTTCTTCACCATGAAATGTCTTGGCGAGAGGTTCAAAACAAGATCCTATGTTGTTTTGTTCCGATGAAATCTTTTTGATGCCACTAGTTGCAACGTTATAGTACAATGGTTGTCATGTTAACATCGAGCGGTTACGAGTGTATAGTTTCAAAGTAATAGTTTATATGTTTTTGACACTACAATATTATATAAACTTAGAAAGTGACTATGTAGGTGTTAACAACTAGTAGATGATATAAACTATCACTACAGGAAAGAAGTAAGGTGCCGACGACCGGCCGGCTACGCCGACGGCCAAATGTCGAGGCCGTCGACGTAGCTACCTTCCCTGGTCAGCTGACCAGCCTGGCCGTCGGCGTAGGTGGCAGTGCCGAGGGTAGCCGTCGGCGTATCGTGGCCGTCGGCGTAGTATAGAGGGATGTGCCGACGGTAGCCCTCGGCATAGGTAAAGCCCTCGGCGTAGCCCCAGTTTAGACACGGCGATGGAAACGGCGTTAGGCAGACAGGCTGTGCCGTCGGCACAGCTTTTTGAAAAAATTTGTTTGGTCTGTGCCGACGGCTTAGCCGTCGGCGTAGGCCTTCAGATTTTTTTCCTTTTATCACATTATTTTTTGAAAAATCATAACTAAATCATTCTAATTCAGAAAAATACAAATAATATATCGAAATTTGCAGAAAAATAAGACCTATCTATCTACACTCAAATATTACACATTTATAAAAAAATATAAGTGAAACATAAAACATTATATATAGTTTTAACGGGCATTATAAATTCAAAAACGATCAAAACAACGTGAAACCTTCGCGTGGTGTCATATTATGTGACATAGTTAGAAGGAAAAATATCAAACTTGGTATATTGATTATGTCTCAAAAAAACCTTCACAAAATGACCTATCTCGTTCGAGGTTTCTTGGCTTTCGGGTCAAATAACCAATGTTATGGCTAGAATGAAGGCATAGTTTGTGATAATGTGTCCATATTGTGCATAAGTGTGCATCATGGGATGGCGAACAATGTTTCAGGAGGAAGTTTTCCTTTTCGTCGCACCAAAAAGCCGTTTTCCATTTTTCGAGTGCAAAAAACTAACGGTTTTGTGAAGCAACCACCAAATGGATAATTCAAAATACTACCGTCACATTTTTCAAAAATACTACACCACCTTACATGGATAATGTAATAACAGGGGGATCTCAAATATTTCCGTCTATCCCTGATGAAAAAGACAAATTCCTGCCAAATCGGTCGGAAGTGGGTCAGATATGAACTACAGGTACATGATCGGATGCTCATGATTTTTTAGAAAAATCATTTTTAGGTTCAAAATGTGTTGTTTCATCATAGATCCACTTCAAGTTTAGCGAGTCGCAGCCCCGAGCTAAGAATCTTCATGCCTGCTCTTCGACAAAGTTTAACGATAGTTTAAAACGGGCATTATAAATTCAAAAACGATCCAAACAACATGAAACCTTCGCGTGATGTCATATTATGTGACATAGTTAGAAGGAAAAATATCAAACTTGGTATATTGATTATGTCTCAAAAAACCTTCACAAAATGACCTATCTTGTTCGAGGTTTCTTGGCTTTCGGGTCAAATGACCAATGTTATGGCTAGAATGAAGGCATAGTTTGTGATAATGTGTTCATATTATGCATAAGTGTGCATCATGGGATGGCGAACAATGTTTCAGGAGGAAGTTTTCCTTTTCGTCGCACCAAAAAGCCGTTTTCCATTTTTTGAGTGCAAAAAACTAACGGTTCTGTGAAGCAACCACCAAATGGCTAATTCAAAATACTACCGTCACATTTTTCAAACATACTAGACCACCTTACATGGATAATGTCATAACAGGGGGATCTCAAACATTTGCGTCTATCCCTGGTGAAAAAGGCAAATTCCTGCCAAATCGGTAGGAAATGGGTCAGATATGAACTACAGGTACATGATCGGATGCTCATGATTTTTTAGAAAAATTATTTTTAGGTTCAAAATATGTTGTTTCATCATAGATCCACTTCAAGTTTAGCGAGTCTCAGCCCCGAGCTAAGAATCTTCATGCCCGCCCTTCGACAAAGTTTAACGATAGTTTAAAACGGGCATTATAAATTCAAGAACGATCCAAACAACATGAAACCTTCGCGTGGTGTCATATTATGTAAAATAGTTAGAAGGAAAATATCAAACTTGGTATATTGATTATGTCTCAAAAAAACCTTCACAAAATGACCTATCTCGTTCGAGGTTTCTTGGCTTTCGGGTCAAATGACCAATGTTATGGCTAGAATGAAGGCATAGTTTGTGATAATGTGTCCATATTGTGCATAAGTGTGCATCATGGGATGGCGAACAATGTTTCAGGAGGAAGTTTTCCTTTTTGTCGCACCAAAAGGCCGTTTTCCATTTTTCGAGTGCAAAAAACTGACGGTTTTGTGAAGCAACCACCAAATGGCTAATTCAAAATACTACCGTCACATTTTTCAAAAATACTAGACCACCTTACATGGATAATGTTATAACAGGGGATCTCAAACATTTCCGTCTATCCCTGGTGAAAAAGACAAATTCCTGCTGAATCGTTAGGAAGTGGGTCAGATATGAACTACAGGTACATTATCGGATGCTCATGATTTTTTAGAAAAATTATTTTTAGGTTAAAAATGTGTTGTTTCATCATAGATCCACTTCAAGTTTAGCGAGTCTCAGCCCCGAGCTAAGAATCTTCATGCCCGCCCTTCGACAAAGTTTAACGATAGTTTAAAACGGGCATTATAAATTCAAAAACGATCCAAACAACATGAAACCTTCGCGTGGTGTTATATTATGTGACATAGTTAGAAGGAAAAATATCAAACTTGGTATATTGATTATGTCTCAAAAAAAACTTCACAAAATGACCTATCTCGTTCGAGGTTTCTTGGCTTTCGGGTCAAATAACCAATGTTATGGCTAGAATGAAGGCATAGTTTGTGATAATGTATCCATATTGTGCATAAGTGTGCATCATGGGATGGCGAACAATGTTTTATGAGGAAGTTTTCCTTTTCGTCGCACCAAAAAGCCGTTTTCCATTTTTCGAGTGCAAAAAACTAACGGTTTTGTGAAGCAACCACCAAATGGCTAATTCAAAATACTACCGTCACATTTTTCAAAAATACTAGACCACCTTACATGGATAATTTCATAACAGGGGGATCTCAAACATTTCCGTCTATCCCTGGTGAAAAAGACAAATTCCTGCCAAATCGGTAGGAAGTGGGTCAGATATGAACTACAGGTACATGATAGGATGCTCATGATTTTTTAAAAAATCATTTTTAGGTTCAAAATGTGTTGTTTCATCATAGATCCACTTCAAGTTTAGCGAGTCTCAGCCCCGAGCTAAGAATCTTCATGCCCGCCCTTCGACAAAGTTTAACGATAGTTTAAAACTTGCATTATAAATTCAAAAACGATCTCCAAACAACATGAAACCTTCGCTTGGTGTCATATTATATGACATAGTTAGAAGGAAAAATATCAAAATTGGTATATTGATTATGTCTCAAAAACCTTCACAAAATGATCTATCTCGTTCGAGGTTTCTTGGCTTTCGGGTCAAATGACCAATGTTATGGCTAGAATGAAGGCATAGTTTGTGATAATGTGTCCATATTGTGCATAAGTGTGTATCATGGGATGGCGAACAATGTTTCAGGAGGAAGTTTTATTTTTCGTCGCACCAAAAAGCAGTTTTCCATTTTTCGAGTGCAAAAAACTGACGGTTTTGTGAAGCAACCACCAAATGGCTAATTCAAAACACTGCCGTCACATTTTTCAAAAATACTAGACCATCTTACATAGATAATATCATAACAAGGGGATCTCAAACATTTCTGTCTATCCCTGGTGAAAAAGACAAATTTCTGCCGAATCGGTAGGAAGTGGGTCAGATATGAACTACAGGTACATGATCGGATGCTCACGATTTTTTAGAAAAATTATTTTTAGGTTCAAAATGTGTTGTTTCATCATAGATCCACTTCAAGTTTAGCGAGTCTCAGCCCCGAGCTAAGAATCTTCATGCCCGCCCTTCGACAAAGTTTAACGATAGATTAAAACGGGCATTATAAATTCAAAAACGATCCAAACAACATGAAACCTTCGCGTGGTGTCATATTATGTGACATAGTTAGAAGGAAAAATATCAAACTTGGTATATTGATTATGTCTCAAAAAAACCTTCATAAAATGACCTATCTCGTTCGAGGTTTCTTGGCTTTCGGGTCAAATGACCAATGTTATGGCTAGAATGAAGGCATAGTTTGTGATAATGTATCCATATTGTGCATAAGTGTGCATCATGGGATGGCGAACAATGTTTCAGGAGGAAGTTTTCTTTTTCGTTGCACCAAAAAGCCGTTTTCCATTTTTCGAGTGCAAAAAACTAACGGTTTTGTGAAGCAACCACCAATTGGCTAATTTCAAATGCTACCGTCACAATTTTCAAAAATACTAGACCACCTTACATGGATAATGTCATAACAGGAGGATCTCAAACATTTCCGTCTATCCCTGGTGAAAAAGACAAATTCATGCCAAATCAGGAGGAAGTGGGTCAGATATGAACTACAGGTACATGATCGGATGCTCATGATTTTTTAGAAAATTCATTTTTAGGTTCAAAATGTGTTGTTTCATCATAGATCCACTTCAAGTTTAGCGAGTCTCAGCCCCGAGCTAAGAATCTTTATGCGTGTCGTTTTAAACGGGCAAATGAAATTATGATAAGAATCACGACATAGTTTGTGATAAGGTTATATTGATATCATATTTGGATTCCTCTCATTTTTTAAATCAATTTAGACATATTATTTGCCGAATTCCGATTTATAGATTTAAAGATATTAATTATTCCATATTAAATAAAAAATACAAAAAAAAATCTTTATATTTTTATTTGAATTCAATAATATTTTTACTTATTCATTGTTGTTTACTTAAATAATTGATTATAATTTCAAAAAATACAACAATGTGACATGATGATATAAGAGTTAATATGAATGATATCATAGTATTGACAACAATGTGTAAATTGCTTTGCGGGAAGAGATTTTGAAGGAACGATGAAGTTAAGCGTGCTAGAGCTGGAGTAGTGCTATGATGGGTGACCGAACGAGAACTTTGACTAAGACTGCAATTTAATCAATTATTAACTATAAATAGTGTTAAAATTATTGAAACGAGAGATTAAGGAGTCAAACAATTCAAAGATTTAAAAAATTAAAAAAAATATATATATATTAAAAAATATTTTAGGCCAGGCCGTCGGCGTAGCTCCATTCCTGTGCCGACGACCAGGGTCGTCGGCGTAGCTTCAAGCTGGACCGTTATCGAAGACGGCCGTTAACTGACATGCGGGGCCCGCTGAAAGACGCTGTGCCGAGGGGGGATGGCTGTGCCGACGACCACGTAGCTATGCCGACGAGGACGAACGCCGAGGGGGCTACGCCGATGGCCACCGTCGGCATAGCCTATGCCGACGGCAATTTGAAGCTGTGCCGACGGCAGCCGGCCGTTGGCATAGCTAATCTTTCCTGTAGTGTATACAGAGCTACCTAGGAGTACTAACATGGAAGTCTACATTCCTAAAGAGTGACATCCAATGACCTAATAAGCAAAGTGTTACAACGTGTCCATAACCTGTTAGATAAGTGAATACAATCTGAAATCTACTTTCTCCGTCTTTAAATAGATATCTCAGATTTGTTAAAATTTGGATTTTTTAGACACTATTTAGTATATACAGTTTCATCCAAATTTTAATAAATCTAAAACATCTATTTTGAGAAGAAGAGAATAGGATTTTTTTTTTAGAAATATATCAACATGTAACAGAAGCTGTATCCGTCAGGCTAATTAACTTGGTTTGCATTGCATATATGTATGCGCCTCGGCGGATTGAAGTCAAAACCACTTCGCAGAGGTCGTACGGTTGTACGGCATATACTCGATGGTAGAGTCCAGTCCAACATGCCTACCATGCATGCTGCATGCTAAATGCTAAATTACGTACAGAAAGTTAAGTCGAGCAACGGCAAATGTAAATAGCAATCTGCTACAGAGATACTAGGTAGTATAAACTTCAAATACATCGCATATTGTTCAATGTCCACCCACGTGCCTCATTGGCCTTGAATTTTTGGCTCGGGTCAGCGACCCAGCGGGCAGCGGACCTACATGAGCCATTCTCTTCCTGACATGGCCCAACCAATCTAATGTTATGAAGGGCTCTGAATCCAGTACTACCCCTTCCCTCTAAACTCGATATAATATCAAACACAAGGACAGTTTAGATTGTTTGATACCCCTTTGTCATGACTATATACATTGAACGGCGCAACGGGGGGGGCGAACTGCCCACATGTAGTTTTCATTGAAAAGGGCGAAATAAAGTGCCCATCAGACTTTTACAGACCAGGGGCGGAGCGTCAGCTCAAAGGGATTACAACAGTGTCGCGCACCACTGCTCTACACTCTCGAAACTATAGCCGCAGATGTTCAACGACTTGCTCGAGGATCGCCGGGAGGGGGAGACGGACGGCGTCAAAGACCATCCGGTTCCTGATGACTATATACATGTATATGTAATCATGTAAAAAACCCATATAACTTAACTAAATAATATGTGTTTTAGCCGTATATGTACTAGTACGAGCTCTATGCAAAGGAAAAAAAAAGTATGGATGTACACTAGATCACCGCCGGTAACGGTCATGTCCGCACGCGGCGGTAGTGGTGACGGTTGGGTCCGGCGAGCCGGTGACTTGACCTTGGAAGTGTATGCCTCGGCTTGGCCTCGTAAGTGTGTGCCAGCGGGGCTGTCATGGTGGCAGCGGCGACGGCGTGGGAGAGCTTGGCGGCGGCTACCAGACTGTCAGGAAGCTCGCCGGACCGGCTACTTTTCCGGTGTCTCGTCGGATGTCCGGCGACTCATCGAGCGACTTGTCCGGTGACTAGTCTGGCGGCCGATCAGACTGTCCGACGGAGGCGGTGCAAGAGAGATTGGCGGTGGCGGTCCTTACGATGGCCGGCGGCAGCACGCAGCCCTAGGTCGCACCACTAGATTGATATGGATTATCCTCTATTATTTCCGTCAAGTTCTTTATACGTGAACATCCCTTTTTGCATATTAATTTCTTTTGTTGCAGGGGAAAGCATCATAGGAAGTTCACCACTCTTGATGCATGGGCCGAGGGCAAAAAAAACAAGACGTGACTGATGGATCATATTGCAACCCACATGTCAAGACAAGGATGGAGAATTATGAGAAATCGGCAAAGGGCAAGACATGAACCTAAATACGGCCCCATTCAGAACGCCATTGATGAGGTTCTTTCTTGAAACAGGCTTTCGTCCTATATTAATATAGCAAAGATTGATGAGGGTGCGGTGATCACTATTGTGGGAGAGGGCAAGAAACATATCTTTGTTTTAAAACAGATGTCACAAATTTATCTAAAATTGCACTGTTTAGTACTAGATACATTCAAATTTACAAAAGAAAATCTTTAAAGAAAAAGATCCGCCAACATATTTATAGCTATAATTCAGGCACCAATTTAAACATTTATATCCGGGATTTAAAATTGCACTGTTTAGTACTAGATACATTCAAATTTACAAAAATTGAGACATCTATGATGAGACGTAGGGAGTAACTATACATTAAGGACCAAGATTTTCTTTCCCACATCCGTGTAAGAGGACAGGAGCTGAATGATGCTGAAAGGACGGTTATGGTCAGAGACTACTGGCAATCGAATGACCATCTTTGCCTTCATCTTCTTCATGTCGTACACGTAGACGTAATCGTCCGAACCTACGCATTCCATGTAATAGATGCAGTCAGGATCGACCGTGGGGAACTTGTCGGCTTCAACACATAGACACCTAGAGTCGCCCACGAAGATGGCACGTCCGCCGATGCTCTTCACAGGCCCGACGAGCTCGTTATTCCCGTCGGCGGCGGTGGCGATCTTGAAGCTGAAAACCTCCACGCCGTGGTGCCGCATGAAGATGGCCAACGTTTCTCCGGCGGATTCGACCACGAAGGGCCAACGAGTTATCATGTGGCAACGATCGTGGCCAGGGAAGGCCAGCGACCTCATCCTCAGATCGTAGACGCCATTGGCGATGAAATGCCGGACCGGGGAATTCTTCATCACCTTGTACATGGCGAAGCTTTCGCTGACGGGATCAGCACGGTAGAGCTTTCCGGATCCGTCACAGAGCACGAGGGTTGGGGAAGGGCCGAGCACGGCGGCGGCGTTCTCGAGAAATACGTTGGTCGGCAGGGGCGCTCTGAAGCGGATGGAGTGGCCCGTGAGAGGGTTGAGGACGCGCACGCCTGCTGCTTGCGGTGAGGTTTTGTCCGCCAGGACGAGGAAGCCGCCGGCGGCGACGGCGACCACGCGGTGGCTGCGGAGGAGGTTCGTCATCATGTCCCTGCGGAGGAAGCGGCCGGTGGCGGTGTTGAGCAGGAGGCGGGCATCGCCGTAGTCCTCCGCATCCATGACGATCCAGTGGCGGGGCCGGAAGCGTGGGTCGGAGGTGTTTCTGGGGTCGTCGGTGGCGCAACGCCAATCACGGCAGACGGCGCGGAAGTCCGTGTAATAGTCGACGTCGTTGGTTGCAAGGAAGAGGTCGGCGATGCGGCCGACGAGATCAGACGGGAGCGAGGACCAGCCACCGGCCATCGAGATCAGACGCAAGCAGGATTATTGCACTACGTACGGCCGGGGAGACTTCAGTCATACGTCGGTCGGTCAGTCCACACGGTTTCTTATAGTACGAGTCATACGTCCGACCCGGATTTCTCACGGCTTCACACGTCCGAGTCAGAAAGGTACTACCCGGATGGACCCGGATTTCTCACGGCTTCGCACATGCATCCACTCAGATTTGTGCCTTTTTAGGTTTGCTAACCCCGTGTAGTCAATTCTCAAACAAGTTTGCTACATTGGAAGGCGGTGCTATGTTAAACGCAATATGAACAATTCGTCGTATTATTTTAGCCAAGGGACAATGGAAAAAAAAAAGGTGTTCTATCAATTCATCATCTATTCTATCTATTATATACTAAAAGTCTATTATATACTAAAAGTAATATAAGGATATTTTTTGAGGCATCACGTTGATCCACATATACTAAATTATCTGATTCGTTCATCTTAATAATAACGGTTAAGATTTAAAGCCGAAATAGTTTACGTAATCTACAATTGTGTACAACCTGTCACGTGTAAAAAGTCTTAGTGGGTCCATGAAAAAACAAACGTTTGTAAGTACGCGAGAATTCACACGTACATCGTTTGGACTCTAGCCGTGTCCTGTTTTTTTCATCATCTAATCAGTTCAGATATACGTACTTGAATCAAATATCAACGGTTTCTTTTTTTCTTCATCTAATCTTTAATTTGTGGTTCAGATTCTGGGCGTCAAGGAGCTTAGACTAAGAGTTTCATACTTTGTCTTTCCGTATTTTGTTTTTTATTTTAGCAATTAATAGCAGACGATCGGAAAAAAATAGGCATGCCACATGCACAGGTCACACCGATGGGAGCACACTGCAGGCACTCCCACTTAGGAGCCATGGGAATTCGATATTGTCAACCTCTTGCATATTTAATAAAAAAAATACAACGATACCAATATTCATTTATTTTGCATGTTAGGAAAATATTCATTTATTTTGTCGATGGAAAAATAAATCCAAAGAAAATCAATAATAGATGTGATTTTAGCTTCATGACGTGTCACAGCATAGTATTAGTATAATTGGACATTGTGGGAGCCTCACGGGAAAATTACATGATGGAGAAGCACAACTAAGACTCTCACCTCACCTTATAAAGATGATATAATTAAGGGTATCGATATCTCTCTATAAACATATAGCTGGGCGCCACCGAGATGAGTTCTAGGACTCCCCTTTGCACGGCAAGGAGCCGAGTATCACTAAGAGTTTCATACTCTGTATTCCCATATTTTAGATTTTGTTTTGTCGATTAATAGAAGATGATCGAAAGAAAATAGGGGAAAGTGACGGGATGCACTCCACGTACCCTAGGCGCACCTATGGGAGCAAGCCGTGAGGGTAGGCAATCCGCGACCAACTGAATTCGATATTGTTAACGCCTTGCATTTAAAGAGGTCATTAATATTATGCATATAAAAAAATACAAGCATCCAATATTCATTTATTTTACATGTTAAAAAATATTCGTTTATTTTGTATGACGTCACCTCAGCGACAAAAAAAATCCAAGAAAACAATATAAGATGTGATTTTAGCTTACCCTCATGACGTGTCACAACATAGTATTACTGCAATTGGACATACTGGCATCCTCACGTGGAGAATACATGATGGACTAGAAGAAGTGACACTCTCGCGTTGCCTTACAAAGATGATACAATTAAGGAGATGGATATTTCTCTATAATTCTATAATTTAATGGGCATAATGTGAACCAAATTTGTATTTGGAAGAAGGTGAACTAAATTGGAGTTTTGTCCTTTGAGCTCCATCCATAAGCTACTAGAGGTGCACAATCGCGGGAATTCATTAAACATGTTCGTGGTTGAGGGAGAGCAACGATACACTAATAAGTATAAATACAAACAAATTGTGTTTTTTTCAGGAGATGTTGGGGGATAATATTTGTTTCAGAATAAAAATATTTTCTAATATTTATATACTACATAATTTGAAATTCATTATAAACTTCAAATTATTAGGACCTTCATACTTATCTAAACTCTTTACTTTTGAGGATTACAAATGCTGAGAGTATTTCTAGACATCATACTGAGATGGGTTTTTCTCTCAGGATGACCTTTTGGATAAATATTTAAGTCTAACAAGTTTTTAATTCTTAATGTTTAATAGGACATGTCACTAAAATTTGCTATATTCAAGAAAAAATGATAACTGATTAAGATTGCTTAAATATTCCATCCATGTTAGATGACACAACTAGAATGGCTAGATTGAAGAGTACGGTTATCAAGGAGGGAGTTTAAAAAATTGAAACATAATATTGCATCCATTGGAAATAAATGATATGTTGTTATTAATATATAAATATATTATTGACAAAGTTAGGTCGATAAATTTGGTTAAAAGTATTAGCTTATCTAAGTCATAAAGTAAAGTTTCACAAGTTATATATTGTAGATTTTCCATGTCTAAGATATCATGTTTTCACAACAACATGAGAATGTTGTGCATTTCACAACAAGAGAGGGACAAATGAACTACAAGGATGAAATAAAGGTAAAAGTAATGTTATTTTTTAGAAGACCTATATAGTAACGAGGATAAATTATTTTTGTTTCACCTTATTAAGGAAATATAGTTTATGCTCCGACATAATGGTATAAGAATCATAGGATTATTAATCAGCTAATAAACACTAATTATTTGACAGTCTTAATGTTCGTCTTGCATACTCGGACCTAAATTCTTGTCAAATCACCCAAATAAGTCAAGTTCTGAACTTTTATTGTATATCTTTATCATGTAACATATATGTATATGGCAATAGTATTTCCATCGATCTCCTATACACGCCATCATTAAGGGGTTTTCTCAATCCTTATAACTTGCAGGAAAGCTCTCCAACGAGTTCACAGTTCCCAACTAGATGGATAGTATATACCGTCTCATTCAGAAACTTCACATTGTGTCATTATTGTATTGTTTTTGTATGTAGCCTAATAATCTTTCGAAGATGTCTCCTATTTCACCAATTTTGACACATCAAAGCGATGGTCCTCTATAAAACAAGTAAAGGTGATGTCCTCGCATTTGCGAGGGCCACCATGCTAGTTATTATAGAAACAACATTTGAAATTCCCTTTCCAATTGCATTTTTTAGATTGTCTTTTGTGAGAATGACTTTGTGGAATAGGAACCACATGAAAATTCTTATTTTCAAAGGTACTTTAAGCTTCCAAATATAGTTTTTTAGGAAGGCGTGTGTTCGTTCATCAGATCCAAATACATTGATTTAACTGTGAACACCTCGTTATCAGTCAGATTCCATAAGAAGACATTCGTTTGATTTGTTAACTGAACTTCCATTAACCTCTCTACTAAATGCAGCCATCTAATCTGTTTGTTACCACTAAAGAACTCGTCGAAACTAGATATTTAGAGGGTTATTAGCTAATACTTCGGCCACTGTGATCTCTTTATGGTGGACAATTTTAAATAGCAACGGATACTGAGTGGCTAAAGGCTCTGTGCCTAGCCATGTGTCTTCCGAGAATCTAATTAATTCACCATTACCTATCTAAAAATGACCTCTACCGAAGAAGACTTTCTTAACCTTTATTAAACCTTTCCAAAAAGGTGAGTCTGAGTATTTCGTTTTAGCTTGTGAGAGACTCTTAGAGTGTAAATATTTATTATGTATTAACTCATGCCATACCCCCTCCCCATGAAGAATTTTATAAAGCCACTTGCTTAAGAGACATTTATTTTTTAATTTCAGAACCTCAATTCCATGACCTGCTTAGTGATATGTCGGAAACGTATCTATAATTTTTGATGCTCCATGCTTGTTTAGTATCTACTTTGCTTTGCTCGTCTATACTTTGAGGTGATTTTTACATGTTTTCTGTTACTAACCAACTAACAAGTTGCAACAGTGTCAGATGCTTGTTTTTTGCCATTTTTGGTTTCAGAAAAGTTAGTAAAGAAATATTCTTGGAATTGGACGGGACAAACATCAAAGTCAATTACTTTCCGTGGGAAACAAAAAGTCTAGAGGGGAGCCGGAGAGGCCGTCCAGGGCGGTCATACCCACCCTAGGCGCGGGTGGGCCCTACCCCGCGCCCAGGAGGGGTGTGGGGCCACTGGCCGCCGCCTCGGCCTCCCCCTTCGCCTATAAAAAGCCACCGATGCAGAAACCCTAAGTACCCGATCAAATCTCCACGAAACCGTCTGTAGTCGACGCCACCATCGTCCCTAGATCAGGGGAGATCGAAAGTTCTTCTCGGCACCCCGCCAGAAGGAAGATCATCCCGGAAGCCTTCTCTCTGGTATGATGCGTGAGTAGTTCCACTTTGGACTATGGATTCCATTTAGTAGCTAGATGGTTGTATCTCATCCTTTGTGCTTTTATGTATAGATCTTGTGAGCTCCATTCATGATCAAGATCTAATATATTTGTAATCATGCATGTTGTGTTTGTGGGGATCCGATGGATATTGAGATTATTATGTTGGTTTGATTAATGTTTTTGTCTTTATGATTCTATCATGTCTGTGTTGTTTGTGATCTTGCATGCTCTCTGTTGTTAGTAGCTATGTTGGACAAGTAGTTGCTAGTGAATCCAAGAGGGGGTATTTATGCTCGATAGTAGGTTCATGCCTCTAGTTTCCAAGGGAAGTGACAGAAATCTCTTCGGTTGTAGATGTGCTGTTGTCACTAGGGAGAAAACAACGGTCTCTTGTTCATGGAACATGTGGACTGTTTACCTTACACACTTTGCTTAAAGCAGTTGTCTGTTGCTTGCAACTTAATACTGGAGGGGTTTCGGATGACAACTTGAAGGTGCACTTCTAGTCATAGATGTAGTTGGATGGCGGTCTATGTATCTTGTTGCATTGCCCAATCGAATCTCATAGGATCTTTCTGACTATTAATTGCATTGTTATGCCTTGCTCAGTTCCTGTCAATTGCCCTGTTGTAATTTGTTTACCCTTCGTGCCATGTTGTTTATCTAAGGAGAGCACCTCTAGTGAACTATGGACCCCGGTCCAATCTTTACCATTGATACATATTCCACTATTACTTGTTTACTTGATGCAAACCATTACCTTCTACACCATACGTTTAATCATTTGTTACATCAAACCGGTGAGCTTGACCGGGGTCCATTGCTCAGTTCCTGTCAATTGCCCTGCTGTAATTTGTTTATCCTTCGTGCTAGGTTGTTTATCTGAGGAGAGCACCTCTAGTGAACTATGGACCCCGGTCCAATCTTTACCATTGATACATATTCCACTGTTACTTGTTTACTTGATGCAAACCATTACCTTCTATACCATACGTTTAATCATTTGTTACAGCAAACCGGTGAGCTTGACAACCTCACTGATCCGTCGGGGCAAAGTCTTGAGTTTGTGTTGTGCAGGTCTCCGCGTTGCTTGCAATACCTGTGTGACGTTTCCTTTCTTCTTCTGGTTCGATAACCTCGGTCTCAACTAAGCGAAAACTTGTTGCTTTCTCTTTACACCCTACGCTTGGGGTTACCAACGAAGACCACGTCGAGCATCATCACTTAGTACTTGGGTCTACAAATCATTTCCCATTTTGTAAGTCTATACTTGCATTTGCCAAAAAAAAAAGATCCGTAGAAATCTAATCTCTTTCAAACCCCATTTGGTATCTCAAAAAAGGAAAGGATAAACATAGGAAGACTAGTAAGGACCGAGTTAATAATAATTAACCTATCCCCGTAAGACAACAATTTACCTAGCCAGTTTGCTAGCTTTCGCTCAAACCTATCCTCTGTTGACTTCCACTCACTGTTTGTTAATTTTCTGTAGTGTATAGGATGTTGGAGATATGCCCAAGAGGCAATAATAAAGTGGTTATTATCATATCTTCACACTTATGATAAATGTTTACATACCATGCTATAATTGTATTAACCGGAAAAATTAATACTTGTGTGATTTGTAAACTAAAATAAGAGTCCCTAGTAAAGCCTCTTGTTAAACTAGCTTGTTGGTTAATATATGATCATGGTTTCCTGATCATGAACATAGAGATGTTATTAACAACAGGATCATATCATTAGGAGAATGATGTGATGGACATACTCCTATAGATAAGCGTAGCATAAAGATCAAGTCATTTCAATAGTTCAATTGCTATATGCTTTCTGATACATAGTAACCTAATTCCTTCGACCATGAGATCATGCATATCACATTTTCCGGATGGATGCTTTGATGTCATCAAACACCACACCGTAACAGGGTGGCTATAAAGGTGGCATTGAGTGTTCAGAAAGTATTGGTTGAAACACATGGATCAAGAGTGGGATTTGTCCATCCATATGACGGATAGATATACTCTGGGCCCTCTCGGTGGAATGTCATCCAATTAGCTTGCAAGCATGTGACTGGCTCACAAGGGATCACATATCACGGGAACGAGAAAAGAGTACTTATCGGTAACGAGGTTGAACTAGGTATGCAGAGATGCCGACGATCATAACCTCGGATAAGTAAACTATCGTGAGACAAAGGGAAATTGGTATCGTATGTAAGTGGTTCATTCGATCGCAAAGTAATCGTAGAAATATGTGGGAGCCATATGAATTTCTAGATTCCTCTATTGGTTATTGTTCGGAGAAGTGTCTCGATCATGTCCGCATAATTCACGAACCGTAGGGAGACACACTTAAGGATTCGACGTTGTTTGAGTAGTTATGGTATTATGAGAAAGAGACCGAATGTTGTTCGGAGTCTCGGATGGGATCCGGGATATCACGAGGTGATCCGGAATGGTCCGGAGAATAAGATTCATATAAGGAAAGTCCCGTTTCGGAGTTCGGGAATGATTCCGGTGTTTTCATCGGGAATGTTCTAGAAGGTTCCGGATTGTCTGGCACTCCGGGGGGGAGGGTACATGAATGTGTCATTGCATATTGAATGATTGCATCATGTACTAAGTGTTCTTGCTGTTCCAAAACTGAAAAGTCAAACTGCCAGTTTGAAAGTCAAACGGCTAAAACAGGAAACTGTGGGAAACAGGAAACTGTGGGAAACAAGCAAGAGGTGGTTGGAACCGACTTGGGGGAGGAGTCCCTCCAAGCCGGCGCGCCAACCAAGGCCGACTTGGGGAGGGACTCCCCTCCCCTTGGCCGCCCCTCCCACCTATAAAAGGAGGGGCAGGGCCTCCTCCTCTAGACACACAAGTTCCTATCCTCTAATCTCCGGTTTAGAGCCGTTTTGGTTTAGAGCTTCTAATTGCCCTAGCCTTCGGTTTAGAGCCTTCTAATTGGTGTGTCTAATCTCTAGACCACTAATAGCTCTCTATCATACTCCACCATACTCGCTCCGGCTTAAGGCGAAGCCCTGCGGGATCTCCCCTCTACTTCCGGTACCACGTCGTTGTGCTGCCGGAGTCGCGAGGAGAGTGCTACAACCTCTGCTGCCTGCTGGAACAAGGGAGAGGAAGGTCTTCGTCGAGTACCGAACGTGTGACCGACTGCGGAAGCGCTGCCGGAACGCAGCGCCGGAAGGATCGTCTACACGATCTTGAGATCGGAAAGAGTACGACTACATCACCCACGAGAATCTGCTCTCGTTAACCGCTTTGGAATCTTCGAGGGTAAGTTATTCCATCGACTCGTTGCTACAATCTAGTAGATAGATCTTGGCTTGTTTGTTTGTATGCTATAGAAAATTTTTGTTTTCCATGCTACGAACCCCTACAGTGGTATCAGAGCCGTGTCTATATGTAGATCTGTTGCACGAGTAGAACACAATGGTCATTGTGGGCGTTGATGCTTTTATTGTCGATTGCTTCTTGTGTACTTTGCATCTTGCGGTATGTTGGGATGAAGCGGCCCGGGCTAACCTTACATGACATCGTTCATGAGACTTGCTCCACGCTTGACATGCAACTTGTATTGCATAAGTGGCTTTGCGGGTGCCTGTTTCTCCTAGCATAGTTAAGATTCAATTTACAACGGGTGATTGACAATACTAGTATCAATGTTGTGGTTCTTGTTCGTAAGTTAGAACGACACTTATTGAAAGCCCCAAACCACGTAAAACATGCAAAGAAAATTAGAGGCGTCTAACTTTGTTTTGCAGGGGTGTGCTGTGATGTGATATGGCCATGATTGTGATTATATATGATGTATGCAATGTTCCTTATTGTAAGTTGGCAACCGGCAGGAGCCATATGGTTGTCTTTAAATTCTGTTAAGACCCGCGTGTCTATTCAAAGTAGTTGTAATAGTTGAAGCCGGTGGACGACAACCATGGAGAAGCATCATTGACTTTGATGCAATGTCGGTGATGATGGAGATCATGTTCGTGCTAGAAGATGGAGATCGGAAGCACAAAGAAGAAAGGCCATATCATATCACATATTATGAATTGCATGTGATGTTAATCCTTTATGCATCTTGTATTGCTTAGTAGACGACGGTAGCATTATAAGATGATCCCTCATGCACATGAATTTCAAGTCATAAAGTGTTCACCCTTAGTTAGCACCGTTGCTAAAGCTTGTTGTTTCGAAGCACCACGTGATGATCGGGTGTGTTAGATTCTACAAGTGTATACAACGTGAGCAAGCCAGATTTGCTCATGCGGAAACTAAGGTTTGATCTTGACGAGCCTAGCATGTACAGACATGGCCTCAAGAACACGGATTACCGAAAGGTAGAGCATGAGTCATATAGTAGATATGATGAACATGTTGATTGTTCGCCATTGAAGCTATATCAACTCTCGTGATGATCGGTTTTGATGTGGTGGATTTGGTTCGTGTGATCACTAAAACAATGTGAGGGATATTGTTTTGAGTGGGAGTTCACCTAGATTAATTTAATTATTAATTAGAACTCAATTTATCATAAACTAAATCAAAGTGAATTTGCATAGTTGTTGTAGTCATTGGCATCCGTTTACCACCTTGCGCTTAGTTATAATTGAGATGATAGAACTATAGAATTCTGGTTAGTTACTTTACGAACTGGTATCGTATTGTTTTGAAGTGTTAATCTAAAGTTTAAAAGTCCTATTGCAAACTTTCAGTAAGTTCCGGTTACTCCATGAAGTTTAATAATTAGTATTAAATCAAGAGTAACAATTCCAAGTGTTAGTATATAAGTATCATGTTTGTCTCCATGATTCTTGATATTCAAAAGATTCTCTTAATATCAAGGTTATCTAGGATCTGAAAGAGTTGTTTCAAAAACCATGATGTGTGGAAGATATTGTGATATCTGAAACAAAGTTTTGGTTACAACATGATAGAGTATAATATGGCAAAGTTCATGTTCTCATATTTTGATGAGAATTTGCAAAAGGTTGGAGACACTTGTTGTCCTAATCCTCCAAAAGGTTTTGGACAGCGACATTATACTCGTAATTCATCGTTATAAGCTAAAAGTAGCTTGATCATGGACGATTCCATGATAAAGATGAATATTTGATGTAGGTAAAATGTTTACTACACCAAGAGATTACTAAAGAAAGGAATTTGAAAGAACACCAAACATTTGATGATGGTGATCTACTTCAAAGTGCAATTCCAAAGACATTGGTATTTAACTATACACGCTTTGGACTATGTGTCATATGTATGACTCCACTATTGATGTTGATAGATTCTTTCATACAGAGAAGGAAATACTGAAAGAGAATCTCATAAATATATGGCAGAAAAGAAAAGACTAGAATTGTTCAGTTTAAGTATATAGTTGATATACATGTTATGGCTATATTCTTTGCTTATTAAACAATGTGGTTCCTAAGTATTTGATACTGAATTTGTTGGTGTGAATCGTCATACGAAACAACACAATTCATGAACTACAATGGCCTAAGTAACTAGCAAAAGAATATGTGATGATGTTTATCGAGAACAAATAAAGGGTTATTGTGTTGCTCGTTAAATATCAAAGCTTGCCTTCAGGATTTGTTTTATCAGGTATTATGAGAACAAAAGGGTTGTTCAAATAATTTCCGTAATCCATAAAAATGGATGATTCACAAATCTCGTTGGAGAAATCACATCCATAAAACTAGTGCTAAAAATGTCGAAAGACAAATTGATTGAAAGATCACTTAGGAAGTGACATCGCCGTTTAAATTATATTGGAAAGAAAACATGAAGAAACTCCATGTGGATGGAATTTTGGAGTCTTTTGATTTTGATCAAATGACACTTGTGAAACTTTCCTAGAGATAATTGAAACTTCGTTCATAGGCCAAAAAGGGAACGAAAGACTAGCTTATTGGAATTTGTACATATTGTTGTATAAAGTCCGTTATGTGTAGTCAAGAGCGATGGATTTCAACTTCATTTGCTTTCTCCGAAATTTTGAGTGAATATATGAATATTTACTTAATAAGGATGAAGTATGAAACATTTGAAAAGTTCAAAGACTTTCAAGATGAAGTGCAAAATCATTGTAACAAGAATATAAACAGTTTATGATAAAGATCATAAAGGAAGATATTTGAGTTACAGAGTTTAGCATAATACCTAAGATTTAAGGAATCGTTCTGTGGATTTACATTTTCCCGAAACACCATAAGAGTATGGAGCATTCGAGATATGTAATTAAACCTTGTTTGACATGGTAAGATCGAAGGTGTAATTTATAAAACTGCCATTGTATTTTAAAGATTAAAATATTTAGAGATTACCGTTTTTCCACTGAAAAGAGCTCCATCATAATCCGTTGAAATGACACCATATAAAGTTATGGTTTGGGATAAAACCCAAGTAGTCCTTTCTTAAAACATTGGTATGCTATGCATAAGAAAGATGTGTGCAACCAAAGTCGGATGAACCTGTCTTTGTATAACTGTTGAGTATTCCTCCATAACACCAGAGACAAAAGTGTTTGTCGCTTAGAACGTCAAGTTTCTTTGGGAAGGAATTTTTCGTGAAAAGAAAAGTGGGAGGACAATAGAACTTTGATAAGGTTAAAGGAACCTTAGCTATATGTGCAAAGTTGCGCAGCGCCGAAAAGTGTTCCGGAGGCAGCAACAATGCTCATGGCTCACGTGCCTCAAAGATTGTGGTTACGGAGATCTAAGTTCCTATTAAAACAAGTAGGTCGGGTAAACAATCAAATACCAAGATTTGAGAGTTAAATCATTATTTGACAATAATGATCCGACTACATGCAAAGAAGCGATGATGAGCCCTGACTCCGTCAAATGGCTTGAAGCCATAAAATCCGTGATAGTTCCATACATGAGAAATCAAGTTTTGAACTTGAAGGACCCTCGAGAAAGGTGTAAGACCTTACAGTTGTGTTTGGATCTATAAAAGAAATAGACATGGATGTTGCACATCTATGAAATAGTCGACATGTTGGGAAAGAGTTCACAAAATGTTCAAAGGTTGACTATGACAAGATTTGATCTTTCATAGTGATATTTAGTCTAGACGGATTAATATAGCAACCACTACATATAATTTGTTATATGGTAGTTGAATAAACAAAACAAGTTCTTCTAATAGAATCGTTACCTAGGACATGTGCATAACACGGTCCATAGGGTTTTGTTAATTCAAAAGGATGCTAAAAGCATATCCAAACTTCAATGGTTAAAGTGAGCATCGCGGAGTTGGAATCTTCACTGTGATGAAACTGTTAAAGGAGTTTAAAAGTTCATCAGAGACGATGGAGATGCTTGCATTTGCAAGAAATTAAGTGGGAGCGCTAAGACATGTTTCTAATACATTATGTGGAAGACATATTGTTGATTGGAAATAATGTATCTTTTATTAACACATATTAAGAATTTCATCCCGATGAAAGACTTAGGCAAAACCCAAATATTTGGCATCAATAGACGCTAATATGGTTGTGCCAGAAGTACATAGACGAGATATTGAATGAGTTCAATATAGAAACTACAAGAAAGGTTCTTGTCGCACAGAAAGGATTGAAAGAGTTCAAATGTTGATGATATATTCAAGTTTATTGACATTTGGTAAAGTGAAACAAATAATCAAGTATAGATTGATACTTGATGTATGAAATCACAAAGAGTATTTATATCAATCATACTGTGATATGTACAAATCCAGATATGTCCTATGCTCTAAATGTTGTGAGCATATACCAGAATGATTCTAAAATGATCATTGGACAATAGTAAGGATATTATTATGATCTTTTGGAAGAACTAAGAGTATAATATTTGTAGAAGTGACAAATAGATGGTTAGTTCATTGTAAAAGTACTACATTAATACTAGCTTTGTCACAAAGTACAAATTAAGTTTATCTCAATCTAAACTAAGGGTGGCACAATATAATGGAAAGTGAGTTCCATAATGGATTTGGATGAGTTCCAAAGTTAAGACATTGTGACAGATACTACAACAAAAGGCTAAGTATATAACTGCTATTATAGCAGCTAAAGAGGGCATTTGTGTCAAGTAGTTTGTTATCAAACTAAGTGTAGTTCACAGTGGGATAATATTATGAAGATATATTGTGCGACAATATTATCAACATGTTTTAACCCCAAAGAGCTAAATGTCACACCAAAAGACCAAATTTATACAAAGCCATCTCATTAGAGAATGAGTGATGCGTAGAGACGCAAAGACATGCAATTACACACGGACCTGGAAGTGTCAGATCCGGAGATCAGTTAACCACTAGCAATCGTGTACATACAACACCGGAAAGCCATAGGTGTTGAATACACAAAGGTTTGAAACTAGATTATTGACTCTAGTGCAAGTGGGAGACTGTTGGAGATATGCCCAAGAGGCAATAATAAAGTGGTTATTATCATATCTTCACACTTATGATAAATGTTTACATACCATGCTATAATTGTATTAACCGGAAACATTAATACTTGTGTGATTTGTAAACTAAAATAAGAGTCCCTAGTAAAGCCTCTTGTTAAACTAGCTTGTTGGTTAATATATGATCATGGTTTCCTGATCATGAACATAGAGATGTTATTAACAACAGGATCATATCATTAGGAGAATGATGTGATGGACATACTCCTATAGATAAGCGTAGCATAAAGATCAAGTCATTTCAATAGTTCAATTGCTATATGCTTTCTGATACATAGTAACCTAATTCCTTCGACCATGAGATCATGCATATCACCTTTTCCGGATGGATGCTTTGATGTCATCAAACACCACACCGTAACAGGGTGGCTATAAAGGTGGCATTGAGTGTTCAGAAAGTATTGGTTGAAACACATGGATCAAGAGTGGGATTTGTCCAGCCATATGACGGATAGATATACTCTGGGCCCTCTCGGTGGAATGTCATCCAATTAGCTTGCAAGCATGTGACTGGCTCACAAGGGATCACATATCACGGGAACGAGAAAAGAGTACTTATCGGTAACGAGGTTGAACTAGGTATGCAGAGATACCGACGATCATAACCTCGGATAAGTAAACTATCGTGAGACAAAGGAAAATTGGTATCGTATGTAAGTGGTTCATTCGATCGTAAAGTAATCGTAGAAATATGTGGGAGCCATATGAATTTCCAGATTCCTCTATTGGTTATTGTTCGGAGAAGTGTCTCGATCATGTCCGCATAATTCACGAACCGTAGGGAGACACACTTAAGGATTCGACGTTGTTTGAGTAGTTATGGTATTATGAGAAAGAGACCGAATGTTGTTTGGAGTCTCGGATGGGATCCGGGATATCACGAGGTGATCCGGAATGGTCCGGAGAATAAGATTCATATAAGGAAAGTCCCGTTTCGGAGTTCGGGAATGATTCCGGTGTTTTCATCGGGAATGTTCTAGAAGGTTCTGGATTGTCCGGCACTCCGGGGGGGGGAGGGTACATGAATGTGTCATTGCATATTGAATGATTGCATCATGTACTAAGTGTTCTTGCTGTTCCAAAACTGAAAAGTCAAACTGCCAGTTTGAAAGTCAAACGGCTAAAACAGGAAACTGTGGAAAACAGGAAACTGTGGGAAACAAGCAAGAGGTGGTTGGAACCGACTTGGGGGAGGAGTCCCTCCAAGCCGGCGCGCCAACCAAGGCCGACTTGGGGAGGGACTCCCCTCCCCTTGGACGCCCCTCCCACCTATAAAAGGAGGGGCAGGGCCTCCTCCTCTAGACACACAAGTTCCTATCCTCTAATCTCCGGTTTAGAGCCGTTTTGGTTTAGAGCTTCTAATTGCCCTAGCCTTCGGTTTAGAGCCTTCTAATTGGTGTGTCTAATCTCTAGACCACTAATAGCTCTCTCTCATACTCCACCATACTCGCTCCGGCTTAAGGCGAAGCCCTGCGGGATCTCCCCTCTACTTCCGGTACCACGCCGTTGTGCTACCGGAATCGCGAGGAGAGTGCTACAACCTCTGCTGCCTGCTGGAACAAGGGAGAGGAAGGTCTTCGTCGAGTACCGAACGTGTGACCGACTGCGGAAGCGCTGCCGGAACGCAGCGCCGGAAGGATCGTCAACACGATCTTGAGATCGGAAAGAGTACGACTACATCACCCACGAGAATCTGCTCTCGTTAACCGCTTTGGAATCTTCGAGGGTAAGTTATTCCATCGACTCGTTGCTACAATCTAGTAGATAGATCTTGGCTTGTTTGTTTGTATGCGATAGAAAATTTTTGTTTTCCATGCTACGAACCCCTACATAGGAATCCCAAGATATCTAAAAGGAACGATCCTATTTCACATCCAAAAATATAACGATAATAATCTTCCTGTTCCTTAGCTTTTCCAAAACAGAACAATTCGCTTTTTATGATAATTAACTTTAAGTCCTGACAGCTGTTCGAAGAAACTAAGAATCAATTTCATGTTCATTTCTTTCTCGTGATCGTGCTCATAAAAATGATTGTATCATCCGCATGTTGTAGGATGGACACCCCCTCATCAACTAGCTTTTCCATGACTAACGGTAAAACATAACTTATAGAACAATCGACAACTTTGCCCAAATTAATTCTAAGAGAGATAACATCTCCTTAGTCACTTGAAACGCCTCTGTGGCGGTAAATTTTCGGATGTTCTGTCTGTTGGAGATATGCCCTAGAGGCAATAATAAATGTAGTTATTATTATATCTTTGTGTTTATGATAAATGTTTACATTCATGCTATAATAGTATTAACAAGGAAACATTAATACTTGTGTGATTTGTAAACTTAAATTGAAGTCCCTAGTAAAGCCTCTTTATAATACTAGCTTGTTGGTTAATAAATGATTGTGGTTTCCCTATCATGAACATTAAGATGTTATTAACAACAAGATCATATCGTTAGGAGAATGATATGGTGGACATACTCCTATAGATAAGCGTAGCATAAAGATCAAGTCATTTTAATAGTTCAATTGCTATATGCTTTCTGATACATAGTAACCTAATTCCTTCGACCATGAGATCATGCATATCACCTTTATCGGATGGATGCTTTGATGACATCAAACACCACACCGTAACTGGGTGGCTATATAGGTGGCATTGAGTGTTCGGAAAGTATTGGTTGAAACACATGGATCAAGAGTGGGATTTGTCCATCCATATGACGGATAGATATACTCTGGGCCCTCTCGGTGAAATGTCATCCAATTAGCTTGCAAGCATGTGACTGGCTCACAAGGGATCACATATCACGGGAACGATAAAAGAGTTCTTATCGGTAACGAGGTTGAACTAGGTATGCAGAGATACCGACGATCATAACTTCGGATAAGTAAACTATCGTGAGACAAAGGGAAATTGGTATCGTATGTAAATGGTTCATTCGATCGCAAAGTAATCGTTGAAATATGTGGGAGCCATATGAATTTCCAGATTCCTCTATTGGTTATTGTTCGGAGAAGTGCCTCGATCATGTCCGCATAATTCACGAACCGTAGGGAGACACACTTAAGGATTCGACGTTGTTTGAGTAGTTATAGAATGATGAGAAAGAGACCGAATGTTGTTCGGAGTCTCGAATGGGATTCGGGATATCACGAGGAGATCCGGAATGGTCCGGAGAATAAGATTCATATAAGGAAAGTCCCATTTCGGAGTTGGAGAATGGTTCCGGTGTTTTCATCGGGAATGTTCTAGAAAGTTCCGGAATGTCCGGCACTCCGGAGGGGAAGGGTACATGAATGTGTTATATCAAGTTGGTATGATTGCATCATGTACTAAGTGTCATCGCTGAACAAAATAGAGGATTAAATCAAATCCTTGTTTGAAAAGTCAAACGCCAAGTTTGAAAGTCAAACGGCTATTTTTGGGAAGTGGAGAAGGAGGAGGAAACCGAGTTGGGGAGGAGTCCCTCCTCCCCACCGCCGGCGCACCACCAAGCTGAGTTGGGGAGGGACTGCTCTCCCCTTGGCCGGCCCCCTCCACCTATAAAAGGAGGGGCAAGGCTCCCCTCCTAGACACACAAGATCCCCGCCTCCAAACCCTAAGCCGCCGGCGCCGCCACCTGCTGCCGCCGCCGCCCTAGGTCAAGCCGCCGCCGCAGCCTAGCAACCCTAGTCGCCGGCCAAGCTTCCTCCTCGGCGTGTCTAAACCCTAGATCGTCGAGGGACTCTCTCATACTCCACCATACTCGCTCCGGCTTAAGGCGAAGCCCTGCGAGATCTCCCCTCTACTTCCGGTACCACGCCGTTGTGCTGCCGGAATCGCGAGGAGAGTGCTACAACCTCCGCTGCCTGCTGGAACAAGGGAGAGGAAGGTCTTCGTCGAGTACCGAACGTGTGACCGACTGCGGGAGCGCTGCCCGAACGCAGCGCCGGAAGGATCGTCTACGCGATCTTGAGATCGGGAAGAGTACGACTACATCACCCACGAGAATCCGCTCTTGTTAAACACTTTGGAATCTTCGAGGGTGAGTTATTCCATCGACTCATTGCTACAATCTAGTAGATAGATCTTGGCTTGTTTATTTGTATGCGATAGAAAAATTTTGTTTTCCATGCTACGAATCCCTACAGTGGTATCAGAGCCGTGTCTATATGTAGATCTGTTGCACGAGTAGAACACAATGGTCATTGTGGGTGTTGATGCTTTTATTGTCGATTGCTTCTTGTGTACTTTGCATCTTGCGGGATGTTGGGATGAAGCGGCCCGGGCTAACCTTACATGACATCGTTCATGAGACTTGCTCCACGCTTGACATGCAACTTGTATTGCATAAGTGGCTTTGCGGGTGCCTGTTTCTCCTAGCATAGTTAAGATTCAATTTACAACGGGTGATTGACAATACTAGTATCAATGTTGTGGTTCTTGTTCGTAAGTTAGAACGACACTTATTGAAAGCCCCAAACCACGTAAAACATGCAAAGAAAATTAGAGGCGTCTAACTTTGTTTTGCAGGGGTGTGCTGTGATGTGATATGGCCATGATTGTGATTATATATGATGTATGCAATGTTCCTTATTGTAAGTTGGCAACCGGCAGGAGCCATATGGTTGTCTTTAAATTCTGTTAAGACCCGCGTGTCTATTCAAAGTAGTTGTAATAGTTGAAGATGGTGGACGACAACCATGGAGCGGCGTCATTGACTTTGATGCAATGCCGGTGATGATGGAGATCATGTTCGTGTTTGAAGATGGAGATCGGAAGCGCGAAGAAGTAAGGCCATATCATATCACATATTATGAATTGCATGTGATGTTAATCCTTTATGCATCTTGTATTGCTTAGTTAACGACGG
Organism: Avena sativa; assembly: GCA_916181665.1. Lineage (NCBI taxonomy): Eukaryota > Viridiplantae > Streptophyta > Magnoliopsida > Poales > Poaceae > Avena > Avena sativa. The sequence goes on along the minus strand of OV702285.1, from coordinate 10,001,645 downwards.
TAGCATTATAAGATGATCCCTCATGCACATGAATTTCAAGTCATAAAGTGTTCACCCTTAGTTAGCACCGTTGCTAAAGCTTGCTGTTTTGAAGCACCACGTGATGATCGGGTGTGTTAGATTCCGCAAGTGTATACAACGTGAGCAAGCCAGATTTGCTCATGCGGAAACTAAGGTTTGATCTTGGCGAGCCTAGCATGTACAGACATGGTCTCGGAACACGGGTCACCGAAAGGTAAAGCATGAATCATATAATAGATATGATGAACATGTCGATTGTTCGCCATTGAAACTATATCAACTCTCGTGATGATCGGTGTTGATGTGGTGGATTTGGTTCGTGTGATCACTAAAACAATGTGAGGGATATTTTTTTGAGTGGGAGTTCACCTAGATTAATTTTATTAATAATTTGAACTCTATTTGTCATAAACTTAGTCTAAACTATTGCAAATATGTTGTAGATCAATAGCAGCCCCTACCATCAATTTTAATGCGTTCCTAGAGAAAGAAAAGTTGAAAAACAATGGAAGCAACTTCGCGGATTGGTTCCGCAATTTGAGGATTGTCCTCACAGCTGGTAATTTGACCTATGTGCTGGATGCACCGCTGGGTGACCCGCCTGCAGCTGATGCTACCGACGAAGTAAAGAACGTTTACCTCGCTCGGAAGACTCAGTACTCCACAGTTCAGTGTGCTATCTTCACTACTAGAGAAAAGCCTATCCGAGACGCACCAAAAAGCCTATCCGAGGCGCATATCACATGTGCCTCTAGCTTCAAGCCTCGGGTATTTCTTATGCGAGGCGCATCTGATATGCGCCTCCTATACTTCACATATGCGAGGCGCGTATCGATATGCGTCTCGCATAATAATATGCGAGGATATGCGCCTCGCATATGTAAAGTATAGGAGGCGCATATCGATATGCGCCTCGCATATGTAAAGTATAGGAGGCGCATATCATATGTGCCTCGCATATGTTTCAGAATGCGCCTCGGGTATTTATAGTATATGCGCCTCGCATATGTTTCAGAATGCGTCTCGGGTATTTATAGTATATGCGCCTCGTATATGTTTTAGAATGCGCCTCGGGTATTTTTAGTATATGCGCCTCCTATAGTATCCTATATGCGCCTCCGGTAATATTTTCGAAATTCAAGTTTTACAGACCACTATAAATAATAATATAAAGATTCAAATATACAATATAGTCCACAGAATTTTTCAGAAACTTGCATTCTGCCAAAGCATAATAGAACCAACATGAATACAATACATTACACATCAATCATGACATACAAGTTCATACATCAAGTGTTTGTGCCACAAGTTCACACCTCCGAGTACAAGTTCACAATCACATTACACCTCCGAGTACAAGTTCACAATCACACTACAACTCCAACGACGTAGCTCTACCTAGATGAAGTAGAACACATAACCTACCATGAAGAGATAACTGCCAAGCTTTTAGCAGAAAAATGGTTGCTGCTTCTCGACAGTTCTGTAACCAATGATTTTACATGGTTGCTGCCTCTATTTGTAAATCTCTACCCCGCTGAATAAAAAGGGGAAAGGCAAGATCATTATAAATGGCATCTGCATGACTGAACTAAGCTGTCTGCTACTGCATCTGGTCTGGAGGTTTCAGATTTTCATCTCGTAAAACAAACTCTGCACTTGTGCAGTAAGCAACTGCACTGATTACAGGGTGCAGGATGTCTTGCTAACAACTGCAGATTTGTTTGTAAGGCGATCAGATCATCTCACCCCGTTCTTGTCGCAGTAGTCGATGTCTGTCCAGCAGCGCTCGTCGAGGACCTCGCCGGCCAGCCACCCGGGGCAGGGCACGATGGCGGAGACTCGTTGGCAGGGGGAGGAGCTCGTCGAGGAGCTCCACTACATGTCGCAGTCGTGCCAATAGTGATCAGAACTATTGTTTTCAACAACCTGATTTGCAAGCTTATCCACTTCATCAATGTAGATGATGCCACGCTCGGCAGCTTCGACATTAAAATCCGCAGCCTAGGAGGAAGAAGACATCAGAATGCAATTAGTGTGATCTGCTGCATATAATTCCCAAATTGACTATCGGAGACAACTGTGAACATTAGAAAAATGTTCCCTTGGGGTGCTAAGGAGATCCAATAAATTAAGTTAAAAAAAAGGAGATCCAATAAATTCTTAGGGACACAAAGGGATAGGTTATAACCAAATTCAAAAAGTGTCGACACGTTGGTTTAACATAATTTTTTTTAAACGCAGGCAAAAGCTTTGCCTGATCCATTAATTAAGAAGAAGTACCCGATTAATTATGGGATTGGTTTAACATAATAAAGGCAACACAAACTAGCAACACCACATAGCTAGACACAGAGTGCACAAACATTCAGAAACAGACTTGATATGTACCACTAGAAGTTTGTAGACGATTGATTCCACATCTTCGCCTGAATACCCAGCCTGAAAGAGCAGTCTACTTGTAGCATCAGAAAGAAAAAAAGAAGCATCAAGACAGTCATCTTCCTGATCTTTTGCCACAATATGTACTATGAATGACCAATGGGCCAAGGAAAGAATTCTAGTGGTATGCGATAGAAGCCAAGATTTACCTGCGTAATCGCTGTCGCATCAGCAATCACAAACGGTACATTCGCAAAGCGAGCTAACGTTTTCGCTAGAACTGTTTTACCTGTTCAGAGAAGAAAAAAATTCCAATCACAAATCAAATTAGCAAGCAAACAGCACTGCATTGCAATAGACATGTAATAGTAAAAATACGCATCCACAGTACCTGATCCAGTTGGCCCAATCAGAAGGATGTTACTCTTTTCGAGTTCAGAATCATCGTCGCCAGTCCTGCCAACATCGCAGCCTGCCAAGGTTTTCGGGGAACTAGGTTGATCACCAGAAGCGACATGCATAGTTAGAATCGCGAAGCGAGGTTTGAACAACCAGATTCAGTCAGGAGAAGGGCAGCATCAATTAACCGGTTACGCAAAGCACCTGCAACGGCAACGCAAAGCACCTGCACAACAGCCAAACAAGTAGCCTTGCTAAATCCATGGGTTGCAGTGGATCTATAGCAGAATTTCTGCAAGAATCTGACATAAATCCTGCTGCTAATTCTGCAGTATTTCTGTCGCTGCTTGTAGCGGGCAAACCTTTTTGGCCTTGTCTTGGCTGACGACGAACTGGTCGAGCCCCCTACGGATCTCCTTGGGGGTCGGGAACCGCGGCGGCGGCGGCGACTTGGAGTAGTAGCAGGAGGGTGCTCGCACGGCTACAGGGGGAACCCGCGCGGCGGCCCGGGCGCGGGCGGAGAGGAGGAGACGGCGAGCGGCCGCCGAGTACATGATTGGGACCAGGCACGCAGGACACGGCCGCCGGAGCAGCCAGCCACCGGACGGGACGGCGGCCTGAGCACGGTTCAGGAAATAAATCGCCGCGGTCTCACCGGGTCCGTGTGGCTTTGCGCTGCGGGGCCGCCGTACTAGCAATTTGACCCGTCTATGACAAACTGTGGGTTCGTGTAGTTGGCGGCGGACGGCGCGGGTACTGTACTACCGTCGCCTATAGCGGCGGACGCTCGGCCGTGCGGCGCAACCGCGCAAGGAGGAGCAGGACAGGGAAGCGCGGGCGCTGTGTGGCTGTAGATCGGCGCCGGCAGAGAGGAGCGCTGCGGAGGGGCGCACGGTGCCAACGAGTCTAGGACCTGCCAATGAGGAGCAGACGGGGCAGCAAGCACCTGGGGGTCTAGGACTTGGTCTAAGATTGTATGGATGCGCTTGGTACCAGTTCCAAACTGACAAGAAAGCTACTGCCAGGTTATGCGAGGCGCATATTGCACAATATACGCCTCCTATAATTCAAACTATAGGAGGCGCATATAGCAATATATGCCTCGCATATGTGGCCACCTACCAGCGTCCGGGCCGCATGAGTTACTTGAGGCGCATATGGCCATATGCGTCTCGCATATTCGTGCACCTACCAACACGCGGGCCCACACAGAATATGCGAGGCGCATTCTGGTCATATGCGCCTCGCATATTATCAAATATAGGAGGCGCCTCGCATATTCGTGCACCTACCAACACGCGGGCCCACACAAAATATGCGAGGCGCATTCTGTCCATATGCGCCTCGCCTATCTGATATATAGGAGGCGCATATGACTAGAATGCGCCTCGCATAATATGGGGCTGCTAGATTCTATCCGTACAGGGATTATAGGAGGCGCATTCTTATCATATGCGCCTCGCCTATTTTTATACTAGAGGCGCATATCGTAAAGTGCGCCTCGCCTATTTTTATAGGAGGCGCATATGCTAAATGTGCCTCGCATAAGCATGTCTCCTATAGCCTTTTCTCTAGTAGTGCTTGTATGGTTTAGAATCAGAGCTTCAGAAAAGGTTTGAGAATTCAGACCCACATGATATTGTCCGTGAACTCAAATTGATCTTTGAGACTCACGCGGCAATTGAGAGCTATGAGGCTTCTGAAAAGTTCTTTAACTACAAGATGGAAGAGGACAGCTCCGTCAGTGAGCATGTGCTTAAGATGTCTGGGCACGCAAGCAAACTTCAAAGCTTGGGTATAGTGATTCCTAATGATTTGGGGATTTACCGTGTCCTCCAATCACTACCACCAAGTTACAAGAACTTTGTGATGAACTACAACATGCAGAACATGAACAAGCAGTTGCCAGAACTGTTTGCTATGTTGAAATCTGCAGAAGTGGAGATCAAGAAAGAGCACCAAGTGTTGTTGGTCAATAAGACCACCAAATTCAAGAAAGGCAAGTCTAAGCAAAAGGGACACTTTAAGAAGGGTGGTAAGAAACTTACCGCGCCGACGAAGAAGACCAAGGCTGGACCCAAGCCCGATACTGAGTGCTTTTACTGCAAGGGAGAAGGTCACTGGAAGCGGAATTGCCCAAAGTACTTGGCGGATTTGAAGAACGGCAACATCAAGAAGAAAGGTATATCCGATATACATGTTATTGATGTGTATCTCACTAGTACTCGTAGTAGTGCCTGGGTATTTGATACTGGTTCGGTTGCTCATATTTGTAACTCGAAACAGGTGCTGCACAATAAACGGAAGCTAGCGAAGAACGAGATGACGATGCGCGTGGGAAACGGATCAAAGGTTGATGTGATCGCGGTCGGCACGCTACCCCTTCATCTACCATCGGGATTAGTTTTATACTTAAATAATTGTTATTTGGTGCCTGCGTTAAGCATGAACATTATATCGGGATCTTGTTTATTGCGAGGCGGTTACTTGTTTAAGTCCGAGAATAATTGTTGTTCGATTTATATGAGTAATATGTTTTATGCACATGCACCTTTGATAGATGGTCTATTCTTATTGAATCTCGATAGTGGAAATACACATATTAATAACATTGAGGCTAAACGTTTGAAATCGAGCGATAACTCGACCTATATGTGGCACTGTCGTCTTGGTCACATTGGAGTGAAGCGTATGAAAAAACTCCATTCCGATGGACTTCTTGAATCACTTAATTTCGAATCACTTGACAGATGCGAAGCATGTCTGATGGGTAAAATGACTAAGACTCCATTTTCTGGTATGATGGAGCGAGCTACGGACTTATTGGAAATCATGCATACCGATGTGTGTGGTCCAATGAGTGTAGCATCGCGCGGTGGTTATCGTTATGTTCTTACCTTCATGGATGACTTGAGTAGATATGGGTATATCTATTTCATGAAACATAAGTCCGAAACTTTCGAGAAGTTTAAGGAATTTCAAAGTGAGGTAGAGAATCAACGTAACAACAAGATTAAATTTCTACGTTCTGATCGTGGAGGTGAATATCTAAGTTACGAGTTTGGCGAGCATTTGAAGAAATTCGGAATACTTTCACAATTGACACCGTCGGGAACACCACAGCGTAATGGTGTGTCTGAACGTCGTAATCGAACTCTCTTAAATATGGTTCGTTCTATGATATCACTTACATATTTACCGCTAACATTTTGGGGTTATGCATTAGAAACAGCCGCATTCACTTTAAATAGGGCACCATCTAAGTTCGTTGAAACGACACCGTATGAATTATGGTTTGTGAAGAAACCTAAATTGTCGTTCCTTAAAGTTTGGGGTTGCGAAGCCTATGTAAAGAAGTTACAGCCGGACAAGCTTGAACCCAAAGCGGAAAAATGCGTCTTCATAGGATATCCAAAGGAAAATATTGGGTATACCTTCTATCACAGATCCGAAGGCAAAATCTTCGTTGCCAAGAATGGATCCTTTCTAGAGAAGGTGAAAGAACATGTTGGGCCCCCATGTGTGGTTTTGGTAATTAATGACAATCTTTATGGACTAATGTGTGTATTAAGTTATACTTGTAGGATTTGTCCATTGGCATCGCTTGGAGCATGTGTTGGCTTCAAGGTCGATGAAATGCACAGAAGATATGTTGTGCAAGTTCAATATGCGAGGTCGATGATGAGGAATTAAGAAAGGCGTTCCATCTTGAGAAGGGCAAGACCGTCTACATCGAGCTCAAGTGGAATGCTCAAGGCAAAGGTATAATCGTGATAGGTTTTCCCTTTTGCCGGTCTCTTGTTGTGTGTAGGAGACCGGGTTTAGGATAGATAACTGTACTATCAAGAGGGGCTCTCGTATGAGTAATTTGGTCACATCGTTCGGAGAGAGCTCAAACCTTTGCATTCTTGCATCATCGTATTTGGTTGTTATTTGGTCTTACCCATGTTAGGATATAGAGCTTGTGGTAATCTCCATAACAAGCTCTTGTTCATCAAAATCGGATCTTCCATATATATCTTGTTGCGATTTTGATTTATGCGGCTTTTCGGTTTCTTACCAAGTGAGGTATATCACATTATTCTACTTGATACTTTCTCACTTGGTGATAATCAATATTTTCACTTTTTATTGGGAAGCCCTTGTCGCCCTCTATCCAATGCATTTTGAATCGGGTCAATCGGAGCTACCGTTTAAAAGTTATGACTGTTTGAATACCTGCCGTTTTAAATGAAAAAGAAAAAGAAAAACTGGGCCGAGCGGTACTACCGCAGCCCAGTACCGCTCGAACCTGGCACGCACAGCCCATTTTCTGTCTGGCCCGATACACGCACCGGCTGTACCGGTCTGGCCCGGTAGTACCGCCCGGGTGGGCCGGTACTACCGGTCGGCCCAGATTTTTTGCCAAGTTTATCTTTTTAGATCCAGATTTGTCTCGCTCCAGCCCCAGATCCCGCGTGCCTGCCTCGGTTTCCGCTCGCGCGCGCCTCGCGTTGACTCGCGCGCTGTCCCGCGTGGCCGCCCGCGCCTCTGGCCTGGCTCGCTGTGCTGCCGTTCGCTGCTGGGCCCGCTGCCTGGCCTGCACGCGCGCGCGCATGCAGCTGCCGCTGCTGCTAGCCCGCTGAGCTGCTGCCGCGCTGCTGCCATGCTGCTGCGCTGCGCAGCTGCTGCCGCTTGCTTGCTGCGCTGGCTTGCTACTGCTGCTCTCTCTCTCTCTAGCTCACTGCGCTGCGCCGCTTCGCTGCACGTGCGCTGCTGGCCGTACGTCCCTGCTTGCTGTCACGCGCGCTGCTGCTGCTTGCTTTGCCCATCTGCGCTTGCTTTTTTTCTGGAACTTTGCGGTACTACCTAATATTTTCCCTCCGATGATTCTTGCCCATTTTTGAGTGGAAGAGAGAAGAGATCTAGCCCCACGTTTTGACCTAACCGATTCATCTCTTTGTGAGTGCATCTTTGGGGATCTAGATTTTGGGAGATTTTGTGTCTCTCTTTGATTCCTCCTCTCTTGTTCCCCCAATAGCTTTAGTAGCTTTGTTGGAACTTGAGAGTGAGGGATTTGACCATCTTTGTGGTGTTCTTGTCATTTGCATTTGTTGCATCGGTTTGAGTTCTCTTTGGAGGATTTGGTTTTATTTGCTCATTGGAGCTTGTCCCTCTTGGGTTCTTGGAACCCTAGATGGTTTTGTGGCCTTGGTGGCATTGTGGCCTTTTGTGGCATTTGTTGGAAGCCTCCAATTAAGTTGTGGAGTTGTGCCCCAACCTTGTGAGAGGTTCCGGTTGCCACCGACAAGTGCACCGATAGTGGAAGCATGGATCGATCCCATTGGGGTGAGATTCACCGGAGAATAAGGGAGGCCTTTTGTGGCGTTGGTGGTTTGATACCACCCCCTCTCCAAACGAGACGTACTCCATGTTGGGAGGAACTCGGTAAAATATCGGTGTCCCCGCGTGCCTCGGTTATCTCTATACCCGAGCTCTTTACTTATGCACTTTACATTGTGATATCCTTCGTGCTTGAAGTAATATATATCTTGCTATCACTTTGTTGCTTGTATTGCTTAGCATAAGTTGTTGGTGCACATAGGTAAACCTTAGTTGTTTCTAGGTTGTGCTTTACAAAGTAAACACTAGTTTTATTCCGCCTTTGTTGAGCCACTCTAGGAAAAGTTTTAATCGCCTATTCACACCCCCCTCTAGGCGACATCCGTATCCTTTCGGAAGAAATTTCTCTCGAAAGAAGTGACTGGAAGGAAAGTAGAACTCGACGAGGTTGTCGAACCTTCTCTCGAAATTGCGAGTAGCGCAGCACCGGAAGAAGTTCCTGTGGTGCCTGCACCAATAAGAGAGGAAGCTAATGATGATGATCATGAAACTTCGGTGGTAGTTGCTACAGAGCCTCGCAGGTCAACGAGAACTCGTACCACTGCAGATTGGTATGATCCCGTTATGAGTGTCATGTTGGTGGACAACACCGATGACCCTGAGACATATGAGGAAGCGATGATGAGCCCAGATTCCAACAAATGGCAAGAAGCCATGAAATACGAGATTGGATCCATGTACGAAAACCAAGTATGGACTTTGGTGGACTTACCGGATGGCCGGAACGCTGTCGAGAACAAATGGATTTTCAAGAAGAAAATAGATGCTGATGGTAATGTTACTGTCTATAAAGCTCGACTTGTCGCAAAGGGGTTTCGACAAATTCAAGGAGTTGACTACGATGAGACTTTCTCACCAGTAGCGAAGCTAAAGTCTGTGAGGATTATGTTAGCAATCGCTGCATATTATGATTATGAGATATGGCAGATGGATGTCAAAACAGCATTCCTCAATGGAGACATTGATGAAGAGTTGTATATGATGCAACCCAAAGGTTTTGTCGATCCTAAAGATGCTAACAAGGTATGCAAACTTCAACGGTCCATCTATGAATTGAAGCAAGCATCCCGAAGTTGGAATCAACGTTTTGATAAGGTGATCAAAAGTTTTGGTTTTATACAAACTTATGGAGAAGCTTGTATTTACAAGAAAGTGAGTGGGAGCTCTGTAGCATTCTTAATACTATATGTAGATGACATATTGTTGATTGGGAATGATGTAGACCTTCTTAATAGTGTCAAGGAATATTTGAATAATAGTTTTTCAATGAAGGATCTTGGCGAAGCAGCTTACATATTAGGCATAAAGATTTATAGAGATAGATTGAGACGTCTAATATCATTGTCACAAAGTACATATTTGGACAAGGTTCTAAAGAGGTTTGGAATGGAAGATAGCAAGAAAGGGTTCTTGCCCATGTTGCCCAATACGACCTTGAGTAAAACTCAAAGTCCGACATCGGCAGAAGATAGAGAAAGGATGAGTAAGACTCCCTATGCCTCAGCCATAGGATCTCTAATGTATGCCATGCTATGTACTAGACCCGACATTGCATATGCTGTTAGTTTAACTAGCAGATATCAAAGTGATCCAGGAGTGGATCATTGGACAGCGGTCAAAAACATCCTGAAGTACTTGAGAAGAACTAAGGATATGGTTCTTTCTTATGGAGGTGATGAACAGCTCGTTGTTAATGGTTACACCGATGCTAGTTGGAACACCAATCCGGATGATTCTAAATCACAATCTGGATACGTATTTATTTTGAATGGTGCAGCAGTTAGCTGGAGGAGTGCAAAGCAAAGCGTTGTGGCGAGATCTTCAACTGAATCGGAATACATGGCTGCTTCGGAGGCTTCACAAGAAGCGATATGGATGAAAGAGTTCATTACAGAGCTGGGTGTGGTTCCTAGTGTGCTGGAAACAATGTCTATCTACTGTGATAACATGGGCGCCATAGCCAATGTGCAAGAACCAAGGTCACACAAGAAGCTGAAGCACATCAAGCTACGTTTTCACGCTATCCGAGAACATGTCCAAGATGGGGACATAAAGATTTGCAAAGTACACACAGATCTGAATGTGGCGGATCCATTGACTAAACCTCTCCCGAGGGCAAAACATGACCAGCACCAAACTGCCATGGGTGTTCGTTATATTACCATGTAATCTAGATTAGATGACTCTAGTGCAAGTGGGAGACTGTTGGAGATATGCCCTAGAGGAAATAATAAATGTAGTTATTATTATATCTTTGTGTTTATGATAAATGTTTACATTCATGCTATAATAGTACTAACAAGGAAACATTAATACTTGTGTGATTTGTAAACTTAAATTGAAGTCCCTAGTAAAGCCTCTTTATAATACTAGCTTGTTGGTTAATAAATGATTGTGGTTTCCCTATCATGAACATTAAGATGTTATTAACAACAAGATCATATCGTTAGGAGAATGATATGGTGGACATACTCCTATAGATAAGCGTAGCATAAAGATCAAGTCATTTTAATAGTTCAATTGCTATATGCTTTCTGATACATAGTAACCTAATTCCTTCGACCATGAGATCATGCATATCACCTTTATCGGATGGATGCTTTGATGACATCAAACACCACACCGTAACTGGGTGGCTATATAGGTGGCATTGAGTGTTCGGAAAGTATTGGTTGAAACACATGGATCAAGAGCGGGATTTGTCCATCCATATGACAGATAGATATACTCTGGGCCCTCTCGGTGAAATGTCATCCAATTAGCTTGCAAGCATGTGACTGGCTCACAAGGGATCACATATCACGGGAACGATAAAAGAGTTCTTATCGGTAACGAGGTTGAACTAGGTATGCAGAGATACCGACGATCATAACTTCGGATAAGTAAACTATCGTGAGACAAAGGGAAATTGGTATCGTATGTAAATGGTTCATTCGATCGCAAAGTAATCGTTGAAATATGTGGGAGCCATATGAATTTCCAGATTCCTCTATTGGTTATTGTTCGGAGAAGTGTCTCGATCATGTCCGCATAATTCACGAACTGTAGGGAGACACACTTAAGGATTCGACGTTGTTTGAGTAGTTATGGAATGATGAGAAAGAAACCGAATGTTGTTCGGAGTCTCGAATGGGATTCGGGATATCACGAGGAGATCCGGAATGGTCCGGAGAATAAGATTCATATAAGGAAAGTCCCATTTCGGAGTTGGAGAATGGTTCCGGTGTTTTCATCGGGAATGTTCTAGAAAGTTCCGGAATGTCCGGCACTCCGGAGGGGAAGGGTACATGAATGTGTTATATCAAGTTGGTATGATTGCATCATGTACTAAGTGTCATCGCTGAACAAAATAGAGGATTAAATCAAATCCTTGTTTGAAAAGTCAAACGCCAAGTTTGAAAGTCAAACGGCTATTTTTGGGAAGTGGAGAAGGAGGAGGAAACCGAGTTGGGGAGGAGTCCCTCCTCCCCATCGCCGGCGCACCACCAAGCCGAGTTGGGGAGGGACTCCCCTCCCCTTGGACGGCCCCCTCCACCTATAAAAGGAGGGGCAGGGCTCCCCTCCTAGACACACAAGATCCCCGCCTCCAAACCCTAAGCCGCCAGCGCCGCCACCTGCTGCCGCCGCCGCCCTAGGTCAAGCCGCCGCCGCAGCCTAACAACCCTAGTCGCCGGCCAAGCTTCCTCCTCGGAGTGTCTAAACCCTAGATCGTCGAGGGACTCTCTCATACTCCACCATACTCGCTCCGGCTTAAGGCGAAGCCCTGCGAGATCTCCCATCTACTTCCGGTACCATGCCGTTGTGCTGCCGGAATCACGAGGAGAGTGCTACAACCTCCGCTGCCTGCTGGAACAAGGGAGAGGATGGTCTTCGTCGAGTACCGAACGTGTGACCGACTGCGGGAGCGCTGCCGAAACGCAGCGCCGGAAGGATCGTCTACGCGATCTTGAGATCGGGAAGAGTACGACTACATCACCCACGAGAATCCGCTCTCGTTAAACACTTTGGAATCTTCAAGGGTGAGTTATTCCATCGACTCGTTGCTACAATCTAGTAGATAGATCTTGGCTTGTTTGCTTGTATGCAATAGAAATTTTTTGTTTTCCATGCTACAAACCCTTACACTGTCTATGACACAAAGATAAGACCTACATATAACATCTGATGGCCTAGTAGTGCATCCGACTGCGCTCTGCCAGTAACATACCGTGATAGCAGGCACGATGAAAAATCCCGATGGATGCGTTGGGTACCTAACTTAAAACACTAGAATTCGACTCCTGTAAGACCTCCGCAGCCTGATTCGAATTACGCCGGCAATTTTCCGGATTCGAGTCTGGGGACTCGAGCCTGAGTAGATAGCGTTGTTTTGTCCAAAGGCAGTTAACTGGCCCCGATCCGTCAAGAGAGTCGGGCACACGTATCAACTATCCCCATGAACCAGCATGTTAACCCGAAAAACATGTTCGGATGATAATCACTCGAAATACTTAAGAGTCTCCAGTCGAATTTGTGATTCGACTGAATACTCGGGAGCTACTGAAATGGATATGCCCTACGGGTTCCTGATGTTAGCCTATCCCGTCTGGCCCAGTGGAAGCCCATGAAGAAGGCGTACCGTAATCGTGAAGTCCAAGAGGATTTCGGGTGGCCCAAGCCCGGTGAAGGCTCGACTCCTTGGCAAACACGCCTTCTTTAGATAGATACTTGAAAGGGTGAAACCCTAATCTGTAACTGACTCGACCTAACCCCGAGACTTGGCCTCCCCATATAAAGGCCAAGAGGGCATGACGAGGAGGATATCGATAACCCTAGCATACACCTTGCCAGATCTCATCTGCGCACCAATGTAACCTTCGGCTTCGCCATCAACAAAGAATAGACAAGCAGGAGTAGAGTTTTACCATCGGGGGCCTGAACCTGGGTATTGCAAATCTGTTAGTCATTCCGCGATCTCCAGCATCCCCTTTTTCTCTAAAACCCAAGTCCATAACAATGGACATTGACGAGTTGAACCCTTGTCAGTCTTCAATCGGGCATTGTAGGCAAGACAGGCTTGGCGATTGATAGCTTTCCCTGAGAGTTTATGTGCAAGAGTACTTAAAGCACGCTATTACCCTAATGGCGAGCTGATTGACATGGTCTTCACAGGAAACCCATCATCCACCTGGACAACTATTAGTTATGGACTAGAGATGCTGAAAAAGGGTCTAATATGGCGAGTCGGTAATGGCCAAAATATTAGGGTGTGGTGGGATAGTTGGATTCCTAGCACCCCATACGGGAAACCTCTTACTCCTTGCCTAAACCGTAGCGGGTGTCTCAGCTGCTGAATGATGATGGTTCATGGAAAGTTAATTTGGTTACAGAACATTTCTCTCCATGCGATGCGGATGTGATCTTGAGAATCAAAGTTTCTCGTCATGGTGAAGCTGGCCGACTTGCATGGCAGCCGTAAGCATCGGGGTTAGGAGTGCATACAAACTTGCTCTAGCTGACAGCCCAGAACAATGTGCTATGCAGGCTACAAGCTCCAATCCGGAGGGTAATCATGCGTGCTGGTCAAGGATTTGGCGATCGTTGGTAACTCCAAAAATTAAACTGTTTGCTTGGAAGGCTGCAACAAATGGTCTAGCTATAGAGGAGAACAAAGTGAGAAGACACATGCGTGTAACTGGTCATTGCAATATTTGTTGTGCGGAGCTGGAGGACGTTGCACATGCCCTCTACCGTTGCTCTCATGCCCAGCGTTTCTGGTCTAGAGATGAGAGCCCTATGTTCTCTGCCCAGTGATACTGAGCTATCCATTCACCCATATGACTGGTTTGGAGAACTTCTAACCATTATACGAGATCATATGGTGGACAATACAATTCTGATGGCCTAGAGAATTTGGTAAGGAATGAACGAAGCTACGCATGATAAACCACTCCCGTCGGAGTTCAAAGAGATTCCTAATCAGTTATTTAGCTATGGTTCAAGGTACCAAACTATTATCTACCGAGAAATTACTGAAGGGTAAAAAACCATTGGTGGAAGAAGATAGACCTGCAGAACATTCCAAACCTGGTACTGTTAAACCCCGGCTTAACCCACCGGAGGGGTGGGTGAAGTTGGCGATTGATGGATCCTTCAAACCATCAGAGATCGCCTGGTTGGTGTTGGGCAAGGGCAGACGATCTTCTCCTCTTGTCGGCTCTTGCCTGATTGTCCACCAGTATACCTAAACCAGTTTGATTGAAAACCGGTTTAGGTATACCTCGGCATGGGTCTCTTCGAAGCAAAAAAAAAAAAAACAATTCAATCTTACGGGCTTTCATGTTCACTGGTGTCGCCTTGAGAAGAAAACATTACATTACCTCCGATCTATATTAGTTGACTCAAATTTATCTAGATTTGAAAAATCTAGACATCATTTAGAATATAGGTTCATCCAAATTTTAACAAATCTAAGTCAATTAATATAGATCGGAAGGAGTATTATATTGCAGTAACGAGGATGAGATTTGAGAGCATCTCCACTCGTCTACCCAGGACGCCGATCCGAACGCCGAAATTCAGTCCGGACGCCGAAAATTGGCCCAGTCGCGTACCCAGGGACCTGTTTTCGTCTGGATTTCGGCGTGTTTTGGTCCGGCCTACCCAGGCCGAACCCAGGTTCCGGGTACGCCCTGGGGACGCTGGACGCCGCAAAAAAGGGCGTGGGCTAGCTCTATCGGCAAGACATTCTCATTCCCACCCATTCCACTCGCCCAGACTGCCGCGAAGAGCTCTGTCGTCATGACTTCGCCGGCGGAGCACCCCCGCGCCGAGATATGCCCACGCCTCTAGCTATGCTCGCCGTAGTTGCCGCCCACCTCCACGCCTTCTCCGCCGCCGCTTTCGCCGACCTAGCCTCGCCATAGCTCTGCTTCGCTCCGTGCTCCCACCACCACGCCCGCCAAGTGTTCGACATTTGGCCGGATTCGGCCATGGACTCCGACGGCGACGAGATACTGTCCACTGACTCTGACGAGGACGGGATACTCGCCATGGATTCTGATGACGAGGAGTTGCTCGCCATACTCCTGGAGGAGGAGAGCGCCGAGGTCGCCGAAGGTGAAGAGCACTTGCAGATCCTCGCATCGCTCGCCCAGCTGTACATGCAGATGGCGAAGCCGAAGCGGCGGTGGTTCGGTGCCAGGTCGCATGAAGTGCAAGGCGAGACAGAGGATAGAGGGCTATTGCATGTTGTACGCCGACTACTTCGCCGACCAGCCACTCCATGAAGAGAACGTGTTTCGCCGCCGTTTCAGGATGAGCCAGAAGCTCTTCCTCAAGATCGTGCATGCCATTCGGGAGTTCGACCCATATTTCCTTTGCAAGAAGAACTGCACCGGCTTGGTTGGGTTTTCCTCGCTTCAGAAGTGCACCATGGCGATGAGGTTGCTTGCATATGGAGCTCCGGCTGATAGTGCCGATGACTATCTCCGCATCGCCGAGTCCATCGCCCTTGATTGCTTATACAGGTTCTGCAGGCGGTGATTGCAGTGTTCGGGGAAGAGTACTTGAGATCACCCACTGCTGAAGACACTACTCGGATCCTCGCAGTCAATGAAAGTAGAGGATTTCCTGGTATGCTTGGAAGCATAGATTGCATGCATTGGGAGTGGAAGAACTGTCCATTTGAATGGCAAGGAATGTACAAAGGCCACAAAAGAGGATGCACTGTGATACTTGAGGCAGTTGCTACACATGATCTTTTGATCTGGCACTCCTTCTTTGGCATGGCAGGATCGAACAATGACATCAACGTCCTCAACTCCTCAACTGTCTTTTTCAAGCTTGTTGAGGGTCATGCTCCCCCTGTGAAATTTGAGATATGTGGACACCACTACAACAAGGGATACTATCTAGCAGATGACATCTATCCAAGATGGCCAACATTTGTGAAGACTATCTCAAGCTCAATGCTCCCCAAGCATTCTCACTTTGCCAAGGAACAGGAAGCTTGCAGGAAGGACGTGGAGCGGGCAGTTGGTGTGCTCCAGCAGAGGTTTACAGTTGCCCAGTTTCCTGCTATGACCTGGTCGAAAGATCAGATGTGGAAAGTGATGAACTGTTGTATGACCTTGCACAACATGATCATTGAGGATGAGAGGAAAGATCCAATGAATTTGCTCGAGGAGAACGAGCCATACTACAGACAGGGTCCTCTTGCCGAGCCTGATTATTAAGTGCCTCCAACATGGGCTGCATTCATCGCAATGCGTCAGGAGATCCGAAATCCGGCGATGCATCAACAGCTGCAGGATGATCTTGTCGAGCACCTATGGATACGCAGGGGCAACACGACGTAGATGCTGAGCATGAACTGGCCGAACTTGGCCGAAATATGTTGTATTTTTATTGCAGGCCGAACTATGTTTACATTTACGCCGAACTCTGTTTAAAATTTCGTCGAACTTTGATCTTAAAGTGTTCTGTATTTATCGTATGACGAACTATGCCAAAATTTGAACAAACTTGAGCCGAATTTAAACGGAAACGGGCGACCCAGAAACTCGCCCTGGGTACGCAAGCGGGAAAATGGACGTACTTAGGCCGAAAACTTGCGCCGTCCGACCAAAGTTTGGTCCGAATTTCGGCCTGGGTTCGACGGAGATGCTCTGAGTAGCCAGTAAGACTGTATGGGGCCGGCCACTTTCACCGAGACCATGAACATTCTGCTGCTACATCCAAACCGGCAGGTCGCAGAGGGCAGCGTCGATCATCATGCGCAAGAAAGAAAACATGGTGGCACGTCAGGTGTTGGGCAAGCAAGCACTAGTATAGCCTTTTGTCCTCTTGCACTTTTCAGCAGGAGCAGCCGAAAGCAAAGCAACAAGATTACTCCTCCAAATCACACTATCGTGTCACACGCGGCCGTGGAAATGATTAATCTAGGGCGCGCAGGCCCGGATCCCGAAGGGTCCAGAACCGGATCAGTGCGCCCGGGAGCCACGTCGCCCACGCATGTCTATTCTGTTGTCCCCGCGTCCGCCGAGCCCGCGATAAATACTCCCGGTCACTCAGTGCCTGTTTGGTTGCTCGTATATCCTTTTCTCGCACGTGCGGGAAGGTTGATCGTATATCCGTTTCTCGCACGTGCGGGAAAGAAATAAAGATGTCTGATTGCTCACGGAGAAAAGATCATTTGAATAGCCCGAGTTTAAAGCATAAAAAAGTTGGTCCTGAATGAACGTCCGATTTTAGGTGTTTTCATAGAGCCATGCTCGTTTTCGTGAAAAAGGGAAACATGCCTTCTCGCCGGATGCAAGTCCATGGCTCTCCGCGTGCATGCATATTCTTTAATAGCCTACTACTAATCATATCCCCTTTCTCTGCTACCTCCACTTTCGCTGATTAGGACTAGGACTGCGGTGGCTAAGGACGAAGAGCTTTCGCCGGCGGCGGCCCAACGCGGGCCAAGTGATAAGCACAGATCACTATAGAGCTTCGTTAGGAAACCCCAAGAGGAAGATATGATGAACACAGCAGTAAGTCTTTCCCCAGTATGAAACCAAGGTTATCGAACCAGTAGAAGAAAGGAAATGACCCCAAGTGGTTTCTAACAACTTGGAATCCTGCACAGCACAAACTCAGGACTTTGCCCCAACTTACAGTGAGGTTGTCAATCTCACTGGTTTGCTGGAAAAAAAAAGATTAAACGTATGGTGTGGAAGGTAATGTAAGCTTGCAGAAAGTAAACAGTAACAGTGGAAGATGTATCAATAGTAAATTTTGGACCGGGGTCGACAGTTTACTAGAGGTGTTCTCCTTAAGATAGGTAACATAACATGCTGGGTAAATAAATTACAGCAGGAAAATTGCCAAGATAGAGCAAGGCATAACAATTCAACACTAGACATTCATGATCGTATGAGATTTAATTGAGCATTACAACAATATACATAGACAGCCATCCAACTGCATCTATGACTAGTAATCCACCTTCAGGTTATCATCCGAACCCCCTCCAGTATTAAGTTACAAGAAACGGATAACTGCTTTAAGCAATGTGTGTAAAGTAAACAATACAATTGTTCCATGAACAAGAGATTGCTATTTTCTCCCTAATAGCAACAACACATCTACAACCTTAGAGATTTCTGTCACTTTCCCAAATTCAATAGAGGCATGAACCCACTATCGATCATAAATACTCCCTCTTGGAGTCACTAGTACCTACTTGGCCAAGATAGCTACTAGAAACGAAGAGCATACAAGATCTCAAACAACACAGACATGGTAGAATCAATAAGATAGAATCATTAATCAATCTGACATAGTAATCTCAATATCCATAGAATCCCCGCAAACACAATATGCATGATTACAAATAGATGATCTTGATCATGAACGGAGCTCATAAGATCTAAACATGGTAGCACAAAGGAGGAGAAACAACCATCTAGCTACTATATGGATCCATAGTCCAAGGTGGAACTACTCACGCATCATACTGAAGACTGGTATGGTGATGAAGAAGGCATCCGGGATGATCTCTCCCCTTCGGCAGGGTGCCGGGAAGAGCTTCAGATACCCCCCCCCCCCCGATCTAGGGACGATGGTGGATGCGGCTATGGACTGTTTCGTGGAGATCTGACTGGGTACTTAGGATTTCGGCATCGGGGGCTTCTTATAGGCGAAGAGGCGAGGCAGGAGGGCGGCCAGGGGCCCACACCCTGCCCAAGCGCGGCCCAGGGTGGGCCCACGCTTGGGAGGGTGCGGCCACCCTTTGGCGCCCCTCCGGTTGCCCTTCGGTCTCTGTGTTTTTCTCGGTGAAATATTGACTTTGGCTTTTGTCCCGTCCAATTCTGACAATATTTCCTTACTAGATTTTCTGAAACCAAAAATAATAGAAAATAAGCAACTGACACTGTGGCATCTTGTTAATAGGTTAGTCATAGAAAATTTATAAAAATATCTCAAAGTGTAGACAAAGCATAGCAAAATGGATACTAAACAAGCATGGAACATCAAAAATTATAGATATGTTTATGACGTATCACCAAGCTGTAGGGTTCGCAGCATAGAAAATAAAAAATTTCCTAGGATGGGAACAACTATGTACCAAGATCTATCTACTAGATGAAAACAACGGGCGGATGTATATCCGTAGAGAACATACCCTTGAAGACCGACAAAGCTTAACGAGTTAAACTCATGGTTGATGTAGACGATCTGTGCTTGCACACACGTCCGAGGCACATCCGTGCTTGCACACACGTCCGAGGCACCGAGCAACCTCTGCCTCCTCGCTCCAGCGATGCAGCGGAAGCACAACTCTTTCTTGCTGAATAGCCACCGGGAATATGTATCTCGCTAGTCCGAGACCATGGTAAATAAATTCTAGAGGGGAGAGAGATCCTTCACGAGGAGGTGTGAGTGAGAAGTGAGGAGGGGGTGCCTTTTATAGGAGAGGAGGGAAACCACAAGGGGGTATCCGGCGCATGGGGGCTGCCCCTTGCCCTCCCCTCATTCATGTGGGTGGACACTCCACTCACAAAAATTCCCTCCACTCAAAATTGCTATTAAATTTCCACCAAATTTAATGCAAACTCTCATTAAATAAAACTCCTTTTATTTATTCAAAATTTTGTCAATTACTTTAATGACAAACATTCACATATAACCCCTTGCTAGTATTTCATTTCACATGCAAAAACACTTTCTGCAATTTCACCCAAAAACCTGTTTCGGTATCTAGTGAAATAAATTCCTTCGCTCGTTATTATTTCCAGCATAAAACTTTTTCTCCGATTGGATGTCGGTGTCTCTTAAGTGTGTCACCCTACAGTTCGTGAATAATGAGGACATGATCGAGACCCCTCTCAGATCAATAATCAGAAGCGGGATCTGGAGACCCATACTGACTCCCTCATATTCAACGATGAATTTCTTTGTGATTGCCGGACCTTTTACGCTAGTATCTTAATCCCTTTGTTTCACGATATATTACATGTCCGAGATTCGATCATCGGTATCTCCATACCTAGTTTGATCTTCTTACTGACATGCACTCTTTTCTCGTTTCCGTGATATAACATTCTAGTGATCAAATCACTTGCTTGCAAGCTAACCAATGTGATATCACCGAGAGGGCCCAGATTATATCTATCCGTCATCGGGATGAACAAATTCCACTCTCGATCCATGGGCCTCAACATAACACTTTATTAGTTCTGAACCCATCTTTATAATCACCTTGTTACAGTGTGACGTTTGATGTTATCAAGAAACTCTTCCGGCGTTAGTGTTTGACATGATCTCATAGTCTAAGGATTAGGATCACTTCGTAAGTTGTTATAGCAATATAAACTCAATGACTTTGATCGTAATACTATACTTCGGATGAATGTTCATCACATCATTACACTAATGTTGTGATCTCGTTATTAACAACATCCAATGTCCATGATCAGAAAACCTTGATCATCTTGTTAATCAACGAGCTAGTTTATGAGAGAGGCATAACTAGGAACTTTCTATTTGTTTATTAAACACACATGTATTAACGTTTCCGTATTAATACAATTATAGCATGCAAAATAAACATCTATCATATACTTGGAATACACATAATAAACACTTTATCATTGCCTCTCAGGGCATATTCCCTTCAGTCTCCCACTTGCACTAGAGACAATAATCTAGTTACATAGTGATGAATCTAACACCCATGGAGTTCTCATGTTAATCATGTTTTACTCTAGGGAGAGTTTTAGTCAATGGATCTGCTACATTGAGATCCGTGTGTACTTTACAAATCTTTATATCTCCATCCTTCACATGCTCGCGGATGGAGTGAAACCGGCGCTTAATATGCTTGGAATTCTTGTGAGACCTTGGTTCTTTGGCAATGGCAATGGCACCATTGTTGTCACAATAGATCACCATTGGGTCCAACACGCTCGCAACCACACATAGTTAGGATATGAACTCCTTCATCCAAACCGCTTCTTGAGCCGCTTCCGAAGCAGCAACATATTCGGCCTCCGTTGTTGATCCCGCCACCACAGGTTGTTTGGAACTCCTCCAACTAACCGCTCCGCCATTCATGAAAAATACGTATCCGGATTGAGACTTAGAGTCATCCGGATCGGTGTCAAAGCTTGTGTCAATATAACACTTAGCGACGAGCTCTTCTTCACCTCAGTACACAAGAAACATATCCTTAGTTCTTCGCAAGTACTTAAGGATATTCTTGACCGCTATCCAGTGTTCTGAACCTGGATCCAACTGGTACCTACTAGTCAAACTAATAGCATGTGCCACATCCAGTCTTGTACATAGCATGACGTACATTATAGAGCCTATGGCTGAAGCATAGGGGACTTTTTTCCATTATCTCTTTTTCTTCCGCCGTAGCCGGACTTTGATTCTAACTCAATGTCTTTCTTTCCAACATAGGTAAGAACCCCTTCTTACTTCCGTCCATTTTAAACTTCTTTAAAATCTTATCAAGGTGTGTACATTGTGATAGCCCTATTAGGCGCCTAGATCTATCTCTATAGATCTTTATGCCTAATATGTATGACGCTTCACCTAGCTCCTTCATTGAAAATTTGATGTTTAAATAACTTTTAACACTGTTTAAAAGATCTATATCATTTCCGATCAATAATATGTCATCCACATATAATATCAGAAATGCCACATTGCTCCCACTCACTTTCTTGTAAATATAAGCCTCTCCATACGTTTGGATAAATCCAAACTCTTTGATCACCTCATCAAAGTGGAGATTCCAACTTCGTGATGCTTGCTTCAGTCCATAGATGGATCGCTGAAGCTTGCACACCTTGTTAGCATCCTTAGGATCGACAAAACCCTTTGGTTGTATCATATACAACTCTTCTTCAATATTGCCATTGAGGAACGCGGTTTTGACATCCATCTGCCATATCTTATAATCGAAATATGCAGCAATTGCTAACATAATCCTAACTGATTTTAGCATTGCTACGGGAGATAATGTCTCATCGTAGTCAACTCCTTGAATTTGTCGAAACCCCTTTGCGATAAGTCGAGCTTTATAGACGGTCACATTACCATCAACATTATTTTTCCTTTTGAAAATCCATTTATTCTCCACGGACTTTTGAAAGAGTAATTGCCCCTATGTGTGGTTTTGGTGATTAATGACAATCCCTATGGACTAATGTTTTCACTGAGTTATAGGTCATGCTTGTAGTCTATATGTTGGATTCAAGTATGGATGCCATGAAGATAAAGATATACCTTGAGTATTGGAATCAAGATTATCGAGTTGAAGAGAAGAATATGATATTATCAAGATTTTGAGAGTGTGATTTCAATAGAAGAATTCAAGATATGGCTCTAAGACGGTGTCATGATAGCCTTATTAGTTGAGCTATGATTGACTAAGATTTAGAGCATGTAATCAAATTAAGAGTTCTTTATGTACCTCAAGATATTGAGATGGAGCATGAGAAGATACATGGTTGACCTATACAAAGAGTGAAGAGTGATTTCAAGTTGGTCAACGCATGAAGCATAAAGAATGTACCACATGGATCTTGTGGTATGGTTGAGAAGGGCAAGTTCAAGATAAGCATCTCGAGAAGATCACTTGCTTGAAACTCGCCATCCATATTGGTGATAATGGACATGTAAAGACATGTATTAATGAAGCTATCCAATAGTGGTGTATGGGGGAGCAAATTAGAAGTCTTCACGAAGCAACAAAGATCAAGTGATGCATTCCGACTTGGATGGAGATTGAAGTGTTGTCATCAAGATCAAGCGGGATGTGCAAGGCAAAGGTATGGCATTGCTAGGTTTTCCTTTTACCGGTCTCAAGGTGGTTGTTGGGAAACCGGGTTATAGGATACATAGCCACACTATTAAGAGGGGCTTTCGGTTGGGTAACTTGATCACATCGTCATAGGAAGCTCAATCCTTTGCATACTTTGCATCTTTATATTTTGTTGATTCTTGGTGTTTCTCCATGTGAGGTTCTTGAGCTTATTGCTATCTCTTCAACAAGCCCAAGTTCATCGAAAACGGAATTCGTATGCATCTTCTATGGCGTTTTCGAGTTTGAAGGTTTTATCGGTTCTTAGTGTAGGGAGGCTTCTTATCTTTCTTTATTTGGTTCTATCATTCTTTGCTGGACTATGATTTTTCTCTGCACCATCTTGTAGGGCTTGTTTTCCTCGTCAAAACAAGCCCAAGATCATCGAAATCGGAGTCCGGACGCAAAAGTTATTGCCGTTTTCGTGTGCCCTGTTTTGTTCCGGCGGGACCGGGCCTCTGGCCGGAATTTCCGGCGACCGCCGGAAATTTCCAGAAAATCGCCGAAAAACGGTCCAGTATGCTGTTTCGGTTTTTGCCAGAACTTCCGATTTTGACCGGAAATTCTGGCGACTAATCCGGCGGCGTCGGTTTCGCCACCGGAACGTGTCCGTCCAGCATGTTTTGCCTCCAACGGTCATCCCCCTTGAAGGGGTATAAAAGGGGGGCTTCTTCCCCAAAGTTCTAAGGCTCTTGAGCACGTTTTTGACCTCCATTGTTGACCTCTTTGAGCTTTCTTCCTCTCCCTTCCCTCCTATGATTCTTGCATCTTTTTGAGGGCTTTGGAAGAGGAGATCTAGATCTACAATCCCCACCAATCAATTCCTCATCTAAGTGAGGGGAACCCATTGGATCTAGATCTTGGAGTCATTTGTTGGTTTCCACCATTGTTCTTCCTCTCTAATTCCTCCCTAGAACTTGTTGCTTTGGTGGGATTTGAGAGTGAAGGATTTGATCACCCTTGGTGTTCTTGCTTTGCATTCTTGCATAAGTGTTGAGCTCTCCATTACGATTTGTTCGAGTGAGAGACCGTGAGCTTGTTACTCTTGGAGGGTGACCTCCTAGTTGGCTTGGCGGTTGGTACCGCGCTGTACTCTTCGTGGAACATTGTGAAGAGACCTGGGCTTCTCCTTTGTGGAGCTTGTGAAGTGGTTGTGGAGCTTGCCATCTCCGGTGTGGAGGAAAAGCTAGCCATAAGGAAAGGGCCTATTCCTTCGTGGGATAGACTTGGAGAAGAAGGTGAGCCTTTGTGGCGCGTGAGGAATCCTTCGTAGAACCTCACACCTCTCCAACGTGACTTAGCCCCCTTCCCAAAGGTGGTGAACACGGGAATACATCTTCGTCTCCGCGTGCCTCGATTATCTCTATATCCAAGCTTACTTTCCTTGTGATAGCCATCGAGCTTGAAGTACTTATATTTTGCTTATCACTTGTGGTATATTTATCTTGTGCTATCTTGCTTAGCTTAATTTTTTGTTGGTGCACTTAGTTGAGCCTAGTGTATTTAGGTTTTGTGCTTGTAAAATAAACGTTAGTTTAATTCTGCATTCTATCAAGCCAAAACCGTAATAGTTTTTAAATTGCCTATTCACCCCCCTCTAGGTGACATATCTATCCTTTCAATTGGTATCAGAGCAAGGTATCTCCTTGTTTAGGCTTCACCGCCTAGAGTGTAAAGATGTCGGCTAGTAGTATAGTGCACAATGACACAATTATCTTTGATGGAACAAATTATGCTTTGTGGAGAAATTGCTTGCTTTATAATCTTCGGACCTTGTGTCCAAATATTGAGCGATTTCTAGATGTAGGTTTTTCTCCTCCGATGGATCCTCAAAATCTATCTCTAGAGGATGAGAAAAATTTACATCTCGAAGCTCAAGTATCTAATGAGCTTATTTTCTCTTTGAGCCCCACAGTTAATTTGTTCTTGACGATTGTAAAGCGCAAGTCGTCTCATGAGATGTGGACCAAGCTTAAAGAAATATTTGGTGGCTCCATTTCTCATAGGGTTGGTGGTATCTCCAAGGAGCTCTCTTCTCACTCACATCATGAAGAGCTCCAAGTTGCTTCCACCTCCGGTCGCGATGTGACCTCAATTCTTTCCACCTCACATACATGTGACAAGTCACAAGGTAATGGCATGGTGAGTGGAAAAATCATATGTGATGATGGTAGTGTTTCTCTTTACATGATCATGAATGAAGATTCAAGAATATCCTCATCTTCATCCTCCAGTGCTCACATGTGCCTTATGTCAAGAGGATCAAAGGTATCTCCTACTTTGGATCCCAATATACCTTCTAAAGATAATAGCAATGATAATGATGATAGTGATGATGACATTGATGAGGATACTAGTGCTCTCTTGCTTGAGTTGACTTTTTTGTGTACCTATCTTCGTGGTAATAATAAGGTCGTTACTTGTCTCAAACATGTTATGTACACCATAACTAAACAAACGGGAACCATAGAGGAGTTGGATTTCCAACTTGATGATGAGAGTCAGAGATTCAACCTCCTTAAGCAAGAGCTTGCCAAGGAGAAGCACACTAATTGTCTCCTCACACAAAAATTGAATCTTATGAGCTTGAAAGAAAAATTCCATTAATGATGCTTGTTATACTAACTCTACTTCTTGTGAAGCATCTACCCTAAAGGAGAACATTGAGCTAAGGGCTCAACTTGAGTTGCTAACTAGCAAGTATAGGAAATTGGAAGAAAGTCATGAAAATCTCTCGGGCTCTCATAATGATCTTCTAATCTCCCATGATGGGCCAATGTTAGCTCGTGAGGCAAGTATTACTAAGGTAACATCTTGTGAGCCTCTTTTGGACATTAGCACAACTTCTACTCAAAATTCTATTTTGCCGTGTGCTAGTCCTAGTAATCCATCTAGCCATACTATTGATAAACCTTGTGTTGGATTACTTGCTTTGCCTTGTTGCTCTAACAATGAAGCTTCTACTTCCTATAGTACTTGTATTTCTACTAACCATGTAGAGGAAATCAAAGAGCTCAAGGCCCAAGTCACTTCCTTGAGGAATGACTTGGAAAAGAGTCATGAAGGGAAATCCACACTCGATAATATTTTGAGTGTGCAAAAATCCCCTAATGATAAAAGTGGACTTGGATTCAACTCCAATAACAATAACAAGTCCAAGAGAAACAAGAAGAAGGGCCAAAACCAAGTCAAGAATTTGGCCAAGATTATTTGTTGTAAGTGCAAGGTTGAAGGACATCATGTAAGATCTTGTCCATTGAAGAAAAAACACTTGAGTGAGAAGCAACAAGGGAAGCGGCCACAAGTACAAGGTCAAGCCCAAGTTGAAGTTAGGCCACTTCCAAAGAAGAATCAAGATAATGCTCCCCAAGCTAAGAAATCAATGAAGAAGAGAAAGGGGAGAACTTGTTGCTACATATGTCGTGTTAAGGGGCACTTTGCCTCTTCATGTTCAAACGGTACCTTATCTAACCCTATCATTGTTGATGATGATTATTATCTTAGGAAGGATAAGGATGGCATTGTGTTTGCCAAGTTTGTTGGAACTCAAAGTGGTGTCAAGAAAAGAGCCATTTGGGTTGCCAAGCCTATTGTTACTAACCTCTTAGGACCCAACTTGGTTGGGGACCAACAAGCTCAAACTTGATCAATAGGTGTTTATGGAGGGCATTGAAGACTTGGCTAACTCATGAATAATTAAGGGATATTCATATATTATATTTAATCTAGCCAAGTCATACGGATTATCATTTCCCTATCTTATATCCAATGTGCCTATTCGCGGTAACTTGTACTTAACCCATTTATTTTGTAAGTTACTTGCCCCTTTACATGTATTGGTTGTGTACCAAGTATGTGTTTGTATTTGGTGTGCCTCATGCTTGATTATTTTGTGTATTCAAGTATGTCTAGGTGTTTGGCACATCATTTACCAGTGTGTTTTGTTTTGAGCCTCTAATGCATCTTGATGATATCTTATTTGGCTCTTTTCGAGTGGTTAATGGAACATCCCATTTTGGGGGAGTGACATGCCCCGCGCATCTCTCAAACCTTAAAATGTGTGTACATGAGTACTACCACTTAGTATTGATATTGCAAGCTTATCTAGTCACTATGTGGTGTGTCATACTCATGAGAAATTCAAATTCTAAATGTCCATTAATTCTCTCTAGTTGAGGTTGCTTTTCCTCTTATTAAGAAAAATTGAATATCACATTATGGGGGAGTAATATGCTTCTTTTGCATATCACAATCCTAGGAAATGTGAACATATGAGGTAGTGCTACTTAGAGTTGATATTGTTGATTATCTTGTTTCTAGGTGGCATGTTGGCTCAAACAAGGTCCTATTTTTGTTAGAAGCTTTTATTGCTCGTCTTTTTGGTCTTTGTTTGAGCAAGAAATTCTTAATGCGGTCTTCCTAAAATACATATCTCTATATGTTTTTGGGAGACCATTGGCTTCAAGTTATTCTAATCATTGCTTTGCATGATTACGTGACTAGATTGAAGCTATCAAGAATCTCTATCTTTGCATAGTTCTTAATATTTTTATTCCTATCCTATGTTTTTTATTGTGAAGATTTATCTTTAATATCCGTGCAATATACCATCGGAAATCAATTCCAATACACTCATTGTCTTCGACAATTGATATACTTATGTGTGGTAGCATTTGTGGATCATCTTCATCTTAGATTTCACCTCTTATTTTCTTATTTTCTTTCCAAAAATTTGTTGTGGCTCCCATTGTATTCCTTGGCTTTTGAACATCTCTTTGATGATGTTTTTGATTATTATAAAATGTGTTTTAGTGGAAGACAAACCTTTTATTCTCGGAACCTTGTGCCATTGTGAAAAGTGTTAAGGGTTTGGTTTATTTGTTGAAACCTTGCTCTTTTGGGAGTTTGTTATCTCATTCTTTATTTTCTATTTTATTTGCTTGAATGAGATAAATCGTTGAGTATTTTTGTTTTTATTTCATATTTTTGCTCAATAGTTTTTGCTTAGTTCATTGGTTGAACTTCGTTGAACAAATCTTGTGTTGATTTGATTCTTTGATATAGTTTGGGAAACAAATGTGTTTTGTCACACCTTGTATGCCTTCTTGAATATTTTGCTGTTTTTTCCAAATTATATCTTCTTTGGATATTGAAAGTCTCCATGTGTTTGCTTCCTTTGATCTAATATATAGGGTATACTCCATCAAATCCTTAAACGGCTAAGATGTGCATGAAATTAAAATTTCATCTCTAAATATGTACATATTTTTATGGAGTGTGTCCTATGTGTTGTGGTTAGTCTAACCACTTTGGACCCGATAAGTTTGGGGACCAAGATGTACTTGAATGTTGTTTTAGGTACATTGGAGATGTAGTGGGTGCTTGTCTCGTCTATAAGGAAAGTGTTGTCACCACATGATAATTGGAGCCAAGCTAGGATGATCGAAAAATTCTTATCTACTACATCATACCATTGCTATCTCGGTAACAAGTATCTTATTCATGCATACTATTCTTTCATCCAATCTCTTATAGGTTGCATCTTGGCATGAATTTATCCGTTTGTAAATTTTGCGGTTCTTGCAAGGATCTTTGAAAGACTTCTTTATCCTTATTTCTTATATGAGTAATTTGAGATGATGCATATAATGGGGAGTATATAAAATCATGTTCATGATTCACCAATTCAAAATATGCCTTCTAGCAATTTATTGCATATCAATTTCTCAAGGTACTCTCATGTGCAATATTGTTGAAATTGCTTTGAATCCTTCCTTTTGCTACTTGTTGCTTTTCTCAAAGTATCCCAACTAGCATTTGTTCCCTTAGTGTTAGTTGTGATGTTTTTGAGGTTTTTCTTTTTTCTTTTGTTGAAGTTCATTGATATACCATAAGAGAAAATAAATCCATTGCTATATATGCACTTAAGCAAATAATATCATGTTTGGTATATCTTATGACTTCCTCTTGGATATCATGTTTTCTTATTTTATTAACCTCTTATGTATGGTTGTTTATTTGTGGATTATTCTCATGTTTTGTCCACTTATAAACTTATATACACGAGAGTGTTAATCTCCCGCCTTGATATCATCGCTCTTTGCCGACCGTATCTCTTATCCTCTTGGTTTTTAATGGTATTAGTAAGGTCTTGATTTATGAGTGCTTGGTTTACTTTTGTTGCATCTTCACGCACTCATATCTCATATTTGGTTTCTTTTGGACTTAAGCTTGTCTTGACAAGTGTATTTATTTATATCTACTCCTTGTATCTTGGTTGTGTTCTAAATAATATAGAGGGAGTGAGGATTCCATGTTTGTGCATATTATATTCAAATACAATAATTAAAATTTATGCACGAACCTTAGGGAGCTTCCTTATTTCATTTAGAGCACTATTTGTCCATTTGATTTTTGGATCATTGGATTTCTTGCTTCATCCGTTGAAGTTTCTTCACCGTTTTATCCTTGTATCAATCTTTGATCCTCAATATAGCTTGATTTCCTCCAAATATTCATCATTGGATACGTGCATTTGATTTCACCCAAATTATGAGAAATGCACGCCTTGGGGATGAACTCATACTATATTGGCCTTCTAACTTTGTCATCCATTTTGGCACTTGTTGTCAATGGGGGAGAAGTTTAGAGGGTTTAAGGGAAATGGTTTTATACTTAAGATTGGTTTATTCTTAAGTGTCTGTCTGTCATGCATTTCATATTTATTATGTTTTGCATGGTTGTATATATAGTGTAAACTCTCCCAAAGTTTATTCTTGACAATGTATGCAATGAAATTCAAGTTCATCACACATGCATATATTGTGGGGGAGTTTGCTCTATATATGTTGGTTCTACTCACATCTCTTACATTAGTTGTAGTTTGTGTAAGTAGAATCAGTTTTGATATGTGCTAGTAGCTTTGTGTTACTTGACCATATCAAATGCAACCTCTTGTACACAACTTATTCTCGGATAAGTTGCGTACTTGTTTCTAATATTCATTATATAAGCCCTCTTATTGTGATTGTCATCAATTACCAAAATGGGGGAGACTGAAAGAGTAAATGCCCCTATATGTGGTTTTGGTGATTAATGACAATCCCGATGGACTAATGTTTTCACTGAGTTTTATATGAAGGAATATTCCATAGGTCATGCTTGTAGTCTATATGTTGGATTCAAGTATGGATGCCATGAAGATAAAGATATACCTTGAGTATTGGCATCAAGATTATCGAGTTGAAGAGAAGAATATGATATGATCAAGATCTTGAGAGTGTGATTTCAATAGAAGAATTCAAGATATGGCTCTAAGACGGTGTCATGATAGCCTCATTAGTTGAGCTATGATTGACTAAAATTTAGAGCATGTAATCAAATTAAGAGTTCTTTATGTACCTCAAGATATTGAGATGGAGCATGAGAAGATACATGGTTGACCTATACAAAGAGTGAAGAGTGATTTCAAGTTGGTCAACGCATGAAGCATAAACAATGTACCACATGGATCTTGTGGTATGGTTGAGAAGGGCAAGTTCAAGATAAGCATCTCGAGAAGATCACTTGCTTGAAACTCGCTGTCCATATTGGTGATAATGGACATGTGAATACATGTATTAATGAAGCTATCCAATAGTGGTGTATGGGGGAGCAAATTAGAAGTCTTCACGAAGCAACAAAGATCAAGTGATGCATTCCGACTTGGATGGAGATTGAAGTGTTGTCATCAAGATCAAGCTAGATGTGCAAGGCAAAGGTATGGCCTTGCTAGGTTTTCCTTTTACCGGTCTCAAGGTGGTTGTTGGGAGACTGGGTTATAGGATACATAGCCACACTATTAAGAGGGGCTTTCGGTTGGATAACTTGATCACATCGTCATAGGAAGCTCAATCCTTTGCATACTTTGCTTCTTTCTATTTTGTTGCTTCTTGGTGTTTCTCCATGTGAGGTTCTTGAGCTTGTTGCTAGCTCTTCAACAAACCCAAGTTCATCGAAAACGGAATTCGTATGCATCTTCTATGGCGTTTTCGAGTTTGAAGGTTTTATCGGTTCTTCGTGTAGGGAGACTTCTTGTCTTTCTTTATTTGTTTCTATCCTTATTTTCTGTACTATGATGTTTCTCTGCACCATCTTGTAGGGCTTGTTGTCCTCGTCAAAACAAGCCCAAGATCATCAAAATCGGAGTCCGAGCGCAAAAGTTATTGCCGTTTTCGTGTGCCCTGTTTTGTTCCGGCGGGACCGGGCCTGTGGCCGGAATTTCCGGCGACCGCCGGAAATTTCCGGCAAATCACCGAAAAACGGTCTAGTATGTTGTTTCGGTTTTTGCCGGAACTTCTGGTTTTTGCCGGAATTTCCGGTTTTGACCGGAAATTCCGGAGGCTGATCCAGCGGAGCCGGTTTTGCCACCGGAACGTGTCCGTCCAGCATGTTTTGCCTCCAACGGTCATCCCCCTTGAAGGGGTATAAAAGGGGGCTTCTTCCCCAAAGTTCTAAGGCTCTTGAGCACGTTTTTGACCTCCATTGTTGACCTCTTTGAGCTTTCTTCCTCTCCCTTCCCTCCTATGATTCTTGCATCTTTTTGAGGGCTTTGGAAGAGGAGATCTAGATCTACAATCCCCACCAATCAATTCCTCATCTAAGTGAGGGGAACCCATTGGATCTAGATCTTGGAGTCATTTGTTGGTTTCCACCATTGTTCTTCCTCTCTAATTCCTCCCTAGAACTTGTTGCTTTGGTGGGATTTGAGAGTGAAGGATTTGAGCACCCTTGGTGTTCTTGCTTTGCATTCTTGCATAAGTGTTGAGCTCTTCATTACGATTTGTTCGAGTGAGAGACCGTGAGCTTGTTACTCTTGGAGGGTGACCTCCTAGTTGGCTTGGCGGTTGGTACCGCGTTGTACTCTTCGTGGAACATTGTGAAGAGACCTGGGCTTCTCCTTTGTGGAGCTTGTGAAGTGGTTGTGGAGCTTGCCATCTCCGGTGTGGAGGAAAAGCTAGCCATAAGGAAAGGGCCTATTCCTTCGTGGGATAGACTTGGAGAAGAAGGTGAGCCTTTGTGGCGCGTGAGGAATCCTTCGTAGAACCTCACACCTCTCCAACGTGACTTAGCCCCCTTCCCAAAGGTGGTGAACACGGGAATACATCTTCGTCTCCGCGTGCCTCGTTTATCTCTATATCAAAGCTTACTTTCCTTGTGATAGCCATCGAGCTTGAAGTACTTATATCTTGCTTATCACCTGTGGTATATTTATCTTGTGCTATCTTGCTTAGCTTAATTTGTTGTTGGTGCACTTAGTTGAGCCTAGTGTATTTAGGTTTTGTGCTTGTAAAATAAACGTTAGTTTAATTTCGCATTCTATCAAGCCAAAACCGTAATAGTTTTGAAATTGCCTATTCACCCCCCTCTAGGCGACATCTCTATCCTTTCACCTTTCGGTCGTGAGGTAAGTCCACCAAGTTCCAAACTTGATTTTCATACATGGATTCCTTCTCGGATTTCATGGCTTCTAACCTTTTTTTGGAATCTGGTCTCATCATCGCTTCTTC
The DNA here is from genome assembly GCA_916181665.1 of Avena sativa. Classification (NCBI taxonomy): domain Eukaryota; kingdom Viridiplantae; phylum Streptophyta; class Magnoliopsida; order Poales; family Poaceae; genus Avena; species Avena sativa. The sequence goes on along the minus strand of OV702285.1, from coordinate 9,969,068 downwards.
ATACGTTGCAGGGTCATCAATTTCATCAACCATGAAATTCATAACAGGGTTTCCGTACAGCTCGGGAGCTGCACGTGTCCTACTAGACCTGCGAGGTTCGGTAGTACTCTCTTTTGGAGTTTCATGATCATTATCATTAGTTCCTTCTTCAACTGGTGAAACCAATCCAGAACGACTTCTGGCGCTGCGCTACTCGCCATACTTTGAAGAGAAGGTTCAATAACCTCTTCGAGTTCTACCTTCCGATTACTCACGCCTTTCGCGAGAAACTCTTTCTCTAGAAAGGATCCATTCTTGGCAACAAAAACCTTGCCCTCGGATCTGTGATAGAAGGAATACCCAATTGTTTCCTTAGGGTATCCTATGAAGACGCATTTTCCGCTTTGGGTTCAAGTTTATCCGGTTGAAGTTTCTTCACATAAACATCGCATCCCCAAACTTTAAGAAATGACAACTTAGTTTTGTTTCCAAACCACAATTCATACGGTGTCTTTTCAACGGATTTAGATGGTGCCCGATTTAAAGTGAATGCAGTAGTTTCTAGTGCATAACCCCAAAATGACAATGGCAAGTCCGTCAGAGACATCATAGACCGAACCATAGCCAATAAAGTATGATTACGACGTTTCGACACACCATTTCACTGTGGTGTTCCGGCAGGTGTGAGTTGTGAAACAATTCCACACTCTTTCATGTGAGTGCTAAACTCGTAACTTAGATACCCACCTCCACGGTCGGACCGTAGAAATTTTATATTTCTATTACGATGATTTTCCACTTCATTCTAAAATTCCTTGAACTTTTCAAAGGTTTCAGACTTGTGTTTCATCAAGTAGATATAACCGTATCTACTCAAACCATCCGTGAAAGTAACAAAATAACGATATCCACCTCGCGCCGACACACTCATTGGACCGCATACATCAGAATGTATGGTTCCAATAAATTTGTTGCCCATTCCATTGTACCGGAAAACGGCGTTCTAGTCATCTTGCCCATAAGGCATGGCTCACATGTACCAAATGATTCAAAATCAAGTGATTCCAAAAGTCCATCTGAATGGAGCTTCTTCATGCGTTTAACGCCAATATGACCTAGACGGCAGTGCCACATATATGCGGATATATCATCATTAAGTTTAATCCTTTTAGGATCAACATTGTGAATATGTGTAACACTATTATCGAGATCCAATAGAAATAAACCATTCATCATCGGTGCATGACCATAAAAGATTTCATTCATATAAATAGAACAACCATTGTTCTCGAATTTAAATGAATAACCACTTCGCATCAAACACGATCCAGATACAATGTTCATGCTCGGTGCTGGCACCATATACCAATTATTCAAGTTTATTACTAATCCCGACGGAAAGTAGAGAGGTAGCGTTCCGACGGTGATCACATCAACGCTTGATCCATTGTCGACACGCATCTTGACCTCACCCCTTGCTAGCGGTTGCTTGTTCCGCAGCCCCTGATTCGAGTTACAAATATTAGCAACTGAACCGGTATCAAATACCCAGGTGCTACTACGAGAACTAGTCAAGTACACATCAATAATATGTATATCATATATACATTTGTTTGCCTTGCCGGTCTTCTTATCTGACAAATACTTGGGGCAGTTGCGCTTCCAGTGGCTAGTCCCCTTACAATAGTAGCACTCGGTATCAGACTTAGGGCCAACTCAGGGTTTCTTTTCAAGCACGGCAACCGGCTTTCCGCCCTTACTTTCCTTCCGTTTACCCTTCTTGTCTTTCTTGAAACCAGTGTTCTTATTGATCATCAACACTTGATGTTCCTTCTGATCTCCACTTCTGCAGTTTTCAGCATTGACAGAAGCTCGGGGAGAGACTTCTTCATGCCTTGCATATTATAGTTCATCACAAAGCTCTTATAGCTAGTTGGCAGAGACTGCAGAACACGATGGATGCCTAAGTCAATGGGAATCGTTATTCCCAAGGACACAAGCTTATCGGCGTAACCCGACATCTTGAGTACATGCTCACTTACGGAGCTGTGCTCTTCCATCATGCAGCTAAAGAACTTTTCTGAAGCATTGTAGCTCTCTACAGCATCATGAGTGTCGAAAATCATTTTCAACTCACCCATTGTATCTAATGCATTGCTGTTTTCGAAACTCTTTCGAAGTTCCGGCTCTAGCCCATACAATATGCCGCAATGAACTAAGTTGTGGTCCTCCTGACGAGTCTGATAGACATTCTTCTCCTCGTCAGGGGCATCATCAAAAAGTGGGGGGGCCTAGCGGCGCTTGTAGCACATATTGCTTTTGTGTAGCAGAGAGGAGAATCCTCAAATTCATGGCCCATTCGGTAAAGTTGCTATCGTTCGTTACAAGTTTCTCTTTCTCCATGAACACATTGAAATTAAATGCAGGTGGTGCCATCTACAACAGAATTTGTAAAGTTTAGACTAAGTTTATGGTAGATTGAGTTCAACTAATCCACATTACTAATGAAATCCCACTCAAAAACTACATCCCTCGTGCCTTTTTGGTGACTACATGAACCAAATCCACTACACCAAGTCCGATCATCACGTGAGTCGGTGTAGCTTCAAAGGCGAGCATCAAATGGGCATCATATCTACTATATGACTCATGCTTAACCTTTCGGTCCGTGTTTCGAGGCCATGTATGTACATGCTAGGCTCGCGAAGTAAGAACCTTAGTATTCGTGTGTGTAACTGTCTTACAACCGAAATATAGTCGTGGATCCAAGAACACCCGATCATCACATGATGTCTTGGAGCGACGAAAACATAATCAGTGCATACTAAAGGAACAACACATTCTTATCTTGATATTTAAATGAGGGATAATCTTATTATGCTAATAAAACGCCAAACAAGCAATATAAGATGCTATCAAACATCGTATGTTTATAAGTGAAATGATATGGTTACCGCATATGATCTATATCATGTGCATCGTGGTATGATCACTATCATACCTTTATGTGTAAGACCAAGGTCTATGGAACTTACACGTTATGTGTGTTGTAAGCGTATCATCTCATACTTCTACTTACAACATCACCATATCATAACACTAGCCCAACAACAATCTAAACTAGATGCCTCTAATTTATCCATTGCAAGTTTTACGTGGCTTAGGGATTTTGAAGATAGAACCGTTCTTACCTACGAACATGAACCACAATGAGGATAACCAAATTGTTGACAACTTATTGCAAATTAGATATTGACTATAGTAGGAGAGACAGACACCCGCTAGCCACTTATGCAAACTAGTTGCATGTCAAGTGTGGAACATGTCTCATGTGCGAGGACATGTAAAGTTTGTTCGGGCCGCTTCATCCCACTATGCCACCAATATCCAAAATTACAACTAAGAAGCAACAACATGATCATCATCGCCCACATACTCATATGTGTACTACCCGTGTAAAGCATCTACGCATAGATCCGACTCTGATACCACTGTAGAGTTCGCAGCATAGAAAACAAAAAATTTCCTACAATGGGAACAACTATGTACCAAGATCTATCTACTAGATACAAACAACGGGAGGATGTATATCCGTAGAGAACATACCCTTGAAGACCAACAAAGCTTAATGAGTTAAACTCGTGGTTGATGTAAGCGATCTCTTTCCAATCTCAAGATCGAGAGGAAGTCCTAGCGCTGCAAATCAGCAACGCATCCGTGCTCGCACACACGTCTGAGGCACCGAGCAACCTCCGCCTCTTCGCTCCAGCGATGCGGCGGAAGCACAACTCTTTCTTGCCGAATAGACACCGGAAACATGTATCTCACTAGTCCGAGACCATGGGGAATAAATTCTAGAGGGGGAGAGAGATCCTTCACGAGAAGGTGTGAGTGAGAAGTGAGGAGGGCGTGCCTTTTATAGGAGAGGGGGGACCCCAAGGGGGTGGCCGGCGCATGGGGGCTGCCCCTTGCCCTCCCCTCATTCATGTGGGTGGACACTCCAGTCACAAAAATCTCTTCAATTCCCTCCACTCAAAATCCCACTCAAAATTGCTATTAAATTTCCACCAAGTTTAATGCAAACTCTCATTAAATAAAACTCTTTTTATTTATTCAGAATTTTGTCAATTACTTTAATGACAAACATTCACATATAACCCCTTGCTAGTATTTCATTTCACATGCAAAAACACTTTCTGCAATTTCACTCGAAAACCTATTTCGGTATCTAGTGAAATAAATTCCTGCGCTTGTTATTCTTTCCGGCATGAAACTTTTGCTCCAATTGGATGTCGGTGTCTCTTAAGTGTGTCACCCTACAGTTCGTGAATAATACGGACATGATCGAGACCCCTCTCAGATCAATAATCAGAAGCGGGATCTGGAGACCCATACCGACTCCCACATATTCAACGATGACTTTCTTTGTGATCGTCGGAACCTTTTACGCTAGTATCTTAAACCCTTTGTTTCACGATATACTACATGTCCGAGATTCGATCATCGGTATCTCCATACCTAGTTTGATCTCGTTACTAACATGCACTCTTTTCTCGTTCCCGTGATATAACATTCTAGTGATAAAATCACTTGCTTGCAAGCTAACCAATGTGATATCACCGAGAGGGCCCAGAGTATATCTATTCGTCATCGGGATGAAAAAATTCCACTCTCGATCCATGGGCCTCAACATAGCACTTTATTAGTTTTGAACCCATCTTTATAATCACCCTGTTACGATGTGACGTTTGATGTTATCAGGAAACTCTTCCGGTGTTAGTGATTGACATGATCTCATGGTCTAAGGATTAGGATCACTTTGTAAGTTGTTATAGCAATATAAACTCAATGACTTTGATCGTAATGCTATACTTCAGATCAATGTTCATCAAATGATTACACTAATGTTGTGATCTCATTATTAACAAGATCCAATGTCCATGATCAGGAAACCTTGATCATCTTGTTAATCAACGAGCTAGTTTATGAGAGAGGCATAACTAGGAACTTTCTGTTTGTTTATTAAACACACATGTATTAACGTTTCCGTATTAATACAATTATAGCATGCAAAATAAACATCTATCATATACTTGGAATACACATAATAAACACTTTATTATTGCCTCTCAGGGCATATTTCCTTCACAAGCTTGGAGAAGGTGGGGCGCTGGCGCCGACATGAGGACTGGAGGGAGCTATGCGGTTCCCACATGCAGTCGAAGTGGAGCCGTCGGTGCACGACGCGTGTGACGAAGGAACGGCAGACGCATGGATCGAGCGCAACCCGTTGCTGATCCGGGTGATGGGAAAGCACCCGCTGAACTACGAGCCGCCTCTGGCGCGTCTGATGCACCACGGCTTCATCGCCCTAGCGCTGTTGCATGATACGTCGTAAACGTATCTATAATTTTTTATGCTCCATGCTTGTTTTGTATCTACTTTGTTTTGCTTTGTCTTTATTTTGAGGTGTTTTTATATGTTTTTCTGGACTAACCTATTAACAAGTTGCCACAGTGCCAGTTGCCTGTTTTCTTCTGTTTTTGGTTCCAGAAAATGCAGAAAATCAATATTATCGGAATTGGACAGGACGAAAGCCAAAGTCAATATTTTACCGTGGGGAACACGAAGCCTAAATACGAGACGGAGGGGAGGCACCAGGGGGCCACACCCCCTGGTGGCGCGGGCTGGGCCCAGCCGCGCCTGGGGGGTGCAACCACCCCGGGTGCCCCCCTGCCTCGCCTCTTCGCCTATAAAGATCCCCCCGATACCAAAACCCTAAGTACCCGATCAATCTCCCACGAAACAGTCCATAGCCGCCGCCACCATCTTCCCTAGATCGGGGGGGTCTGAAGCTCTTCCCGGCACCCTACTGGAGGGGAGATCATCCCGGAGGCCTTCTTCATCATCATGCCATCCTCCGGTATGAAGCGTGAGTAGTTCCACCTTGGACTACAGGTCCATGTAGTAGCTAGATGGTTGTATCTCCTCCTTTGTGCTTTCATGTTTAGATCTTGTGAGCTCTATTCATGATCAAGATCATCTATATTGTAATCATGCATGTTGTGTTTATGGGGATCCCATGAATATTGAGATTACTATGTCAGATTGATTAATGATTTTGTCTTATTGATTCTATCATGTGTATGTTGTTTGAGATCTTGCATGCTCTCCGTTTCTAGTAGCTATATTGGCCGAGTAGATGCTAATGACTCCAAGAGGGAGTATTTATGCTCGATAGTGGGTTCATGCCTCTATTTAATCTGGGGAAGTGATAGAAATCTCTAAGGTTGTAGATATGTTGTTGCTACTAGGGAGAAACCAATGGTCCCTTGTTCATGGAACAAGTGGATTGTTTACCTTACACACTTTGCTTAAAGCAGTAATCTGTTGCTTGCAACTTAATACTGGAGGGGGTTCGGATGATAACATGAAGGTGGATTACTAGTCATAGATGTAGTTGGATGGCGGTCTATGTATCTTGTTATATTGCCCAATTGAATCTCATAGGATCATGAATGTCTAGTATTGCATTGTTATGCCTAGCTCAGTCCTGTCAATTTCCCTGCTGTAATTTGTTTACCCAGCATGCCATGTTTGTTTATCTTAAGGAGAACACCTCTAGTGAACTATGGACCCCAGTCCAATCTTTACCATTGATACATCTTCCACTGTTACTGTTTATTTTCTACAAAGCCACTATTACCTTCCACACCATACAGTTAATCCTTTGTTTATAGCAAACCGGTGAGATTGACAACCTCACTATTTGTTAGGGCAAAGTCTTGAGTTTGTGTTGTGCAGGTTTCCAAGTTGCTAGAAATACCTTTGAGTCGTTTCCTTCCTCCTACTGGTTCGATAACCTTGGTTTCTTTCTAAGGGAAGACTTGCTGCTGTGCTCATCATACCTTCCTCTTGGGTATCCCAATGAAGCTCTACATTGATCTGAGCCATCAAGCTGTTTTCTGGCGCCGTTGCCGGGGAGTATAAGGACGTCTTCACAAGGAGAGTCCTCCATAACCTTTCTCTTTACTTTGTTTTGTTTTGCTTAGTTTCTTTTGCCTTGTTTTGTTTGCCTCTTTATATCAAAATCAAAAATTCCAAAAAAAAATAGTTTCCTTTGGTTTGCCTTTTCTTTTCAAAAACATAAAAAAATTAGTTCCTACTATAGTTTCAAAAACACAAAAAAAATAGTTTCCTTTGGTTTGCCTTTTCTTTTCATGTCACCCCTGGCATTGCATCCTCACATTGTAATCATTGGCCTAAAATCACCTATTTTCTATATTACACAAGAATCATCTAGTTTTTGTACTCCTGCTTAATTTTCTACCCCTAAAATCATCTATATTTTCTACTATATACTAAATCTACACTAAACCCTCTAAAAGCATCTACTCTAAAACAAATAAAAATAAGGGAGAGGGGATCACCGGCGGTGGACAGGGACGAGGCGGCGATGTGCACGAGGCGGTGAGTGGAGGAGCGGATGCGACGAGGCGGTGGGTGGCAGCCGACATGCACGAGGCGGCCGATGTGGTGCACGCGGGGTGCGACGGCGGCCGACGCGGTTGGGAAGAGGGAGTGGGAGGTAGGGAAAGACGGAGAGGGAGTGAATGGGGGGGGAGGTGGGTTGGAAGATGCAGTTCGGGGCGGCACATGGAAGTTTTCAACTCTATAGCTAGAATAGCATTGGCGTTTCTTTTATGCGGATGCCACTTGAAATATAGGCATAATCTGACCCGGTTACACCTATGAGTCTGCTTTAGTAATGGCATTCGATATATTCGAGATGTCACTACTATGTTAGCAATGAACAACGGTATATTTTTCTTAGGACATGTCACTGAAAAAATGACTCCATATCCATTTTCCTACTACTTCCTCCGTTTTAAAATATAAGATGTTTTAGGTTTGTAAAAAAAAATCTAGACTTATTTTAATGTATAGATTCACTAAAAGTCTAAACATATTTTTTTTACAAAATAAAATATTTTATATTTTAAACGAGGTAATAACATCCTTAGTCCCACAACTTGCGTACTGGGTGCAGATTAGTCCCACAAGTTGTACTAGTCGATTCGGCAGTCCCACAAGTTGTCAATCCGAAACTAACTCGCACAAATAGTCCGATACGTGATTCTTGTGCAAAACAGACTCACGATCGCTATTTGCAGATACCCCCCTCCGAAACCCTCTGTTTCTAAATCCATACTAGGATAGCTCACCGGTATGAGTTAGAAGCATTCCCCAATCCGAACCTAGACTAGCGGCGGCGACGGTATCCGGCGAGTCGTGAGACTGAGGGCGACGGTGTCCGGCGAGTCCGGAGATTAAGGGCGATGGTGCGGGGATCGTGGAGTTAGTCCAGATGGGTTCGATTAGCACCTTTGATGGCCAGCATCGTGAGCTCGCAGGTGCCATGGGCGGTCGAAGCAGCGACGACGACGGCTGGGTGAAGATGGCCGGTGAAAATTACTTGAACCCGATGGTGACGGCCGGGTGAAGATGTCCATGGCAACGAGAATGGTCTGCTTGTTTCTTTGCTTCGTTCTCTACTTGTTGCTATGCTTCATTCGTCGGAGCAAAGCTCTGTTCGTCACAGCAATGCGCGTCAGGTAGCTTATTTTAATTTTTTATTTGTGCTCTTTTGTGTTCGGATAAGGAAAAATTGGAGCATGGTGATCAGTACCAGCACGAGTACCCCAACCAGAGTAGAAGAACAAGTGAAGCTTGCGAGGAAGACAGAGCACATGTATTCTATTTCAATACGATAACTGGACTTCAAATTCAGTTACAGAGAGTGAAGACTGAGCAGAAAAAACTCTAGAAATATCATAGATAGGACATGAGAAGGAGAGATAGACTAAATTGTAATGTGTAACAAAGATTTCTCCTTGTAGTATCAACATTTGTTGTAATGTGCTATTGCACTGAAATTTGAGTGTACTGTTGCACAAGTTAATGAAATTTGACTACTATTGTAGCTAGAATCAGAGTAATATTGAGTGTACTGTTGCACAGTAATACTGAGTTAAATTTGAATGTACTGTTGCAACTAAATTTGATCTAAATTTGACTGAATAAAAACATGAGCTAAACTTGAGTAAAACAATGACAAGGGCAACTGAATTTGTACACTCAAATGGAACTTAATTTGTACACCGACAAGGGCAACCATCCATGATAATATTAGTTCATCACCAATGCAGACAAAGAATCTGTACAATGTCAGCAAAGAAGGAGAAAAAATCTACTACAGAAGCAGCGAGACAAGATAAAACATGGAATAGAGCTCAAAAAGATAAACACATTGAGTTTGTACATTCACATAAACAGAGCTCAAATTGAGCAGGTTTGACACTTAGATAACATCAATACTTGGTGCATTCTGACTTAATGAAAATTCTTGCACATTGAGATCAGGAATTACTTGAGCATTCCCCAACAGTGGTTGTAGCTACCATTGATTCAGATTATATACTTTTTTTATAAAGTACAAATTGATACTTGCTTGGTACTGGAGTATTCAGATTGGCCACCATAAGCACAACAAGTTGGAAAAAATAATGACATACTTTTCTGACTATAAATGTTTACAAATCAGTAGTAAATACATACTTGTCATAATAAATGTGGATTTTGTCCTTGACAAATCAGTTCTGACCTGGTTTCTACTGTGATGTGCTCTACTGTGTTGTGTCAAATATGTGCTGGATGTTTTCAAAAAGCTATTGACTATTGTCAAATAGCTGCTGGACGTTTGACAAAAATATAAGACATTGAAATATGGATTAAGAGGAGGATTAACATAAGGTATAATGTCGCAGAATTTTTATAGTGGCACAAATTCAAAGTAACAATTTACAGAAAAATCCCAAATCCACCAATTCTTGAACAAGACATGGACACAAATGCCTAACTGAAAGTAGCACCTAGAAATCATCAGTGGCTGGTGCATTTTGACTGATAGGAAATTCATCCACATTTAAATCAGGAAGAACTTCATCATTTAAATCTGGAATTTCACCTCTCCGTCCCTCATCACCAAACAAGAGGTAGTGTGCACTTCCAGGGCCTGTTTTGTATCCTCTTTTAGCTGCTCTTGTTGTTTCAGCAGCTGTCATTTCATTTGCTTGAGCACTAGCAGCTGTAGTAGCATCAGCAACTCTTTTCTTGCCATTTCCTCTGCCTCTTCCTTTGCCCCTGTTGCTGCTGCTTTCTTGTTGCTTTGTTGTTGCTTTACCTTTGGATACTTCTCTATTTTTTGTACCTCTTCCTCTGGATCTTCCCCTCAAACTACCTCTAGACGAAGCTGTTGTGATCCTCACTCTAGTTTCAGGAATTGTGTCTCTAGCATCTACCACAAAGGCATTTTCAGGCAAAGGGCCAAGTACCCTACTAATTGGCACAAGATTCTGCTCCTGCAAAATTTGTGGTGCAATAATCATGTGATGCAAAAAATGCAAATAAGAAAACATATATGTAAAAAGAGAAGAAAGCATTACTTCTTGGCCCAAACTGTAGACCATGCTTTCATTCAGATGTGTAGGATCCATACTAGGGTTGCGACTATGTGGAATTACATGCTGCACATATTAACAAGGAATAGTGTAAGGCATAATAATGGTGCTCAGTTAATATAAGGAATTGCTCAGTAAACAAGCAATGTACCTCAACAATGTATGGGAGATCTAAATCATCATCTTCCTGCACAATAAGCTCTCTATGCTCTTTTAGTTATCTTTCAACAAATTTGTCGTGTCCTTTTTTATTGTGATCAGGTTTGCCACAAATAGAGCAGTGCATAGTGACTCCAGACTTGGTAAGTATTTTCACACCTTTCTTTTCTTTTTCCTTAGGTGTTTTTTTCCTGTTCTTCTTGGGCCTGCCCATAACTTTGGTAAACAAAGGTGGATGAATGACCACAGCATTCATCTTTTGCCAAAATGGTCTGCCTCTAAGTGGAGCCAACTTGAACTGATAGCTTTGAAGTAGGTATCAATTGTGTAGCAACTATGGACTAGGGATTCGGGGTTAATCCTATCATTCCTACAACAAGCTATTGCATGATGGCATGGAATCCTAGTTAGCTGCCACCTCTTACAATCACATGTTTTTGTGTTGAAATCTACAGTATACCCTTGCTCCAACTCTAGCGAGCTAACATGATATAACTTGTTGTCCGCAGGTGTGACTCTGCATTGAGTACTCCATTCAGTAAATTTGTCCATTTTTTCTTTATTTTTGGACAAATTCTTCCACTCCATTTCATTGCATCTTTTTCTTTTCCATGCACTCTTTGTAGAATCTTGTAGAAGATAGATTCAAGCATGGACAAGAAAGGTAACTCCCTAGATTCATTGATATAGCTGCAACAAAATAAATGGAAAAATAGGTAGATGTAGAATTAGAAGCCCGACTTGTTTAATATTGGTAAATGATAGAACTTCATGTGAAACAAAATAAATCACCTGTTGAACACCTCTGAATGATTATTCAGTAACATGTCGCACTTGGGAAATTCTTGGAAAAAGGCCTTTATCCATGTACTTGGCACTAACTTTTCAATCCACTCATAAGCTTGTGGTTTATCAGCCTTCATTTTTTTCCATATTTTTCTCCCATTGTACAACACTAGTTGACCTAGCAATTGCCCACAAGTCATTCTTTAAGGTTTCCCTCTTATGACCTTCCTTTTGGAAGTTCTGGAGCAAGTGCCTTACACAAAACCTATGCTCTGCATCAGGCCACACTTTTGTTACAGCATTTATGAGACCCTGCAATCATGTGTTCAAAGAAATTAGGAAGAATTTCTATACATTTCACTACTATTTTCATGTGATAAAATAAATACGGAAATAGAACACAAACCTTCTGTTTGTCACTCATTATGGTCCATGGTGAGGTGTTGGTGATGTTCAAGTCATTTTTTAGGTTAGTGAGGAACCACTCCCATGAGCTTGTACATTCCACTTCAACTAAACCAAATGCGACAAGATAAATGCAATCATTTGGGTCAATCCCTACAGCTGTAAGAAGGCATCCTTTGTATCTAGTTTTTATGTGGCAACCATCAATACATATTAGTGGCCTACAACCTGCTAGAAACCCTCTTTTGCAAGCATCATAACTCCAGTAGCAAGTAGCCAAATGTTCCTTATGTTCTGGACTACTAGGATCATTCACAGAATTAGTTGACACAAAGAATGTAGAGCCAGGATTACTCCTCTGAAGCTGATGCCCGTAATCATGCAGCAGCCTAAATTGCTCCTCCTCATCTCCATGAATTTCCAACAATGCTTCTTTCCTGGCTCTCCCCAACTTCCACTTCGCTAGGGACATATTGAATTTCCTTGTCACCTTTGCTTGAAAACCCTTCACATCAAGCTTTTGATTATCTCTGAATTCATTAATAAATTTCTCTTTTAGCATATTTGCAGTGAGTGCTCTCAGTTCCCACACTCTCTCACATCTGTGATTCCCTTCATATGCATTTAGTACAAAGCCACCATACCTAATATCCTTTGAAGATTTAAAGTACCAATTACATCCTCCATCACAATCACCATCACAAACAGCTTCCAACCTTCTCTTGTCATTCTTGATCTTCCTGATTCTTACTCTGTTTCTGATAGTATATGCTGCTAGAGCTTTCCTTACCTCCTCAACACCACTAAACACCATCCCTGTTTTGAAGATTGGATTATCCATGTCAACCTCTGGATTGAATGCCCTAATCTTGTGCTTCAACTTCTCTCTTTCTTCTCCTATCAGATTCAGGTCTTCGTCCTCCAGAGCCTCCTCATCTTCATTTTCTTCTACTATTTCTTTCTCATTATGATCATTCACTTCTTTGTCTATATTATCTAGAAATAGGTCATCATCCCCGTCTTCAGCGTTGAAGTCACTGTCATAAATGCTGCAATCGGTGTCACTCTCACTATCATCAACTTGCACTTTCTCTTCTAAACCAGCATGTGGCCGCACTTGCTCTTCAAAAACCTCATCAACATGCACTTGCTCAGCTAATCCACCATTTGGCTGCAATTGGTCTTCTAAAACCTCGACAACATGTGGCTGCACTTGCTCAGCTAATCCACCATCTGGCTGCACTTGGTCTTCTAAAACCTCGTCAACATGTGGCTGCACTTGCTCAGCTAAGCCATCATCTGGCTGCACTTGGTCTTCTAAAACCTCGACAACATGTGGCTGCACTTGCTCACCTAATCCACCATCTAGCTGCACTTGGTCTTCTAAAACCTCGACAACATGTGGCTGCACTTGCTCACCTAATCCACCATCTAGCTGCACTTGGTCTTCTAAAACCTCGACAACATGTGGCTGCACTTGCTTAGCTAATCCATCATCTGGCTACACTTGGTCTTCTAAAACCTCGACAACATGTGGCTGCACTTGCTCAGCTAATCCATCATCTGGCTGCACTTGGTCTTCTAAAACCTCGTCAACATGTGGCTGCACTTGCTCAGCTAAACCGCCTTCAAGCTGCATTTGGTCTTGTAAAACCTCATCAACATGAGGATCCACCTGCTGTACTAAAACCTCATTTGCATGCACTTGTTGTGCTACATCGTTAGATGTCCATGGCACTCTCCTAGGGCTGATGACACCAGGAATGAAAGGCCCTTCCGTGAGGATCACATCATGTTTCAAGTTTCTGAGAAAATTATTGTGATCAATGTATAACACAAGTGTCTTATGTGACTTGCTAACTTTAACCATCTCAACATAGTGCGCTTCCCTGTCAACTGGTACCAAACCATCAGTAATGTCTTTCCCTGGCAATCACTAGTACACCTGAAGTTTTTCGTCCCTCTGACAGCCCAGATATCTCAGTATTTCATCAATACATGCAACTGACCAACTCTGAGCACTACAATTGTCAAATACAGCAGTAGATGCACAGACATAAGACAAGTTCTCTTTTAATCCACAAAAGAAACCATTGTGGCATACTTCCACTGAAAAAATATCAGAATTGGCTCCTGCATTGAACACTAAAAAAGAGCAAAAATTCAGAGAGAGAAAATATATAATGCACAGTACAACTATAATATTTAAGGAGAGAACATGGCATTAAGTTGCACAAAATTCAGATATGGAAACATTATATTACATGGTTATATTTTGAAATGATTCTAATCATATTGGTTCAGTCACGGGCTCACATGTACCAACTATGGATACAAAAATATACCATGTGAAAACTTCATACACCTTTTTCAAACTAAAAATCAGGTAACCAGATCGAAAGAAATACGTTCAGAAACTACCTAACCTGAATATCATAGTGTATTCCAAAATTTATAAAGAAACAGTGTATGGCAAGATTTGTAAAAAACTAACTAAACTGAATATCTCAACAATAGTTATGCATGCATTAAAACATAAGCATCATGCATCACTGTTGAGAACTGGAATATTAGGTTGTGTCATGAAAAGCAGAGACAAGCTACAAAATAACCTGAGACTAACAAAACATAAGTAATTTCTTCTAGAACCCCTGAATAGCAAACTCTCAAACATATCGTACATACATTCCTCTGCTTGCTACAAGAAAACACTAAAATAAACAATGACTACGAACAGCAAGTTCAGTTAAAATTTCAGACTATATGCAAACTCAAACAGAGAAAAACCCCTGAACAGCAAACTCTCAAACAGATCGTACATCCATTCCTCTGCTTGCTACAAGAAAACACTAAAATAAAAAGTAACTACCAACAGCAAGTTCAGTTAAATTTTCAGACCATAGCCCAATTGAAACAGAGCAATCTTGCTCAATTCTTCTAGTCCTCATCCTATCCATCTTCAACAATAGAAGGACTGAATAAAGGAATGAAATTTGATGGAATAATTCAACCGAAACTAAAAGGCACGTTTCACTCAACTGGTCATAAACTGTGAGGTGGATCCGTCTCAAACTAGGCATGAACCGCTCCTAAAAATACAATTTTGTTTTTTTGGGACATACGTAATGTCCACTAAACTTCAAGTGTGGTGACTGCAGCGCAAACTCCAGATTTTGCTGGGTGCTTTCCGAATTAATTAGTAGAGCAAGGATTTTTGGCTGGACGGTAAAATTAGTTTCTCGGCATGATTTCGTGGACGCTCCTATAACTGCAATTACTCGAAGAATTGCGAATGTAAGACTAATACTGTGACTTTTCCACCGCTCAGAATTCATTATCACATCTAAATCACAAGGGGGAAACCCTACCAACATCCAGTGCAATCGATCATGAGGAGTTCGGGAGAGGAAAATTCGACAGTACCATAGCCCGGCGGATCTTCGTTCCAATCGCGGTAGTGTAGTTCTGGCGGCATCTCGCCGAGAATGGCGCCACTGAAGGTAGAGAGAAGGGGCGGCGCCGTCTGCTTCCTCGGCGCCCACGGGAGAAACGACGAAGAACGACGCACAGGGATACTAGCGATAAATTAGCTACAGGTGCGCGCGAAGCGGTTGCAAAATACGTGGAAGGACCTTGGCTCTAAATGCCAGTTTTGGAGGGGGTATCTACAAAATGCGATCGTGAGTCTGTTTTGCACAGGAATTACGTATCTGACTGTTTTTGTGCGAGTTAATTTCGGATTAGCAACTTGTGGGACGGCGGAGGCGAGTTTTGCAAGTTGTGGGACTAACCTGCCCCTAGTGTGCAAATTGTGGGACTAAGCGTGTTATTACCTCATTTTAAACCGGAGGGAGTAGTGTGGGCATATTGCAGAGTAAAATGCATCAGCAGTCCCAAAAGTTGACGGCTATGTCTAAAATCGTCCTGAAACCTGTAACATGCCTCAAATTGATCCTCAAACTTGTCACCGATGTTCATATACGGTCCTGGATACGTATAAAATGACATGGCACTGGAGGTGAACACGCTGCCTAGCAGAGACGTGGTTATTTGAAGTGGATTCTCTTTCTCCATATGAAAGTGTTGCGGGCACATAGAGATGTGGGTAGAGGAAGTCTCAAAAAGCGGATGGCCTTTCTACACAAGGACGAAGATTCATGCATGTTTTTACTTCGTTGCTCTGAAAAATACGTGATTCGGATCTGATTCAGATCGACGTGACAATTTTTTGTGAGGCTGAGCAACAAGGACGAAGATTCATCAAAAGAGATGCAAATAGAAGGAAGCACACGTGTTTTAGATTTGTGAGCCAACCAGTATTTTACAATGTGGTAGATATTTTATCAGTTACCTAGACATGTTAGAATTAGGCAGTTCCAAACAGGCTCTTGTGCTTTGGCTAGTACAACGAGAACGAATAATCACAGGAACCTTGTTCAAATTAGTCTTCAATAAAATTCCTCTCTTTATTAACCCTATCCCTTTCTACTCCTACAGAGACATAATTAAGTCTCTTGCAGTCCATGCAGGCAAAAAATATAAATATTCAAACTTCCGTTCAAAATAAAAAGTTGTGCAGACAACAAACAACGATTTTATACCCATGGAAAAAGTGCAATGTTGCACGAACTATAATCAAGAAATGCTAACATTATAATTAAATATGGATCATGCTATAGCACGAACGTGCACGTGGTGGCACTAGCGCGACGCCCCGGCCACACAATTAGAATCCAATGACACAACAAAAAACCTAAAGAAGACAAAAAAAATAAAAAATGCCATGTAATTGAGTAATAGACCTGTCAAAGATATTGTGTTTGTCAACTCGGTTAGTCTTCTAATGCCATACGAGATGGAACGTCAGTAGCAATTGTTTGCAAGTGCGGAATATTCTCTGTCAAAATAACATGTATATTTCAAAGTCAAACTTTCGTACTACTACTAGGCTTTTTTTGTCTAGGATGAGAGAACTTTGGTGTGGAGAAGCATTTTATGATGGCACGCCGGATCCACCTCTAATGCCACATCATCATATATGTATCTAGGACCGTATATGGACATCGATGACAAGTTTGAGTACGGTTTTAAGGCATTTTGCAAGTTTGAGGACTGTTTTGGTCATAGCCGTCAAGAACTGGGACTGCCGATGCATTTTACTCGCATATTGCACGGGGCAGCGTCAATCCTGCGCAAGAAAGAAAACATGGTGGCACGCCAGGTGTTGGGCAAGCAAGCACTATAACCACCTTGTCCTCCTCTTGCCCTTTTCAGCATCAGCAGCCGCCGAAAGCAAAGCAACAAGATTAATCTAGCGGCAGGCCCGGGCAAATCCCGAAGTGTCCAGAACCGGATCAATGTCGCCCCCGCATGTCTCTTGTCCTTCATAAAGACGCACGCACCCCCCGTGACTCTCCTCCCCGCATCGCCTCAACCGAACCTCGCCGCGGCAAGACTCTGAGTCAGGAATCAGTAGGACTCCGTCCGTCGCCGTCGCCATGGCCGTGGAGGTGTGCGTCAAGGCCGCCGTCGGCCACCCCGACACGCTCGGAGACTGTGAGTCCCTCTCCTCTCCATCCCGCCCGCCCGTGATCTCCTCCGCTCCGTCCGTCCTCGCCATTCTGATCCGTGGGGCCGGGATTTGGTTTTGGGCACAGGTCCCTTCTCGCAGAGGGTGCTGCTCACGCTGGAGGAGAAGAACGTGCCTTACGAGATGAAGCTCATCGACGTCAGCAACAAGCCCCAATGGTGAGTTCATTCCTACCTACGTCCCTACGCCCCTATCCCTATCCGATCCTCCCCCTGAAAAATGTTCCACTCACAAAAGCACAGAAACACTTGAACAGTGAGTGCTTCATATGGCAGACTACTTGCCGGTCGGTGCCAGATTTTCTGAAACTCTCGTTAGTTGCCGGCCTACCTTTGGTGAAGCAGTATGAACTGAATTTTGCGAGACTGTCACTCCTCGTAATTCAACAGATCCCTGCTTGGTGGTGGTGGTGGTGGTGGTTTACTTCTGCCTGCACACGAGCGGTTCGGTGTTCTGGTTCTACCGCACTGGAAAACGGAGCACTGTAGTAGCATGCTAGCTCATATACTACTTATTTATTTACAACTAACACCACACAATATTTATACTAGTGATTTTAAAATGTTTTGATTGAGTTTCTACCTTTTTTGCGGGTGGATTGTGTTTCTTTTTGGTTTTGGGGTGGGCTCGGTATCATTTGATTTGAGTAAAGCCCTATCAACAACATGCATCACACAATTACTCGAGGCTACAGCGAGCCTCTAAATGCAGCGTCCCGAGTCTGCACTCTATACACATGTCACATGGGTTCTCTACCCAGAGGATAGGCGGGTCCTATGATGCAGATAGCACTACTGTTACGCATTTGATGCTGGGCACCGAATAAATGCCCGTACAAGCTTTCATGGAGGAGCTGCACTGCACGCAGCCACACTACTACTTGCTCTTCAACATGAATTTGAAATTCTTATCTCCAAATCTTAAATATCCACATTAAAAAGCCAAATATATATAATATGATACTAGTATATATTTCACTTTGTTTCTACTCCTTATACACATTATGCCTAGGTTCGGATGTATCTAGCACTAAAAAAAATATCTAGATATATCTGGGTCTAGAAAAATCCAAATCTATTAGTTTGAATCCGAGGGAGTATTAATATGGATTAAATATGGTAATGGTTCATTTACTTTTCTAGATAACGGGTCAAACTTACCAAAATTTGACCTTGACCGAAATAACGTGCAAAGTAATAATATGAAATAGAGGAAGTACACCAAGATATCCAGAATTCCAAAAATTCTCAAAATAGAACCAGTGCCATTTTAATTTATCAATTGTGGTGGTAAATGTGGTACTACTGTTATTCTCTCATGTGGATAGTTCTGGAATGTCATGTCAGTTATCTATGTACATGTGTTCTCTTTCTTTTGATAACCCTAAATTTGAATGAATATACATCTAAACAGTGTCTAGATACATAAATTTAGATAAATCTTCGTCATCCTTTTCAGGACGGAGGGAGTATGTGTGTTTGTTGGGAGCACTTTTTTGTGCTATAAGCCTTTGATTGAGATGATTCCGAAAGTATTTTCTGGATTTTTTTAAAGCCAAGATGTTGCGCTGTTTTCTTAGCTTAATGAACCTGCAAAGCGAACGAAATCGAAAGGACAATCGACAGGAGAAAATTTAGATTTAGGAGTCAAATTCGTATCTGCAGGAATTTTTTAGACTCATGTACATGTGTTTGTTAACCAGCAGCAGCGGAAAGCAACGCGATTGGTCCGGAGCATACTGTCACACGCGGCTCGCACGCGCCCGCGGAATCCAACGGAACCCTCGCGTCGCGCTGCACGCCTGCACCTACCCGGCGCTCCGGCCCGATGCAGAGCCTGAAACCCCGAAGATTCCAGAGAACCGAATCAATGCGTCAGTGCTCACACACGTCCTTCTCCCTTCCCCGCCCGTCGGTCTCCGGCGAGCCACCACGCCTCCCCGTCCCCGATAAATACTGCCACCACGCAACCTCTCCCTCGGCCTCCCCCAATCGCCCAAACCTCGCCGCGGATTCCACAACACGCACGTACGCACTCCCCTCCCTCAAGACCACTAAATAGGGTTCCGCCGTCGTCATGACCGTGGAGGTGCTGGTCAAGGCGGCCGCCGGGAGCCCCGACACGCTCGGCGACTGTGAGTACTCTGCCTGCCGCGCCCCTCCCGTTCCGTATCTCGCTGCCGGGTTGATTCGGTGCGGAGGGAGTCCTAACTATTGTTTCGGGGGCCATATGTGTCTGCAGGTCCCTTCGCCCAGAGGGTGCTGCTCACGCTCGAGGAGAAGAAGGAGCCCTACCAGACGAAGCTCGTTGACCTCAGCAACAAGCCCGACTGGTTCGTCCGTCCGTCCGTCTCCGACCCCCACCCCTCACCTCTGAATGTTCCGCCCACAAACATACACTCGAACCAAACGCCCTCCCCTCCAGCGCTTGGGGGATTTCCAGTCGGTCGATCGATGTCTGACTGAGCCATCTGCACTAATTTGACTCAAATCATTCGCCGTCTGGTGAAGTATGAACAGTGCGGGGACTGCGAATTTTGGCTGTGCTATGCGTCTAGATATTTCAGATTTGGTTGATCTAACGAGGAGTATGTATATATAGCCCTGGAATTGGGACTGAGGTTGATGCTTGCTGGGCTTGGGGCCATTTTGGATTTGCGAAAAAACCAACCATGTGTAATATAGATAATGGGATTTTGTTCGCCTTATTACAAACAAGTGTACAGCTGATCCAAGTTACAGGTGTGCCAGTAAATAGCTCAAGATAAAGAAACAGAGACAATAAGAGTTAACTTTGTTACTTGTAAACTGTGAGACGAGTACGCCAAAATACTTGTAGCTCAACTAATCCCAGGAGGCTTGGTAATCAGATAGTATTATATTGGTTTACTTACACACAAGTGAGTCAGTATTTTGAGTTTACTCTATTGAAAAAGTGCAGGATAAATTTTCAGTCTGATTATTGGGCTACAATTTCAAGGTGGTTTACACAGTGAACTAAATATCATACAGTACAATTCTATAACTAACTAGCAATAGCCAATATAGTATAATTTTAAAATGCCTGGATTGACTTCTTATGGGGTAAATGTGGCAATATAAGTTACCAGCTATTATCTTGTCCTCGACATTAAAGCCTCTCAGAATTGGTATCATAGCATTTTTCTGCAACAGTGAGTGTAGCGTCCTAAGTTAGCACACATGTTACATTTGTTTGCAGTTTAGCAATTCAAATAAGTGGATAGCCCAAGTACTTGATTATGCATTTGATTGGCATTGGAGAAAATCAAGACAACTTATCACGTACCTGTTCTGCATGCATAAGCCACATTAAACCTGCTCTTGAACACAGATTTCTATTTTCATGTCTTAAACATGTTAGAGAAACTGCACCGAGATATCAAGACTTCTCAGATTTTAATTAATCACAGCGATTTATTTTATAAATTGTGAGGTAAATTTGATTACAAGATAGTGCTATTGTATTCCCTCACGTGGATAGTTCTTATGATGGGCTTATCTATGTACATGTACTTGTTGGAGACCCTAAAAATATTTTAATAGTTTCTGAAACCCAAACAGTTCAAATGTATCAAAAGCGTTAGATGTAGGATGAATGATATGTCCAGACTTACGGAGTAGTTTGAAATTCCTTTGTTTTACTATTTCTAGGAGTCTGGCCCATTATATATGCATTTTCTGCTCTGTATCTGTAAAATCTACAATGAACAAAAAAACTCAGTTGCAGTACGGAAGAGCAAAACCTGTCAGGTTTCCCCAAACAGAGAGATGACCTCCAGAGAGGTAGTTTTGTTAGTTGAGTGGATTGCGAAAGTGGAGTGAAATCTGGATATGAAGTTTTGAGTCCAGTTCCAATCTGGAATTTAAGAGCAGAGCAGGGCTGGAAGGATACCGAAATCCTTAAACAAGTTCTCGCTGTATAGCATGGTCTTCATAGGGCGTATCCTTATTTTTCACCCGGGCGGGGGTACCAAATGCACGGGCTGCTCCTTCTTTTGTTACTCCCTCCGTCCTAAAAAGGATGTCTTATATTTGTCTAAATTTGAATGTATCTAGACATTATTTAGCATATAGATTCATCCAAATTTTAAAAAACTTGAGACATCCTTTTTAGGACGGAGGGAGTACATTATTGCAATAATGCTCAGATATTTCTTGTCTGTTGTTACTCTTTCTTCAATCTATATGAACGGAAATTGCTTCTGTTATTCCAAAGAATTGAACAGGTAGTTGGTTCTTTTGGAGTTGTATGCCTTTTTCAGGAAGTTAAATTTCAAGTTATTGCTACCTCTTGACGCGTGACAAAAGAGAACTATGACAAACTTATTAAACTAACCTACTGTAATGACTCTTTTCAGGTTTTTGGAGATCAACCCAGAGGGGAAGGTGCCTGTATTTAACAGTGGTGATGGTAAATGGATTGCTGATTCTGATGTGATCACTCAGGTCATTGAAGAGAAGTACCCAACTCCATCACTTGTCACCCCTCCTGAGTATGCGTCAGTGTAAGTTTTGCAAAATGGGACATTGTTAAATCAACCTTTACTTCTCCAGAGAATAGAACTTTGTTATTTCTGCACTCTGAGATCTGTGTTATATCTAAGGTGTTTTAAGCCGAAATACACATTTGGTTTCAGTGACATATTTTCTTTATACCTTGTTGTTTCTGTATTTGGCAGATCAGAATCATGCTGCTCATCAGTTATACTTTATAGATCTTCTGTACTTGAAAGTTGTAGTTGTTAGTTTCATAGATGGTTTGAGCCAGTTATTTCTAAAAATAAGTTAATTAGTAATTTGTCTACAGTTAGCTACAATGGAAACTGCCCATTACTTGTTTTGCTAACTATGTGAAATGCTAGTCAAGTAACTTGACATCCCATTAAAATAAGTACTTCTTGAGGCCTTTGGATTCAAAACTTGCAACTGTTAGTTTCATTGACATTTCGGGCACAGTACCCTCCTACAGAAAAGGTAGTTATGCTTTTGTCGAGAGTTGGCCACAATAGCACCTGTCGAAGTACTTGCTTTTGATGGTAGTGAAAAGATTGTAATAACTTGTTCTGCTGCTGTTTAAAAAAGCTTATGTCGTATTTGCATATGATGCCTCGATTTGGTTCTGACCTGTGATATAACAGGGGCTCAAAGATCTTCTCAACCTTCATTGCATTCTTGAAGAGCAAGGACGCCACTGATGGTACTGAGAAGGCACTTGTTGACGAGCTGCAGGCACTGGACGAGCACCTAAAAGCCCATGTAAGTCAGCTGACTCTATCTTTAGAAGTTGATGTGTGAGCTGCTTCCACAATCATTCCATTATTATATCCAAGCTCCACTATCTAAGCACTTGACCTGTCTTGATATGGATGCCACGCTGCAATAATTTCACTTGGTCCCCTTAGTGCCTTAGTGTGGGCCTTTGTTCAGTCTGAACATCTGTCTGGCCTGACCTTGGACGGCCCAAAATTGAGCTAACATCATGACCAAAACTGTGCTGGCAGGGCCCCTACATCAACGGGGAGAACGTGTCGGCTGCGGATCTGAGCCTGGGCCCGAAGCTCTTCCATCTCACGGTCGCCCTGGAGCATTTCAAAGGCTGGAAGATCCCGGAGACGCTCACCAGCGTCCATGCCTACACCGAGGCACGCTGACGCCTCGAGCAGATTACTGAATTATAGTAGAAATAATGGTTTGCATCGCTTCCAGATTACTGGATTACGGAAACATTGATCTGTCTTCTGTCACAGGCTCTCTTCAGCCGGGAGTCGTTCGTGAAGACCAAGCCAGCCAAGGAGCACCTGATCGCCGGATGGGCGCCGAAGGTGAACCAGTAAGCTCCTGCTGCCTGCTCGGAAGACCACCCGTTTGTGGCTGTCGGGTCCTTGTCAGTATTGGGTATGGGTAGTAGGCCTCCTCTGTAGCCTGATGATCACATGATCTGGGTTGGAATAATGCGAAGCCTTGCTGGGTGTGGTTGTTGCAACTTGCAAGCGTGCACTTTCTGCGTGAACTCCTCTCTGGGTTGTGGGTGTGTTATGTTCCGGTAGAGGAGTGCGTGTGTGTTGTGATGTGAACCTTTTTAAGTGTTAATAATAATGGAGCTGCGGTCTGCCGCGGCTGTGAACCTCTTGCTGCATAAAGTTGAGAATATGAGCTCCTCTCAGGTAGTAATAATAACTTTGCAAAAAACTGCTTCTTCATCAGGGCCATGGTGTTGTCTCAGATGTGAGGAGGAGATTGGGCGACGGGGACAGTGTCGCTGCATCCTGCGACGGGGATGTGGGAGCCGTTCCTCTAAACTCTTTCTTAAGGCCATCTTCAGTGATGCACGTGTCTAATTAATGATAAGGATTCCTCCTAATCAATCACTATAAGAAAGGTGAGTGATGTGTACGTTTATAGGTTTGTCGCTTCCGTGATCTATTCCCAGATGCAAAGTAAATTATCCATTTTTCTTTAGATCTGAAATGAAAAGATATCTTGTAGAAATTCAGAACAACAACAAAAAATTGTTACAGTATCCTTTTTGTGATGTGGGAGCCAGAGTCGTTCGAGAGGCAAATGAGGTGTGTGCTGAGACGATTCCGCACGGGTTCGCAGACGTGCAGCTCAGTTCCCCCTGCCCGCCCACGCCCACGCCGTTCTCGTGTCGCGCATTTTCTTTTTTTTCCCAGCGGGCCCGCGAGATTCGCCACGTATAAAAATTCCGTTCGTTTTGCACGATGAGTTTTTTTTAATTTCTTGGAGAATAATTCTTCGGAATATGATTGTTTATCGTCTACTACTGGTGGATAATCATTGGGAAATTGTTTAAACTTTTCATAGAAAAACAACAATAATTATCTTGCCCATGAGACTCCAACTGCTCCGATCTTCTCTGCGATCTGTTTCCTTCCTTTTTTCTTCAAACAAAAGCCAACGGGGAAAAATAATTAGGAGAAGATGCATAACCCGCTGCGAAGTGGGCCCGGCAAGGTGAGAAATCCCCTCGTGCTCTGGTGGGCCCGTGCAGTCAGCGAGCCAGGCCGAACAAACGTTCGCGCGCGCCCGGGGTGAAAGGGGAAAGCGGTTGTGGTTGTTAACCGCGGATAAGATCCGCACGCCGCTAACCGCGGCAAGCCCGTACGTAGCCGCTAACCCCGCGGTAATCCTGATCCAAACCGCGGTTAATTATCCGCAGCGGCCTCCCTAAGCCCAGGGGAGGTCAGGGTGCTATAAATACAGGCCACCCGACCCCGCCTCTCCTCATCACACCCTCCTCCTGCTCCCGGCGCCTCCCACCTTCCTCTTCAAGAACTTTCGATCGTAGCCCCTCCTTTTCGCCCGCCATGGCCGTGGATCTGACCCCGAGGCAGCCCTCGAAGGCGTACGGCGGAGACGGCGGCGCCTACTACGAGTGGAGCCCCGCGGAGCTGCCCATGCTAGGCGTCGCCTCCATCGGCGCCGCCAAGCTCTCCCTCGCCGCCGGCGGCATGTCCCTCCCCAGCTACTCCGACTCCGCCAAGGTCGCATACGTCCTCCAAGGTACCTTCATACCACCTCCGATCCGATCCTGCCCCTCCCTCTCTCTGTCGCCGATCGTTTCCTTCAGTCTTCCGTGCTGCTGTCTAGGGGACTAGAATTCTCGGTGGCTCGTAGGGATCACTGATTACTGGAATTCGTTCGTATGAGTTTTGGGATGTAGAATAGATCGAACGCGGTTGTGGTAGTAGTAGATTGGACTCTGAGCTGTCGATCGCCAACCAATTATTCGTCTCTGCTGCGTGATACGGTTCTGAACTCTGAAGTCTCGTAGCTGTTCGCTTCCGTCAGGTCAGGGGTCTGCAGCGGACCCTGTTTATCTGAGATCAACAAAAAAAAAACTGTTTGTAGGCCAATTATTCGTAGCCAGAAGTTGCTCGTTTCGGTTGTTGTTGTAAGCTTATTAGTGTAATGTCGCTACTTGATCGTGTCGTAAAGTTGTCTCGCATGTTCTCTGTTTGGAAATTTTCATTGTGCTGGATGAGTCATTACATTAATTAGTTCTGAGATCGTAGCTGGCTCCATCTGCCTGTGGAATCGAGCCTTACTATTGTCACATCTTGATCGTGTCTACAAGTTGTCTCACATGTTGCTCTGTTTGGGATTTCATTTCGCCTGATGAATCATTGTCATAATTAGTCCTGAAATCGTAGCTGGCTCTGCCTGTGTAATGGAAGCTTACTATGCCACAGCTTGGTCCTGTCTTAGTAGTCTCACGTGGGATCTGTTTTGGGATTTCGTAATGGTGAATGGATTACTGTAATTAGTTCTGGAACAGTAGCGTCCGTCAATTTTTTTTTGTCTGTTTCTGTTTCTAAATTGAACTTGAATGATTGACTTGTCGCTCTCCAGTTATTTGTTGACTAGGCTATGTGGGATTTCGTCAGGTTATCTGTCTGTATCAGATCACATTTATTCGGGATTTCGATGTGTAAATTTATTGTGGAGTAGTAAATTGGTGTGGACATTTTGTTTGCAGGAATTGCGTACTAACACTAATTAATTGCTGATGTTTTGTATCAGGCAAGGGAACCGTCGGCATCACCCTGGCTGAGGCCACCAAGGAGAAGTTGGTTGCCGTGAAGGAGGGTGACGCTCTTGCTCTCCCCTTCGGCGTGGTCACTTGGTGGCACAACGTCCCGGGCTCAGCCACTGAGCTTGTCATCCTCTTCCTTGGCGACACTTCCAAGGGCCACAGGCCAGGCCAGTTCACGAACTTCCAGCTCACCGGCGCTAGCGGCATCTTCACCGGTTTCTCCACGGAGTTCGTTGGCCGTGCTTGGGACCTCAAGGAAACCGATGCTGCCAAGCTTGTCTCCAGCCAGCCTGCCTCCGCATCGTCAAGCTCTCCGCCGGGCAGAAGCTCCCGGAGCCTGTCGCTGATGACCGCAAAGACATGGCGCTGAACTGCCTCGAGGCCAAGCTGGACGTGGACATCCCCAATGGTGGCCGCGTGGTTGTCCTCAACACTGTGAACCTGCCGCTGGTGAAGGAGGTTGGGCTCGGTGCTGATCTTGTGAGGATCGACGCCCACTCCATGTGCTCCCCCGGGTTCTCCTGCGACTCGGCCTACCAGGTCACCTACATCGTCCGTGGCAGCGGCCGCGTCCAGGTCGTCGGCCCTGACGGCAAGCGTGTCCTGGAGACCCGCATCGAGGGCGGCAGCCTCTTCATCGTGCCCCGCTTCCACGTCGTCTCCAAGATCGCCGACGCCTCCGGCATGGAGTGGTTCTCAATTATCACTACCCCCAAGTGAGTAAAGAATCCATCTTACTTTTGGCATTGCGATGAATCAATGACTTGTGTGGTGAGCTAATGTTGATGATGATACGTTTGTGCAGCCCGATCTTCTCCCACCTGGCCGGGAAGACCTCGGTGTGGAAGGCGATCTCGCCGGAGGTGCTCGAGGCGGCCTTCAACACCACTCCCGAGATGGAGAAGCTGTTCCGGTCCAAGAGGCTCGACTCTGAGATCTTCTTTGCGCCGAACTAGGAAGCCCCCTGGTCGTCGTCATAGGGAATAAATAAGTTCAGGATATTCTTAGTCTGTCAGTTAAGCTGGTGGTGACCGTTCACCCCAGCAAATTTATCCTTAGTGTTTCCCTGGCAGAACAACAAAAAGTTATTGTTAGGCGGTCGTTTTGTTAAATCGTGTGCTTGCTGGTCTCTGAACTGAATGAATGCAACTCGTATATCGTTTGATGATGTTCGTCTTTTTTGTTCTGATGAATTGTTGTCTGCTATGTTTGGCTTACTTTTTTTTTTGCTTGAAAGGTATATCGTTTTTTCACAAAGTGTGTTTTGCTTGCTTTACCAATTTTGTTGCTGGCATACTTTCTTGGGCGTCTCCGGCTGATTCTTTTAGCTTTGCAGACAGCCATGAACTGTCTAATCGACAGACTGCTCTGCGATTTCCTATTTTTGGTGTTATTTCGGTCTTTTAACATGAATGAAAGTGTAAGATTAGTGCAGCTCACTTTCTCTGTAGCCCACTTGGAAACACTCTGTTTTTTACATATTGTCTTCGCCTACCTGAGATCTAGAACTAGAGCTGTCATCCCCCTGGGTCCTCTTACTGAAGATCAAGACGCCTTCGAATGGCTCCTCACGGCAAGCAATCATTCTGCACTCTTCTTCGGCAATACTCTTTGGGAAATCAGAGCACCACAAAAAAGAGAGATTCTTCAGCTGGTTCTCATGAGAAACCGATGTTGATCGTATGATCAGAATTGGCACCCACTGTCAAAAGGTCAGGAAACCAACCACGTCACGGTCAAATGTCCCTTCTACAAAGAGTTCTGGTTCGGAGAATGGTTGCACCAGATACTGCTCCAATACCCTCGTGAACACGGGAGAGACATGGCTACGGAGATCATATATCGTTTTATGATGTTCCCCTCTTTATTCTGAATTGTTGTTTGCTATGTTGGCTTTCCTCATATCATTTTTTACGAAGTGTTTTGCTATCCTTCTTTTGTTCCTCCTTTTTACAAAGTGTTTTTTTACACGTTTAATTTCGGTTGTTAACATGGATGACAGTACAGGATTAGTGCATCTCACTTTCGCTCGGTAACACTTAGAATACTTTGCTCCAGTCCGAGATATGCTACTTATATTACTTACTACAGAATTCCCCAGAAGTAATTCCCGATAGACGTAAAAATGATTACAGAAACCTACGAACAGAACACTAACTCAAAAACAAGGATTTACCTGTAAGCATGGAATAATAACAATGTTAGTTGGCCGAAAAAACCCCATCGATAGATTTAACTGTAAGCGAAGAAAACCGCCTAGGCGTCTATCATTGGCCTGTTGGATCAGGTGGAGTAAACTAGAGTTTTACCTTTTTAGGAGAGAAATTAAGAAAAAACTTGTGGGCCTTTGGCAAGACAACGATTTTTTTCACAATCATGCAAAATCATAGACGAAGAAAAAAACTTTATTGGTATAGTTTATAAAGGATGATGGTTTGGTCGTCTTCTCACACGAGGACATATAAAATATCTTGTTCAATATATGGTACTCCGACGACAAAGAGGAACTTCTGTTGGTTTGAAATTCCCATGACAAAGGACGCATTACATGCTTCCTAACACCTTCCATTTAATTAGCCAGCCCAGCCTTTTTTTTATGCTCTGATTTCTTAGGCCTGTTTAGCTTGGATACTACTTTAAATTGAATTTCTTTTTTTAAGATAGAATTTACCAAATATTTCATCACTCTGAGGTTCAAGCCAATCCATCTTTTCTTTCTTTTTCCTTCCCAGAGAGGACAGGTGGTGGAAGATTGAACCTTAAACAAACGAAGAAAGAACAACGACAACTAGCAAAGCCTCTAGAAGAGGATTCAAGGATGAGCTAGTTGTTGGCATCTCATGCACTCTAGATTTTGCATAACTTATAAGGACAATCATACGCTACTAATAATTATTAAGATTTTTCTGTTGTAATCGCACACTATAGTAAACTATCCAAGATATTTAGAGATACTGGAAAAGAAACAAGCACATAAAACGAAATACCATATACCAATGTCTAGCACAGATTATTTCTATGACGAATGCTCTATTGTCATATTTTTATTCTTTGCTTAGTATCTCAAGAAATGCCTGTAAACTAAAAATTGGGAAAGTAACATAATTTTCACTATGTATTAGAGTTCTACGACACCACATGATTATTTACAGTGTTAGACATTTGAATTGTATAACAACCAACTTTGAGTTTTATACTCCCCTCGATTCCAAATTAGTTGTCACCATTTTGGTCAAATTTGGTTATCTTAATTTGGAAAAAAAACGGCGACAAATAATTTGGAACGGAAGGAGTATTACCTTCTTATGTGGGTACATTTTTTATATAAAATAAGAAATCATAGTTCACAAATTATTCCAAGAGTTGTATATCAATGAAAATACTAGTTAACATTTGTGACTAAATAAGTTGTCAAGAAATAGAAGTGTTTAGTATAAATATATAATCTAGACCAACAAATTGGTAGCACAGGTTGCTCATGTGGAATTAATCATTGACACAGCCTGCTTAGCCAAGCTCCACGATGACCGCTATATCAAAAATGATTTTCTCCAACAATAGGAGGCTTGACTCGGGGATCTTCTTCGCCCCAATTAGGAGATTGTTTGTGGCCACTTTATCGTCCGGTCCTGTTTGGAAATAAAGAACTTATGTCAGGTCAGCAGCTCAACTACCTGGCTCAACTAGCTGCTTGGTGATGTAAGATCACTTATTATAGATTAACTGATAATAATGGTTGGCCTATTTTAATGGTGTTGTTAGTTTTCTTAAGATTAAATGCAACTCACCACTTCAAAATATGTGTATGTTTTCACTAGCAAACAACTCTTTGATCCACCCCTTGATATGTTGCTAATACTAGTTATGGATGAGCAAATAATGTTATGTTTACTCGTAGCATGTGAATCCTAATATTAACCATGCTTCAAGTCATAACCTTGGTTTCATATCAATTCTCAGGCGATCATAGTGGTTTTGTGAAAATACCATATTTTGGTTACATTTTGATTTCAAAATCTTCGAAGTTGTTGATCATGGGCCTCAATCAAGTTTTTTTCATACGACTCCATCGAGCCAGGTTCCATTATCAGGGGGATAACAAAACATATGTCTTTACTTACAAAAAACAGTAACATAAAACTAAAACAAAAATATAAGGCTAAACGCCAGGTACTTAAACTTCACAAGACCCACCAAGGGAGCAAAACAAGTTCAACACAACTAAGAAAACACAACATCCCATAACAGGAAACCATTGTTTTTTTCAACGATGCAAAAGATCTCATAGCCCTTCAACTCCCTCAGCCCCATGTCACATCAATGTCATCATCCATCTCTCCATTCTTGATCCTTCGTGTTGAGGCTTGCCTAGCCATCTCATGTACTTGAGTCGCCATGCGTTGGATACGATCAACACCATCCACCAACACATTCCTATCCTGCTCATTCTGCAAA
Organism: Avena sativa; assembly: GCA_916181665.1. Classification (NCBI taxonomy): domain Eukaryota; kingdom Viridiplantae; phylum Streptophyta; class Magnoliopsida; order Poales; family Poaceae; genus Avena; species Avena sativa. The sequence goes on along the minus strand of OV702285.1, from coordinate 9,938,597 downwards.
CCTGACCAATATCGAATGAAAGCACGCATTTAACATATTAATCCTAGAGGGGAGAAATACACTTTCCTTCAAAACATGCACGATTCCTAGTTTTCTACAAAGCCCAAAACAGAGCAGCAACACAACCAATATGAATATTATAACCATAAGGAAGAAATTGCACAATCCACCGGAAATACTAAGTAAATCAAGAGGGGAAAGTACTAGCGCCCAAAAAAAGATGCAATGGTACTCCACATATAAACAGCAGCAGGGCAACAAAAGAACATATGATTAATTGTCTTATCCCTAGGACAAAACTGCATATGTAACTACCTACCCACTTCATTTTTTTCATATTATCCTTTATAGCAATAGCATTATGCCAGAGCCAAATTTTAATTTTTAGGGGTAATTTAGCTTTCCACAAATGCCGAAAAGATCTATCAGGACCCTCTTCAGCAAGCTTGTTATACAAAGATTTGACAGAGAAAACCCCAGACTTAGTGAATTTCCATTTAGGTATATCCTTTTCATCATTCAAGGATACAAAAGCCAACATATTCCTCAGATTGCGCTATTGTGAGGCTAAATGAGGTGATAACCATCTTCTAAACGTAAAGAACCAAACCAATCAGGCTATGGCACCATTGTTGTTACAATAGATCACCATTGGATCCAAAGCACTTAGAACCACACCCAGTTTAGAAATGAACTCGTTCATCCAAACTGCTTCTGCCACTGCATCTAAAGCAGAGATATCCATTGTAGATCTCGCTATCACTGTTTGCTTGGAGCTCCTCCAACTCACCGCTGCACCATTCATCAAAAATACATATCTGGATTGTGACTTAGAGTCATCCGGATCGGTGTCGAAGCTAGCATCGACATAACACATTTCAACGAACTCTTCTTCATTGCCGTGTACGAGAAACATGTCTTTAGTTCTTCTTAAGTACTTAAAAACATTCTTAACTGCCTTCGAGTGTTCCAAACCTAGATCATATTGGTACCTGCTAGTCAAACTAACAACATGTGCCACATCTGGTCTTGTACATAGCATAGCATTCATAAGAGAACCTATAGCTGAGGCATAGGGGACATAGTCCATCATTTCTCTATATGTTGATGTATCTGGACTCCGAGTCTTACTCAAAATCATACCTTGCAACATAGGTAACACTACAAGAAATGTGCTAATTTTTGACCCTCCATATTGGTCACTGAATGGTCATTGTTCTCCATTTTATGACCTTCTTGTGACCAAAAATACATGGTAAAAAGCTGAGAGTCATTGATGGACTATAAAGACCTTTACTATGAATTGGTCGTAGACTATTATGACCAACATAGCTAATTTGGTCACCGTCTATCTAGCTTGTCCATGTAAGCCAGTCCTATATGACAATGTTGTCCATGTAAGCTAATCCTACATGGCAATGCTTGTAGATCAAATTCAGCCCAATTCAACGAGAAGCTCTGCATGGGCCGATCCCAACAATTCCAGCTTTTTTATTTGGCCCATATATGTTTTGGCCATGGTATTTCTTCGGCCCAACATTTTCATTCAATTTTAAGGTTGGTTAAGAAAGGTTCGTTTCAGACATGCTTGGTGTTAGTGAAATGATGGAGCGGTATAAACCATATAAGTGCGTAATTAGGGACAAACTGGGCACGACACAAGAAATAGTGTGCTAGACTCAAATATATATCCATAAGCTACAAAACAAGTGGGACAAAAGAGTAACCACCAGATACAATTGGCATATGAAATTAAGGAAATCATAATTGACCTGATCAAGAACAAAATGCCCAATCTAAAAAAAGAACAAAATGCCCTTGAACAGATACTCTGTATTTATAGCTATATGAACCAACAATCATAGAAGTCGAAGCTTGGAGATAAGAAAATAAAGGTGGCAGTATTGCCATTATGTCTTCATGCCCATCCTTTTGGTACCATGTCTAGCAAATGTTAAGCAACTGACTACCCGATGTAGCATTCAAATCTCTCACTAGCTTATGTAGTACCTATCCAATACAAAACATGCAGCTTAAAATCATCAAAGTAGACAATAGAAATAAGATAATATCACATTAGACAAATTAAAGTGGCATTAAAACAAATATAAAGAAAACAAAAATGGCTTTGCAATCCTCTATACAACACTAACATGGTAGTTCTGCATGTTTTATGAGAAGTTTCTAGGACATTTGTCATGCGACAATAGAAGTCCTCAGACAACATAAGAGCAACAATGAAGATGTCACCAGTCTAGTAGCTGCAGCATGAATCAATAATGCAATTATAATGACTAGTCTTATTGGGCATGATACCAAACAAACAAATCCCAAAAGAGGAGTGTCGCAACAACAAGACCATACATGACATCACAAACACACTATATTTACTTTGAACATGATGAAAAATATTACATGAAGTAACTAGTCCACAAATAGTACCATAATGCCCAAAATCAACTTATCAAGTGAGGAAATGATGAAAAGAATAAAGATGGATCTGGGTGGTAAGTAGGTACTTGCCTTTCCTGTCCAACAGTGTCCCATATCTGGCCTGGTCAAATCGCCCAGAGTCCCTGGAAGGAAGAAGTAAAACATGGCCGATTCAACTATGAGAAGCAGGTCTATTGATATGTGCTCATAACAAAGTTGACGGGCAACGAGATGAACTTACCACGATGTTGCATCCGTGGTTGGTGATGGTCATGAATTCTAAATCATAAACAAGTAGAGACGCTAAATTGAATCATCAAGAAAATCTAGCATAAACTTTAAGCAAAATACAAAAGTTAAGGAACTACAAAAGATGAAGATGCCCAATAGCACAGTGGACAACGAGCCCAAGCTATTCGTGTCACTGCTGTCCAGAAGGTCATCACCTACAACACCATATACCTTCCTCCTATGACCTAACGAAATAGAAAATTAGCAAAAAAATGGAATATACCAACCCCTGCATGCCATAGTAATAAACTGAGAAGTAAGCTAGTTCTATGAGACATGCATAACCACAAACAACAAGTACTTGAAGTATAAGGCATGTGTACATGAGTAGAAATTTGAATAGATATACAGTTCAGGCAGGTGTAGAAATAAGATCATTGCAAATAAAAGGGATTTATGAGAGAAGTGATAAAAATACCACGTTGCATGGTGAAGTCTTTTCACCTTGGTTGTGTAGAGGTGTCATATAAAAATAGAAATACTACTGCAAGTAATAATCTGGGGCCAATGCAAAAACACCAAGGAGATAACATCTAGATCGCAATCACAACCTACACACAAACAAATAGCACCAATACATGCAGGGGATAATGCTTGAGGTACAGCCTAAAAAACCTCATGTGTGAACAAAACTCTGATCAGTAAGCATCATATCATCTCAAATGTGATAAAGTTGAATCACATAGATGAACAGAACCTTGGAGGAGCCGTTCATCTAGGAGCTGGAAGAATTGGAGGGGAAGGACCCTGGTGCCGGGCAGGTACATGACGGTGATTCCTCGATATGCTAGCAAAATCACCAACAGTTCCTGCTACATATTATCAGAGAAAGATGAGACTATATTGCTGTAAATTATATGTTTATGACCACAACTGGATAGTCTCGTATCAGAGAAAGCAACGACTATGAACAACTAACACAATTATATCAAGGAACTAGATTTTAAACTTGTCAAAATGAATCAGTGGAAAGTCTAGCAAAGCTCCAAAGTTAGCTATAACACAAAAGCTACTACAATGAATCATATTGAAAGGTACTATAATCATTACAAGAAATGAGATCTTCAAACTCTACACAGATAAGATGTGTAATGCATTCATTTAACATGGTAAACACAAGCAGGTGTTGCTCACATTGAACATCAAGCTAGCTAAGTGCCTGAGCCGACTCATGTGAGGATCTCGATTTTTTCATTTAGTTGCATTGCAATCACATGGTTTACAAATATTGTTTCTACATCAAAACAGGAACTACTGTCGTGGTCTTTAGGGATAAAAATTGCAAGAACTTCAAGCCCAGCATAGAGGAAATTGTGTATATGATCTATAATGCAGCCATGAGTAGCAACAACAATGGCAGGATGCTCCAGCCACTACAACTTTTAATTTCTTAGTCAATTCGACACTTCTCTCATTCTATTTAATCTAGCAACAATGTTCAACTTATAGCTATATCAATAGCACCAACATGCTATTTCATAGCCAGGTAGTATGGATGCACAAATGGTGACCCTACTAATAGCCCAATATAATCACTAATACGCTTCATCTATGATAGTAAATATGAGATGTGTAATTATATAGCTAATAAAATACTCTACATAGCACAATATCATTACAACTATCAACAGCCAAGAAATTCCATATTACCACATGGACCTACACTGTCAACAATTTGATTGTGAGAAGTACATGGAAAATTTACATGAAAAGAAGATAGCGACTCGCCGACTAGAGACCAAAGATAGCGACTGCAATACGTAGCCCACCAAAACTCTTGTAAACCCTGACTACATATATAAAGCCACCAGGGACATCCCACATAGTATATCATATTAGACCTAGTCTTTCCCCTCGCCTACGGCGGCTTGTAAACCTATGATCGTATACTGGATTGACAGGAGGACGTAGCGATCCTCCATCGAGAAGACGTGAACCTGTATAAATCGTGTGCCAATATCGCTCCCGGATTTTTCTACGTTTCCTTGCCTCCTCTACGTAAGCTACCCCTGTAGCATCTGCCGTGTTAATACCACAACATATGTGGTGGATTTTTTTAGGAAAAACCACTACAAGTGCGACGTGCCTATTTAGAAAGACCGATGTGGGTTGGCTATGGCATATCGTCTAACTCATGTCAATATAAGAACTTTAGATAGTCTCCACAAGGGTGATCATATTGTTGGAATAAAATAAAATATGAGAACTTTTTTTTTTACATATTTTCAGGTTTTACTTGTTTTCTTCGTCGTTTTTCTCTGTGTATCTTCCTTCTCTTTTTAAATTCACGAGCACTCTTATATGTTATGAACATCCCCTAATGTTTTAATATTCATGAGCATTTTTCAAATTCGGGATTCTTTTTCCAAATTCCTAAACATTTATAAATTTGTGTGCATATTTTTTTTAAAAATCATGAACATATTTTTATATCCATTAATATACCGTAAGTTCGTGAAATTTTAAATTCTTGAACATTTTAAAATTCATCGGTATTTTATAAATTTTGTGGAAATTTTATAAATTTCCAAACATTTGTCAAATTCATGAATATGAACATTTTTTAAATTTGTGACCACTTCTTAAAATTCAAGAAATATTTTTGGATTTCACCAAAACCTTAGAAACGAGAAAAAAGGTTGGGTTTTTTCCTGGGCAGACCAGGGCAAGCAAAATAATTTGTGAAACAGGCGACATTTTGAAGCAGACGAACATCGCACGAACATGAGAAACAGCTAGACATGAAAAACAGTCGAAGAAAGAAATATGGGCCGATCCCAGCCCATTTTTGCTAGGGGCTGTCAAACGGGCCATACGAAGTGGACTGTTGTGTGCTTTCGGTTTATCCAAGGGACTACCAGAACCTCCTTGGTGGCCCATTTGCCCATGCCCGCCCGGGGAAACTCCGCATATATATTCCCCTCCTCCTCCTTGCCCAAGAAGCAAAAAACAAAAGTTCTAGTAGCTTCTTCTTTCGTAACGGCCGCACCGCACCGTACCCAGCGAAGCTCCGGTGGCCTTGCCGGCCGACGGGAACAACCACCGCGCTCGACGGCAGCAGGGTAAGCTCCGCTCCATCCTCCTCCGAACGCGCGCGCAACTCCCCGCCCGCGCGCGCCAGATCGACTAGCCTCGCCTACGCTGCGCGCGCGCGCGCCGGGCCGCGAGAAGGAGAGACCCTACCCTACCCTGGACAGCGGCGGCGCCGGCGCTCTGAATCCACGGGGGGGTTTCGAGCGGGCGACCGAGCATCTGCGACGGAGCGGAGCCGTCGTGCTCCTCTCTTCTTCTCCGACCAACGCCACCGCGAACTAATTTACGCCTTCCGCCATTGCTGATTCGTTCCGTTTCCCCCTCTTGTTGTCGCTGTACCAGGGCATCCGGTGATCGACCCGATGGCCACCCAAGACGAAGCGGAGTTGGCCGGAGCGGACGCGGCTCCCACGGTCGGGTTGGCTCTCAGCGTCTCCAAATCCAGCACCTACGTCCTCCGCTGGGCTCTCGCCAGGTTCGCCAAGGACGACGGCAGCCCCCCCGCCGCCTTCAAGCTCATCCATGTGCTCACCCCGGTCCTCTCCGTACCCACAGAACGTACGCTACACTAAACGACGCCCCCATGAATGATTCCCGTTTCCTCCTTCCTTGCACCCGCTTCAGAGTCTTTCATTTCTTGCTTACTACGTGTTTGTGGAAATGTCTCTGTGTGGCTGGGCTCCAGTGGGGAACATCCCGATCGACAAGGTGCAGGCCGACATCGCCGAGGCGCACGTCAAGGAAGTATGGGTGAAGGCACAGGAAATGCTCGCCCGCTGCAAGGACATGTGTGATGAAAACAAGGTGCCTGGTTCGAGTTGCATTTTTCTGTCCTAATAACAAGTGCATTTCCGTTTCCTGTCCTAATAACGAATGAATGAGTCAGTCTGTTGGTTGATTCTGTTTATCTGTCTTGTTGCTTGGCCCAGGTTGAAGCTCAAGTACTGCTTGTTAACGGTAACGATGTCGCAGATACCATTTCCAAGCTTGTTGCTCAGTACCAGATACAGTCCCTCTTCGTCGGTAACACTACCAGAAAGGGATCCTTCACTTGGTATGTCAGCTCATCATGCTTGCGCTGCACTGATTCATGACGATGTGTTGTTTAATGTGCACGCTTCTGTTTGATCACGATGGATGGCATGTCTTATGCAGGAAGTCCAGTGGAAATAGGATGTCCTCTAGAATCTGCAAGAGTGTCCCCAGCTTTTGCACAGCGTATGTTGTTTCAAAGGATGGATTGTCTTCGGTTTATGCTCCTGGATCAGAAACTGACACGCCCTCTCGCTCTGGCTGGGTACCAAAAGGCAACTACTGCAGCAGCTCCGAAACTGAAGTATTCTCAGATGATTCCTCCCAGATATCAGGTATGGCGTCCCCAGCTGTCAAACTAACACCAAATATTTCTCACATATTGCTCCCTTTTGTTATATTAAATGCAAAGACAAGTTCGAGCTCCTTATTTTATTTCCCACTCTCATCATCTGAATGTTACTTGTTCCCTTGTCTCGCCAGATCTGAATGACAACAGTTCAGGACGGGGTCTATCTGGTTTTCCAAGCCTGCCACGCTCCAACTTGGCATCAGAGAACCTCGAAAGTAGCTCACCTGCTGAACGTTCATATACTCTATATGATTATCTCACTGGAACTGCAACATCACCTAATGACAAGGACAGGGGAATTGCCTCATGCACTGGTGTTGAAAGCTCTATCTCAAGTAAATTGCATGGGCTGGATAAGGTGCCAACACAAGATAACTCACTGCGGGGGTTAATGCTTTTAGATAAGAAGGTTAGTGGTGCAATTTCTTGGTTACTGACCGGTTTTTAATGATATGCATTTCTTCTCTGAAAACTGTATTTAGACGTCCAACACAGAGCTTCTGATCTGATACGTTTTCCCAGTAATCCAGTTTAATGGGCTACACTAATTTCTTGCTAATGAGTTCCTGTCAAGTTTACTTGTGCCTTATGGTTCTTGAATTATTATAGATGCATTGCTTGATTAGGTAAATTAACTGTTGCTCTGGAAAAAAGGTGAATGAAATATGGTATGTCTTTGGTGATTACAACTCTGCTGAGACCTGATAACCTGTTCCAATGCAGGATGATGTCAATACAGCGCAGGATTATTTCAATAGAGAGATCGAAAAGCTGAGGCTTGAACTGAGAAATAAACAGGGGGCAGACAAACTCGTTCAGGATGAGTCTGCCGATAAGACGTTGAGATTGGAGCAGCTCTTTGTACTCGAAGACAACTCATACTCGACGTTCACTTGGGAGGAAATTGATAATGCCACATCATCGTTCTCAGAGTCACGAGAGATCGGAACTGGGTCTAATGGAACAGTATACAAGGGCTATCTCAATCAGTCAGATGTAGCAATAAAGGTCCTCCATTCTAATGACAGCACCAGTACCAAGCATTTCAACCAAGAGGTATTGCCTTAATTTTGTGCTTCTTCTAGCAAACAGTTTACTGGGCACCACTGTATTTTAATCGACTTTTCATAGCATAGTGAACTGTGTCCCATCTTGTGAATGAGTCATATTCATTTTTGTGGAAAGAGAAACATCTCGTGTGACTTAGATAGATACTGTGGTCATTTCTGTTGAGTGTTGCCAGTTATGGTCTCTGTGTAGTTCATTTAATTTGCTGTAGAACTTGTCCATGTCTGATGTCTGTACTATTAAACCAGAGTTTTCATCTCAAGTGAAGTTATGTGTTCAAATGTTTAAGCAAGTGCCTGTTTCTGCAGCTCGAGGTTCTGAGCAGGATACGCCACCCACATCTGGTGATGCTCCTCGGAGCCTGTCCGGACAGGGGCTGCTTGGTGTACGAGTACATGGAGAACGGCAGCCTCGCGGACCGTCTGCAACGCCTGAATGGCACACCGCCAATCCCATGGTTCCACCGCTTCCGCATCGCCTGGGAAATCGTGTCAGGCCTTGTGTTCCTTCACAGCACAAAGCCGAACCCGATCATCCACCGTGACCTGAAGCCTGAAAATGTGCTCCTCGACGTCAACCTAGTGAGCAAGATTGGCGATGTTGGGCTGTCAACACTAGTCCCGCTGCAGGAGACTTTGTCAAGCCGTACGGTGTACAAGAAGACCGGTCTGGCGGGCACACTGTTCTACCTAGACCCAGAGTACCAGAGAACTGGGCAGGTGTCGGTGAAGTCTGACACATACTCTTTTGGCATGGTGATCCTTCAGCTGCTGACGGCAAGGCCACCGATTGGGTTACCTGAACTAGTGGAGCGAGCAGTGGAAGATGGGGAACTTACGGGTGTGCTGGATGGGAGTGCAGGGTACTGGCCCTTGAGAGAAGCCTATGATCTAGCTCAGCTGGGCCTAAGCTGTCTGGAAATGCGGAGCAAGAACCGGCCCGACCTCAGGAGCGTTGTGGCCGTAGAGCTGGAACGGCTGAAGCTTATTGTGGCTGCTGCGTTGGAGCCGGTGCCAAGCGTGCCCGTGCCGCCCAGTCACTTCATGTGCCCAATACTCAAGGTAAGGTAACAGTAGAATAATGTTCCGTTGGTAGATAGATAATTTGATAAAAACAACATGTACGCATGGTGTGACTGATAGTTTGTATGCTTTGCGCAGAGGTTGATGAAGGACCCGTGCCTCGCCGCGGACGGGTACTCGTACGAGCGCAACGCGATGGAGATGTGGCTGTGCGACAACGACACATCGCCGGTGACGAAAGCGCGGCTGCGTGACAAGACGCTGAAGCCTAACCTGGCGCTTCTGAGCGAGATCACGAGCTGGAGGTGCGAGACAGACGTTTGATTGAGGCTAATGGTAAATAGTTAGTCTAACCGCACATATGAGTGGGGCTGGGGGAGAAGGTATAGAAGAGGGAATATAGCTGTTTCCGTCTGTTTGTCTGTGTGTCTGTTTGTCTTACCTGCTTTAGGCCGTGTCAGCTTCTGCATAGAGTGAAGGAGCATTTTTGCAACTATAGTTACCATCCTGTCCTGGGTAAGTAGATGTACTAATCTCCAGGAGAGGAGAGGAGAGGAGAGGAGAGGAGAGGAGAGGAGAGGGTAAAACGGTGATTGAAAGGGCGGGATGCTGTCTCGTCGGTTTTGAGTTGTGCATTTGTGTAGCGATAACAATGGGATGAATCATGAAGAAATTTGTGTTGGCTTGGATGTTGTGGTAATGTTGAGAAAAAGAGAGGTTATGTTGTTGTAGTGTGGTAGTGTCAGCATTGAAACTTGGTTGGTCTTGTTTGCTGGTTGTTGAGACGAGATGAATGCAAAATACGAATATACCCAAATGAATATGATTGCAGTTGAGTGCTCATGCAACAGTACTAGTATCAGTATGCTCTTTTTAAAATTTATACAATGGAGCAGTATCTGTATCTTAATTCTGAAGAGTGGAAGATGAGATATGTGGTAACCGTGGCCGACATGGAGTAGGTACTACTTCTAAATCGCCTGTTGCCAATCGGGCTACAAAGACAGAAACTAATGTTTAGTGGGAACTTTATTTGTCTGAACTTGATGTCCAATAGTGCAAGGTCCATTCGCCATAGCATTTCATTGTTTCTTTCTTGCCACCAACACCATAAAAGAGAAACCACTTTCACCTTTTGATCGTCGTGGACATCAAGCAGGAGGTCCATCCGGAAACGACATTCAGTCATCAAGCATAGGGCTCGCCAGATAGCTCTGACATTCTTGCACTTCGGGTAGAGATCAGGGGCGGATCCGTGCATGGTGCTACCGGTGCCGTAGCACCGGTCGGACGGCTGCACTGCGAAGAACATTGCTAATTTTTAAGGCTAAAAATATGAAAAATTAGCATCATTAAGGTTGTTTAGCACCGGTCTTAGGCTCATTCCAGCTCCGCCCCTGGTAGAGATGACCACCATCTTACAAAAACGTTGACAGATCGTCCAAACTAGTGTCAAGCTCCACACCTTGTCGTGCAATGTTTCATGTAGAAGGGGTGACTTATGTGAGCTAGGCTGCTAGCCGCCAATGAAAGTGATGCACTTTGGGAGGGCAGCACAGGCTCCAAATCCACTTCCTTCTCTTTCACCGCCTCCTCTTTCTTGCTGCTTCCTTGTGAACTTCGCAGGCTGATTTCGCAGAGAAGAGACCCTTTGTAATCCAAGTGCCAGTCTAGGAAATCTTCACTTTGTTCGCAAACAGGGATGCTATATAAGAATCATTGGAACATCTTCTGGTGCAAACTTGTCAGTAACGAGTGACGAGACAATATCCCGTGTTTCGGTAATTCGGTTGATAGGTTCCCTCACTTTTGCTAGAACTCCTCTGTAGCGTCAGTCTGGTCATCTAACACGTATGAAACGTGCGGTGGCCTTTGACCCCACCCCCCTTCCTACACGCAAACCCTAAACACTTTTCTAATTTGGTATCAGAGCGTAAGGCTCCTACCGGCGCCGTCGCCGTCAACCCCTCGCGCGCCGCCACTCCAGATCGTCGCCGATCCCTCTCCCTAGGTCGGTTGTGAAGCATACGATGACATGGTCGGCCCTCCAAGTCTTTGACAACGTTGGGTGCTCCCGTCTCCTCCACGAGAGCATCGATCTCGGCTACCGCTGCCATTCCGTAGATCGCTTTTCGGCTAAGGTCTAGTTTTTTTTTGAGATAACAACTAATGGCATTCAATCATGGCGAAACCGATTACAAACGACACCACAGAAAAAGGAAAATACAATATGGACCCAGAAGACCCGACACCGTACTCCCAAATCGCAATCAAGCCCTTCGTCCTCATCGTCACCACCCAGATACAGGGACCGGATCCGGAGGCCGCCCATCTTCAGACACCATCGAGTCACCGCCGCCACCTTCGCCATATTGGGCTTTGAACACCGCAGGAGTGCCCACCCCGAGGGATGAGAGCTAATAATCTTTTCCAGACCATCGGGCAGGCAGGAGATGGTGGAGACCAAGCAGTTCCTCCAATCCAAGGTCCCCGAGCAGTAAGTCCCAACCATCGACGCCACACCTAGCCTCCTCCTCCCCTCACCACCATGGCCGGCCGGAGGAAATTGCAAGACGCGACAGTCGCATCTCAAAAAAAGACCCAAAACAACCCTAACGAGGAAGGCGGTTGTACCATCCTCTTCCCCTCCCTCGCCACCACGGCCGGCCGAGGGGAAGACAACAACAGCAGCATCCTTCCGACTCCCGAAGTCCACGGCAGAGTCGAAAAACGACCACGCCCGGAGAGACCACCCTCCCCAGATCCGCCGATCTGAGAGGAAAGCTGGCCAGCAGCTCGCCGGCTCCGCCACAAGTGGCCTTGCCGAGATGGGATCGAGCTCCGGCACCCTTATTCTGACGCGACGCCGCCTCCGCCATCCTGACGACGACTCCCAGCACCCTAGCAGATCTCCAGCCCTCACCACCGGCGGTCCACCGAAGCTCGGCCTCCATGGAACCATCGCCGTCAGGGACCACAACCGCCAGCCCGCCGGAGCAAGGACTCCGCGCAGCAGCCGCCGCGCCAGCGTGCCCCTCGCCAAGCACGCCGCCCGCCATGGCCTCTCGGCCCGCGCCGTCTTGTCCATGGGCGGGGGAAGGAGGCCCCCCCGCCGCCAGCGCCCAGGCTTTTCCTGGCGACGCTGACATGGTTATACCCTACGGGTACGTGGTCTCAGCATACCTAGTCTAGCCCAAGGAAGGCCCACGGTGGATATACGCCAGCCCATGAAGACTTTCGGGTAGCCCAGGCCCATAACACCTTCGGATCCTTGGAGAGCAAGACTAGAGTAGATAGGAAATTCAAAGGGGTAAAACCCTAGAACCTGTAACCGACTAGGACTATGCCCGGGACCTGCCTAAGTCTATATAAAGGCCAGGAGGGCACGACCTAGATCGGTTGACTCATACTTTCGCATACACACCACACCACGCCAGATCGAATCTGCGCACCCTGTAACCTTCGGTTCCGCCGTAATCAAGAGCAGACAAGCAGGAGTAGGGTTTTCCCTCCGGGGGCCTGAACCTGGGTAAATCTCGTGTCCCCTGGTTGCTTGTCTGTTAACCGTTCCACGATCTCCAGCATCCCCATCTTCTCCAAAACCCAAGTCCATAACAATGGGCATTGACGAGTCGAAACCTCGTCAATTGGCGCCGTCTGTGGGAAACGGGGCTGCTGATTGTGCGATCATGACGGTCCCAACCCGATCGATCTACAACTCTGCGGCGACGGAGAGTCACCTCCTCTTTGGCGCTTTCGACTTCACCGCTCACTCGCCGGCCACCATGAAGGACTTCGAGCCCGTAGGCGACGGACTCGAAATCTTGTTCGGGAGCTTCTGCTTCCAGGTGGGACAAACTGGCACCCTCCTCCTTCCTGAGCGGGTGCCCGTGCCATCAATCAGGCCCGCCTCGTGGGCTCCACCCCCTGTGCTGCGCACATCACCATCAACAGATGAGTTCTACGACAGCAACATCTACAACTCTGATCTGTGCGATCCACCTTCGGATGAAGGGACCTACGGTTCCGGGTCCGAAAGCTGCGGCAGCAGCGGACCAATCTACGAGCGCTACCAATGCGCCGCAGTCATCCAGGAACAGCAAACGCCTAACCCGCCTCCCAACACGAACCCCAACCCGCAGGACAGAAACGGCGGAAACGGCGGGAACAGAAGAAGCCAGTCCCCCCCACCCGAAGGGGAAAACAACGACCACGTCATCCAACTTAGCAAAGAAGGATGGGTCCAGGCACGCCGCGCCGTAGCAGGCGACATAGTCCTGCCTGTAGACTCCTCACGTGAACTACTGATGGCATACCATTACCTCCTCATCGAGGAGCATAAGAAGCAAGTCAAGATGCAGGAAACACTCGAAAAACGCAAGCAAGCAGCCTCTGAGTCCAGCGCGCGACGAGCTGCGCTCTCCGCCATGGCCCCCGGCTCTAGCACGAACGGAAACCAAGGAAACAAGCACCGCTCGCGGGTGGAGAACATGGATCCCAAGGAGCGCCGTGATGTGACCCGAACTCTGCACACATCGTTCTTGGAGATGGACGCCGACGGCAACATCATCCCGAAGACACCACAAGCTGCGATCATGGCAGCCACCGCGTATCTTGCGGCCCACCAACCTCCGGAGGGGGACCCAAAGATATCCATGCATAAGTCCGCACTCACCGGACTCGGACTTGTCGGAGCTGCGCTCCACGAAGACGCTCCTACGGAACCGACGAAAAAAGCTCCGGCCAGGCGCGACCGGAGCCCCACCCCTTCATCCGAAGAGGAAGAGGAGCACGACCTTCCTCGAAGGAAGAAGAGCTCGCGTCACCGTAAACGCGACTACGATGCTAGAGACGCGCTTACGCAGCGCAAAATCGACAAAGCACGAGCCAAACGTGCATGCTCGTCTGAATCCGAGATGGACGAAGATGAAGGAGAACTCTGTGGAGTCCGATGCTTCAGCAGATCTGTTCGGCGAACACAGATGCCACGCAATTTCAAGCTTCCTTCGGATACTCCGAAGTTCAACGGCACGCAAGATCCAAAATCCTGGCTCAGTGACCATCTGTCATCCGTCAAGCTGCACGGCGGCAACAAAGAAACTGCCATGCAATGCCTTCAGCTGCAGCTGACAGGCGCGGCGCGGGTCTGGCTCAGCAGCCTATCATCAGGGTCCATCCGAAGTTGGGAGGAGCTAGCTTACAGCTTCATCCGAAATTTCAAGGGCACCAGCAAGAGGCCCGCCTCAATCGAAGAGTTGCGAGCCTGCACTCAGAGGACGGGCGAATCTATTCGCTCGTACATACTACGCTGGTCTACCACCAAGAACTCCGCGGCACACATCTCCGAAGAGAGGGCCATCGACGCCTTCAGGGACGGCGTCAAACGCCAAGATTTCAAGGAGGAGCTTGGGCGCGTCAAGCCCAAAACACTTGACCACCTCATGGACATCGCCAACAGGTGGGCAGACGGCGAAGATTGCATTCACCGAGCACAATCGGATGAAGAGGACGACTACGGTCGACGACGGGAACGCCGCAACAAGAGGAGATCGCGCGTCTACGAGGACCACGAGGGACCCGACATGGTCGCGGCCGGCTACGCCGACCGCCGCAAGGACAACAGCCGCAACAGCGGAGGATACCGCGGAGGAAACTTCCGCGACAGCGGACGCCCAGCACAGTCATGGCAACGCCGCGACCGCACCAACGGACCCTCAGCATACGACAAACTTTCGGGTCCATGCACCATCCACTTCTACATCGACAAGCAAGATGGCAAAAAGAAAGCCAGCCATATGCTCAAGGACTGCCGCGAGTTCCAGAAACTCAGCGAAAGCATGGTGCAGATGAGGCAACAAGCCCCAACACCTGCGTTCGGAAACCCACCTGCGCCAGGCGAAATAGCGCTCGGAGCCCCTCCACCGCCGCCTATTGGAGGCCCAAACCAACCAGTCGCACCAGCACAGAACAACGCTGGGAACGGGTACCCCCACCGAAAGGAGCACTAAATATGATCCAGAAGGGGCGCCCCACGAACAGGGTGCAGAAGAAAATCACCCGACAAATCAACTTGGCCGTGGCAACTCCGCCTGCAATCCCTGAGTACCTCAGTGGATCGGAATCCTGCATCACATTCACTCGCGCGGATCACCCTTGCCAGATCCCTTGCCCAAGTCATGCTGCCCTGGTGCTGGAGGCGCAGATCGGAGGCTTCGAGATGAGTCGCGTCTTCATGGACGGCGGCAGCGGCATCAACTTAATGTTCGCAAGCACTCTAGCGGCAATGCGGATCCCGCAATGCACCCTGGAACAGTCAGACACAACGTTCCACGACATCGTCCCAGGGAAGGGCATATTCCCCCTGGGCAAGATAGGGCTCGACGTCATCTTCGGGAAGCCGGACAACTTCCGGCAGGAGCGACTCGAATTCGAAGTGGTGGACTGGCCATCACAATACCACGCTATCCTTGGGCGTGTAGCATTCGCAAGATTCCTGGCTGTCCCACACTACGCATACCTACTACTCAAGATGCCAGGGCCGAAGGGTGTCATCATAGTCCACGGGAGCTTCACCCGATCGGACCAATGCGACAGGGATTTCAACAAAATCTCCCAGTCTTTCGGCATGCAAGACGAACTCGTAAGGCTCCGCGAGGTGACGGACAACGGGGCACCCCCAGTCACAAGGCAAAATGCACCTGACATGTCTATCGACTCCACCGTCAACACAAAGAAGGTGCAGGTCCATCCGACTGACGCCTCCAAGACGACGCTGATCGCCAACGACCTCAGCCCTGCATAGGAAGGCGCGCTCGTCGAATTCCTCCGTGAGCGCTGGGAAATCTTCGCCTGGTGTCATGCGGACATGCCAGGAGTTCCCAGGGAATTCGCCGAGCACGCACTCAGCGTCTTTCCAGACACCAAGCCGGTCAAGCAGTCCATCCGAAGACTGTCCGAACCACGAGCCGAAGCCATCGGCAAGGAAATCAACAGATTACTCGCTGCAGACTTCATCAGGGAAATCAAGGAAAGCGAGTGGCTGGCAAACACAGTCATGGTCCCAAAGAAGGACACGGACGTCCTGCGGATGTGCGTGGATTTCACGTCACTAAACAAGCATTGCCCAAAGGAACACTTCCCTCTCCCTCGGATCGATCAGATCATCGATTCGACTGCAGGTTGTGAGAAACTCTCCTTCCTCGACGCCTACTCAGGCTATAACCTGATTCGACTCAAGGTCGAAGATCAGGAGAAAACGGCGTTTATCACACCGTTCGGAGTATTCTGCTACAACACAATGCCCTTCGGGCTAAAGAAAGCAGGTGCTACGTACCAGCGATGCATGCAGGCCTGCCTCAAGGACCAGATCGGTCGCAACGTCCAAGTCTATGTTGACGACATAGTGATAAAAACCAAAGAGGGAAGAACACTTATCGACGATCTCCGCGAGACGTTCGACAACCTTGATCACTACAGGATCAAGCTCAACCCGGAAAAGTGCGCCTTCGGCGTCCCATCAGGTTAGCTGCTTGGGTACTTCATCTCTCAGTGAGGGATCGAGGCGAACCCGAAGAAAATCAGAGCCATCATGGCAATGGAGAAGCCGAAAAACCTTAAAGGTGTCCAGCAGCTCGCAGGGCGAATAGCGGCGCTAAGCAGATTCATCAGCCGCATGGGCGAGAAGGCCCTGCCATTCTACCAACTGTTGCGCAAGGCAGACAAGTTCGAGTGGACACCAGAAGCCAACGATGCATTCGAAAGCCTCAAGCGGCTCCTCTCCACCTCGCCCGTCTTGGTCACGCCAAAGGAGCGCGAGCCTCTGCTGCTGTACATAGCAGCCACACACCAGGTGGTCAGCACCGTACTCGTGGTCGAACGACCCGAAGAAGGCAAGACCCACGGGGTCCAGCGCCCAATTTACTACCTCAGCGAGGTACTGACACCAACAAAGCAGAGGTACCCTCACTACCAGAAGCTCGCCTACGGCGTGTTCATGACGGCTCGACGGCTGAGCCATTACTTCCAGGAGCACCAAGTGATGGTCGTCAACGAAGCACCCCTGAACAGCATCCTGAATAATCCAGAGGCCACAGGACGCGTGGCCCTGTGGGGCATCGAGCTGTCACCCTTGGACATCGTCTACGAGAAGCGACTCGCAATCAAATCTCAAATCCTTCCGGACTTCCTGGTACATTGGATGGAGCTGCAGCTGCTAGACACCCCAGATATGTCACAGTCATGGATGATGCACTTCGACGGCTCCAAGCGAGAAGCCGGAGCAGGAGCGGGGGTCATACTGACCTCCCCACAAGGCGACACGATGAAGTACGTCCTTCGGATGAAATTATGAGCTTCTAATAATGCGTCCGAATACGAAGCCCTCATCCACGGCATGAAGATGGCAAAGATATGCGGCGCAACGCGCCTGGTCATCTACGGTGACTCCAACCTCGTCGTCCAGCAGACGATGAATGAGTGCGACGCACACGCCGAAAACATGATCGCGTACCGCGCACTCTACAACGCACTCGAAGGAGAATTTGACGACTGCGAGCTTCGGCACGTTGGAAGAGAAAGCAACGAGTAAGCCGACAGACTCGTCAACATCGGCTCCACCTGCGCGAAAGTGCCACAAGGTGTGTTCCTCGAACAGATCTGCGTGCCATCCATCAAGCGGAAATTTCCTAAGGGATCACCCGAAGAAGCAGAACACTCGGGGGCTACGCTGCCCGAAGGACATGAAGGACCCGAGAAACTAGACACAGAAGTCGCCATGGTAAACCTAATGCAGGTCATGGCAGTCGAAGAAACTTGGACGCGGCCATACCTCCAGTTCGTGTTAAATGGAGAACTGCCTGACAGCCCGACAGATGTCCGGTGCATCTCTCGTCGGTCAAAAGCCTTCACCACCATCAATGGCGAGCTGTACAAGCGCAGTATTACGGGTGTACTACAAAGGTGTGTCACCATCGGTGACGGGAAAGCCATCCTCCAAGACATCCACGAGGGCATCTGCGGCCATCATGCAGACAGCCGCTCCCTAGTCGCCAAAGCTCTACGGGCCGAATTCTACTGGCCAACGGCCATGAGCGACGCAAAGGACATCGTCCGAAGATGCAATGGATGCCAACAGTTCGCCGACAAACCGCACGCACCCGGGTCCGAGCTCAGACCCATACCCATAGCCTGGCCTTTTGCTCAATGGGGCCTCGACATGATCGGAAAATTGCCAAAGTCCTCGAAAGGGGGACACGTTTACCTCCTGGTCGCAGTCGAAAAATTCACCAAGTGGATCGAGGCCATGCCCGTCACCAACCAAAAGGGCAAAACTGCCGTCAAGTTCTTCGAGTCCATCGTCTACAGGTTCGGTGTACCGCATAGCATCATCACCGACAACGGATCGAATTTTATCTCCATGGAATTCCAGGACTTCTGCGAAGGCCTTGGGATCAACATCACATACGCCTCAGTAGCACACCCCCAAATGAACGGGTAAGTGGAAAAGGCCAACGGCCTAATCGGCACTGGCATCAAGAAGCGCCTCATGAGTCCACTCGAACGGAAAGCAGGAGCTTGGACGAAAGAGCTACCATCCGTCATATGGAGCTTACGGACCACGCCAAACAGCTCCACAGGCTACACACCGTTCTTCATGGTGCACGGAGCTGAAGCCGTGCTACCAGCCGAAGTACGTCACCAAGCCCCCCGGGTCGTCGCTTACAGCGAAGCTGAATCCACGGCTGCACTCGAAGATGTCGTCGACACACTCGACGAAGCAAGAGACATAGCAGCAGCTCGATCAGCGGTGTACCAGCAGAGTCTCCGCAACTACCACAGCCGCCGGCTGCGCCCAAGGTCCTTCGTCGAAGGAGACCTCGTCTTGCGACTCATGCAAGAACGACCGACGAAATTCGAGTCACCATGGGAAGGACCCTACGTCATCACCGAAGTCATCCCAGGTGGCGCCTACCGCTCAAGCACATGGAGTCTGGAGTCGCATACTCCAACCCATGGAACATCTCGCACTTGCGACGATTCTACCCCTAGCTACCTACCTCCTTTACTTTCAATAAGGCTTTCAGCCAAGGCTATTCAGCCGAACAATGTACTCCCTCCATTACGATATAAATAAAGCTAAGTGTCTCGCCCCGAACTCCAGTTCATTACTTGCAACTCTACTTTACGCTGCAAACGCACTCGGGGGCTCCCCCCACCTCACGATTTCGTCGACTGAGGATCACACGTGTACACCTGAGTAGCTGACAACGTCAGGCAAACGAAAAGGACACGTACTCAAACAAAGCACTGCGTGCTTACAACAAACAAACCTTTACAAAGGGCACAACACGCCCGGTCGAAATATACAAATTTTACATTTATCTCTTTTTACAGGTACTACCTATGTTGAAGAATAACCTGAGCACGCTGCTCAAACAAATCTACGACATGTTCGGCATACTGCCTTACATCCGCGTAATGTGGCCGCATGTCCCACTCACCACCATCCGGCCGAAGAGGTGGCCCAGCTGCCACAACAGCCAAATCTACATCAGGCCGGTGCAGCCTCACAAGAGACAACGCAGCCTTGACTCCGGCGACGAGCTGTTGCCGCACCAACTCCTTGACATTGCTCACGCTTCGAAACTTCGACAGAAGACCCGCAAGGCTCGTCGGTACGGCATCCAAAGGAAACATGACGTGCACCACCGAGGAAAGCGATGTCTGCACTTGGCGAAGCACCCGCGAAACTTGATGCACACGATCCTGCACCGTCGCCAGAGCCATGGAGCGATCACGATCCATCCAGAAGAAGCCGCCAGCCTCCATGTCCTGCTGAGTCAAGCAATTGACCCGAACAGCGATACGCTCTTTCTCTTCCCTAGAAGCAAGGTTAGCACCTGCGACATTTGCACAAAATAAGAGGCAAATCCAGCAGGCTCACTCGAAGAATTGAGCTGCAGCTCGAAACAAAGAACAACTTACACTGAAGCTGCTCAGACAGCCGAAGCAGTTCCGCCATCAAGTACTCCTCTCTGGCTGCACCATGATCCGCCTTGGACTTCCAAACATCGGCATGACCTCGCAACCCGAGCAACTCCCTCTCCAGACTACGCACACGGTCCCGAAGAAAAGCGAGTTGAGAAGGATCATCCAAAGATGGCCGCAGCTGCGCTGCAGGCGAGGTGTCAACAGGGTTGGCACCCGAAGGAACCTAGAACAGCAGGAAAGCAAAGGACACAAACATTCAGACAGTGGTAGAATCACAACTCAGGCGAATTCATTAAACATATAAGGCCACTACATGGCACAAGGATTGTGTTCTCCAAAATATTTACAGCAAAAGCAGACTACAAACTATCCTACGTCTACAACGTCTAAGACGCGGCACCCTGAGTCACCTCGGAGCCTGATTGCCTAGCTTTGTCCCCGCCCTGCTGCCGCAGTGCATACTCAGACAGCAAATCAATGAGCTTGGGCCCATATCGCTTGCAGCAAGCAGAGTAGGCAGCAAAGGCTACCTCGGATCCATCTGCGGTCGTCGGCATCCGGGAAGTGATCTGGGGCAGATCCAGCTCCGCTCCAGCCGCCAAGGCCATAGCCAGCCTGACGGACGCGCCGATGCCCTTCTGCTTGCGCTTGTACGCCGCAGGCGCTTCGGCTGACAGAGCCTCCGCCAGAGCATCCACATCATCAAGGGCCACGCCCTTAGGGACAAGCTCCTTGTAGAAGCGGCCAAGGACCTCCTTCTCCTTGGCAAGGGAGCTAACGACGATGCTGCAGCGATCTTCGACCGCCACGGTAGCATCATCTAGAGCACTCCCGTGCTCTAGAGCACCGCGGTCAAACTCTATGCCTGCGGCATCTGAGACAATAAAAAAAGGAGAGAAGACATGAAGAAAAGCAGCACAGACGAAGACATGAAACACGAAGAAGCAAACACAAATACAGTACTCACCCGAAATAGCCTTGGCAACAGCCATGAGCTTCGCCGCCACCTCTCTTTCACGAGTAGCCGCAACAGTGGCCAGCTGCTCCTCACGATCCGCCGCCTCCTGCTGCAGACGCTCCTTCGCTTCGGCTGCCTTAGACAGCTCTAGCTCGAGGCGTTCCTTCGCGCCAGCGGCGGCCTCGGCTTTCTGCTCCGATTGACCAAGGCTCTTCTTGAGAGCGTCGACCTCATGGAGATAAGTATTATGCTCCTCTGCATTCAAAACAAGCAAACGTCAGAAAGCAGGACCGGAATAAACGAAAAAAGCACAAAAAGGCAAATAGGTACCTGAAGCTGCCGAAGGTTAGCCTCCAGCGCTAGGCGCTCCTGCACCAGTCGCTTGGCCTCCTGCACAAAAGGCTGCAGAAAAAGAAATAGCAGTAAGAAAAAAGGACTTGGGGGCTACGCCCAACACAAAGGAGTAAAAGCAAAAATTCGCACATGAAGACACTCGGGGGCTCCCCCCGTGGTACGAAGAAGAAGTACTTACATGCTCCGATGGCGACTCCGAAGGCTCGCTGGCGAAATTCTGAGGCGCAACCACCTGCACCTCCTGCAACGGAGGATCCGGAGCCGCGCCACCCGAAGTCGCCACCGTCTGAGGAGGAGGAGATGCAATTTTCGACTCCCCCATCATCTCCCGTGCTCCATCACTGGAGGAATCGTGGGAGGAATGCCTACATACGAAGCAATCAGCACCAGTACAAAAACCATGAAGGAAAAAGGACAATAGTACAACAAGAAACTTACGAGCCCAGTGAGCTCAGGTCGAAGACAGGAGGAGTCCTTCGAGCTCTCTTCTCCTCCTTCTTCTCCTCCTTTTCTCTTCCTTCTTCTCTTCCTTCTTCCGCTTCGCTGGCGGGTGCGGTGCTACAGCTCGCACAGGAATGGGAGAGGAAGAGCCTCCATGACCGTCACTATGACGCTCAAGGCCCAGAGGGTTTCTGGGAGTCGGAGGAGTCGAGGCATCCGAAGACTCGCTAGAGCTCCAGGATCGTTTGCCCGTATGGTCCTCACTCGACTCGTCGTCATCCTCCGCCGGAGATCGCGCCGAAGGCAGTTCGGACACTGACTCCACCACTTCATTATCCGGAGCATTCAGATACTTTTCGGGCACTGGCGGCACCATGCCTGGCACTTTGAAGCTCTGCAAATCCAGAAGGGACTTTGTTAGCAAACAAAGGAAATAAACATGCAGTCAACAGAAAAACGCTACGCGCACGAATCTACACCTGCGGTACGGCCAACATCGAAGAAAACGGAGGAGATAGCGACTTCCCCGGGATTTTTTCTCCGGGCATGAACTTCAACAGCGCGCGAAGGGTCTTGTCAAGATCCTCCTCGGAGATTTTCTCAGCCGAAACCCTCGTCGGATCATGGCGCCCAGAATAAAGAAACATCGGGTGCGCCCTCGCTTGGAGAGGCTGCACCCGACGCTCAAGAAACGTCCGGATGATGTCCACGCCGTTCACCTCCTTCTCCGGAATCAGCTGGAGATCCTCCACCCGACGGTAAAGGGCCTCTATCTCCGCCACCTCGCCGTCCAAGATTTTGTTTTTCCAAGACCTTTTTGGCTCAATCATTTGGGAGGGGTCAAAAGGAACAAGACCAAAATATTGCCCAGGCACTACGGAGTTGCGGATGTAAAACCATCGCCTCCGCCAGTACTGGACAGATTCGGACATGGAAAAGGAAAAGAAAAGAAGATTGGGACTAAGGGAGATGATGCAACCCCCAATGGGATAAACACCATCCGAACCAGACTGCCTCTTCACGGAATAAAGTTTCCGGAAGAGGCCAAAATGCGGCTCAATGCCAAGCCAGCACTCACAAAAAGTGATGAAGCAAGCAATGTGGAGAAGAGAGTTGGGTGACAGATGGTGAAGCTGAATGCCATAGAAAAAGAGTAATCCACGGAGGAAGTCGTGGACTGGAAAAGAAAACCCACGCATAACGAAGGCGAGAAACATAACCCGATACCCAAATGGGGGACGGGGGATTACCTCATTGCCGGGGAGTTTGACGGCCTCCCTATCTTGCGGGATCAGACCCCGCTCACGAAGCTTGCGGAGATCGCTCTCCCGCGTCTCTGATCGCCGCCAGCCACCATCGGTGACACTGGTAGCGGTGGCGCCTTTCTTTCCTCCGGCGGCGCTGGTCCCAACTGCAGATGACGATTTCTTTGGTTTCCCCATTGCGCTACGGCGGCGCCGGTGGTGAAAGCGCAGAAAGGAAGATGGAAATGTGGAAGGAAATCCCAGTGCGCAGCAAGAATCGCTAGAGCACAAGGAGGTACTGAAAACAAGAACTGATGCGGTGAAAACAAACCGCATCTTTCCCCAATGATTATAACAGCGAAGACGACGCACGGCAGCCGTCCATCCAGAAGACCTAAAGCCAACGGCAGATCTGACCGTACACGTGTCAGCATCACAACGAACCGTCGTTACCACACCATCCACTACGCGCGGAAATCAAGGAGACGCCGTAATTATCTCCACGTCGCGCGTGACCGGTCAATTCAAGGTCAGCAAGTGGGACCCACGTTTCGTCAAGTCAAGTCATCTCTGGCGTAGCAGACGCTTGAGGTCATTGATCGTCAGCAATGATGTCATCAAAAGCTATACTAGCACCAACTACAATTCTTTGGCTCCACAGCTAAGAGTACTCACTCGAATCTTTGATTCGACTAAATACTCGGGGGCTACTCCTATCAGGAGCGCTGGCCGCGCACCCGCAGACGAATAAAGACAAAATAATTCTTCGAGTCCTACGTCTAGTCTACGACTCCACTACGGACTCGGGGGCTACTCCCATAGGGAGGATGGATTTAAGCATCCGAAAACTTTTTGTGTCCTACAGACTCAACACTGAACAAGCGCCTGAATAAAAGTCTCCGCTCGAGTCTGCGACTCGAACAGACACTCGGGGGCTACTCCCATAGGGAGCGCTGGTCGCGCACCCTATGAAATCTTCGACTGCGATCTTTCAGATCAGCATGCAAAAACTTTTTGGCAACTCTGCCCAACAAAACGCTAAGTGAGCAATGATCTCCTTGGCCACCCGAAACACCTCCGCGGTGACAAATGTTCGGATGCTGCGTCCGTGACGCAAAGATAAGACCTACAGATATCATCTGGTGGCCTGGCAACGCACCCGACTGCGCTCTGCTAGTATGAATCCGTGCCAACAGGTGCGATGAAAAATCCCGACGGACGCGTTGGGTACATCAATTAAATTCACTGGAATTCTACTTCTGTAAGTCCTCTGTGGCCTGAGTTGAATTACGCCAGCATATGTTCCAGTTTCGAGTTAAGGGACTCGAAACTGAGGAAGATCGTGTTGTTTCGTCCTAAGAAAGTTAACCGACCCTGATCTGTCGGGTGAGTCAGGCACACGCATCAACAATCCCTACACACATACTGCTAATACATAGTTGCACCCGAAGGATTGGAGAGTCCCCAGCCGAATCTACGATTCGACTGATCACTCGGGGGCTACTGACATGGTTATACCCTATGGGTACGTGGTCTCAGCATACCTAGTCTAGCCCAAGGAAGGCCCACGGTAGATATACGCCGGCCCATGAAGACTTTCGGGTAGCCCAGGCCCATAACACCTTCGGATCTTTGGAGAGCAAGACTAGAGTAGATAGGAAATTCAAAGGGGTAAAACCCTAGAACCTGTAACCGACTAGGACTATGCCCGGGACCTGCCTAAGTCTATATAAAGGCCAGGAGGGCACGGCCTAGATCGGTCGACTCATACTTTCGCATACACACCACCACGCCAGATCGAATCTGCGCACCCTGTAACCTTCGGTTCCGCCGTAATCAAGAGCAGACAAGCAGGAGTAGGGTTTTCCCTCCGGGGGCCTGAACCTGGGTAAATCTCGTGTCCCCTGGTTGCTTGTCTGTTAACCGTTCCACGATCTCCAGCATCCCCATCTTCTCCAAAACCCAAGTCCATAACAATGGGCATTGACGAGTCAAAACCTCGTCAGACGCCATCCGGCGGCGGGGGGGAGGAGGAGGGAGGGTGATAGGGGAGGCCGGCGGCGGCGATTAGGGTTTGTCCCCGTCGCTCGTGCGGGGGGCGACGTGGGACGGGAGCGGTCAGGATGATGTGGATCGTCCCTATGGCAATCTCCTAAGGTCTAGTTAGTTACCCTGCCTTGTGGTGCACCACTTCAAGTCAAACATTTTGGGTTGGTGGGATCATAAAATTGGGGCATCGTCGATCCTCTCCAATCAAGTGTGAGTGAGTCAGAATCTCTCATTAGGTGTAACACCCTCAAATTTGCCTTTCTTTACTTTTCTTAGAAACAAAAGAAATAGTCCTTTTTGGATATTTAAAAATTCCATTTTCAATGCTTCTTTAATTTCTCAATCATTGGTAAGCTTGAGAATTTTTAAATTTGGCCTGTATTACTTTTGAGTACTCCCCCCGACCCATGTTGCTGCCATTCTTATCCGTGCGCTCCACCCCTTAGCACCTCGTCGAGATGCTATAAAGAGATCACCCCGGAGCCAGCCAGCACTTCCCCTCCCTCTCTTCCTCCCAATCATTATCACATTGATCCCACTATCCCGGGAAGGTCCCCTTCATCTGCAACGAGCTCAAGTCCATGTAGTACTCCCTCGGTCGATTCTCACTTGGGCAGGCACGCCTAGTTGATTCCTCTCACCAGTACAATGTCTATCCTTCCATGAGTCTAGCGGTGCCCTTGTCGTAGAGATTGGTGCACGGGAATGTCAGAATGATGACCTCCCACGACTTCCATTTCGTAGAAGACTGCCTCCAACTACCTGGGCCATGCCGAAAGTCCGAGTCGTACCTCGTTCAATGCCTCATGATCCTCTCGTTCGCCTCGCACCAACCCTAGCCCCTCCCCCTCGCCGAATCGTCGTAGGTGATCGCCGTTGTCACGTCGGAGAGGTACGAGAGAGGAATACCCCTTAGGTGTTTTAAATGGTAGGCCCCACCTGTCAGGGTTTGTAACATTATCCAACTTATTTTCTAGTTACTTTTTTGAAAAAGTTTAGAAAAACCCTGACTTTGAAAGGTTATAACTTTATGAAAAATAGTCCAAATGCGTTGATTATTTTTGCAATGGATTCTAAATACACCGGTGGAAAAAGGGCCTCCAGTCCCGGGCCGCAACTGGCTCTAGTCCCGGTTTTGGGTCTAGTCCCAGTTTTGGGCCCGAGACTGCGAAAATGGGACTAGAGGCCCCTCCCTCTAGTCCCGGCTCGCTAGGGCCCGCGACTGATAACAGCCACGTGGCTGTTTCAGCGCTGCGGGGGGCGGAAACCCTCTAATCCCGGGCTGTAACACCACCCGGAACTATAAGGTTTCCTGCCGCGACAGAGAATTGTGTGTTTCTCTGCCGCGGCAGAGATTGTGTATTTCCTTTTTTTGCCATTTCGTTCCTTTTTCGTTTTGTGTTTCACTATAATTTCAAACATATATTTAAGTACACATATTCTACGCTAGTACATACATAGTACACGTTGATGCATCTATATAATTAATCGATCCCTTGCAAGCATACATTGATGATATATATATATCAAAAGGAAGAAATGTTTTGAAATTACATGGTCATTGATGAATATATATATCATATCAACTACATGGAGATCACTAAGGAAAATCGAGTTCTACGTCATCCGCATAATGCTCTCCATGTACATCAAGGACCTCCTTCATCATAAATCCCGCCAGCTCCTCTTGAATTGCTCTTATGCGCTGGTCTGGCTCTAGTTTCTCCCGCAAACCATAAATATAATGTGAGTCAACTTTCCGCTCACTGGTCAACTTGCGGATGTACTCGCAGACGTAGTATCCACATAAATGAGTTCCTAGTGGCTGTTGTAAACTCTTCACCATTTTATAAGTTAGCTCCTCTTTGAATGGACCTGATATTTTTTGTCTGAACCGTATCCAACACCTGCTCGGCAAAGAAAATAAACAAAGGAGTTATTATTTACTTTATATCAGGAAATGAATGAAAGAGGCCGATATAATGCGATAATGATTGGAATTACTTATGGAGCATTGCTTTCATGTCGCTCCACTGCTCTTGGTCCCAACTTAATGAGTCGTGGACTTCAACTAGGGACTTGTCAAATCGAATGTTTAGCAAGATCCAGTGGAATCTGCGGACGTTTACATAAGCATACATGCATAGCTCATCGAGTAAGCAAAAATAAAATGTGTACAAGATAGAAACTCTCAATTGAAGTTGTAAGGAAATAGTATTTCCTTAACAAAATTATTCTCGGTTAAGAACCTGCACAGGTCTTCCTCCACGTCCTTGGGGTGATTCTTTAACGTATATTCATTAACGATATATGGATCAATGAACCCAATGTCATCTTCTAGCTCTTTTGCATTCAAGTATCTTCATTCTGCAGAATATAATATCATACAAAAGGATATATAGTTAGGATTATATATTAAATGCAATGAATGAGCTGAGCTACAAACTTAATTATAGAAATAAATCACTTACAGACAGTAGCAACCAATGATAGATTTTTCGAGGGCGCGCTGGTTGTATAAATAAAACAGTTCGGTCATTTGAACCTATATCGAGTATGGTTTGAAGTGATGCTCCTTTCTAACGTCCACCGAAAACCAATCTTTCTAATGCTTTTTTCTGCTTGCGACATGTTCCATTCGTGCAGATTTCGCATATGTGTGAATAGACGCGCGAGCTTCTCATTACTGACTAGAGGCTCCCCTTGGACATACTTCTGTACTATCTGACCCACTGGCGTATCTTCATAGCCTAAATATTGACCAAGATACATATTTGCTTCGGTAGCAAGTGTTTTGGCCTGCGATACAGTGATGCCCATTAGTGCAGCATTATTACGGGCTCTGGGGTTCATTATTTGCATGTCCATATCCATTTCAGCTCTAAAGGCCTTGTCGAGGTCTAAAATGACTTTGAGCGGGGCGACCGATTGATTCTTTTGTGCTCCGAGCTGGGAAACTTGCTTCCTGCTTTTTGCACTTGTGATTTTTTTCTTCTGTGCTTGCTTAATAATCTCCCGGTCATAGTATGATTCCAGATTCATCGATATCTGGGATGGTTGCTCAAGAAAGGACTTAGCCCACTTTTTAGTTTTTCATCATATACTGTCTTTGGCTCAGGCATTTTAGGTGCAAAATGCGCCTTAACTTGGGCAGCCACATCCGTGTTAGTTTCCTCATCGGTCTTGTCATAAGGTCTCTTTGGAAGAGCCGGCGGGATGTCGACTATCTTTGTTGTTTGACCTTTCTTCGATGTGGGGCGCGGGGGAGCGTCGACCTTTCGTTTCTTCGACGAGGTAGTAGTACTGCACGGAGGCGGAGGCGGAGATCGAGTATTGCACGGAGGCGGAGATCGAGTTGATGTACTCCTGCTGCGGCGATCGTCAGCGGGGCGGGGTGGACTTAGAGGTTGACGATAACCAGGTTGGTGTGTACTTGGAGGTTAACGATATTCGATGTAGGGTGGACTTGGATTCCTCGGAGTCGATGGCCTTGGCGCCGAGCCTGGAAACTTGATGTACTTCTTCCATAGAATGATGTTGCGCTTAATATCTCCTAGTTTCGTAAGGCCTTCAGGCGTAGCGATGTCAATCTCTAGGTCCACAAAATCCTCCACTATGTCATCCACCGTGACACGAGCATAGACAGGTGGAATCGGAAGTGAATGATGGAGTGCTCCAGGTAGACAAGGTAAAGCAGTGTCGATCGCCACCTTGAAGGACATGTTGTTCATTGGCTGATGTAGCTCACATTGTTCCATCTCTCTGACATCATCCACGGGGTAGCGAGGAGCCGGTGCATCATCCAGCAGTGCTTGATCATCAGCCCGGACCTCCGTGGAAGCCACACTGCTTCTCCACTGGCTAAGATCCAATGCAGGATCATCAGCCTGCGGGTGAGTTGATGATGGCGACCTTTGTCTAATTTCTTGCATGAGATTCTTCAGATCAGCTAGGTCCTGCTCTACCCTGGAGATCCGGTCTGCCTCCCGGTCCTTCTTTCTCTGACGGCTTTTGTAACTGGCATCGTACTGAGGAAACCCTTTCTTCCACGAGACACCGGCGCCTTTGCCTCGTGTTCGTCCTCCCTTTTTAGGATTCCCTAGGGTGTGTGTCATCTCGTCGTTCTCTCTCTCGGGACGGAACAATCCCAATTGAGCATCGTTCATTGCATGAACAAGGTCTTGGGAGGGTTTTAGATTTTTTTTTATGAAATAATGTCTTCCCTGTTTCTGGGTCCATTGATCCCTCGTGCCCGTACCACCAATGCTTTGACCTCTCGGGCCATCCATCTGTACCAGGAGTGACGCCTCTAACCCTCATTTCCTTCTCCATAGTTTCCCACCTAGGGACGACACTCTTGTAGCCACCTGTCCTCATTTTATCATGGTATTTCTTTTGGGCAGCATTTAACGCGTTCTTTGCCGACTTTGCCTTTGCTTTATCAGATTGCTTGTACTATCAAATTTGGGCCACTGTTCTCTCAACTTCTCGTTTACTCCTTTGAAGTCTGGAGTTTTCTTTTTTGCGACATATTTCCCGTATAAACTTTTCTTGTGGTTCCGGTACAGTTCAGCCATCTTGCTCAGAGCCCACTCCTTGACTTTCGCTCTATTTTCAAGCCCACCCGGCCTTGGGGTAATACCATCTACCTCAAATTCTTCATACTCTGGAGGTAGTATGGAATGCGCTATGAGCTTCTGCCAAAGGTCATTTTTGGCATCATCGGTGACATAGCTGTTGGATTCTTCACCGGGTTTCTTTGACTGATTCCATTCTTGGATGGTGATCGGCAGGTTGTCCCTAAGAAGCACCCCGTATTGATTTATAAACATCCTCCGGTGCTTCTCTGGAGCAATCGGTTCACCATCATCATCTATTTCTTCGATGGTGAACCTCTGATTACCATCCAACTTTTTGTTCGGCCCTCGTTTCGTTCGAGCTGTCGATTGCTTCGATCCGGTGGGTTAAAAGAAGAAGAGAGAGAGATTAATATATATCTAGATCAGTTAATGAATAGAGGTAACATGAGGCTTTATATATATATGTACCTCGCCGGATCCTGACGAGGGGCCATCATTATTGTTGTTATTTGTTTGCCCTTCGTCCATCCGGTCTTCCCCTTGGTACATTAGGTTTTCCTCTAGTCCATCACCGGATGGATTTAGATATGAGGATATCTCTTCCTCGAGCAAAATATCTTCACCAGTAGTAATATTAAGAGGAATTTCACCTCTTATCATGCCCTAAAGAAAACCTTCACTAATGCGACCAGGATCTTCGGATGGATCCATGACTTAATTATCTATAACAGAAAGAGACTTAAACAGGTTAGAAGAAACAATAACCCTAATAACTAAAACAAAAAATAACCCTAATAACACTAATTAATAACCCTAATATTATTTGCGGTAAAACAATAACAAAAAACAATAACCCTACTTAATAACCCTAAAATTATTTGTGGTAAAACAATAATCTTAATAACTAAAACAAAAAAAACAATAACCCTAATTAATAACCCTAATATTATTTGTGGTAAAACAATAATCCTAATAACTAAAACAAAAAAACCCTAATATTATTTGTGATAAAACAATAATCCTAATTATAATAATCCTAATATTATTTGTGGTAAAACAATATAATCCTAATAACTAAAACAAAAAATAACTAAAACAATAATCCTAATCCTAATAATTAAACCCTAGCTAATATTTTATGGTAAAAAAACAATATTTCTAATTATAATAACCCTAGCTAATATTTTGTGGTAAAAAACAATATTTATAATTATAATAACCCTAGCTAATTATAAAAACCCTAATATTATTTGTGATAAAACAATAATCCTAATTATAATAATCCTAATATTATTTGTGGTCATATAATCCTAATTATAAAAAACCACCCGCGGCCTCAGAAGCTCACCAACGAGGCGGCGAGGCGGCACGACACGGCGAGGCGGCACGACACGGCGAGGCAGGCACGCGGGAGGTGGCGAGGCAAAAAAATGTGTCGGCAGAGCGGCGGCACATCACGGCACGGCGGCGGTGGAGAGGCCGGCCGGCGGACAGCACCTCCCCTGCGTCTTTTTGCTTCGTCTTTGATGCGTCTATGAGTGCTTCGTCTTCGTCTTCGTCTCCGTCGAGGAATGCCAAGTGCCAGCGGACAACACCTCCCCTGTGTCTTTATGCTTCGTCTCCATTGCAATCATTTAAAAGAGTTATCGCACTAGTAACATAACATGATTATTCTTAAGTGAATATCCCTCATATCACTAGAGAACTCTTCATTATTGCTAGGATGTGTCCTCCAGGTTCTACCCATTTACTAGGTTTCCAACCTAAGGTCAAAGCATATGCTCTGATACCAATTGCGGTGACCAAGCATACCACTGCATGATGTAGTAAACTATAGTCGTTGACATAACACCAATGAAACACCGTTCACTAGTATTTCATCCCTCAGAATGGCACAACAGAAACACAGCGGGTACAATACATGGCTTGAAGGTTAGAACTCACTCCTTTACATAAGATCCAGAGAACACTCTAGGTTAAAGAGGGAGAAAGAACTTCTTGCGGGGAAGAATCAAAGATAAATAACACGAAACTTTTATACTATTAAAACTAGTATTGAACTAAGGAATTGGCATTTCTGCTATTGCAATGCACAACAGAGATAGTTTCTTTGGCTAGAGATTGTAACCCTATCTAATCAATAAATGTCGTCTTCACTTGAGTTGATGAATATGTTGATTTCTTTTACTTCACTGATAAGCCTTAGCTTTTGATGATTCCTGGAGCATGACTTGAGGTAGACATCGTCTTAATGGCTTCAGAATCTAGCAAGGGTTAAGAAGATACTTTGAGTACAAGCGTACTCAGCAAATTCACTAGAAAAGGAGTGTTTGATGCACTATAACTACAGCCACATACCGTAGGTCGTAGGCAATGCAAGTTTTCATAAACATTTCTTTAAAGGTTGCTTTTATTTTGAAAAGCTATGTCCGTCAGCCTTCACGGGTTTACCAGAACCTTCATGGGGTTCCTTTCCCGCCGCGTTCGCAGCTCCTTCCCGGAACAGGGAATAACAAGTTACAGTTCTTACACTCTGCAGAGGTGCGTTAATTTACCCATGAGAGATCAACTCTTTGTTGCACAACCGGGCAGCTTATTCCCGTCCACAATTCCATGATGTGGGCCCAGAAGATGATCCAAGCTAATCACTGCCCCCTTCGCGACCCTGCATGCCTCCTTGGTGTACACCATGCCCACATAAAGACAATGGTTTGTACAAACCGTTAGATGTCATAACTATCGTGGGACGTTGAGGGTTCCCACCCATATGCTGCATATCCTCTACGAATTACCTATTAAAATGCACGCTACGAGGATAACAGCCACGACCTGCACATCCGGCTTCATGCGAGAGGAAGAAGATACAACTGACTTCTCCGTCCCATTCCAAATCTCATGGTCAACGCGTAATATACGGCGCAAGAATCACTGGCGCCATTGGTTGTTAAGCCCTAGGTGATATAGTTCTGAATAGTGGTATTCCAACTGTCAGATTTAATAGATTAATTGATCACCCTGGATCAATAATCAATAGTTCTCATTATCATTGGAAAATAGTGTTTTCTGACCTTTTTCAAATACAGGTGAAGACAACACAGGATTTGTAAAATACTTTACAGAAAATAAACAAAGGACATGAGCAAGTGTGAACTTGCCTTTTGTGGTTGCAAGATTATGCACTCACGGTCTTCGAGTCAGTATAAGATCCAAAAATATGAAATCAGCATCATTGGTCCGATAAGGACTAATGTTTAAAGAAGCAATATGCTTTTATGCATAAGTAGTGTGATGCATGTTTTAAGCGCAAATCCCGGAAATAATGTTGTTCTAGGGTTTGGATTCTGGAAGTGGTTACTTTGGAATGTGTGGTCCTTTTAAATAAGTTTCATAGTTGTACTTTTATTAGAGTTTAGGAGTGGTTGTAGATAACACATTTGTAGGAGTAAAATATACATTCTTATGATATACTGGTTAGGACTACTTATACAAAATTTCTTATTTAAAGTGGGAAAAAGGATAACCTTCGGAGAAAAGGTTTCTCTTCTAAGGTCTAAACAAACCTTGTGGTTAATTAGTGATGGTTGATGTTATTTGTTTTGATCAAATGGTTTGAGCTTGAGCTGCTTTATAGATTAACTACTTCAGACCAAAGTTAACTTTAAAACATGTAGTAATG
Organism: Avena sativa; assembly: GCA_916181665.1. Lineage (NCBI taxonomy): Eukaryota > Viridiplantae > Streptophyta > Magnoliopsida > Poales > Poaceae > Avena > Avena sativa. The sequence continues at coordinate 9,905,075 of OV702285.1, read as the reverse complement.
CGTATGGTATTATATTAGACTCTTGGAGACTAAAGTTAACTTTAAATATAGATAGTTTTGAAAGTATGATACTTACATCTTGGTATTTTGTATATCTGAAATGTTTTCTTTAAGAATGTTTGTTTCGTTACTTGAGATAATGGTTTCTTAATTCTATAATAGAGTAGTATTATTTATCTTTTATAGATAAGTGAGTAGAGTTTATAATTCCAGTTATATTTTCCTTTAACTACCCTTGGACTTTCTGTAGTGTTGTGGTAATTGTTGAAATTTGATAATTTAAAGTTAGTGGAAAGGATCTGATTTATTCACAAGATGTTCTTTAAGGTTTTTATCATGAATTGGAATCCTTTGAAAATATAATCTTCACTTAGAGTTGAAGATAGTTTAATATAAAGATGTTTATAATGTTTTTAAACCATTAGAGTTTCATTTCATTAATACTTAAGATTTGTACTATATATTAAACTTATTTTACTCATTTTAAGGATATTAATAAATGTTATTTATCCTTTTATGAATTATTAATGAAGTGACTGGGTTTAAATTTGGGTTATTAAAATATTTGAATTTTTATTTAATTCAAAGTATAATATGAGATTTTTATCATGTATAAATTATTTTTATGATCATTTTGGAATATTTATTTGTATGATTAATAAATAATAAGTTATGATTTTATTATTACTTTATATCTGCTTAATAAATAATAAATATTTAATTAAGTGAAATAATAATACATGATTATATTTTTAATTAGAATTCTTATTTTCCAAGATTTTTGGTATTTTATTTATATTATAAACATTTATCATTATAGGAATATGAATTATTAAAGTTTTATTACTAAATATTTATTTAGTATTTTTCATAAATACTATAGTATTAATAAATAACAAAAGTGATTTTTATTTATTTTTATCCTCTTTCAACAGTTTTGTAAAATTCCATAAGGAATATATAAATTACAAAATTCTTATAAAAATTTAAATGTCCAAAATTTGATATCTTATTTTATTTGGATAGAGTGGATTATTGTAAATCCAAAAATATTTTATTTATATTTTTTGGACTTTTATTTTATTTACTATAATTTTATTGAGTTCAGGGGTATTTTGGTCTTTTTTAATTGATCAAAAGATTTATTAAATAACTTGGGCTGGCCCCTTGGGCTTATTGGGACAAAGTGGCCCAATAGGGCAGGGTAAAATGGCTACCCTGAAGGGTTTTGGCCCACTCTGCCTCCTTTCTCTCCTTCGACCTTATCTCCTCCTCCTCTGACTTGCCCCCGTGGTCGGCGATGCCGCCACCGTTGATTCTCGCCGTCGTCGGCCGTTCTGGCCGCCGCCATGGTGCGAGTTGGGGTTGTCGACGACGCTCGTTCGTTTTATCCACTTGGATTTGACTCTGGGGCTTCCCCATGGTCAGTTCCACCCTATTCCCGGACCCTAGGGTTCGTAAAAGTTGCTATCGCCGTCGCCGCGATCCCACCTGTGGTGGTGTGCTGGTCTCGTGCGCTGCTGCAGCCACCGCCGTGGCCGGTGCAGGTTGCAGCGCCCCTCTGGGTTCTCCCTGTGCCACCGCGGTTCGTCGGCCCCTCAGCTTCCTCTTCGATTCATCAGCGAGGACCTCAGGTAAGTGGTCTCTGTGGTGAATGTCCATGCTACTGCCATGATTCTTTTTGGTGTGTATCTAGTGGATTCTCATGTTGAGTGACTATGTGCTGATTGAGTTCATCTCTAGATTAGGGTTCATAACCCCCCTATTGATCATATCTATGATGCTTAAGATCTAGTGTTGATCATATTTGATCATGGGAAATGATTGCATGTTGTGGTTAAGGATTGATAGTAGCCTTGATGATACTAGTTGCCTGTCAGATTTAGTTCCAGTGGTAATCCCCCATGATTCATGCTAATGTTTCTATGGAATCCTTGATTGGATTATGTTGTTGATCTAAGAGTGTATTCTATTGTCAGAATGCTCATACTGACAGTAGTTCCTTTCTATGGTTGCTTACTAAAATTATAGTGTTAGTTTGTATCAGATTATACACACTGAATTAAATCATTACATGTAATGATTTTTGTGGATGCATGAATTTAAGATTGATTCCTAACACTTGGCTTTAGGAAAATGATATGTAGTGGTTGTCCCTTTTTATTTATGGAAGCTAAGTGAAGCTTGGTTTTAGCTCATTAAGAACTTGTACTTGTGATACCATTGTATTCTGGCACACAAGTGATTGGGTTTTTATTTCTGGGCTTAGCTTGATTATGCTCGTGATTAATACTGACAAGTTAACATGAAAACTTGTATTAACTTTCCTGCCTATGATGTTGTTCTATGGCTTTTGGTTTTAATTCCTAGTTAGTTGAATATTTAGGTTGTTTGAATCTTGCAGGAGTAGAGTTGCTACTCTCTCTGAGATGTGCCCTGATCTTGATAAGATTAAATGAAAATGATCTAAGTTGCAAAGTAACACTGAACCCAGTGATGTTGGTCTGAGAGTTTAGTGTTTGTGGTTGAGCTAGATTTCTTATCCTTATACTTAAAATCTCTAGGATAGATTCACCCCTCTTGGGTGCTTATTGAGATATTATTGCATCAAGCAACACATGCCTTTGTTTAGACATTCTGATGAAAGCATGTGATGGTTTTATGAGACCCACCACAAGAGTTGATGTTGGTGTGGTATATTGATGATGATCCTGATCTTATTCTTGGTCTTGATCTTGATCTGATTTTGCTGGCTCCTGAGCTTGCTCTTGAGCTTGCCTGCTCCTCCTAGCTCCTGGGCTTGACCTTACTGTCCACCAGATCTATTCCCCTCCTTATGTCACCATTCTGGTGATGTTTGGGTGGATCTAGGTGGTTGGTTTGGTTGCTGTTCTTGGTTTAACTGTTGTTCATCCTGGCTGTGCTAGTGTATTATGTGGTGGAGAGATGCACTGAGGTGCTCCTCCACGGCTGGCTGTGGTTTTGTGATAATGGCTATGCTTGTGAGGTCGATAGCACACCCCTCTGCATGCTTGTGTGTGTGCAGCTTGTGTGCCTGCTATGCACATGATGATAAGCTCAGAAAGTTATAACTTACTATTACCAATCTACTTTTACCTTGGCTGGTGAATTCGTCCCTTTTGGCTATCATTTGCATTCTGGCCTTGAGTTTATGAAAGATGAAATCTTTCATTTTGGTGAAACTTGCCCCTTTATAACATTTCTCAATGATGAGATTGTCAAGTGCACCTCACTGACATATCTGAGAGAAATATTCTAACACTGATCCTATCTTGTTTTCTATTTAATCTTTGTTTTGTAGGTACAAAAGATGAAGATGAAGATTTAATTTAGTTTTAGGTATAGGATAGTTAGTGGATATACAAATGTAGTTTTCTTATTCTTTTGTAATTTATGTAATTTTTATTTGGTTCATTTGTAATAAAGGTTATATATTTATTAATAAAGAATATTTTATTCTTTACTCTTGTGTGAATTGTGAAGTTTGGAATAACTTCTGTAAGTTATTCTTTGTGACTTGATTAAGTATGTAAAATGAATTCCACATACAATATTGTTTTTAGATAAGATTTAAGTTATAATACTTTTCTCTTAATTAATTTAAGATTCCAATCTTATATCCAAATCATTTAAATTATAAAACACTTAAGTTTTAAAATCCAAACTCATTTCAAAACACACATAATTACTTTAAGTTCATATCAAAGTTTATAGCAATCCTTCTTTAAGACTAATCCTATTCTCAAAGTAAGAAAGAAACATTGATCACTTATGTTTTTATTTGGCGAAAATTTTACCCACATTTTCACAAATAAATGCATGCAAAAATTCATATTCCTAAATCTACCCTTCGTTAGGTCCTAAATACTGGGATGTTACAGACTTCCCCCCTTAAATTGAACTTCGTCCCGAAGTTTGTGGAGATGTACCCGAATAATTCTGGATAAACCTTTCTTAAATTCTCTTTCTTCTCCCATGTGTCTTCTCTCTCAGGGTGATGTTCCCACTATACCTTGCAATATTCAATTGCTCTGTTCCTCAATCTTTTCCAATTTTCTTCCCGAATCTTACAGAGTTTTCCAATATAAATTAGGTCTGCTTGTAGTTCTAACTCTTGATGTGTTATTGCCTCCTCTGGAACTTTCAAACATTTGCGAAGTTGTGACATATGAAAAGCATTATGCACCTAAGCCAATCTTGATGGTAACTCTAAAGCATAAGCGATAGTTCTGTTTTGACTTAGTATCTTAAATGGTTCGATATATCTTGGGCTCAATTTCCCTTTTACTCCCAATCTTTTTACTCCTTTCATTGGACTTTACTTTCAAATAGACCATATCTCCTACTTCTGAATGCCATCATCTTCTACTTTGATCCGTATAAATTTGTTACCTGCTTTGAGTTATTTTCAGTCTTTCCCTGATCTTATCAATGATGTCTTGTCTATACTTCAACTAACTTCTCGGCATTATCCTTTTGGATTTACTAGATTAAAATGTGCACTCTTAGTGAGTCTGTCCACAATTACCCATATCATATCTTTCCTTTTTAGTGGCATAGGTGATCCTGTGATGAAGTCCATACCTATTTCCTCCCATTTCTACTCAGGAATTTCTAAGGTTTGTAATGGTTGCTATACTCCCCACTCCATGATGATCTTCAATGGAATTAATTAGAATATTCCATAACCTGATTAGATATCCTCATTCGATTCTTTTTCTTGAATTAACAGCTTCGTTACTATATAATTACAATTTGGAGGTTCTCCTTACCATAAGTTTTTATGTTTCTATATACGCATTTTAATGGTCAACAGACTATCTTACTATTCCTGTCATTATATAGTTGATACTGGTATTCCTTTCAAAATTGAATTTGAACTCAATTTGTCCATACCCATTGGAATTTTTTTATTCTCGACACTTGTTGAATTAGGGTTCTATATTACTTCTTAAGGATTACTTAAAAATTGTGTCCTTTTAAATTTGATTGTTTAAATGTATCCTTCATCACCCTCAAATTTGTACCTTCTTAAAAAATTTAATTAACTTTTCTTTATTCCCCAAAATATTTTCTTCAACTATCATTCCTAATGTTTACTCTTCCACATTAAGTTTTATTAATAGTTTTGAAACTCCACACATAGAGGCTATTGATTCTTGAACTAAAATGTTGGTTCCTGTTCAGTTTATATTTTACTGCTTTAAAGTCCAAAGAAAGATTATACGGTGCATCCACATAATTGTGGATTTTCGAAGAAATTCTTTCAGCACTAAATGTTGTACTTACTATTGGCATTCTTGCTGAATAATATGGATTTTGCAAAACATCTTACCAGGCGATCGTCTTCAGATCTGTTAAACTTTCTTATGTCTTACTTATCTTAGGCCAAATTTAATGCTCTTTATGCAACTTTTAACAAGATTTAGTTAACTATTTCAACCAAATACCAGCTGTGGACAAAATACCAACTGTGGATTAGTTACTAGCTATGGATCAAATACCAATTGCGGATTATTACCAGCTGCAACCGTCCTAGGGTGTGTGTATTACCCTATGGTTTCTCACATACCTCTCACATTCTCTCAGAATGATCAGAGTTTGAATACAATTTTGGTTCCAAAGCTAACCATTTGTACTTATTCATGATACTTCCATGAACTTGGTACAATTCTCCATTACTTCCTAGTAATATTACCCACTTCTATACCCAGCTTCTTTCCTGAATTTGGCTAGGAATAACCTATGCTCTATCTATTCTCCAAGTGGTGTTAATACTCCTTGTATCCTGCTTCTTCCTTTCAGTAAGTCTTCTTTTGAAATCGTCGCTCCCTTACACGAATTCCCATTCCTATCTAGGTCTATATCATCAAGTAATAACTGGGTGTTACATCATGCATTTGCACACCTAATTAAACTTCATGTACAGATCTAGTCAATCAATAAAATTCAATAAGATCCAAATATCGATAAACAACAAAACATATACCTTGTATTACACATAGGTTTTGACTAATTTACAAATGTACTAGATGTTCCAACTGTTTGTCCCATACCTATTTACACAACTATCTTACAAGAACTTCTTGTTCTTGTGGATATATGCTCACTTATTTCCGCCAACTCTCCAAACTACAATACGCATTACCCTCTATGTACATTATTCAAGCCCGCATCCCTTGGGAGGTTATTTCTCTCTCGTTTTCATCTTCCTCTAGTGCTTCCTGGAGTTCCATCCATGATGACGTGAAGTCCTACGACTGTCTTCTGGAGCATAGGAGCATCCAGGAGGTGCGTAATCTTGAGTAGAAGTACCGAGACTAAGATTAGTCATTGAAAAATGACTAGAGTTGGCGTAATCTTCCACCGAATAGTTCGGGTTTTCTGGCACCGCCTCCTCATAGTAAGTTGGTTCCTTAGCTTTTTCTTGGATCTAGTCATATATGTTGGTGTAATAGCTATTGGGATACTCTTCTAAGTTGATTGGGTTAGTATCACCCCCATATGGTCCATAAGGCTCTTTATGGTTAGAGTTGATCTCCTCCTCAATACCCGCATCACAAGGTATAGGATTCCCTATGGTTTTACCTTGATATTCTACGTCCCATCCATACTTGTTAGGCTCGGGTTTATTTGGAATTACTTTATTCCATTCCTGTTGTTTGGAATTGTACTTGGTCCATAGGTCTTCAGGTGGCTTGAAGTCATTCTGGTAATAGGCATAATTTTCTGAGTTTGGGTCATCGAACTCAGTTTCCTCAAACACCTCTCCCAAAGGTATGTATTTGGGATGCCTAGCTTCTTTATCCAACTTCTTCCTATGAGCCATTGCTTTTTCAGGATTAGTAAAATCTTCAATGACCCTATCCAGTTCCTGGACTAAAAATTTGTGAGTATTGTGATAAGTGTTTAGTAAAGACCGATAACTATCCATATACTCTGCAGCTAGAGTAGGTTCAGTTTGAACTAAGGTAGAGTGATCTAACTCATGCTCTGAGTTTGAGGTTTCATGTGGTATAATGGTGTGAGTACTACCTTCTAGAGCTTGGGATTTATGCTCTCGGAACATGGTTATGGCTGCTGCTATGGCAATCTGATATGCAGATGCCATGCACCTTGCCTCTCCTACTGGCATTTCTCCCTTCAGTCCTAACTTCTTGGGTAACATGATCATGACACGGTATTTAGCTAATACCTTCCCATCATAGTAAGTGTAAATCTTGACCAAAAGTCTTGATTCACATTCCAAACTCCATAGAAGTTCTCGGAGATTGTCTGTCCAATCCCCTCCGTAGTCATCCAACGTCCTGTTCATCACTTGAACATTCCGGGGTGGATACCGAGGTGCCATGTGGAACTGTGGATAAGAAATTATCATCAGTCACATAGAGTTAAAACTCTTGGGAAGTGATTGGAATTGCAATCATTTAAAATAGTTATCGCACTAGTAACATAACAGGATTATTCTTAAGTGAATATCCCTCGTATCACTAGAGAACTTTTCATTATTGCTAGGATGTGTCCTACAGGTTCTACCCATTTACTAGGTTTCCAACCTAAGGTCAAAGCATATGCTCTGATACCAACTGCGGTGACCTAGCATACCACTGCATGATGTAGTAAACTATAGTCGTTGACATAACACCAATGAAACACCGTTCACTAGTATTACATCCCTCAGAATGGCACAATAGAAACACAGCGGGTCCAATACATGGCTTGAAGGTTACAACTCACTCCTTTACATAAGATCCAGAGAACACTCTAGGTTAAAGAGGGAGAAATAACTTCTTGCGGGGAAGAATCAAAGATAAATAACACGAAACTTTTATACTATTAAAACTAGTATTGAACTAAGGAATTGGCATTTCTGCTATTGCAATGCACAACAGAGATAGTTTCTTTGGCTAGAGATTGTAACCCTATCTAATCAATAACTGCCGTCTTCACTTGAGTTGATGAATATGTTGATTTCTTTTACTTCACTGAGAAGCCTTAGCTTTTGATGATAACTGGAGCATGACTTGAGGTAGACATCGTCTTAATGGCTTCGGAATCTAGCAAGGGTTAAGAAGATATTTTGAGTACGAGCGTACTCAGCAAATTCACTAGAAAAGGAGTGTTTGATGCACTATAACTACAGCCACAGACCGTAGGTCGTAGGCAATGCAAGTTTTCATAAACATTTCTTTAAAGGTTGCTTTTATTTTGAAAAGCTATGTCCGTCAGCCTTCACGGGTTTACCAGAACCTTCATGGGGTTCCTTTCCCGCCACGTTCGCAGCTCCTTCCCGGAACAGGGAGTAACAAGTTACAGTTCTTACACTCTACAGAGGTGCATTACTTTACCCATGAGAGATCAACTCTTTGTTGCACAACCGGGCAGCTTATTCCCGTCCACAATTCCATGATGTGGGGCCCACAAGATGATCCAAGCCAATCACTGCCCCCTTCGTGACCCAGCATGCCTCCTTGGTGTACACCATGCCCACATAAAGAATTACGGCAATGGTTTGTACAAACCATTAGATGTCAGAACTATCGTGGGACGTTGAGGGTTCCCACCCATATGCTGCATATACTCTACGAATTACCAATTAAAATGCACACTACGAGGATAACAGCCACGACCTGCACATCCGGCTTCATGCGAGAGGAAGAAGATACAGCTGACTTCTCCGTCCCATTCCAAATCTCATGGTTAACGCGTAATATACGGCGCAAGAATCACTGGCGACATTGGTTGTTAAGCCCTAGGTGATATAGTTCTGAACAGTGGTATACCAACTGTCAGATTTAATAGATTAATTGATCACCCTGGATCAATAATTAATAGTTCTCATTATCATTGGAAAATAGTGTTTTCTGACCTTTTTCAAATACAGGTGAAGACAACACAGGATTTGTAAAATACTTTACAGAAAATAAACAAAGGACATGTGCAAGTGTGAACTTGCCTTTTGTGGTTGCAAGATTATGCACTCACGGTCTTCGAGTCAGTATAAGATCCAAAAATATGAAATCAGCACCATTGGTCCGATAAGGACTAATGTTTAAAGAAGCAATATGCTTTTATGCATAAGTAGTGTGATGCATGTTTTAAGCGCAAATCCCGGAAATAATATTCTTCTAGGGTTTGGATTCTAGAAGTGGTTACTTTGGAATGTGTGGTCCTTTTAAATAAGTTTCATAGTTGTACTTTTATTAGAGTTTAGGAGTGGTTATAGATAACACATTTGTACGAGTAAAATATACATTCTTATGATATACTGGTTAGGACTACTTATACAAAATTTCTTATTTAAAGTGGCAAAAAGGATAACCTTCGAAGAAAAGGTTTCTCTTCTAAGGTCTAAACAAACCTTGTGGTTAATTAGTGATGGTTGATGTTATTTGTTTTGATCAAATGGTTTGAGCTTGAGCTGCTTTATAGATTAACTACTTCAGACCAAAGTTAACTTTAAAACATGTAGTAATGCGTATGGTATTATATTAGACTCTTGGAGACTAAAGTTAACTTTAAAATATATATAGTTTTGAAAGTATGATACTTACATCTTGGTATTTTGTATATCTGAAATGTTTTCTTTAAGAATGTTTGTTCCGTTACTTGAGATAATGGTTTCTTAATTCTATAATAGAGTAGTATTATTTATATTTTATAGATAAGTGAGTAGAGTTTATAATTCCAGCTATGTTTTCCATTAACTACCCTTGGACTTTCTATAGTGTTGTGGTAACTGTTGAAATTTGATAATTTAAAGTTAATGGAAAGGATCTGATTTATTCACAAGATTTTCTTTAAGGTTTTTATCATGAATTGGAATCCTTTGAGAATATAATCTTCACTTAGAGTTGAAGATAGTTTAATATAAAGAAGTTTATAATGTTTTTAAACCATTAGAGTTTCATTTCATTAATACTTAAGATTTGTACTATATATTAAACTTATTTTACTCATTTTAAGGATATTAATAAATGTTATTTATCCTTTTATGAATTATTAATGAAGTGACTGGGTTTAAATTTGGGTTATTAAAATATTTGAATTTTTATTTAATTCAAAGTATAATATGAGATTTTTATCATGTATAAATTATTTTTATGATCATTTTGGTATATTTATTTTTGTGATTAATAAATAATAAGTTATGATTTTTATTATTACTTTATAACTGCTTAATAAATAATAAATATTTAATTAAGTGAAATAATAATACATGATTATATTTTTAATTAGAATTCTTATTTTTCCAAGATTTTTGGTATTTTACTTATATTATAAACATTTATCATTACAAGAATATGAATCATTAAAGTTTTATTACTAAATATTTATTTAGTATTTTTCATAAATACTATAATATTAATAAATAATAAAAGTGATTTTTTATTTATTTTTATCCTCTTTCAATAATTTTGTAAAATTCCATAAGGAATATATAAATTACAAAATTCTTATAAAAATTTAAATGTCCAAAATTTGATATCTTATTTTATTTGGATAGAGTGGATTATTGTAAATCCAAAAATATTTTATTTATAATTTTTGGACTTTTATTTTATTTCCTATAATATTATTGAGTTCAGGGGTATTTTGGTCTTTTTTAATTGATCAAAAGATTTATTAAATAACTTGGGCTGGCCCCTTGGGCTTATTGGGCCAAAGTGGCCCAATAGGGCAGGATAAAATGGCTACCCTGAAGGGTTTTGGCCCACCCAGCCCACTCTGCCTCCTTTCTCTCCTTCGACCTTATCTCCTCCTCCTCTGACTCGCCCCCGTGGCCGGCGATGCCGCCACCGTTGATTCTCGCCGTCGTCGGCCGTTCTGGCCGCCGCCATGGTGTGAGTTGGGGTTGTCGACGACGCCCGTTCGTTTTATCCACTTGGATTTGACTCTGGGGCTTCCCCGTGGTCAGTTCCACCCCATTCCCGAACCCTAGGGTTCGTAAAAGTTGCTATCGCCGTCGCCGCGATCCCACCTGTGGTGGTGTGCTGGTCTCGTGCGCTGCTACGGCCACCGCCGTGGCCGGTGCAGGTTGCAGCGCCCCTCTGGGTGCTCCCTGTGCCGCCGCGGTTCGTCGGCCCCTCTGCTTCCTCTTCGATTCATCAGCGAGGACCTCGGGTAAGTGGTCTCTGTGGTGAATGTCCATGCTACTGCCATGATTCTTTTTGGTGTGTATCTAGTGGATTCTCATGTTGAGTGACTATGTGCTGATTGAGTTCATCTCTAGATTAGGGTTCATAACCCCCCTATTGATCATATCTATGATGCTTAAGATCTAGTGTTGATCATATTTGATCATGGGAAATGATTGCATGTTGTGGTTAAGGATTGATAGTAGCCTTGATGATACTAGTTGCCTGTCAGATTTAGTTCCAGTGGTAATCCCCCATGATTCATGCTAATGTTTCTATGGAATCCTTGATTGGATTATGTTGTTGATCTAAGAGTGTATTCTATTGTCAGAATGCTCATACTGACAGTAGTTCCTTTCTATGGTTGCTTACTGAAATTATAGTGTTAGTTTGTATGAGATTATACACACTGAATTAAATCATTACATGTAATGATTTTTGTGGATGTATGAATTTAAGATTGATTCCTGGCACTTGGTTTCAGGAAAATGATATGTAGTGGTTGTCCCTTTTTATTTATGGAAGCTAAGTGAAGCTTGGTTTTAGCTCATTAAGAACTTGTACTTGTGATACCATTGTATTCTGGCACACAAGTGATTGGGTTTTTATTTCTGGGCTTAGCTTGATTATGCTCGTGATTAATACTGACAAGTTAACATGAAACCTTGTATTAACTTTCCTGCCTATGATGTTGGTCTGAGGCTTTTGGTTTTAATTCCTAGTTAGTTGAATATTAGATTGTTTGAATCTTGCAAGAGTAGAGCTGCTACTCTCTCTGAGATGTGCCCTGATCTTGATAAGATCAAATCAAAATGATCTAAGTTGCAAAGTAACACTGAACCCAGTGATTCTGGTCTGAGGGTTTAGTGTTTATGGTTGAGCTAGATTTCTTATCCTTATACTTAAAATCTCTAGGATAGATTCACCCCTCTTGGGTGCTTATTGAGAGATTATTGCATAAAGCAACACATGCCTTTGTTTAGACATTCTGATGAAAGCATGTGATGGTTTTATGAGACCCACCACAAGAGTTGATGTTGGTGTGGTATATTAATGATGATCCTGATCTTGTTCTTGGTCTTGATCTTGATCTGCTTTTGCTGGCTCCTGAGCTTGCTCTTGAGCTTGCCTGCTCCTCCTAGCTCCTGGGCTTGACCTTACTGTCCACCAGATCTATTCCCCTCCTTATGTCACCATTCTGGTGATGTTTGGGTGGATCTAGGTGGTTGGTTTGGTTGCTGTTCTTGGTTTAACTGTTGTTCATCCTGGCTGTGCTAGTGTATTATGTGGTGGAGATATGCACTGAGGTGCTCCTCCACGGCTGGCTGTGGTTTTGTGATAATGGCTATGCTTGTGAGGTCGATAGCACACCCCTCTGCATGCTTGTGTGTGTGCAGCTTGTGTGCCTGCTATGCACATGAGGATAAGCTCAAAAAGTTTGAACTTACTATTACCAATCTACTTTTACCTTGGCTGGTGAATTCGTCCCTTTTGGCTATCATTTGCATTCTGGCCTTGAGTTTATGAAAGATGAAATCTTTCATTTTGGTGAAACTTGCCCCTTTATAACATTTCTCAATGATGAGATTGTCAAGTGCACCTCACTGACATATCTGAGAGAAATATTCTAACACTGATCCTATCTTGTTTTCTACTTAATCTTTGTTTGTAGGTACAAAAGATGAAGATGAATATTTAATGTAGTTTTAGGTATAGGATAGTTAGTGGATATACAAATGTAGTTTTCTTATTCTTTTGTAATTTATGTAATTTTTATTTGGTTCATTTGTAATAAAGGTTATATATTTATTAATAAAGAATATTTTATTCTTTACTCTTGTGTGAATTGTGAAGTTTGGAATAACTTCTATAAGTTATTCTTTGTGACTTGATTAAGTATGTAAAACGAAGTCCACATACAATATTGTTTTTAGATAAGATTTAAGTTATAATACTTTTCTCTTAATTAATTAATTAAAGATTCCAATCTTATATCCAAATCATTTAAATTATAAAACACTTAAGTTTTAAAATCCAAACTCATTTCAAAACACACATAATTACTTTAAGTTCATATCAAAGTTTATAGCAATCCTTCTTTAAGACTAATCCTATTCTCAAAGTAAGAAAGAAACATTGATCACTTAAGTTTTTATTTGGCAAAAATTTTACCCACATTTTCACAAATAAATGCATGCAACAATTCATATTCCTAAATCTACCCTTCGTTAGGTCCTAAATACTGGGATGTTACAACTAGTTTGCTTTTTGTAAATTTTCTTTTTTTAATTCAAATCAAATATAAAACTTTGGAAAATCATATCTTTTATTGTAAAAATCCAAATAAAACAAATAATATGTCTATTATTATCAGAAAAATATAAATAATCTTAATATAATATCCATATATCTGTTTGCATCATTTATAAATTATTTCATTTGTAAATTTTCTTTTTTTAATTCAAAACAAATATAAACTTTGGAAAATCATATCTTTTATTGTAAAAATCCAAATAAAACAAATAATATGTCTATTATTATCAGAGAAATATAAAGAATCTTAATATAATATCCATACATATGTTTGCATCATTTATAAATTATTTCATTTGTAAATTTTCTTTTTTAATTCAAATCAAATATATAACTTTGGAAAATCATATGTTTTATTGTAAAAATCCAAATAAAACTAATAATATGTCTATCATTATCAGAAAAATATAAAGAATCTTAATATAATATCCATACATCCGTTTGCATCATTTATATATTATTTCATTTGTAAATTTTCTTTTTTAATTCAAATCAAATATAAAACTTTGGAAAAATCATTTCTTCTATTGTAAAAATTCAAATAAAACAAATAATATGTCTATTATTATCAGAAAAATATAAAGAATCTTAATATAATATCCATTTAGTCCCGGTTGTAGTCACTAACCGGGACTAAAGATATTTCCCGCCATTTCCCATCGCTTCCCGCCAAGTTTTCCCGCCCTTTCCTTTTTACGAGAGCTTTTAGTCCCGGTTGTAGTCACTAACCAGGACTAAAGATATTTCCCGCCATTTCTCAAAGCTTCCCACCAAGTTTTCCCGCCCTTTCCCTCTATATCTAGGGCGATCGCGCCATGGCTATCCACACATCCACACCTTCCTCTCTTAGAACAATGGACAACGCCTACTGGGCCATTCTGACCCTCGAGGTGACCGAGGCGCTGTGCGCCTCCAACTACCCTTGTCCGCCGGGCTACCGGCCACCCGCCGGCTGGATGCTGAGCGCTGGAGGGGTTCTTGTCCCTCCTGTCCCTCAAGGTTCCGCACACCAGGTGGCCATCACGAACCACTTCTACCACGATCTCACGCCGGAGCAGCGGATGGATCCCCAGTGGGATCCCGAAAACTACGACACCTGGAATGCCTTCTTCGCTAATAGGCAGGAAAGGGAGCTCGCTAGGTACGAGGGTGATGTCCTGCCCCTAGTGAACCACAATGAAGCGGGCCGCCATCTGTGGTGGGCGAACCGTACTATCATCAGAGTAATGCGCTACATCATCGGGGGAGACCATCCTCGCATGCGGTGCCCACAAGTCCACCCGCCACAGAGCCACAAGAAGGCCCCTCCCCCGCCCGGCGGTCGCGGCATCGTCTTCCAGGAGACCCCTCCCCCGCCCACCATGAATCCGAGGCCGGAGTGGCAGGTGCCCCCGGTATATGTCATGGCTGGGCTGAGGATCCCCGGAGTGGCAGGTGACGATGACAATGATGATGACAATGACGAAGAAGACCATGAAGCTGTGTACTATAGGACTAGGCATGATTATGACTAAAGGGGGCGGCTTTAGTCCTGAGTGTTAGCTAGTCCCGGTTATTAATATTAATAAATGTCTTGAGTGTTACCTAGTCCCGGGACTAAATATGAAGATGTTGTTGTATTTAGAGGAAAGGGAGGGCAGGCTGGATTGAGCAACCTATAAATAGAGGGAAATGCCTATAAAGAGAGGGTTCATCTTTAGTCCCGGTTGGAGAAACCAACTGCGACTGAAGGGATTGCGGTAGACTAGGCCAGGCAACACTAATAATAGAGGTGAGTGTCGACATTATGTCGTGTGGCTTGTACCTTGTCCTGGATGGTGTCACCAACTGGGACTAAAGATGAATCTTTAGTCCCAGTCCCAGTTGGAGACACCAACCGGGACAAAACATGAGTCGGCACTAATAATAGAGGGTGAGTGTCGACATTATGTTGTGAGTGTCGACACTATGCCGAGCTGCTTGTACTATAAATAGGCATCCTGAGTCCAGTCCTCCAGCCAGTTTGAGGCATCTCCAAGATGGTTTGCGAGAGCAGGGACACCATTATGACCAGTTTCAGGGAGATGCCGTCGGAGCCCAGTCCTCCGGCATCTCCAAGAAACTAGTCATAGAGGCACTCCTTAATATGTGAAATTAGTTAGCTCCCAGGCGTATTGATCTAGTTAGAGAAGTTACAAGCTGCAAGATGGTGTGCGAGAGCAGGACACCACTACGGCCAGTTTCAGGGAGATGCCGCCGGAGCCCAGTCCTCCGGCATCTCCAAGAAACTGGTCATAGAGGCACTCCCTAATATGTGACCACACGCGTTTGGAGATCAGATCTTAATGGTAAGTATGAATCGGGACTAAAGGCCCCCTTTTAGTCCCGGTCCAGCCACAAAATGGGACTAACACACTCAAGATGGTTTGCAGACAACACTATAAAAATGGACACATGGAGCATCTTCACTCATAAAATGTTACAATTATTACACATCATTTCTTCGCGTGTGTTCCTTTCTGATCCCGCCGTATCCATGGAGTATCTTCATTCATTAACATGATGCTTGGGTCATCCTTAACTGCGAAGGGCGGAATTTCATGAAACTTATCACAATCTTATGACATGTCTGTCTTGTCCTCCACTCCCACGATGTTTCTTTTTCTTGAAAGAACTATGTGGCGCTTTGGCTCATCGTCTGATGTATTCTTTTTCTTATTTTTTCTTTTCTAGGTTTGGTAGACATGTCCTTCACATAGAAAACCTGAGCCACATCATGTGCTAGGACGAATGGTTCGTTTAAGTACCCAAGATTTTTGAGATCCAACGATGTCATTCCGTATTTCTTGTCTACCTCAACTCCTCCTCCTGTCAGCTTGACCCATTTGCACCGAAACAAGACCTTAAAAGTAGGTCCACAATCAAGTTCCCATATCTCCTCTATGTAACCATAATATGTGGTCTTTGACCCATTGTTGTATGTTGCATCAAAGCAGACATCACTGTTTGGTTGGTGCTCTTTTTATCTTGGGCGATCATGTAAAATGTATACCCATTTATCTCATACCCTTGGAAAGTCGATATAGTCGAAGATGGTGACATAGACAACAAGTATAGATGATCTCCAAGAGTGTTGTTTTTGATGAGATGTTGCAACCAACCGCTGAAACTCTTCATGTGTTCATCTCTAATCCAAGAGTCATGCTTTCCAGGGTTGTTGGAGTGTAATATTTTATTGTGTTCCTCGATATATGGGGCTGCCAAGATAGAATTCTGTAGAACGGTGTAATGTGCTTTGGTGTAAGAATGTCCGTCCCTACATATTATTGATTTCCTTCCTAGACTACCCTTTCCACTCAGTCTCCCCTCATACCGCGATTGAGGAAGACCAATCGACCTAAGGTCAGGAACGAAGTCAACACAAAATTCAATGACCTCCTCTGTTCCATATCCCTTGGAGATGCTTCCTTCTGGCCTAGCACGGTTACGAACATATTTCTTTAAGATTACCATGAACCTCTCAAAGGGAAACATATTGTGTAGAAATACAGGACCGAGAATGGAAATCTCTTCGACTAGGTGAACCAGCAGGTGCGTCATAATATTGAAGAAGGATGGTGGGAACACCAACTCAAAACTGACAAGACATTGGACCACATCATTCTGTAACCGTGGTAGATCTTAAGGATTGATTATCTTCTGAGAGATTGCATTGAGGAATGCACATAGCTTTACAATGGGTACTCGAACATTATCTAGTAGAAGCCCCCTCAATGCAATCGGAAGCATTTGCGTCATAATCAAGTGGAAGTCATGAGACTTTAGGTTTTGGAACTTTTTTTCTGCCATATTTATTATTCCCTTTATATTCGACGAGAAGCCAGACGGGACCTTAATACTGCTTAGGAATTCAAAAAATATTACCTTCTCTTGTTTGGTAAGAGCATAGCTGGCATGACCTTGAAACCATTCTGGATGCAGGCCATCTGGGTCTTTCATACGTTGATGGTACTTTCGTGCTTCTGGTGTATCTTTTGTCTTCCCATACACGCCCAAGAAGCCTAGAAGGTTCACGCAAAGATTCTTCGTCACATGCATCACATCGATTGCAGAGCGGACCTCTAAGAATATCCAATATGGTAGCTCCCAAAATATAGATTTCTTCTTCCACATGGGTGCATGTCCTTCAGCGTCCTTCAGAACAGATTTTCTGCCAGGACCCTTTCCAAAGGTTACTATTTGATCCAAATCTTTGACCATATCAAATATATCAACACCAGTACGCTCCTTAGGCTTCATATGGTGACATGCCAGACCGTTGAAATGCTTGCCTTTCTTTCTTAAGGGATGCTTGGCCAAAAGAAATCGACGATGCTCATTGTACACATTCTTCTTACAATGTTCCAAATATATACTTTCAGTCTCATCTAAACAGTGTGTGCATGCATTGTATCCCTTGTTGGACTGTCCTGAAAGGTTACTAAGAGCAGGTCAATCATTGATTGTTACAAAAAGCAATGCTCGGAGGTCAAATTCTTCCTGCTTGTGCTCATCCCACACGCGTATGCTGGGTTCGTGCCACAACTGTAAAAGTTCTTCAACTAATGGCCTTAGGTACACATCAATGTCGTTTCCGGGTTGCTTCGGACCTTGGATCACTACTGGCATCATAATGAACTTCCGCTTCATGCACAACCAAGGAGGAAGGTTATAGATGCATAGAGTCACGAGCCAGGTGCTGTGGATGGAGCTCTGCTCTACAAAGGGATTCATGCCATCTGTACTTAGACCAAAACTTAAACTCCTTGCGTCATCTGCAAAGTCTGGGTACTTTCTATCGATTTTTCTCCATTGCGACCCATCAGCGGGGTGTCTCAACATCCTGTCTGACTTACGTTCCTCTTTATGCCATCGCAATAACTTGGCGTGCTCTTTGTTTCTGAATAAGCATTTCAACCGTGGTATTATAGGAGCATACCACATCACCTTGGCAGGAACCCTCTTCCGGGGGCTCGCCCTCAATGTCATCAGGGTCATCTCGTCTGATCTTATATCGAAGTGAAATGCATACCGGGCATGCATCCAAATTCTCGTACTCCTCGCCGCGGTAGAGGATGCAGTCATTCGGTCATGCATGTATCTTCTGAACCTCTAAACCTAGAGGGCAGACAACCTTTTTTGCTTCGTACGTACTGGCGGGCAATACGTTATCTATTGGAAGCATATTCTTTATCATTTTTAGCAACTTTTTAAATGAGGAGTCAGGTATAGCACACTCAGCCTTCCATTGTAGCAATTCCAGTGTGCTACCCAGATTTTCAGACCATTTTCGCAATTTGGGTACAACAACTTTTTGTGATCCTCTAACATGTGATTGAACTTCTCCCTCTCCTTTTCAGTTTCAGTCTCTTCGTGCATCGGCAATGGTCCGACCAAGATCATCAGCGGGTTCATCATGTGTCTCTTCTTCATCCTCCCCTTCAGCATCCCCCATGGAAGTATCTCCGTACTCAGGGAAACCATGATAGTTGTCATTCTCCTCCTCTTCTTCATTGTCTTCCATTATAACCTCTCTCTCTCCGTGCTTGGTCCAACAATTATAACTAGACATGAAGCCGGACTTCAACAGGTGGCTGTGAAGGGTTTTTTAGTCAGAGTAATCCTTCTGATTCCTACATCCACTACATGGACAGAATACAAAACCATTGCGCTTGTTTGCATCAGCAACACGGATGAATTCATGCACGCCATTAATGAACTCGCCAGAGCGTCGGTCAGTATTGTACATCCATTCCCGGACCATATGCATTATAGTAAAAGTATATCAAAAACTATTACACAACATGATAAAATTATTACATGTTATATTGAGAGCTTCTAGAGCATTAATTTTGAATTTTTAAAAATTTATATGCACCAATTTGTGAATTGGAGAAAACAATCAACATGATAAATGTGGAGTTTTTTTATTATTGTTCTATCAGTGAAAACCTCATTCCATTCTAAGCTCTGAAACTCTAAAATTACACATTTCAATTTTCAGTAACTATGTTCCTAATCAAAATTTGTTACACATATATATCAAAATCCTTCTACTTCTAGAGCATGCATGCATTGATCCATATCTCTATACTTCTAGAGCATTATAGAGCTAAAGTAGCAATAAGAGATGAAAGAATGAAGTTCTAACCTTTTAAAGCTTTGGATTTAGGGGTTGCAAACTAAATCTTGACAAATCTTGAGAAAAAAATGACATGAACTCGCTTGCTTTTTTGAGAAAAATGGCCACCATATGCTTTAGGGCAGCTGGACAGGAAGCAGAATATATAGTGGTGGACAACTAGTCCCGGGCCGTGATACGACCCGGGACTAATAGTCCATGAAAAGACCAGCTGGCCTGCTCTGGGTTATTAGTCTCGGGCCGTATTACGGACCGGGACTAGAGATCTGGTCCGGCCGGGGACTAGTTTCTACGGCCATTTCTAGCCGTTAGAGGCCTCACGGCCCGGGACTAGTGCTAGCATTAGTCGCGGGCTGTGACAGGCCGGGACTGCTGGCGGTGTTCACATCGAACCGAAGACCCTTTTTCCAGTAGTGAATAAAATTATATTCCAAATGGGACTGGTATTGCTATTTATTGAATTTATTTTATATTTTACTTATTAATTAACTTGAAGTGTATGTTAACATATGCATAATTAATCTTTAATAGATTTAAACCTCCTATCACCTAATGAAAACGACCTAGTGTGCTACCCCATCCCTGAAGGCAAGCCATCAACCTTCTCTGAACTTTTGTTACATATTTATGATGAATATTTTCCATGCCTTTTCTACATATGTATCTTGCCATGATGATCTTTGTATTTATTTTCATATGCAAGTAAAGTATTAACTTTGCCATGCTATAGAAATGTTTGAGCATGTTAACGTGCCATACATGCATGGTGATCTTAGCTTGACTGAAATCTAACTATCTTATGTATTTTTTGGTCTCTATGAGTGTTTGCTTCTTGTTCTTCGTCGAGGAGAGGTGCAAATGAATTATCGGCCAAAGATCCTCGAGTTGGGGGCATTTGCCAAAATAGTTATTTGTGTCTTTCCCTCCGTCAGGCGTGGTTGGTCTATGTGCCGGCTCACCTCTGACTCCTTGGGGCATTTGGCTTTACATTTGGTTCTTATTGCCGAGACAGCTAAGACCACATCGAAAACTCTGAGTGAAATGGATGTTATCTCACGTTTCCCCATGTATATGTGTCATGAGATATCATGACTATGCGAGACTACAATGCCCCTACTCCCCTCTTCCTGGTCAAAGGCTAGACATAGGTGTTGTCGTATACCTATGCATGTGGGAACGGGTTGCATCAAAGACTCAACTTATAAACTGTGCTAACTCAGTATTCAACTTGGACTAACGTTTGGTACTTGTCTTATTGCCCCAAACATGTGAATAAAATAATCACCACCATCGGCTTCATTAAGTTATGTAGTGCCACTTTGCAAACACCTTGCTTTATCACCATTGTTTGATCGGCGAGCCATAGCCTATGTAGCCTACTCAAACTCCTCGTTGATACATTCTTATGGTAAGATTTAGTTGGATGTCATGAGTGCAGCCAAGGCTAAATCTTGCGAAGGTCCCGGAGTTAGGCGTCGCTTGGTATAGACAAGGGTATGTCAGTTTCACTTCTTCATAAGACTAAGCCCTAGGATTAGGTCGATGGCTAGGTGGATGAATTGATAACGTGAACGGTCATGAAAATGTTTCTTGATTCTGTACGATTTCATGTTTGCTCCTGGAGGGATGACTAAGTGTAGAGCACTTTGGTGGGTGATATTTACCGCCCCTCGAGTTGATCAAATCTAGTATACCTTAGGATATGGAACATGCTCGGACCGAGTCTCACTATGAGTTTAGTCATGTCGCACTATGGAGAAATAGAATAAAACTTGACTAAGTAAAATATTACCGAGCCTAAGAGGCTAGAGACTCGTGGAGTCTAGTCAAGTTGTGATGAGATGTGTGTAAACGAGGCACTCATTGGTTGTAATGATAATATTATCTATAAAGGTATGATGATGGTAATTTAAGTCCAAGATGACCTACAAATAAATCATTCCGAACTTATGACTTGCTACTCTTTGACTTATGCCATGCCATATAGACATACATGACTTGTTATTTTGTTGATGTATTGCGACTACATTCAAAGTAATCATCTAGATTTTAACATGGCAGAACCCGTTGTTCCTCTTGCCGAGTACTCGATGTACAAGAACTAGGATCAGTATCCCAAGAAGAACCCAGTGGATAGGTGATGTGTGTTGAACGCCCCGTTGGGAAACCCCAAGAGCAAGGTATGATGCAACACAACAGCAAGTTTTCCCTCAGTAAGAAACCGAGGTTATCGAACCAGTAAGAGGAAGGAAACGCCTCAAAGGTGTTGCAAGCAACGTGGAAACCTACACAACACAAACTCAAGACTTTGCCCCAACTAACAGTAAGGTTGTCAATCTCATCAGTTGCTGTAACAAAGGATTAACTGTATGGTGTGGAAGATGATGATGGTTTGCAGCAAGTAAACAGTGGAAGATGTATCAATGGTAAAGATTGGACCGGGGTCCATAGTTCACTAGAGATGCCCTCCTTAGATAAACAAACATGACATGCTGGATAAACAAATTACAGCAGGGCAATTGACAGGACTGAGCAAGGGATAACAATGCAATACTAGACAAAAAGATCCTATGAGATTCGATTGGGCAATACAATAATATACATAGACCGTCATCCAACTGCATCTATGACTAGAAGTCCACCTTCAGGTTATCATCCGAACCCCCTCCAGTATTAAGTTGCAAGCAACAGACAACTGCTTTAAGCAAAGTGTGTAAGGTAAACAATCCACTTGTTCCATGAACAAGAGACCATTGTTTTCTCCCTAGTGGAAACATCACATCTACAACTGAAGAGATTTCTGTCACTTCCCTTGGAAACTAGAGGCATGAACCCACTATCGAGCATAAATACCCCCCTTGGAGTCACTAGCAACTACTTGGCCAAGATAGCTACTAACAACGGAGAGCATGCAAGATCACAAACAACACAGACATGATAGAATCAAATAGACAAAACCATTAATAAATCTGACATAGTAATCTCAATATCCACCGGATCCCCGCAAACACAACATGCATGATTACAAATAGATTAGATTTTGATTATTAATGGAGCTCACCAGATCTATACATGAAAGCACAAAGGAGGAGAAACAACCATCTAGCTACTACATGGACCCATAGTCCAAGGTGGAACTACTCACGCTTCATACCGGAGGCTGGCATGATGAAGAAGAAGGCCTCCGGGATGATCTCCCCTCCGGCAGGGTGTCGGGAAGAAATTCAGATCCCCCGATCTAGGGACGATGGTGGCGGCGGCTACACATGGTTTCGTGGAGTTTTGATCGGGTTTCTAGGGTTTTTGCATCGGAGGCTTCTTCTAGGCGAAGAGGCGAGGCAGGGGGGCTGCACCCCCCCCCCCAGGCACGGAGTGGGCCCACCCGCGTGGCCAGGGGGTGTGGCCCCCTGGTGAGCCTCCTCTGTCTTGTATTCTGGCTTCGTGTTGCCCACGGTAAAATATTAACTTTGGCTTTTGTCCCGTCCAATTCCGAGAATATTGATTTTCTGCCTTTTTGGAACCAAAAACAGAAGAAACCAGACAACTGGCACTGTGACAACTTGTTAATAGGTTAGTTCCAGAAAACATATAAAAACACCTTAAAGTGTAGACAAAGCAAAGCAAAGTAGATACTAAACAAGCATGAAACATCAAAAATTATAGATACGTTTCCGACGAATCAATAGGACCCACTATGTCTAAGTTATCGACTACATCTCTACTGCACTTTAAATAAGAAGTTGGCAAAACTTTAGGGGATGGTCAAAACAACAGATGCGTACATCAAGAGAGGTAGCACCAATTAAGTGTTGATGGTGGATAACACCTCCAAGATCAATAAGACGTCTTGGTCGAAGAAGCTTATGTCAAAAGGAGGCAACATGCTGGATCCAAGTCGGAGTGTCGGCTTAGTGTCTAGCAAGCCGACAAAGTCTATTGGAATAATATGCTTTCATTATAAGGATGAATGCCATTAGAAGAGGAACTGCAACAAGTACAAGGCGGACAAAGACATGAGTGGAAGCATCACTTACGACTATGGTACTATTGTTGTGAATGTTATAGACATCTATCTTGCCAACTCTCTTAGCAGTTCATGGGTATATGATACATGATCTATTGCTCATGTGTGCAATTCGATGTAGGGATGGTAAAGATAGGAGCATGGCAAGAGAGAAGGTTGACATCCGAGTCGGAAACAAAGCAAAGGTTGATGCATTCATCATAGGAACGATGCAACTCGAGTTACCTTCCATATTTGTATTTGAACTAGATGATTGTTATTATGTTCCTATACTAAGACGAAGCATCATTTCTGCCTCATGTTTGATGAAGAAATATTATGAGTATAATATTAAGAACAATGATTGTTCCTTGTATTTGAATTATATGTTTCATGGCTTTGCGTATTTCCAAGATGGACTTTTTGTATTTTATCTTGAATATAAGTCGGTCTATAACTTAAATCTCAAAAGGTTAAAGCGAAATATGGTGTCGTCGGTTGTCATTATCTTGATCCGAGCTCCTCTTCATGGCGGGCATCATTGGAAGACTCCTTCAAACACTCTAGGTGGACCTGCGTGGTCATAGGGCGGTGGTCCCTCGTGTATTGATCATCTCCTGGAACTTCATGTTAATAGGGGGTGATCATAGTTAAGTCTTGTGAGCAGGATGTGACTTGCAACATAAATACATAATGCAAATTTGAGTTGATTCGGGGTGGTACCAAAACTCAATGTCACTACATGCTACTTACCTTTTTTGAAACATCATATATATTAATCATAAAATCCGCCTTATTAAAACCTTCCCCTTAGGTACCCTGGTAAGGAAAAAAGAGCGCGTCTCAAACTTGCAGCCCATCAATCACCAATAGTTACATCAACTACTAGTTTAGGGATAATGAAGATAGGGGGGGTGGGTCATCCGCCCAACTACAAGAATTTTTATCTAAATAACAAACCCTAACTAATTCATGTGCCACCTCATTTGTTTCCCTTGGCCCGTGTTGAAATTTAACAGTACCAACGAGGGTCTCTAGGTCAATGCAATTTAACAGTACCAACTGCCGATGCTTCACTCCACCAGACGTCACCACCATTGCAAGCATAGACCACATCCATAGGATCTGATTCAGTGTCGACTCTACTTAATCTCAGACTATTGGCCAGCACTAGACCTTCTCTCATAGCGATAGCTTCAGCCATCATTTCCGTCTAAACATGAGGAATAAAACAGCTAGATGCAGCAACAAACTTCCCTTGATAGTCACGAATAACAGCACCTATAGAACCAGCTCGCAAATCTGCATGAAAAGTGGCATCTACGTTGAGCTTCATTGATCTTGGTGCAGGTTTCTTCCAGCGCTTCGCAATAGGGTTTTGGGTTTTCATTGACTTTGAAGCATCGTCCATGATCGAAAGGATTGACATTTTGCACTGATAGACCGGGGGCACAACTTACTCATGTGTACGCTGACGCCTGATCCACCAGATGTACCAGCAACAAACAACAATGGTTTCTTTAAGTCTGATATCATTAAACCCCACAAGTGTATATTAACTTCACATCTCAATATGATTTCCAAAACAGCTGAACCAGAACGGTCCTCAAGAGTAGCTTCAGATATAAAGTCCGATAGCCCCAGATCCCTCCATATCTCCTTTGCTGTATGACACTGGAATAAAAGATGCATCACGTCCTCCGGTCCCTGATTGCAAACCGGACAACCTCCTGAAGATCCAATGTGCGGATTGAATATAATAGATTTCAGAGGGATTATTCCATGGATCGTACACCATACAAAGATTTTAACTTTACTTGGAATCTTCAGTTTGCACAATATACTCCAAACCGGGTTAGTACCCACACTACCAGGCATAGCCAGCTGACCCGTTGACGGACCGAACTGATGCCGCCATTGTAGATAATAACTTGAGCGAACTGTATGTTTACCATGCTTCGTAGCTACCCATGCTATGAAATCTTCAAAACCATGGTTATTCAATGGAATTTGTAGAATGCGATGAACATCCACACCCCCAAATAGATTGTTGAGAAGCTGTTCATCCCAGCCACCTGTATTAGGATCAATAAGGTCACTAACCTTTTTATACACTGTTCCTCTTCTTGGGGATAAGACCCTGTAATCGGGACTAGTAGGAATCAATGGGTCACTCCAGATATTAATATTCTCTCCATTGCCAACTCTCTACACATATCCTCTCTTAAAAGTTGCTATTCCTGCCACAATACTCTGTCAAGTAAAAGATGATCCAGCTTTAGGGCCAGCTTTTAATATATCTCTACCAGGATAGTATTTAGCACATAGGACTCATGCACATAAAGAGTCATGTTCCTTCATAAGTCTCCAAACCTGTTTAGCAAGCATAGCAAGGTTAAAATAATGAATCCCATGCCCCTTCTTTTTTGGGTAACATAATTTCCACCATGCTAGCCAATGCATCTTGTTGCTATTCTCATCCCCCCCCCCTCCACCCCACACCAGAATTTGGAGATTGCATCCATCATCTTCTTACATACACCTTTTGGGATAAGAAACACGAACATAAATATACTCAGATTTCATGAGCAATAGCATTCAGAAGAATTTCTTTACCACCAATAGATAGGAGTTTCTCCTTCCAGCCATTAATACGCTGGATTATTCTCTCATGAAATGTTCAAAACATTCACTTTTATCCGCCCCCACTAGAGCTGGGAGGCCTAGATATTTATCCGATAAAGCTTCAATATCAATGTGAAGAGCCTCACAAATTTCTTCTCATAAGATCATTAGTATTTGGAGAAAAAATATACTTGATTTAGCCACACTCACCAATTGTCCCGAATTTGCACAACACGTGTCCAACACTTGTGGAAAGGAAGTTGCATTGTTCATATCAACTTTTATGTGGACTAGGGAATCATCAACAAATAGTAAGTGTGAAACTGATGGTGCATTTCTGCACAGCCTTACCCATCGATGCCACCAACTTTTTCTTCATGCAGCAAGATATTGGATAACCCCTCTGCACATAACAAGAACAAATAAGGAAAGAGAGGGTCCCCTTGATGATGCCCTCTAGTAGGAACAAACATGTCGGTTTCTTTAGAGTTATAGATATCTTACCGACCTCACACAAGCCATCATTAACGTAATCCACCTTTTAGTGAATCCAAGCTTCCTCATCATGTTCTCCAGAAAAATCCATTCAATTTTGTCATAAGCTTTGTGCATATCCAATTTAACAGCACAACATCCATTATTCCCATGTTTTTTTTGTTTTTAATAGCATGAACACTCTCATATGCCACACGGACATTATCAGTAATAAGATGACCAAGAACAAAAGCACTTTGCATAGGAGAAATAACCTCTGGCAGAATTTCTTTCAACCTTAAAGCAAGCACTTTTTACATAATCTTGTAAATTACATTGCAAAGGCTTATTGGACGAAATTGTGTTACCAACTCTGCATCATCAATCTTGGGAATAAGAAACACAGTTGTGTCATTTCAGCCCTTAGGACTGCTGTAAGGTTAGCCAATTCTTTAGCTTTTGTTTCATTTTCAGCAGACATCTGCCCATTCATCACCTCCTCCAGTTCGTGTTGGGCTTTCCTTAGCCTCTTCTTCGATTTCTGGAGGACTTCGAGTCCCACTCATGTACGGCCGCATACATTCGGCCCAGCTTGGACAAGATGCCATCTAACGGTTCTCATGACGCCTCCTGCACATGTTCAACCACTAGACGGAAACCATCCTCCTTCAGCCACTTCGCTTCGAATATGCACAGCCTTGTATAGCGTCGCCGTAAATCATCTTGGAATTCCGTGTCTAAGAAAATGGGGCGGTGATCAGAATGGATAAACCCCAGGTGTTGTAGTACTGTTCCTGGATGCATTGCAATCCAATTGCCATTTGCAACCACTCTATCCAGACGCTCCCTAATGCGTCCTAGCCTCCACGTGAAAGCATCACTCGAGAACCCAATATCCTCAAGATTACAATCCCACAAAGCATCGTGAAAAACTTCCATGTATCCAAAAGGTCTAGGATTCCCCCTCCATCTAATGAGAAAATAGGATTTCATTAAAATCACCAATGATAACCCATGGCCTATTTGAATTGCCATGCGGCTCTCTCAATTTTTCCCAAGTTTTGTACTTGTCCTTCCAGTGAGGCTCCCCATATATCCCTGTCAACCTCTAGACTTTCTCTGGTGATTCAGTAACCTCCACATCGATATATTTGGGCGCTAAGAAAATTTTATGAATAACCACCTCTCTCTTTCACAAGAGAATCACACCAACACTTCTACCATCACAACGGACACTCTGCCGGGTACTCATCTAGGTGTGTCTCCGACAAGAAAATCACGTTAGGGTTACTACGCCTTCGGAGATCCAAAGGCGCACGAACTTTCAGGTCGTTACTTAGACCCTGACAGTTTAGAGATAATATTTTTCATTGCACCGGGACAGACTCCTCCCGGGAGTCCGCCGATCCTAGTGAAGTGGAGTTAGCTCTTTCCTTGTACGTTTTACCCTCTCATACTCAGCTAAACCAGCAGCAGCCTCGTTAGAAACAACGATTGCATCAGTTACCATTGCATCATCAGGGGTCTCTTTTCCCACGTTCTCTTTATTCAGAGCATCATCAAGGCTACGTTTAGTAGAAGAGTCAGAATCTTGCATTGTTGTATAAGTGTTTTTAACTGGACTAGATGTTGTATCCTTAAACGACTCATCTATCTCAGTACCCGTGATCAGAGAGATGTTAGACCTACCACTCTGAGGCGGCACAGAAGCAAGAAAAAAAAAACTCATTACGGCCCCGTCCGGGATTGCCCCTATCACTCCTTTCTCGACCAGAGTCGTAGCTACGTCCCCCATGGAAGCCTCCACGACCGCCACCAAAGGCAACATGGCCATGCCAAGTCTCCTTTTCTGCCTTAAGAAAATCACCCCATTTCAGAAGCTTGTCATAATGTTCACCCGTACCACACTCGAGGTGACTATGTCCAAACAAACCATACGCCCCACAAAACTTTGGAATCTTCTCAAACTGAATCTTGAAAAACTCCCTTTGTCCCTCATGAGATATGGTGACAAACCTCACAAGAGGTTTCGAACATCAAGCCTAACCCTTACTCCGATAAAATTATCCAGCCCGTGAGGCTCAATCTCCACTTTGACGACTTGTCCAATACAACGTTCAGCAAAATTCTTCACCAATGATTCACCTCTATATCCGTTAGGAAATTTGTGGATCTGGACCCAGACCGTGAAAAAATTCATGTCCACAGATTCCGGTGCAGCCGGACCGTCATATTCTTCGATGGTAACGACATTCTGCTGGAACAGCCATGCCCCCCCCCCCCTCCATTGTTACCTTCAGCCAGTCGCCCAAGCAAAAGCTCTAGATCGTAAACAAATTGTTCTCCAATGATCTGAATTTGACATCTCTCGCCGGGCTCCAGGCCACGCGCATATGTTGTTCGAAAGTTTGAGGGATGTAATAGTTCGACGTGTGCACCTTGGCCAAAGGCATCCACTTGATCCCTTCTTTCGGAGAATCATCCTCCTCCTCAAAAACGAGATCATCAATCTCATCCTCAATTCCCAATCTCCGGAGGAAGTCCCCAAGGGGTTCTTCCATCCTTGATTGAGATCCATCCCCAGTCCGACTCGCATAACTCGACATTGCAGGACTTGCCATCACTTCCGAACCAAGGGAACTCCAACCTCCAAGAGCGATCCAGCGACGAGAACAACACAGGGAAGCCCGGTCGCTAGGGTCTTCAAGATCGGGAGAGAATAGGCCAGCGGACAATCACGTCAGAGAGATCTCCGAAGGAAGTCTGGAAACCCTAGTCGCCTAGGTATGGAAACCATAGTCGCCTAGGTCTTAGAGCGGGAGAGTGTAAATTTATGATAATAATAATTATTGATGATTTTACAATGAGAGAATACAATGGTTTATATAGGAGAGGGGGGAGAGGACGTGCAGCGCACCGGCCTAAACCCTAACTTGATATGCAAGTAAATATAATCTAACATCCCCCCGCAGTCTCAACCGTGGGCTCGATAACGTTGAGACTGAAACGAATCTCTGTAAATGGTGTAGTAGCAAGTCCTTTGGTAAAAATATCTGCAAACTGGGCCATAGAAGGCACATGAAGAACACACACTTCTCCCAAAGCGATCTTCTCTCGAACAAAATGGATGTCAATCTCGATGTGCTTTGTCCGCCGATGCTGAACTGGATTTACAGACATTTAAACAGCTGAAATGTTATCACAATATACCACTGTGGCCTGACCAATAGGTCGATGTAACTCAACAAGTAACTGACGCAACCAAACTGTTTCAGCAACTGCGTGAGCAACAACACGGTACTCAGCCTCTGCGGACGAGCGAGAAACCGTAAGCTGATGCTTCAAAGACCAAGAAATTAAATTATTGTCAAGAAAAACACAGTATCCTGAAGTGGATCGACGAGTGTCTGGACAACCAGCCCAGTCTGCATCGGAATATGTTGTCAATGACGTGGGTGATGAGTGGTTGATATGCAAACTATGATCTAATGTACCTTTGAGATATCTAAGTATGCGTTTGACATGGTTAAAATGCGGGACTCTTGGATCATGCATGTAAAGACAAGCTTGCTGGACAGCATATGATATTTCTGGACGTATAATGGTGAGATACTGAAGGGCTCTAGTTAAGCTACGGTATAGAGTCAGATCAGGAAAAGTATCACCATCCGAGGAAAATTTAGAAGAAGTATCTACAGGTGTACGGGATGGTTGACAATCTAACATTCCAGCCCTAGTTAGGAGATCAACAGAGTACTGGCGTTGAGAGAGAAAAAGACCAGAAGAATCACGAGTGACAGCTATACCTAAGAAGTGATGAAGGGAACCTAGATCAGTCATAGAGAATTCAGTTTGTAGGAGAGAAATAATATGAGTGGGAAAAGTTGTGGAGGAGGCAGTGAGAACTATATCATCAACATAAAGTAGGATATATGCAACCTGGGTGTTGGAGTGGTAAACAAAAAGAGAGTAGTCAGAACGAGAGGGAATGAATCCTATAGTTTGAATAAAGGTAGAAAAACGTTGAAACCAAGCTCGGGGTGCTTGTTTGAGGCCATAGAGAGATTTTTGGAGAAGGCAAACGTGATCAGGAAAAGAATAATCTTCGAAACCGGAAGGTTGTTGAGAATAGACGACTTCGTTTAAGGAACCATGAAGGAAAGCATTTTTTTACATCGAGTTGATGAATGGGCCAGGAAGAGTAAACAGCAAGACTAAGAATGGTTCGGATGGTGCTAGGTTTAACTACTGGAGAGAAAGTTTCGTCGTAATCGACACCATGTTGTTGAGAAAACCCACGACAAACCCAACGCGCTTTATACCGAGAGAGAGTGCCATCAGAACAAAAATTTTGACGGAACACCCACTTTCCAGAAACAACATTTGCATTAGGAGGTCGGGGAACAAGTTGCCATGTGTTATTGGATTGGAGTGCTTGAAACTCATCGCGCATGGCAGCGGACCGGTTTGGATCAAGAAGAGCAGATTTGTATGTTTTGGGAAGAGGTGAGAGAGTTGGAGAAGCATGAAGATTGAGGCGTGTTTTAGGAAGTCGAAAACCAGACATGGCACGTGTGTGCATGGAATGGTCGTTGTTAGGTGCGAGAATAGGAACGGCATGTGAAGGAGGAGCTGCTGCATCCGGCGCAGCGGAGGAGGAGGACGCAACAGCATGAGGGGCAGATGATTGGGTAGTTTGATTGTCGGGGGCAGGAGTTTTGGGGCGGTGAGCGTAAACCTGGGTTATGGGTGGTCGAGACACGGGTGTTGATGGGGCTGTCGGGGCAGCCGAGTCGACCGGGGCAGGGTTAGGGACTACCATGGCAGGAGAATCGGGAGCGGTATTGGTCGAGGCAGGATAGTGGGCAGCCGTGGCAGGGTTGTAGGGCAGGTTAGGAACGAAAAAGTGAGGTTTTATGGAATTGGCTGGGCGAGGGGTGGATGTGGTGGGAGTAGATGTAGGGGTTCTAGTGGCGAAAGGAAAGGTGTTTTCATCGAAAGTGACATTCCTAGAGATGTGAATGTGACCGGTCACAAGATCAAAACACCGGTAGCCTTTGTGTTCATCTGAATAACCTAGGAAGACACAATGAAGGGAACGTGGAGAGAGTTTGTTTGGGGAAGTTGCATAGACATTGGGAAAGCAAAGGCAACCAAAAACGCGAAGCTCAGTGTAGTTTGGGTGTGAGAGAAAAAGGGAGTAGAAAGGTGTGGTGTTTGGGTTAGTGCTAGATGGTCGAATATTGATGAGATAGGTTGCGGTTCTAAGAGCTTCAGCCCAAAACGTGGAGGGCATAGATGATTGAATGAGGAGTATGTGAACTATGTCATTGATGGTGCGGAGTGATCGCTCAGCCTTGCCATTTTGTGGGGAAGTGTAAGGGCAAGAGAAACGAAGGAGAATGCCATGTTGGAGAAAGAAATTACGGTTTGCAAAGTTGTTAAATTCTTTTCCGTTGTCACATTGGATAAATTTTATGGGTAAAAAGAAGTGTGTGTTGACATAGGTTTTAAAGTTAATAAAAAGTGAGTGGACATCAGATTTGTTGCGAAGTGTAAAAGTCCAAACGAAGTGTGTAAAATCATCTAAAATAACTAAGTAGTATTTGAAACCGGAGAGACTCACAGTTGGAGAGGTCCATAGATCACAGTGCAAAAGTTCAAAGGGATAAGTACTATGAGAAGTAGAATGCGCAAATGGTAAACGAACATGTTTTCCTTGTTGAAAAAACTCACAAACGGAGGAATTATGAACCTCTTTATTACAAGGGATCGAAAAATCACTAAGTAGAGAGGATAAAGTGGCTTTATTCGGATGGCCTAAGCATTGATGCCATAGATCTACGGAGGCGAGCATGGATGATGGAGACGAGGCCGCATGAGTGCCATGAACAGAGTAGAGGTCGCCAGAGCTATCAAAGCGAGCGATCTCCGCCTTGGTCATGAAATCCTTCACAGACAAGCCAAAAGGGTCAAATTCGACGGAAACATAGTTGTCTTTGGTGAAACGACGAACAGAGATTAAATTTTTAATAAGGGCTAGCGCAACTAAGACATCTTTAAGTAGGAGTGGTTTGGAAGTGGAAGATGCAAGGTTTGTATGACCGACACATGAAATTGGTATGGAGGAACCATCGCCTAATGTAATGGATGAAAAATGAGATGGTATGCAAGTTGACAGCATAGTATTCGATGAAGACATGTGACTAGAAGCACCAGAATCAAAAATCTACGTCAGGCATACCGAAGGACTGGGAGATCATTACGAGCTCGTCTTGCATGCCGAAGGACTGGGAGATTTTGTTGAAATCCCTGTCGCATTGGTCCGATCGGGTGAAGCTCCCGTGGACTGTGATGACGCCCCTTGGTCCTGGCATCTTGAGTAGTAGGTATGCGTAGTGTGGGACGGCCAGGAACCTTGCGAATGCTACACGTCCCAGGATGGCATGGTATTGCGATGGCCAGTCCACCACTTCGAATTCTAGGCGCTCCTGCCGAAAGTTGTCCGGCTGCCCGAAGATGACGTCGATCCCTATTTTGCCTAGGGGGAAGATGCCCTTCCCTAGGACAATGCCGTGGAACGTTGTGTCTGATTGTTCCAGGCTGCATTGCGGGATCCGCATAGCTGCTAGAGTGCTTGCGAACATTAGGTTGATGCCGCTGCCGCCGTCCATGAAGACGCGACTCATCTCGAAGCCTCCGATCTGCGCCTCCAGCACCAGGGCAGCATGACCTGGGCGAGGGATCTGGCAAGGGTGATCCGCGCGGGTGAATGTGATGCAGGACTCCGATCCGCTGAGGTACTCAGGGATTGCATGCGGAGTTGCCACGGCCAAGTTGATTTGTCGGGTGATTTTCTTCTGCACCCTATTTGTTGGGCGTCCCTTCTGGATCATGTTTAGTGCTCCCTTTGGTGGGGGATATGGGACCCCGGTGTTGTTTTGCGCTGGTGCGACTGGTTGGTTCTGGCCTCCAATAGGCGGCGGTGGAGGAGCTCCGTGTGCTATGTCACCTGGCGCAGGTGCGTTTCCGAACGCAGGAATTGGAGCTTGTTGCCTCATCTGCATCATGCCTTCGCTGAGTTTCTGGAACTCGCGGCAGTCCTTGAGCATGTGGCTGGCTTTCTTTTTGCCATCCTGTTTGTCGATGTAGAAGTCGATGGTGCATGGACCCGAAAGTTTGTCGAATGCCGAGGGTCCGTTGTCGTGGTCGCGGCGTTGCCACGACTGCGTTGGTCGTCCGTTGTCGCGGAAGTTTCCGCTGCGGTATCCTCTGCTGTTGCGGCTGTTGTCGTTGCGGCGGTCGGCGTAGCCGGCCGCGACCATGTCGGGTCCATCGCGGTCCTCGTAGACGCGCGATCTCCTCTTGCTGCGGCGTTCGCGTCTTCGGCCGTAGTCGTCCTCTTCATCTGATTGCGGTCGCTGGATGCAATCTTCGCCGTCTGCCCAACTGTTGGCGATTTCCATGAGGTGGTCGAGTGTCTTGGGCTTTACACGCCCAAGTTCCTCCTTGAAGTCTTGGCGCTTGACGCCGTCCCTGAAGGCGTCGATGGCCCTCTCTTCGGAGATGTGTGCTGCGGAGTTTTTGGTCGTAGACCAGCGTAGTATGTACGAGCGAATAGATTCACCCGTTCTTTGAGTGCAGGCTCACAATTCTTCGATTGAGGCGGGCCTCTTGCTGGTGCCTTTGAAGTTTCGGATGAAGCTGTAAGCGAGATCCTCCCAGCTTCGGATGGATCCTGATGATAGGCTGCTAAGCCAGACCCGCGCTGCGCCTGTTAGCTGCAGATGAAGGCATTGCATGGCGGTTTCTTTGTTGCCTCCATGAAGCTTGACAGATGACAGATGGTCACTGAGCCAGGTTTTGGATCTTGCGTGCCGTTGAACTTAGGAGTATCCGAAGGAAGCTTGAAGTTGCGTGG
Source organism: Avena sativa (assembly GCA_916181665.1). Taxonomy (NCBI): domain Eukaryota; kingdom Viridiplantae; phylum Streptophyta; class Magnoliopsida; order Poales; family Poaceae; genus Avena; species Avena sativa. The sequence goes on along the minus strand of OV702285.1, from coordinate 9,870,420 downwards.
CATCTGTGTTCGCCGAACAGATCTGCTGAAGCATCGGGCTCCGCAGAGTTCTCCTTCGTCTTCATCCATCTCAGATTCAGACGAGCATGCGCGTTTGGCGCGTGCTTTGTCGATCTTGCGCTGTGTAAGCTTGTCTCTGGCGTCGTAGTCGCGTTTGTGGCGGTTGGAGCTCTTCTTCCTTCGAGGAAGATCGTGCTCCTCTTCCTCTTCGGATGAGGGTGTGGGGCTCCGGTCGCGCCTGGCCGGAGCTTTCTTCTTCGGCTCCGCAGGAGCGTCTTCGTGGAGCGTAGCTCCGATTAGTCCTAGTCCGGTGAGTGCGGACTTATGCATGGCCCTTTTCGGGTCCCCCTCCGGAGGTGGGTGAGCCGCGAGATACGCAGTGGCTGCCATGATCGCAGCTTGTGGCGTCTTCGGGATGATGTTGCCGTCAGCGTCCATATCCATGAACGATGTATGGAGAGTTCGGATCACGTCACGCCGCTCCTTGGGGTCCATGTTTTCCACCCGAGAGCGGTGCTTGTTTCCCTGATTTCTGTTTGTGCTAGAGCCGGGTTCCATGGCGGAGAGCGCAGCTCGTCGCGCACTGGACTCAGAGGCTGCTTGCTTGCGTTTGTCGAGCGTCTTCTGCATCTCGACTTGTTTCTTGTGCTCCTCGATGAGGAGGTAGTGGTATGCCCTCAGCAGATCACGTGGGGAGTCCAGAGGTAGGACTATTTCGCCCGCGACGGCGCGGCGTGCTTCGACCCATCCTTCTTTGCTAAGTTGGATGAGGTGGCCTCTGTTTTCCCCGTTTTCGCCGTTTCCACCGTTTTCGCCGTTTCTGTCCTGCGGGTTGGGGTTGGGCGGCGGGTTAGGCGTTTCCTCGTCGGTTTGGATGACTGCGGCGCACAGATAGCGCCTGCAGATCGGTTGGTTGCTGCCGCAGCTTTCGGATCCGGAACCGTAGGTCCCTTCATCCGAAGGTGGATCGCACAGATCGGGGTTGCAGCTGCTGCTGCTGTAGAACTCATCTGTTGATGGTGACGTGCGTAGCACGGGGTGTGGAGCCCACGAAGCGGGCCTGATTGACGGCACGGGCACCCGCTCAGGGAGACAGAGGGTGCCGGTTTGTCCCACCTGGAAATAGAAGCTCCCGAACAAAATTTCGAGTCCGTCGCCTACGGGCTCGAAATCCTTCATGGTATCCGGCGAGTGGGCGGTGAAGTCGAAAGCGCCGAAGAGGAGGTGATTCTCCGTTGCCGCGGAGTTGTAGATCGATCGGGTCGGAACCGTCACGACCGCACAATCAGCAGCCCCAGTTCCCACAGACGGCGCCAATTGACGAGGTTTAATCTCGTCAATGCCCATTGTTATGGACTTGGGTTTTGGAGAAGATGGGGATGCTGGAGATCGTGGCACGGTTAATAGACAAGCAACCAGGGGACACGAGATTTACCCAGGTTCAGGCCCCCGGAGGGAAAACCCTACTCTTGCTTGTCTGCTCTTTGATTACGGCGGAACCGAAGGTTATAGGGTGCGCAGATTCGATCTGGCGTGGATGCGTGTGCGAAAGTATGAGTTGAGTTCTCCTAGGACGTGCCCCTGGCCTTTATATAGACTCAGGCAGGTCCCGGGCGTAGTCCTAGTCGGTTACAAGTTCTAGGGTTTTACCCCTTTGAATTTCCTATCTCCTCTAGTCTTGCTCTCCAAGGATCCGAAGACGTCATGGGCCTTGGCCACCCGAAAATCTTCATGGGCCAGCATATGTCTGCCGTGGGCCTTCTTGGGCTGGACTAGGTATGCTGAAGTTACGTACCCGTAGGGTATAACCATGTCACAATTAGTACCTGAGTTACCTTGAGCAGCAAAATTATTCATGGCCTGTAGAAACGCAGCTTGGTCCCAGCTCGGAGTAGAGGGAGTCGGTGCAGTTGACGGAGCAGGTACTGGCGCAGGTGGTGGCGGTGCAGCAGGAGTTGAGTACATGGTGTATGGCGAGTAGTAGCCTCTAGGATTATAAGTGACTGGTGCCGAAGGGCCATAAGAACCCATAGCAAAGGGCATCGGCGAGTGCATCGGCGAGGCATAGGGAGCCGGCGATGGTGTAGCATACATGGGTGGTGAAGGAGCGGTGTAATGAGCTTGTGCAGGGACCCGTGGTGCAAGGAGGCCAGGTGAGCCTGTATGAGGATGCACGCCGGGCTGCCACGAACCAGTGTAGGCAGGTGGCGCGCCAACAGGAGAGGGCGCGGTCCAGGGCATTGGCCAAGCCTGAACCATGCCAGTCCAAGGGTCCTGAGAAGATCACCAAGCTGGTGCTGCAGGTGGAGCCGGTGGTGGTGCCGGGGCAGGTGGAGGAGCCGGTGCTGTTGGAGGAGGCCGTGGTGCAGGTGGCCGATAGATAGGCCGGGTTCCCCTATAGTTGGGGCTAGGGCGCCAACCTGGCGGTGGAACAGGCGCAAGCAGCGCCGGAGGCGGTGGCGGTGCAGGAGGCCGTGGAGCAGCAGCATAGGCCTGAGGGCGAGACTCTTGAGTGGTCATGGCGCGGTCCGCCTAGGATAGCATGGAGCGGACTTCTGCAAAGGAAGGAGACGGCCGCATCATGGGGATGAAGGACTGTTGCTTGTCGAAGCGCTGATTGAGGCCGACGAGGAGGATCTTGATGAGCTGTTTGTCCTCAACGGGATCACCGAGTTCACGGAGTTCATCGGCGATGGTATGGAGGCGCTGGCAGTATACCCCCACGGGCAAGTCGCCCTGGGCGGTGTTCCGAAGCTCCGTGTTGAGCGTGTTGACACGGGCGTCGGCGTTGTCCTGAAAAAGCTGACGGAGGGCTGCCCAAAGGGCGGCGGCGCTGGTGGCAGCCCTGAAAACGAGATTGAAAATCTCGGTGCTCACCCGCTGGTAGATCCACTGTATCACAGCGAGATCATTCTTGACCCAGCGGGGATCCGAGGGAGACGGCGGGATGTTGGGGTCGACGTGCGCCATGAGGTTGCAGCGGCCCAAGTGCACCTCAAAAAGATGCCTCCAATGGTAGTAGTTGTGTTTGGGGAGATCTAAAGTGATGGGAATCAATGGAGTAACGTCGGAGATTGTATCGGCGAAGTTGATGGTGGTGGCGATAGGAGGTGGGGCGGATGAGGTGGATGGTTTGGCAGCCGCGACGACGGCCATGGCGGCGCGCCACTCGAAGAACCCTGGAGGGGGCGACGGCGGCAAGGTGGGGGGCGTGGGAGCCATGCCCTAGAATCTAACCTTAATCTGATACCATGTAAATTTGTGATGATAATAATTATTGATGATTTTACAATGAGAGAATACAATGGTTTATATAGGAAAGGGGGAGAGGAGGTGCAGCGCATCGGCCTAAACCCTAACTTGATATGCAAGTAAATATAATCTAACAGAGAGGATCTGGTCCTACATGCTACTTACCTGATCCTAGACGCGAAGTATTTCTCCCTTTTTCTTTCAAGGGAGCTCAGTCGACTGAACCGACCGACGTCATCCTATTAATTGTGACACATGAACAATTTGTAACCTCGTGAACAAAAAAATTATACCGTGTGGATAAAAATTTTTACTAAATGAACAAAAGCTTTGCAACGCGTGGACATTTTTCTCGGTTGCAACCCACATACAACTCTCAAATTACACGAATCACAAAGCAAATTCAATGGTGAAAGGGATGACTGAGATTTAGCAAGTTTCGAGGCACGTTCTTTCAATTACAAAAATATTTTTAATACGATTTCTCATTGGTTCCTAGAAGTGAGGTTCTGTTGGCTCGCCGGATACAAAATTTTCGTTCGTTGTGCTGTACAGATTTTCTTTAATTGAAGAACAACTCCTCTCGTAGAAAATTATACTGTTGAGCAGTTGGTTAAACATTCATCGGGAAAAGTTCCCATCTAGACATTTTTCTCCCGAACTGCTAGCTCTCATCTTCTGAACTTGGAAGAACCGAGATAGCGAGATCGAATGCAAGATTTCTTTTTCTTCAAACAAAAGGCAACGTAGAAAAACTGTTTAAACATCAAAAAAAAAGATCAGCCGCATAACCCACGCCCAATGTTCGTTAGAATCGATAAAGGGTTAAGCCGGATAAGATCAGCAAACAGATAAAACTCTCTTAATCCTAATCCAGTATCCACCGGGTACGTGCTATATATAGGCCCGATCTCACCTCTCCACATCAAAGCCTCCTGCTCCCACCAGCACTTTCCTACAGAACCTTCCATTGTTGCTCGTGCTTCTGCTTTTTGTTTCACGATGGCTGTGGATCTTACCCCGAGGCAGCCGACGAAGGCGCACGGCGGCGATGGTGGCGCCTACTACGAGTGGAGCCCCGCGGAGCTGCCCATGCTCGGCGTCGCCTCCATTGGCGCTGCCAAGCTCTCCCTCGCCGCCGGCGGGATGTCCCTCCCCAGCTACTCCGACTCAGCCAAGGTTGCCTACGTCCTCCAAGGTATGGTTCCCCTCCTGCCCTCTCATCTCGTGATCGTGCTTCGGTTGTTTGTTGTTCCGATCAGAGTGCGATCGATCAGAAGTCTTCGATGCTTGTCTCGTAGTTGATCGCTGATTACTCAAATTAATTTGTTTCTTTTAGTTTGTAATTCAGATTGATTTATCTCTCGGATTTAGGTCGAATGTAGTAGTGGATTGAACTTGAACAGAGCTGTTCCTCTTAAATTATCTGTCTAGTGCATGATAAGATCATCTCTGAAGTCGTAGTTATTTTATTTTGTCAGGTTAAGTATGTATGCATCAGATATTCAGATTCCACTTTTTTCTGTAACTAATAACTGTTCGACTCTGGTCTCTGGGGAATATATATCTGGTTCTTTAGATGGTCGTGGACCTACTCTAATTACTTAGTTTGTTTCATTTTTATGATTTAGATTGGATGGATGTAATAGTAGATTTAGCTTCTGACAACACGATGTTGTCAGTTCTGAATCGTAGTTGTTTATAGATTAGTTTCATCATATTATCTATGTGCATGAGATCCAACTTTTTTGGAATCGATAACAATAGTTCTGAGCTAAGTATTAGTTTACTGAATTTTTCTTAATATTATTTGATTAAATCTCCTTCTTGTAAGAGGTCGTGAATCGTGATGGCTATCTGGTTTATTAAACAGCACACAAACAGCACACATGACTCGCTTCTCAGCTTGTATTTTGTTTGTGTAGTCAAAACATGAATCGGTCGTATTCTGCTAAGATCTAAGCTAGCACATTGCGATGATGCAATTAATATTGCAATTGTCACTTGTATTCTATTTAGGAATAGTATAGTAAATTTCTGACACTTCTATAGGAAATTTCCGTGCTAATAGTCGGTGCTGATTTTGACAGGCAAGGGAACCGTCGGCATTGTCTTGCCTGAGGCGACCAAGGAGAAGGTGGTTGCCGTGAAGGAGGGCGATGCTCTAGCACTTCCCTTTGGTGTGGGCACTTGGTGGCACAATGCCCCGGGGTCGGCCACTGAGCTCGTCGTCCTCTTCCTCGGCGACACCTCCAAGGGCCACAAGCCCGGCCAGTTCACCAACTTTCAGCTCACGGGCTCCAGCGGCATCTTCACCGGCTTCTCCACGGAGTTTGTTGGCCGTGCTTGGGACCTCAAGGAAACCGATGCCTCCAAGCTCGTCTCCAGCCAGCCCGCCTCCGGCATCGTCAAGCTCACCGCCGGGCAAAAGCTCCCCGAGCCCGTCGCCGAGGATCGCAAGGATATGGCGCTCAACTGCCTTGAGGCCAAGTTAGACGTTGACATTCCCAACGGCGGCCGCGTGGTCGTCCTCAACACCGTTAACCTGCCGTTGGTGAAGGAGGTCGGGTTGGGTGCTGATCTTGTGAGGATCGACGCGCATTCCATGTGCTCGCCGGGGTTCTCGTGTGACTCGGCCTACCAGGTGACATACATCGTCCGTGGCAGTGGCCGTGTCCAGGTCGTCGGCCCTGATGGCAAGCGCGTCCTGGAGACCCGCATTGAGGGTGGCAGCCTCTTCATTGTGCCCCGTTTCCACGTTGTATCCAAGATCGCCGATGCATCTGGCATGGAGTGGTTCTCCATCATCACCACCCCAAAGTAAGAAACCTTCCTATCTAATTACCAGACACTACCCATATATTGAATCTACCATCTGTGAGCTAATGGTGATAATGGTGCTTGTGCAGCCCGATCTTCAGCCACTTGGCGGGGAAGACCTCGGTATGGAAGGCGATCTCACCGGAGGTACTGGAGGCGGCATTCAACACCACTCCGGAGATGGAGAAGTTGTTCCGGTACAAGAGGCTCGACTCGGAGATCTTCTTCGCCCCCAACTAGAAGCCACCGGTGGTCTTCAAGAATAAATAAGTTTAAAGGATTTAGTCTCTATCGAATTTGTCCTAGTGTTTCCTAGCAGAACAAAATGTTATTGTTAGGCCGTCGTTTGTTAGATCGTGTGCACGTGTGACCGTCCAGGCTGGTATCAAAACTGAATGAATGCAATTGGTACATCGTTTTGATGACGTTTTCATCTTATTCTTAAGTTGTTTGCTCTTTCCAGCAACTTCAAAATTTTGATTTTACTCTTTTTGTTCCCTCGGGACATATTTTGCTTGGAAGATATATCCTATTTGGACAGTGTTTTGCTATCTTATATGTATGTTCCCCCATACATATAAGGCTTCCACAAATGTTTCCTCATTTTCTGCTTGTTTAACTTGTATGGCTTGTCTCCGGCTGATTCTGAAGCCTTAGCAGACAGTGTTTTTCACTAGCTTGCTCTGGGATTTCCTGTTTTCTCCTCTTTGGGATTTTTTTCTACAATGTTATTGGTGTTAATATGAATGAAAATCCAAGATTAGTGCAGTTCACTTACTCTCTCTGCAGCACTCTCCAAAACACGTCTCTGTTTTTACTCATGAATTATTCGGTACACCCGGAGACATGCTAGTGTTCCTTTCTTTGATCTATCGATGAAATATTCAGTGGACTTTGCCTTCCAATTCCCCAGATGTGAAGGTTCAGAAAAACTTCCCCATAGTCTCAAAAATGAGTATATTAAACTACGAGCAGGCCACATGAACACTAAAACAAGGATTTACCAATTCACACAAACTGAAGTTCTTCAACGATGCCTCGAGAATAAGATGGCGATGGTTTGAGAAATCAGATCTCCAATTCAACTAATCAGCTGATGAACAAGACATGTTCAAAGCGGCGACACGATTTTATGATCGGCGGATGTGATATAATGAACTTCAGGTTTGATAGATGGCTAGATGGGCGCAGCCCTGCCCAAATCGCTCCTACCTTGCTTGAATTTTTCAACTAAACGGAGATCAGTCACCATTGCATTACAAAACAATTCAGGCAAGGCCACCTCTTACTGAAGATGAAGACACCTTCAGATGGCGCCTCACGGCAAACGGTCAATACTCTGCATCATCTGCGTGCTCTGCATTCTTCTTAGGAACTTTTGAAAAGCAGAGCAGCAATAAAAGAGAAATTCTTCAGCTGGCTTGTCATGAGAAACTGATGCTGGGCGGCGGATTGTCTGACCAAAAGGGCTTAGAGGAGAAACAGGTACTGGTACAAATGAACAGAGGAACTGTCCCAAGGTACAAGAACGAACCGAAAAACAGAATCTTTACGGGGAAACATAGAAGAGACATCTCTAAGGCGATCATTGCAGGTATGTGCAGATTATGGCTTGAAAGAAATGCTCGTGTGTTTGGTAGAGAGAGTTTTTTTTTTTATGAAGGAGAGATTTCATTCCATTACAGTAGGGTTAAAGTCAAGTCGCAAGGCAATTACAAATGAAGTCTGGGTAGCTTGACAGAGGGGTGGGAGAGAGAGGAATAACGCTAGGTGTAAACTGCAGGCAACAAGTATAATGTTCCTGTAAAAACTCATTTTCACCTTAATGCCATGACACCAACTTTTGGTTACATGCCGTAGTTTTTTAAAATTCTAGTTACTTTCTTACAGTGGCGTCCTCAGTTTTTTTGGTGAATTTTCAACATGCAAGCAATGCAAGTGCAGAAGAACATATACAACATAAGCATGGATGATTCATAGCAAAAGCATCACAAGTTCATCCTACCAACTATGGTGTGATCCTACGACCATATGAGGTACTATGGCGTTATCCTACCCCTCCTCCTCCCGCACCCGCGCGGCGGCGCCGCGCCGCGCCGGGCGGCCTCCTCTCCCCGCCGCCACCGCCAGGATAGTTGCCAGGCAAAGACCTGGGGGCGTGGCGGCGGCGGCGTCCCTGATCGCGATCTGGCAACTGGTTTGGCGGTGGTGTTGCGGCGAGCGGCGACCGGTGATCCTCGGTCCAGATGGCGGCAGGCGGCCGCGGGGTCTGGATCTAGCCGCGATCTGCCCCGTCCGTTGGCCTCGACGCCGGCGCCCAGATGACCCGGGCCTTGTCCGTGACACTAGGACGCTTGGGGCATCTGCCCCCCGCATTGTGGTGGTGGCCTCCTTCTCCATCGAAATGGTCGGCCGAGTGGTCTTGCCATCTTGCGACGGATCCTGCTAGTTTCCGGCGGGTGACGTGGGGGCTGCTGGCTCGGTTTTAATAAAGGAGGTGGTCTTGGATCCCTCTCAAGCCAAGACGATGATCTGCCGGATGTTGGTCTCCATTGATCTGGTTTCTGTGTCGTGTTCCGAAAGGCTCCGTCGGCGAACTCCATAAGTGAAGGGTTTCGCGGCATAGTAAATCAAAATTTTCTACGGATGCGAACAGAGAAAAGCCAAGATCTAATCTAGGAGATGCAAACAACGAGAGAGATTAGATTAGACCTTCATACCCTTGAAGATTCGCACAGCGGAACGTTCGTCGGAACGTGGGTGATGTAGTCGTACTCACTTCTCCTCCTCGCGATCCGATCCGATCTAGCACCGCAAGTGGCGATGCCTCCGGGAGATGCACACGTGCAGCACCTCGACGTCTCCTCCTTCCTTGGTCCAGCAAGTATGGTGGAGAGACGGGTTGGATCTACAATGCGACGGCGCGGTGCAAGTGGTGGAGAGTTTCTGCAGCAGGGCTTCGCCTACACGCAGTCGGGAGGGAGAGAGAGAGGAGGGCAGCAGGACGACTAGGCTTGAGGGGAAGGTGTGGGGGGGGGTGCGCCCCCAGCCCTCTTTATATAGAGGGTTGGGCGGCATCCCTAGCCCCTCCCCCAAGCCTAGGCCGGCGGCCAAGGAGGGAAGAGTGGGGGGCAAGTAATCCCCCCCCCTTCTAGAAGCTCCAATTTAGGGTTTCCCCTTGTTTGGCCGGCTGGGCCCTATGGGGCCTTATGCCCCTGGCCCAATGCGGCCAGGGCACTCCCTCATAGGCCCATGCCCCCTCCCGAAAGGTGGGGCCACGTTTTTCCCCCTCCGGAAGGTTCTAGAAGCTTTCGGTACAATACCGATTAACCCGAAACAATTCCGAACTCCAAAAACTGCACTGCCTTATATGAATCTTATTCTCCGGACCATTCCGGAACCTCTCGTGATGTTCCGGATCCCATCCGAGACTCCGAACAAAAACTCATAAACCAATTATCCAATCTATCCTAGCGTCGAGACACGTTAAGTGTGTGACCCTTCGGGTTCGAGAACATGCAGACATGATCTTCTATCAATAATAAATAGCGGGGTCTGGAAACCCATATTGACGCCCACACATTCATCGATGATCATATCGGATGAACCACTATGTCAGGATTCAATCAATCCCATATATATATTCCCTTCGTCTCGCGATATTTTACTTGCCCGAGATTCGATCGTCGGTACCGTCATACCTAGTTCAATCTCGTTCACAGCAAGTACTTTACTCGTTCCGTAATCCGATATCACTTTGTGATTAACTCCTTAACCACATGCTTGCAAGCGGTGTTGATATCGATTACCGAGTGGGCCCGAAGTATATCTCTCCGACTTGGGAGGGACAAATCCCATCTCGATACATACAACCCAACAGATACTTTCCGATCACCTGAGAGACACCTTTATGATCACCCTCTCATAGGATGACGTTTGATGACCTCAAAGCTTTCTTCCGATACCAGGGAGTTGTATTATCTCATGGTCTAAGGAATACAATATTTGACATAAGAAAAGCTTCGCAAAGATGAACACGATGACACGATCTAATTGCTTCGCTTAGTTTGGGTCTATCCATCATATCATTCCCCTAATGATATGATCTCATTATCAATCGACAACTCATGTCTATGGTTAGGAAACCTTAACCATCATTGATCAATGAGCTAGTCCATAGAGGCATACTAGGGACACGGTGTTGTTCACAAACCACACAAGTATTAAAGTTTCCGCTTAATACAATTCTATCATGGAATATAAACTTTATCATGAACAAGAATTATAATAATAACATCTTTATTATTGCCTCTAGGGCATAATTCCAACAGTCTCCCACTTGCACTAGAGTCAATAATCTAGTTTACATTTGGCAACAATCTCACACCCATGGCGTTTACATTTGGCAACAATCTCACACCCATGGCACTAAGGTGTTGATCATGTTTTACACGTGGAAGAGGTTTAGTCAATGGATCTGCGACATTCAGATCTGTATGTACTTTGCTAATCTTCAGATCTCCATCTGCTATATAATCTCGGATTATATGAAACTTGCGGTTGATATGCTTGGTCTTTGGATGATATCTTGGTTCCTTAGCGAGTGATATGGAGCCAGTGTTGTCACACAATATCTCCAGTAGGTCCAATGCACTTGGAACCACGCCAAGCTCAGTGATGAAGTTTCTGATCCAAACTCCTTCACTTGATGATTCTGTAGCAGCCATGTATTCCGCTTCTACTGTAGATCCCGCGATCACGCTTTGCTTGCAGCTTCTCCAGCTCACAGCTCCTCCATTCAAAATATAAACGTATCTTGTCTGAGATTTAGAATCGTCCTTGTCGGTGTCGAAACTAGCGTCGACGTAACCTTTTACGACGAGTTGTTCATCACCCCATAGACTAAGAACATTTCTTTAGTCCTATTTAGGTACTTTAGGATGTTCTTCACGGCTGTCCAGTGTTTCACTCCTGGATCACTTTGATATCTGCTCGTCAAACTAAGAGCATTGGACACATCCGGTCTAGTACACAACATGGCATACATGATAGAACCTATGGCTGAGGCATAAGGCACTTTGCTCATAGCTTCCCTATCATTTACCGTAGCTGGACACTGAGCCTTGCTCAATATCTTACCTGATAACATAGGCACTGAACCTTTCTTTGCCTTATCCATTCTGAAACTTTTCAGAACTTTGTCTAGGTATGTACTCTGGCTTAAAGCTATCAGGCGTCTTTGTCTATCTCTACAGATTTTGATGCCCAATATATAAGCAGCTTCACCTAGGTCTTTCATTGAAAAACATTTGTTCAAATAACTCTTCACATCGTTAAGCATGTTAATGTCATTTCCAATAATCAATATGTCATCCACATATAGTACCAGAAATGTCACCGAGCTCCCACTCACTTTCTTGTAGATACAAGCTTCGTAGCAATTTGGAACAAATCCAAAACTCTTGATCACTTGATCAAAACGAAGGTTCCAACTCCGAGATGCTTGCTTCAGTCCATAAATGGAACGCTGAAGTTTGCATACTTTATCAGCATCCTTAGGATCGACAAAACCTTCGGGTTGCATCATATACAACTCTTCATCAATGTTGCCATTGAGGAACGCAGTCTTGACATCCATCTGCCATATTTCATAATCATGAAACGCAGCAATTGCTAATAAAATCCGAATGGACTTAAACATCGCTACGGGAGAGAAAGTCTCATCGTAGTCAACACCTTGAACTTGTCGAAAACCTTTTGCGACAAGTCGTGCTTTATAGACGGTAACATTACCATCCGCGTCCGTTTTCTTCTTGAATATCCATTTGCACTCAACGGCCTTTCGGTCGCTAGGAGGGTCCACCAAAGTCCATACTTGGTTTTCGCTCATGGATCCCAATTCGGATTTCATGGCTACTAGCCATTTCTCAGAGTGTGGGCTCATCATCGCTTCCTCATAGTTCGTAGGTTCAATGTCTTCTACCAATAAGACAGTCAAGACAGGGTTGCCGTACCACTCAGGAGGGGCACGCGACCTTGTCGACCTGCGACGTTCAGTAGCAGCATCGTCTGAAGCTTCATGATCCTTGTCATTAGCTTCCTCTATTGTTGGTGCAGGCGGCACTGGAACAATTTCAGGTGCTACGCTACTCTCCAATTCAAGAGAAGGTTCAACAACCTCGTCTAGCTCTACTTTCCTCCCACTCACTTCTTTCGAGAGAAACTCCTTCTCAAGAAACGAACCGTTCTTTGCGACAAACACTTTGCCTTCGGTTCTGTGATAGAAGGTATACCCAATAGTTTCCTTAGGGTATACTATGAAGACGCATTTCTCCGCTTTGGGTTCGAGCTTGTCCGGCATCAACTTCTTGACGTAAGCTTCGCATCCCCAAACTTTAAGAAATGACAACTTAGGTTTAGCACCAAACCACAGTTCATACGGTGTCGTCTCAACGGATTTAGATGGTGCCCTATTTAAAGTGAATGCAGCGGTTTCTAATGCATAACCCCAAAATGATAACGGCAAATCAGTAAGAGACATCATTGATCGGACCATATCTAATAGGGTTCGATTCCGGCGTTCAGACACACCATTGTGCTGTGGTGTTCCGGGTGGCGTGAGTTGCGAAACGATTCCGCTTGCTTTAAGATGCGTGAGAAAATCATAACTCAAATATTCACCTCCACGATCGGATCGTAGAAACTTAATCTTTCTGTTACGATGGTTCTCCACTTCATTCTGAAATTCTTTGAACTTTTCAAATGTTTCAGATTTATGTTTCATTAAATAGATATACCCATATCTACTTAAGTGATCGGTAAATGTGAGAAAATAGCGATATCCACCGCGCGTCAAAACACTCATCGGTCCGCATACATCGGTATGTATGATTTCCAACAAGTCCGTTGCTCGCTCCATCATACCGGAGAACGGGGTTTTGATCATCTTGCCCATGAGGCATGGTTCGCATGTGTCAAATGATTCAAAATCAAGAGACTCCAAAAGTCCATCAGAATGGAGTTTCTTCATGCGCTTTACACCAATATGACCTAGACGACAGTGCCACAAATAAGTAGTATTATCACTATCTACTTTGCATCTCTTAGCCTCAATGTTATGGATGTGTGTTTCATCCCTTTCGAGATTTAGAAGAAATAAACCATTCACAATAGGTGCATGACCATAAAAGATGTTACTCATATAAATAGAACAACCATTATTCTCCGATTTAAATGAATAACCGTCTTGCAATAAACAAGATCCAGAAATAATGTTCATGTTCAACGCAGGCACATAATAACATTTATTGAGGTTTAAAACTAATCCCGAAGGTAAAACTAAGGAGAGTGTGCCGACGGCCATCACATCAACTCTTGATCGGTTGCCAACGCGCATCGTCACCTCATCCCTCGCAAGCCGTCGTCTATTCCGTAGCTCCTGTTTCGAGTTACAAATATTAGCAACTGGACCAGTATCAAATACCCAGGCACTACAACAAGGTCTAGTAAGGAAAACATCAATAACATGTATATCAAATATACCTTTGATGGTGCCAGCCTTCTTGTCCGCTAAGTACTTCGGACAGTTGCGCTTCCAGTGACCCTTGTCCTTGCAATAGAAGCACTCAGTGTCCGGCTTGGGTCCAGACTTGAGCTTCTTCTCAACAGGGGCAACGCGCTTGCCGCCGCCTTTCTTGAAGGGCTTCTTTGCACCCTTACCTTTCTTGAAGGTGGGGGGCTTGTTGACCATCAACACATGATTATCCTTTTTGATGTCCACCTCCGCAGCCTTCAGCTTTGCGAAGAGCTCGGTGATCGTATCAGTGGAACCAATCTGATTATGAGTCACTACAAAACTTTTGTAGCTGGGAGGGAGTGATTGCAGAACCCTGTCAATCTTGAGCTCCTCTGGAATCTTGCAGTCCAGTTGCTCAAGGCGCTGAGTGTAGCCCGACATCTTAATGGCGTGCTCACTAACGGAACTCCCTTCCTCCATTTTGCAGTTAAAGAATTTCTCAGAGATCTCATATCTCTCAGAACGGGCCTGAGTCTGAAACATGGTTTTCAGCTCCTCAAGAATCTCAAAGGGCCCGAGATAGTCTTCAAAACGATTTTGAAGGTCCGATTCCATAGCAAACAACATGGTGCTCTTAATCACACCATAATCATCTTTGCGCGACTGATAGACAACTTTCTCATCAGCCGACGCAGTAGCAGCAGGGGCGTCACCTAACGCATTCTCAAGGACATAGTCCTTTTGACCGCCAGAGAGAATGATTCTCAGATTGCGGAACCAGTTGGTGAAGTTAGACCCATTGTTTCTAAGCTTTTCATTCTCGGCAAAAACGTTGAAGTTAAAGTTGGACTTAGCCATTTGATCTACAATGTTTGCAAGTACAAATTAGACTATGTTCATGATAACTAGTTCAACTTTTAATCAAATTACTAGATGAACTCCCACTAAATTCAACATCCCTCAAGTTGTTTAGTGAACACGATCCAAATTCACCACACCTAATCCGATCTTCACGAGAAGAGATGTGGCTTCAATGGTGGACAACGAAGTGTCGATCATATCATTCATATGACTCATGCTTAACCTTTCGGTTCATGTGTTCCGAGGCCATGTCTGTACATGCTAGACTCGTCAAGTTAGACCCAAGTATTTCCGCGTGTGCAAAACTGGCTTGCACCCATTGTATGTGAACGTAGAGTCTATAGCACCCGATCATCACGTAATGCTTGGACACGACGAACTTTCGCAACGGTGCATACATGGGGAGAACACAATTTTATCTTGATCTTTAAGTGAGGAATCATCTTATAATGATGCCGTCGCGATCTAAGCATAATAAGATACATAAAAGGATAAACATCACATGCATATAACTTTATGTGACATGGTATAGCCAATCTTCGCGCAATAATCTCCATCTTGTGCGTGCCGGCATGATCTCCATCACTCCACCATGATTGCCTCCACCACGAATAGCAACTACAACTATTGCTAACTACTTAGCGATAAAGTGAAACTATTACATGGCGTATAAGAAGTTGACACACAGGTCATACACAATTATAAAGACAACCATATGGCTCCTGCCGGTTGTGTACTCATCGACATGCAAGTCGTGAAACATTACAAAACATGATCATCGCATACATTATACACATCACATCTTGGGCCATACCATATCACAGAAAACACTCCCTGCAAAAACAAGTTAGACGCCTCTACTTTGTTGTTGCATGTTTTACGTGGCTTATGGGAGTAGCAAGCTAAGAACGATTCTTACCTACGGAAAGCCACAACGGTGATATTATGGTTGCCAAACTCCGGTGTAAATCCCATGACAACTATAGTGAGAGAAACTGGCATCCACCAGCCGCATGTGTGGAACAAGCCACACGTCAAGTGCGGAGCCGGTCTCGCGAACGACGTCGCGTAAGGTTGGACTGGACCGCTTCAATCTCACTATCCCGCGTCATAAGAAGAACACAAACAAGAGGCTGGTAACAGAAAACATCAACGCCCGCAACAACCATGTTGCGTTCTACTCGTGAAACACATCTACGCATAGATCTAGCTCGGATACCACTGAAGGGTTTCACGGCATAGTAAATCAAAATTTTCTACGGATGCGAACAGAGGAAAGCCAAGATCTAATCTAGGAGATGCAAACAACGAGAGAGATTATATTAGATCTTCATACCCTTGAAGATTCGCACAGTGGAACGTTCGTCGGAACGTGGGTGATGTAGTCGTACTCGCTTCTCCTCCTCGCGATCCGATCCGATCTAGCACCGCAAGTGGCGATGCCTCAGGGAGATGCACACGTGCAGCACCTCGACGTCTCCTCCTTCCTTGGTCCAGCAAGTATGGTGGAGAGACGGGTTGGATCTACAACGCGACGGCGCGGTGCAAGTGGTGGAGAGTTTCTGCAGTAGGGCTTCGCCTACACGCAGTCGGGAGGGAGAGAGAGAGGAGGGCAGCATGACGACTAGGCTTGAGGGGAAGGTGTGTGTGTGTGGGGGGGGGGTGGTGCGCCCCCAACCCTCTTTATATAGAGGGGTGGGCGGCAGCCCTAGCCCCTCCCCTAAGCCTAGGCCGGCGGCCAAGGAGGGAAGAGTGGGGGGCAAGTAATCCCCCCTTCTAGAAGCTCCAATTTAGGGTTTCCCCTTGTTTGGCCGGCTGGGCCCTATGGGGCCTTGTGCCCCTGGCCCAATGCGGCCAGGACACTCCCTCATAGGCCCATGCCCCCTCCCGAAAGGTGGGGCCACGTTGGTCCCCCTCCGGAAGGTTCTAGAAGCTTCCGGTACAATACCGATTAACCCGAAACAATTCCGAACTCCAAAAACTGCACTGCCTTATATGAATCTTATTCTCCGGACCATTCCGGAACCTCTCGTGATGTCCCGGATCCCATCCGAGACTCCGAACAAAAACTCATAAACCAATTATCCAATCTATCCTAGCGTCGAGACACGTTAAGTGTGTGACCCTTCGGGTTTGAGAACATGCAGACATGATCTTCTATCAATAATCAATAGCGGGGTCTGGAAACCCATATTGACTCCCACACATTCATCGATGATCATATCGGATGAACTATGCCAGGATTCAATCAATCCCATATATATATTCCCTTCGTCTCGCGATATTTTACTTGCCCGAGATTCGATCGTCGGTACCGTCATACCTAGTTCAATCTCGTTCACAGCAAGTACTTTACTCGTTCCGTAATCCAATATCACTTTGTGATTAACTCCTTAACCACATGCTTGCAAGCGGTGTTGATATCGATTACCGAGTGGGCCCGAAGTATATCTCTCCGACTTGGGAGGGACAAATCCCATCTCGATACATACAACCCAACATATACTTTCCGATCACCTGAGAGACACCTTTATGATCACCCTCTCATAGGATGACGTTTGATGACCTCAAAGCTTTCTTCCGATACCAGGGAGTTGTATTATCTCATGGTCTAAGGAATACAATATTTGACGAAGAAAAGCTTCGCAAAGATGAACACGATGACACGATCTAATTGCTTCGCTTAGTTTGGGTCTGCCCATCATATCATTCCCCTAATGATATGATCTCATTATCAATCGACAACTCATGTCTATGGTTAGGAAACCTTAACCATCATTGATCAATGAGCTAGTCCATAGAGACATACTAGGGACACGGTGTTGTTCAGAAACCACACAAGTATTAAAGTTTCCGCTTAATACAATTCTAGCATGGAATATAAACTTTATCATGAACAAGAATTATAATAATAGCATCTTTATTAGTACCTCTAGGGCATAATTCCAACAATAAGTGCTATCATGCCGTGAGTTTGCTAGAAGGATTGAATTCGGTCGTTCGCACCCATGTTTTACTCTGACCGTTTAGTTTCAGAGGGTGTGCTTCGAAGCTTTGTGGACTGTTATTATCATGGGGCATGTTCTCGTTCCATGGTGCTGGAGAAAGTCATGGAGACCGAGATCCGAGGACAGACAATGGTGGTTCGAGTCTGGATGGTGATGAGGAATTGGTTAGGTGATTTGTGAATTGGAGCAGTGGCATGCAAGTGGGGGCGATTGCACATGAGAGGTTCATGGTCCTATCTCTCAGGGTGAAAACCTAGGGTTTGGTCTTAATTGGTTGTGCCTGATAATGATCTACATGCTCGTATTTTGTCGTATTTTTTTGCTTTAAGATAGACTTTACGCCGAGCTTTATAAATAAAGCAATAGTCATCGAGCATACAAGCGAGTCACTTACGCCTAGGCGTAAAACGAAAAGAAAAAAAGTAGTCTATGGGGCTACATCACAACACGCAAGACAAGAAAAAGAGGAAATAAAAAAGCGGAGCAGGGAGCTCCGACTACGAGGCATCCAATACACAAGCAGGTGCCGTGAAGCGCTGCACCGATGTCTGCAAGATGCTGTCCGTGCACTTCCGGTCCCGCTGCCTAGACAGGCATACCACTGTTTTTTTTTTAAAAAAAAATTGAATTTTGAAATTTGACGGGGGTACCACGTTCTTCGAAAAAGCTGATCTCGACGATAGTGCCGGTGATCAGTCGCTGCCACGAATGTCAACTCCAGATTAGCACACTTCGCCCACCTCGCTCCAGTCTTCACTCCAAAGGATGCATGCACCGTCACTCGAAGAATTTTCACCATGAATCCAGACTCGGAGCTAGTGAGAGCAGAACGGCCAGATGCCACTGACGCAAACGGCCAAGGCGGAAACGGCGTGGCCACCGCCAGCGCGGCCGTGGGACCGGCTTCGTCGCCCGCTGGCAGACGGGGCCCACGTGAGCTGGTCTTCTCGAATTATTAATGCGCGACGTCCAGGCGTGCCACCACATGGGGCAGGAGCCCAGCCTTGTCGTTAATCCGCTCTCCGCTGTATGGAGATTCTTTGGCACGGCACACCCTAATGTTGTTCGTATTTGCGGTCCACTACATCGGTAGCCGTTGCATGCATGATGGGGAAGAAATGGATCTGCATCTTGCATTGCGTCTCTGTGTTGGGAGTTCTTCTCCGAGTCCATGTGATCTTTCATTCACAAACATGTGCGTATTTCATTACTGCACGCATGCACATACTCGTATAGTGGTTATTTAGTTATTCCCGATTGAGTTCTAGGCATGGATGTTGATTCTTAAAACATATACTCCTTCCATTCTGAAAAGGATGTCACAGATTTGTTAAAATTTACATGAATCTAGACATGTTTTTGGTATATAGATACATTCAAATTTTGATAAATGTGGCACATCTTTTTAGGACGGAGGGAGTAGTAGAAACTAGGAAGTACGATTAACGAGACTCAATCCGTGTTACCGAGGGGCTAAAGTGTACTTCCTGCCTAAAAAATAAGTCACTCGGATTCAACCAGATTCACTTGTATCCTATCTTTGGATGGAGAGAGTATGTTACAAGTGTGGCATTTATGACTGAGAAACTTCTCTAAGCACATCTCCCAACTTGATCATACAATTCTCAGCATTACCAGTATTTTTCCGAGTGAATTCCACTTTCTAATATGTAGTTGTGCACTTCCGACGCATATTACCCCCATTTAGTGGAACTTTCACCAAAGATATCTCATCTAGGAGGATTTAAACACGATGCTATCCTAGTTTAGCACTTTGCTATTTATTGTTAGATAAAACCGGCATGTTATATCGATGTGGCGCGATAAAATATGTAACTATAGGAGAATGTCGTCGATGATTCTGTCAAAATTTCTCTTATCTATCTATCAATATTTCTTAACACTGGTCATCACCTCACACCTTGCCCAATGAACGCACATAAAAAAGTGAGGGACTAAAGCTTCTAGAGGAGGCAATCTGGACGGAAATTCACTTGATAGGGTAATTATTGTCATAGATGCATAAATAAGGGGCAAAAGGTGAAATTCACTCTTTCCACTTTACACAATGTTTTGTTGGGCATGTAAACACTTCATACGTAGTCATGACCACATGACATTCTTTTTTTTTTGTTAAAACCATAACAATCCACATATGAAATGTTACAATCTACATGACAGTTCTCTAGGGAGGTCAACTCTCATTTTATCATACTACATTAAAAGTGTTCTCCTCGTGCAAGATGATAAATATCTTTATTAAAGTAATCATATCATGCCATAAACAATATAGTTTCATATAAGTTTCTTTCACAAGACCCAACTTATTTCCATTCATGTGAGAAGTTTTCTTGTTCCAAACCTGCATCATCATGATATAAACTCCTGAATAACTAGATAACATAAATTTTGTTAAACAGAACTGAAAACATAAATAACTAAAAAAGGTACCGTTTTGTAATACACTGAGCTATTAAAGGGTCTAAATGACAAAGGCGCATTTGTCGCGCCACATATATTAAGCTCCACGATTCCCCCACCCCCATCGGGATCAGAATTTAAACTCGCAAATTATCCGGACAACTCACTTCCGAAAATGCCCCCAACACTCCTCACTTATCTCTTCCTGGCCCTCGTCGCCGTCTCCGGCGCCGCAGCGGCCCGGCGCCACCGGTCTCCGGCGAACTTCACCGCCTCCGGGAATCCCGTCTACATCTGGCCTCTGCCGAAGAACTTCACCTCCGGGACGCAGACCCTGGCCGTTGACCCCGACCTCGCGCTCGACGCCCAGGGCCCCGGAGGCGGCGCCGCGGCCGTCGCGGAGGCGTTCGAGAGGTACAGGCACCTCATCTTCTCCCCGTGGGCCCATGCGGCCCGCCCCGCGTCGGGGGGATACGACGTTGCTAGGCTCACCGTCGTCGTCGCGTCCGCCAATGAGACGGTACGGGCTGTTCTGTCCGTAGTGTGTTTGGCTGTCACTTCACTTGCTTCGTCTGAGGGAGTGTGATTTTTTTTTCACTTTCTTGGATGCAGCTGGAGCTGGGAGTGGACGAGAGCTACACGATCTACATCGCGGCTGCGGGCGGCGGCAATTCCATTGTTGGTGGAGCAACCATAGAGGTGGGTGGTTTTTCCTCCCACCAGATGTTTTTGTAGCGGTTCTGGTGAAATGTCCTGGCATTATTTTTCACGAGCTCAGTGAATTGTCTTCGTTACTTTTAATATGGAATTGCCGCATGAATTGTAGGAATCAGTAGGTTTTCAGTGAAATGTACCAATGCGATGCAGATGTATAACTACTGAACACAGTCTGTCTTTTGGATGAACTTCTTTTTTGTTTTCATTTGAGCTGAAGGTTGCACTTACTTTTGTGTCCTTGTGTAATCAATCTCTTTTGCTTAGCTATGAAATCATGAATTGTCCAGTGATGGTTACTACTCCATTGGTATGAATTAAATTATGGTTAGTGCTTGTGGATCATATGCCATTTGGAGTGAAACAGAATCTCGGGTTATTCTAAGGCCTTAACAACTATGCTATGCTTCGTGTGTGTACACGGGTAGGGAGATTGAGCGCATAACTGTATCTAAAGTACTTATTTTCTCTACTCATGTAAAATTTAGTTTTTGCAAATTGTGCAATGAAAGCTCTGTCCATTTTAAACTAATCTTTATACATATGACATGTAACTGCTATGTTAGGTGCACAGATTTTCAGATCAAAGTTATTGTATGAGTAGTTACCATTATGTAATTTTATCAGGAATAATGTAACCTAAAAATTGCTTCACCTTGCTCTTCTATACACAAGGATATTCAGATATTGTAGCTGAAGCTATTATTATCTGTCTTTGCAGGCTAATACAATATATGGAGCTATTCGCGGATTAGAGGTATGATCATGCTCCCATTCCAAAATATTTATGTCAATAACCCCACTAGTTGTAAACGTGTTGTTCATATTTAAAGAGATGGTTATAGAGCTCATAAAGTGTTCTCTGTAAGATTCTTGAGCATAAGCAATCAATTGATGATACCTTTAATTGGATGTGTCCATTCACTAATCAGCTATGTTGGTCTTGCAATTATTTCTGTTGTACTATAGTTTCATGGGTTATGTTCTTTCCTTCCGTATAATACTTTTAAGCTCTTCGATGTTTTCCAGAAAATAATTTTCCCCTTGTGAATCATTTGACAGACATTCAGTCAGCTATGTGTTTTTAACTACGATACAAAAAATGTCGAAGTGCGCTATGCACCATGGTACATTCAAGATGAACCACGCTTTGCTTTTCGTGGCTTGCTACTAGGTAAGCAACACTAATTCAGATGTTTATGCTAATGTGACCGGATAATCCACTGCAATGTAAATACAGAATGCCAAGTTGATTAGTCTTCCCCCTGTCATATCTCTACTGCAGACACCTCAAGGCATTACTACCCAGTTGATGTGATTAAGCAAGTCATTGACTCCATGTCATTTGCTAAGCTGGTAACATATTATCTGTTTAATCATGCTAGTTATTTTACCTGAAGTATCTCTCCATCCTCCATATCGATATACTTAAACCTGGAGTTATGTCCAGTAGAACGTTCTTCATTGGCATATTATCGACGAACAATCTTTTCCCTTGGAGATACCATCATATCCAAATCTATGGAAGGGTTCATATTCAAAATCGGAGCGTTACACTGTGGAAGATGCACAATATATTGTCAGGTACGTTAAGTTTGTCATTTGGCCTTTGTTATTTTGTAATCTTCTTTATATTCTATTGTCAAGTTTCCTCATTCATGTTTTCCTGACCTGTGTTCTCTAACTGTTTGCACCGTGACCTCTCATGTGAAACTTCATAATGCTAAAGCTATGCCAAGAAAAGAGGTAGGCTTACTTCCAGTTATATATTTCCCTCATCTGACTGAGTGTTTTTTTTTTGCCAAGAAATAGTGAAATGCTGAGATATTCACACTATTTTAGTTGGAATTCACACAGGATCATATGCTAAATATGGTTACATATTTACTGAACACTTCATCCGGTTCAATTTTTATGTGCAAAGGCTATGCATTCTTAATATTCTTTACTTCTCTCAGGTATTCATGTCATGGCAGAAATTGACGTACCTGGTCATGCAGAATCATGGTGAGTTTTCATATAGACTCGCATGTTATGTTTGGATGCCTAGGTTTCTTGAGAGAACTTTTTCCCAGTTGTTTTTTAGGCATTTCCTTGTGCTCCAACTTACCGCTGTCTCTTAGCACTCTACATCAGATTATTGTCTGCGTGGCGCATGATTAATGAAGATATAGGATACTGCCATCTCTTACCTTAGATACTGTCTCTGCAATCCAGTACATAGATCATTAAATCTTGTACTGATGATCGACTTAGACTGAGCTGAGGTCTAGTATAATAAATACTAGCCTATGTATGCATTGACATATTTGTATTAAATAACATGCACTAGGAGGCAGTGTTAAGAGGCGATGCATTGGGAGTGACCTATGTAAAACCTAGTTACACTTGTGCAAATAAACAAATCAGCAGCTGTTGTTTTTTGTAGTCTCACGTAGCTGCAACTCGTTAAGTTCTGAGTAACGAAACAGGTGGTTGCTCCAGGCTCCAGTATTTGTTCCATGATGAGTACGCTAATACATTTGACCACTATCTGTGCTATCATATTCAGTATTTGGACAGAGTACATTACATACCTGCGCACATACCCGACTACCCAAACAAATGAGGATTTAGTAAATAGGTTATCTGACCAGGAAAGCGAATGTTGCAGACTAAGTGTTTGTTATTTCCCATGGTTCTTGTTATATGAAGTAGCCGTTATCTTCTGCTCTGCGAAAGTTATGCACACATTCATATATCTACAGGGGAAATGGATATCCGAAGCTTTGGCCTTCTCCTAGCTGTACAGAACCTTTAGATGTATCTAGTAATTTCACATTCGAAGTAATATCTGGAATTTTGTCTGGTTAGTTCCTTTCTTACCTTTTTGTTAAATTCAGTTACCCATTTAAGCAATTCAATATTATCACTGGCACACACTCATCTCCCTTACTAGTTTTGATCTTGAACGCTATTTTTCTTGGAAAGTGAAAAGGAAACTATTAAAGCAATGTAATATGAAATGTGAAATGGGCAAAGATGTATTATACATTTGTGCTGTCCATCGTAGACATCTTTATTTTGGCAACTTCCATCATAGACATCACAGTTCACATTTATTTGGTGCTTTACCTAGTAGTGGTCCTTCACAAATGAGTACTTATACGGACTACTCAACTCAAATTTTCCCCTAATTTTAACCATTATAAGCTCGCTCTGTTATTCATGAAGGTAGTTAGTAAATTAGATAATTTCATGAACTAGTAATTTGTTAGAAAATTAGGATCTGCCAAGTATGGTCTAGCCGATAATTATGTGTCCTAGATTGGATTGGACATTTCAGTTACACAGAAGCATACACAGGTTTATTGACCACTGATTAGCAGTGCAAGGTGTACATAATCTATCTAGCTAGAGTAGGACCATCCTCAATATGTCAATATCTGGTGAAAATATAATCATAATGATGTCACACAATAATTACCTGGCTAGCAATGGCATTTCTGGAACATTATGTTTCCTGCAATATAACCGACCTGCTAACTTAAATTTTACTTACCTTTTCTTCAGATATGAGAAAGATCTTCCCATTTGGGCTGTTTCACTTAGGTGGGGATGAAGTATATACAGGTTCGTCTGCTTCTGTTCCTAATAGGGTGACAGTTTGTTAGTAAGAACTTAGGATGTTGCAACCTCTGAAAGTGGAGCATGCATCTTCCAGTTAAACCGCTACATACAGGATAACCTCTTATAGGAAGACAATCTTGTGTGCTTTCTACCAAACAGACCTACCTCAGATCCGGTGAAGCTGCCATGTAGATAGATGTATATGGATTCTTGTTTTCCAGATACAGTATGATGCTAAGATAGATGTTGATATATAATAATGTTCTGTTTTCTTATTCAGTGATTACTTTTCTTTCTACTGAAACTTCTTCACCTCATTGTCCCAGGTTGCTGGAATTTAACACCCCATGTGAAACAGTGGTATGATATCTTGTCTGTGCACTAGGTTTCACGAATGATTTACTTCCATTAGATGTTTTCCTTTAATTGCTGAACACAACCTATTTCAGGCTTGGTGAACGCAACATGACTACAAAGGATGCTTACAAATACTTCGTGCTGAGGGCCCAGGAGATAGCAATTCATCTTAACTGGATTCCTGTAAACTGGTTCGGGCTTTACACAGTTCCTTAACTTCTTCAGGGGGTTTTTTAACTAAGAAAGAAAGAGATGATATTTATCTTTTGTTTGTGGCATGCCACGCTTGTCATCCTGCAGGGAGGAAACCTTCAACTCATTTGGGGAAAACCTGAATCCTCTGACTGTTGTGCATAACTGGTAATTCAGAAGTCTGTTTTAAGCAATTGAATCAGTTTTTGCAAACCATCTTCTATACCCATTATGCAAGCTAATTTGCAATCGAGCTTTCTTTATGGGGTTCAAATTTTTTTGTAAGGGGATTTGCACTTAAGTTGAGTGTACACATATTTCAGGTTGGGTCCTGGGGTCTGCCCTAAAGTTGTTGCAAAGGGTTTGAGATGCATAATGAGTAATCAAGGTGCATGGTACCTTGATCATCTCGATGTTCCGTGGGAAGAAGTCTATGCCGAGGAGCCACTCGCAGGAATAAGTGACATGGCGCAGCAAAAGCTGGTACTGGGTGGAGAGGTTTGCTTGTGGGGCGAGACAGCAGACACATCTGATGCTCTACAAACAATATGGCCGCGAGCAGCAGCTGCTGCAGGTACCAACTCTGCAAGTCTGGGAGCTTCCATTGTATCACCCTTTTTCTTCCAACTATTTCTGGGGAAACTTATTTATCGCTGTAAAAATTATTACTGCAGAGCGTATGTGGACTCCATTGGAGGCCATATCTGCACAAGACCTGGAAACGACGGTCGTTGCTCGGCTACACTACTTCAGATGCCTGCTGAACCACCGTGGAGTCGCCGCAGCTCCGGTCACAAACTTCTACGCTCGGCGACCTCCGATCGGCCCTGGCTCATGTTTTATCCAGTGAACAGGTATTGCAAGTGTAGATACACATGGCGGGGGTTTGGCCCCTACACACCTCCCATACTGTACGAAGATGGTTACCGTCACTTGTACCTTATCACTTCTGTAAGTCCACTTGCATTACATTATCCCACATATACTTGTTAATCCGCCGGTCCTTGTGTATTTCAACTTGAAATTCTAATAAAAGCGGTTTCAACGGTCATCGATGTCCGCTACAATATTATCTGCAACGCCGTTCAACAGTCCTGTTCCTGAGCGCATGTATCTGGATCAGCATTTGCAACTGGATTTTTTTGGACCGAGCTCGGATTGGACTGGTAAAAGGGAGAGGTGATCTGAACCTGATCGTGGATATTCCAGTTGTCTTTTGCTTGCATCTGGATATTTTGGACCCCTGATCGCTGTCAGCCATCTCCCTTTCATGAATTTGTCTTTGACCTGAAAATTCTTGCTGCCATTGCTGTTCCGTGGTACGCATTTATGGCGTGTGCGATCGACGGCGACACGTTAGCCGTATTGCTGCCTGGAGATGAGAACATCTTTTCTCCATTTATCATCCAAAAGGGAAAATATCATGGCATAAATCGTTTTTTTTGGAAGGAAAGGAAAGTTTTGGTCACTCTGTTACCGGTCGCTGTCCTCCCATATGTCACCATCGTTTTGGCCTTACATCTGCTTCCTTTTTCTCTATCGAGTCTTCAGTTATTGCAGTGTGGGTGAAGTTAGGAATACTTCTATAAATAATTATTCAAGTTAAGATGATGTGTCAAGGCTTTTTCTTTGTACCAGAAATAAGATGAAGGTTGGCTCTTGGACTGGCTCTTTGACTCATTTTTTAAAATGGAAATAGGAAACGATGGATTCGTTTGCTTCTAAAAAAAGATATCCAAAGGAAATACGGTCAGTGTATGTGCAGTGAGTTATTAGCTGCCTGCACAAGAGACAAAGGGACCCTTACGTTATTGACCCGAACTGCTAGTACTATTTGTGAATAGATAAAACAAGCGTATACGTCAGTTTTAGTTATTGGCCTTGACCAGCTGACCAGGGTATGTGCTGCCGAGCAGTGCCGGCGCCGCCATCCAAACGCTTGCAACATTGTATAATTTGTATGTGCACTAGTGATTCGTCTACATAAAAGGAAGCAGCTTGTCAATTTATTTAGGTACTAGTGAAATGATAAATCTCCCAAGGGTGTAATGTAACCGCGATTTATTGCAAACATTAGCACTAGATAAATCAGAGCTAGACAATTCAAAACAACACGAACATCAGCACTAGATAAATCAGAGCTAGACAATTCAAACAACCGAAGAGAAAGGACATTAGGAGCGAAGTTAGAAGACGTTTCGTGTTAGATGGTTTTTATATTGATTTGGAAAGACAGATTCATTACATTCAAGTTCGACTAGACTTGGCGCGCAAGCCCGTGCTATACCAACATGCACCAAGTCTCCTTGACTATATGAACATATATGGTGACTTTGTCAATTTTTAACCTATGCGACGCTAGTATTTATTACACATGATTATGTTTGTGCCTATAATGGTGTGTTCCTTCCTGCCCTCTTCCTCCTTTTCACCGAGGGTAGAGTTGAAAACATAACGAAAACGAGCGGAAATATGCTTTACCGCCTTCATTTCTGCTTGTATCAAAAACATCAGAAACAATGATGAAAGTGGAAACCAATTAATATGTATGCATAATGAATATGAGGCGAATATGGAACTTTGTCCACACACACAATAACGCTATAACACTTTAATCCGTACAAAAAGACACACAAAAAGAAGAAAAAATAAAAACAAGACAACATATTAATTACAAATCCACATAAATACTGTGTAGCATTAAAGACAAAACCCTCCAATGACAACACAAATGAATAACTGAGTGGATAGTATGGTTAATAATAGACATAACTAGTATGTATATGTCCTTTTTGTTTTATATTTCAAAGACTTTCCGTTTTTGTTTTTCTAAAGTTCCTGTTCGTTTTCTTTCTCGGTAGAATTTGCGCTTCCGTTTGCTATTGTTTCCGTACCTTTTCCGCATAATTCTGTTTCCGTTTTCATTTCTTGCTCTCCGTTTCATTTTTTTCTTGGAAACCGATTGAAATTTTCCATCAGTTTATTGGAGACAGATCCCAAATAAATGGAACTTTGTGTTAAAAAAAAAAAAATTGAACTTGGCCACTACTAGTATATACAAAGTTGCGGTTTTGGTTCCAATTGTCTGATGAAGAGCAGGTGCACCTAACATTTTCGGAGGGGGCAGCGCAACTTGTCTCCTTTTCTTTCCTTGCCTTCTCGTGTCGAAGACCAGTCAACGGCACGTTCCCCGTCAAACGGGGGCCCCACCTCGAGCTCCGCGCGCCGTCCGATCCTCAGGCCGCACGAATCGTGAAGCGGATCGGACGCCCTCCTCCTCAAAACCCTCACCCACTTTAGCTTCTGGCCTCTCCTCCCCCCTTCCCCTCCCCTTCCCCGTGACCGGCGGTGCCCTGCTCGATCTCCCGATCTGCTCGCCCCCGCGCGCTCCGGCCCGCCGAGGAACCCCGCGCCGCCTGCGGATTGGAGCCTGGTTCGGCGACTCCTTGGATCAGGTACGGGTTTCTGGCGGATTTGTTGCTTTGGGAGCTTTTTTGGGCCAGGAATGGTGTGTGAATCCCGAGGGCGTGTTCTGAGCAGGTGGGCGTGGTGTAGGGGCTGTGATTCGTGGCCCATGGCCAACCCCGACGACGGCAACGCCGCCGCCGGCCGCAAGTTCTGGCGCTCCGCGTCCTGGTCGGCGTCCCGGGTCGCCGAGGCGGGGCCCGAGGCGGCGGCGCTCCCGCCGCGGCTCGCGCCGCCGCCGCTCACCCCGCGGTCCAAGGGACGGGCCTGCCTCCCGCCGCTGCAGCCGCTCGCCATCACCCGCCGCAGCCTGGACGAGTGGCCTAAGGCGGGCTCAGACGACGTCGGCGAGTGGCCCAACCCCACCACCCCAGGCGCGTCCCGCCCGGGCTCCGCCAGGCCCGGCGAGGGCCTCCGGCTCGACCTCTCCACCCTCCGCTCCCAGGGCCGCAAGGACCAGATCGCCTTCTTCGACAAGGAGTGCTCCAAGGTCGCCGACCACGTCTACCTCGGCGGCGACGCGGTCGCCAAGAACCGCGACATCCTGCGCAAGAACGGGATCACCCACGTCCTCAACTGCGTGGGCTTCGTCTGCCAGGAGTACTTCAAGTCGGACCTCCTCTACCGCACGCTCTGGCTGCAGGACAGCCCCACCGAGGACATCACCAGCATCCTGTACGACGTGTTTGATTACTTCGAGGACGTGAGGGAGCAGGCCGGGCGCGTGTTTGTGCATTGCTGCCAGGGGGTGTCCCGCTCGACCTCGCTCGTGATAGCGTATTTGATGTGGAGGGAAGGGCAGAGCTTCGATGACGCCTTCCAGTTTGTGAAGGCCGCCAGGGGAATCGCGAATCCCAACATGGGGTTTGCCTGCCAGCTACTCCAGTGCCAGAAGCGGGTGCACGCGATCCCGCTGTCGCCGAACTCAGTGCTACGGATGTACCGGTTGGCGCCTCACTCGCCTTATGCACCGCTGCATTTGGTGCCCAAAATGCTGAATGAGCCTTCACCTGCCGCCCTGGACTCTAGGGGTGCGTTCATAGTTCATGTGCTCTCGTCGATCTATGTTTGGGTTGGAACGAAATGCCATCCGGTAATGGAGAAGGATGCCAAAGCGGCGGCGTTTCAGGTGGTGAGGTATGAGAAGGTGCAGGGGCAGATCAAAGTTGTCAGAGAAGGTTTGGAGCAACCTGAATTTTGGGATGCCTTTTCAAGCGCACATCTTAGTTCAGACAGCAATGTGAAACTTGGCAAGGAGCAGATCGATTCATTATCCAGGACTGGCCTAGGAAGCAGGAAAGTTGAATCTTACGATTTGGATTTTGACCTCGTCTACAAAGCGATAGCTGGTGGTGTCCTTCCAGCATTCTCATCTTCTGGGACTGCAGACGAGACCCATCTTCCAGCAAGAGAAAGTAGCTGGAGCTCACTAAGGTGCAAGTTTATCTCGAGATCGCTATCTCGAGTTTATTCAGATTCGGCTCTCATAAGGGATTTGGATCCACGGGTGCAGCACTTGGCTGCAGAGGCATCAATATCACCACCTTTCCTTTCTCCGAGCTCTTTTTCGTCAGATTCAACCATCAGTTCAAAGTATAGTTCAGACTCACCCTCCCTGTCACCTTCAACTAGCTCCCCACCGTCACTTGGTCTTTCACCTGCTTCATCTAATTTGCCACACACTTTGGTGCCATCATCTAGGTCTCCTCTTCGCCAGTCATCTAACGATGAACGTTCAAAGCCTGTCCTAGGATCAATACGCTCTCCTTCCAAGGTCTCGTCTATAGCAGAACGAAGAGGAGGATTTTCAGCTCTGAAGCTACCATCACTCCCAAAGGAGCTAGTATTACCACCAAGGGCACCGCCTAGTATTCACACAGTAGCGGAAGTCACGGATAAAAGTAATACCAATGGTGTGAAACAGCTTACTGGTGTTTCTTGCCCAGAGGAATGCGCTGGGACTAGTTCAACAGCTACTGACAGTAAATCAGAGGCTACTGCCCATAGTGAGACTAGATTAATTGAGCATGCTGACAGTAACCCACAGGCTTGTAGTTACGTACAACTACTAGTCTACCGATGGCCCTGCATGGAAAAGCTAACTGCATTTGCCCGCAAAGATCTTGACCCAAAAACAGTTTTTATTTTTGTTGCTCCCAATGCCAGCATAAGTGCAGAAGCAGTTAAAAAGGTATGCATATGGGTAGGAGGTGAATATGACTGCAGCAAAGCTGTTGACACTATTGATTGGCAGCAAGTTGCTGGTGATTTTCTTAATCAAAAGGGGTTCAGCAACACTCTTCCTGTTAAGGTGCGTGCATACTATACACATCTTTATTTTTTGTATTCTAATCTGCTGGTTTATATACTTAGATGTCACTTAATATTTGTAAATAGTGTAGGAGATAGAAGAGTACTTTTTAGGTCCTAATTTTGAATGACCGTGGCCATATATAACGCCAACATGCTCAATATGTTTTCCACAACTACCAAACTTCTGTCAGTACTGAGTTAGCTGTTAGTTTGTAGTAGGGCTGGGCATAAAAATCGAGTAACTGAAAGCCAAACCGACCGCTGAAACAAAATTAACAAAATTCTCGGTTTATTTAATTTCTTTTTTTTAAAAACCAAATTATATTTGCTAAAGTCGGTTGTTGCTTCCTAAAAACTGAGTAAACAAATCAAACTGATGTGTACACAGATCCAGCAAAATTCACAACTAATTCAAGCAACCCTATATTCTCCAACTAGCCCACCAGGCCCAACTTAAGTGTTAAAAATGGCCCAACTTAAGCCCATTACGCATGGCACGACCCACTAAGCTGCAAGTGTTTGAGCCTAACCTAATTCTAGATGCAAGTCTTGCTCGAGCTAACGCATTGAGCTCCTGCCGGCTGCTTCTAGCAAAATACATGCCACACGGAATGTGTTTGGGCGCTGGAACAGCAAGCAGAGTCTTGCCTGGGCTGATGGGCGACTCCGTCCTGGAGTATGCGCATGGGGCATGGGCAAAGGGGACAGTCTGGTCTCAATCTCCATGTAAGAAAAAATGATGAGGCTACCACATAGATAATTTTAAACCCAACTGAAGCAGCATCTCCTGTGGGCCTCATTTCTCTCCCTTGGTCCCTCCAGTACCTTCCTTTTCCATTCAATTCTAAATCCATCTTTTCCAGTTACTTGCTCCATCCATCTAAAAAAAATTCTTGCTCCATCCATCTAAATTTTTTTCTCGCTCCATCTGGGACACGAGATGAATGCCACTACCGTTCAGCCTCCATCGACAATTTCTGTAAAAAGGCCTCCCTGGACCATATTGGTCTGCCATTTCTCCCGTGCCATTTTTTCTGCCAAACAACTGCCAGGGAGGATTATCCTCCCAAATTGTTTCATCCTCAATGTCAGAACCGGTGGTATCATGTCATTTTTTGTTCCTGGCCACCATCAAGCTTTGTCCAAATGTCCAGTGAAGAAGCACAAAGCTTGCCCAGGTGAACAAGCACTAAGCCATCCAGTGGCATCCATTCATGGCTTGTTCCTACTCTCTCTCTCTCTCTTCCTTTTTGAGCCCTTCTCAGTGAGGAAGCAGACTCTTTTGCAGGAGACTGTTTTATCTGCAAGCAGTTGTCTTTTTGCTTCTCTATATGGCACCTGCTCCTCCAACATGGCCCTGCGGAGCAGTAGTCCACACTGAAGAGTTGGCCATACCCTAAGCAACACGAGTGCCAAATACATGGCTGAGAGGGTGCTGCCAAAGCCTCCAGATCTAAAGCTCCGAGTTCCTCTTGGTCTCTTCATCCCAGATACTGGCCATCTTGTGCACCGTCCGTGATTAGACTCCTTGTCGTCTTCTTCCTGATCCATGCTTTCTTCTGTTATAGATATTTCTGTTTGTTTATGTACATTTTTGGTTTCTTTTGGTTTAACCAAATAACAAAACCAAGTTCTCGGTTAACCGAAATGTCTGTTTTCTGAATTGGCACATAATTTTTGGTTGCTATGATTTGAGAACAGTTGAAAAAACGAATATTAGAAACCAAAAGCCCACTCCTAGTTTGTAGGAATCCATCAATTGTTATTGATTAGTGATCACTGTTATCCTATCTTGAACTCTTGGCACTTATCATTTGTGATTGTTGATTGTAACATTAATGTCCGTTCTCCTATGCTGTTATTGTGTAGTACTCCCTCCGTCCCGGTTTAAAGGACACGATTTGCAAATCATGCAATCCCAAAATATTTAGGCACAAACGCATTTAATCTCTGTAATTACTCCGGTGTGAAAAGAACAAAATGCTTGCATGCACATGTGTGAACAAATGTGAACGCTTTGCTGGCTCTTCTTCTCCTCATGCATGTTCTTCTCCACACTATAAAATGGACCAATCAGAGGACACCTAGGGCCCAGAGAATTGCAAATTGTGTCCTTTAAACCGGGACAGAGGGAGTACGATTGTAGGTAGGCTTATCATTTTATGGCACATAGCAGAAATATAATTTTGTTGTCATTTCAAATTCCATAAATACCCACAACATAAAGTCTAATACGGAGCACTTGGTAAGACTTCTCGAATGCTAGTCCCACCACCTTATTGATCTTTGTATGTTGTCTCATCAAGAAATTTATTCAGAAAACCAAACTGTTTCTTTAGCACGAATACACCATGGTAATGATTTTTGGACCTATCTTTTATCTGCTTTGCAAGACCACTGATCCCTAAACAAAAAGATGTTGGGTATGCCCATTTATGGTTATAGATCACAAAATTCACAGCCTCACTTAGAAATGCTGGGGCATCTTAGTAAGAAGAAGTCCTGTCAGTTTGACTTTGTAGCTGCTATGCGTAATTAGCCGGTAGGTTTCTAACTTCTGTTGAACTTTGAACAATGCAGGTTTTCAAGGAGCATGAAACCGAGGATCTTTTGGAGGTGCTGGATGCTTGTTAACAGTAGGTCAGGGTACTCTACTAGCTTTAACAAACTCAGTCGTGAATTATCGATTCAATGAAGGCATTTCCTCCAGCATCGCTCCATGCACCGGCGACTGTCAGCGAGGTACAGAGCCATGACAATCGTTACCTCCTGAACATATAGGCTACAGATTCCATTAAGTAGAACAGATGGCTTAGCAATTTGTGTGTTGCCTTTCTTTTACGACCTGCTTGTGTCAAAAATGGCAGGAGGCTGCCAGAGCGTTGTATCTGTGAATTAACACACATGGATCGGGTTTTGGCGGCAACTGGGTGTATATTATCCGCTCCACTGTAATGTAAGCCCATAAGCTGGGCGATCGCTGTTGTCGCTTTTACTCCTAAAAAATTCATGTACATCTCAGGGAAGAACAGATTTGTAATCCTCCTGGCCAACAAGTGTCTCCATTGGCCTTAACTTTTAACCAGGAACTTGGCTGTTTGCTGTTCTGCTCATGGTTATATTAGCAGCGTAATTCTGGCTGTGCTACTTATGATCATCCCATACTTGTGTATCATCATACATACCTGCTTTTCTAACTTGATGCCCAAATTCCAAATTTCCCCTTTTTCAGAAAATCATTTATTCATGTACAGCATACCCTTATTGCTTGTCCATGTGAACAGAGTGCAGTAAAGGTTTCCAAGAAATACTTCTACAGCAATTTTGTGTTTATCCTTTGATCCCCTTTATGTTCCTTCCAAAATGTTTGCGACAGACAAGGCCCCAAATGCCAGGATCACTTTTGATGACGAAAAAGACAGACTAAATTTGCTTTTCATGAGTTTTTGATTGCTCTCATGCCGAACATTAAAAAAAGGGGAATTTCTACATACCTAGCAGAGCCGGAGTCAGGGGCAGGGAAAGGAACTAACTTTGTGGCGCTAGTGCCAGCAAGGGCAGCATTGGCGGCCGTCGAGCGGGCGGCAGACCTCCGTTTTGGCACTGTGTTCTTCGGCTTCTTCACCCCTGTCGTCTTCTTCAACTGTGGAGCTGGTGTTGCCGTCGCCCCGCCAGCGGCGGGCATGGGCGAAGCAGATCCCTGGATGATGACGCCCTACCGCTTGCGCTTCACGCTGGGGGTGCCTGCCGACGGGGCAGCCGCGCCTGGGTTTGCTGAGGCGGCGACCGCTAGATCTGACGGAGGGTTTGGGGGGTTCACTTGCGCCGACGTGACCTGGCTAGGCACTGGCGGCGCCTAGGAGCCTCCATGGCGGTGCTCTACGGGCAGGGGGAGGTCGGGCATGGCGGTGGGAGGGAGATCGATGGCGGCGGCGAAAGGGAAGAGAAGGAATGGTGCGAGTTGAAATGTCCCTCCCATCAACGAAAATGGTCGATACGGGGCCGTCGGTTCGGCCTCGCAACCCTTGAATCTGCGGGTTGCGGGTGTGATTTTTTGGCCGCCCTTAATTTTTTTACGGATCAGCTAGTTTTACGAGGTCTGGTCGGGCCACTTTTTTCGTCCAAACCCGCAAAATGACGGTTATTATGCGGCTTTGGCCCCTTTACGGATCTGCTAGAGATGCTCTAATACCGTTCCCTTCTCGCCAGATACCGCATATGGCCGGACTGCCTGAAGTTAGAGACCAAGAGTCCAAGATTGCTTCGGTACACCCAACTATGCTGACTGTTGTACTGTTTGATCTATAGTATCACTGTCTTGAGTTTTGACGAATTAAAATCTTAGTCACTTGACGTGGTTCTTTAATATATAAACCAGTGGATTAGTTTATTAATTTGTGTTTTTTATCATTTTGTTGTGCTCAAAGATGAAGAGAAAGGGACCATCAGAAAGGGAAGTAGATTTCTTTTTCAAATGGATTGGTTCAACTTCAAGGGCTAATAATACTATTGGATATATTTCTGAAAATGCAAAACTACCTGAGAAGCAATAACCTCTTGGAGATGACAATTCCAATTCGGTTGATATGTATAGTGATGATCAAAATATTGGCAGAAGTTTCAGAACAAGGTAGAATTGGAAGCACAATATATGAAAGAGATCCTGGCAAGCGTCAACAGATTTGGGAACTTTCGCTTGATAAGCAAGAAGAAGCATGAAGATTCTATATTATTGAGGGTCTTTATTAGCCATACATGAGAGAGTATACACATAATGGAAAAGAAAAAAAAATCCTTGACGATTCCAATTTAGCTATTTCTCGAACTTTCCACACATCGCATATTGTCTGGCTTGTTTCGTCTTTATAAAAAACCAAGTGGAAAGTGTGGCTCAGATACATTCACACATCTAAAGAGTTATAAATTGTAAGAAGGTGAATGATGGAAAAGAGTATGTTTTTTTAACACCCATGGACAAAGATTCCAACTCAACTCATAATTATTAAGTTTGATGTTTTGATAATCTGAAAAATAGTATGACCCATCAACAAGCCAATTGTACAAGCAACCCAAAAAAGGTTTTAGATGCAAGTCTAGGGGTTAAAGTTTATCCTGAGGATTTTTCTAGTCAAGAAAGAGCTCAATTGGAATCTCAACTTCCTCATTTTTAGTTGGATATTCGCAATAATCCAGAGCTAAAACAATTTTCTTCACTTGCTAATTTGATAGTTGGACTAGCTAAAATAGGTAAAGCTGCTACATACTCAATGGTTGATAGATTACCTCAGTTAGTAATAACTCTTCCCGTGTCAACTGCAACCACCAAGCGAGCTTTTTCTCCATGAAACTGATCAGACATGTCTTCAAAATAGAATAGGAGATGATTTTCTTGAGCATCATATGTTTCTCTATGTTGGTAGGGAAATAACTACAAAGACTAGTTCTTATGAGATTATTGACTTATTCGACACCAGTGGTCGCAAAGCAGATTTTAAACTAATAGACATATAATTATTTTTTCATAGTGTTGAACATATGTTCGAATATTTATATGGATTTTTTATTAATATTTTTTGAGACTTAATATATTGTGATGTTTATCACTTTGATTGTTGTAGACTCCCCCCCCCCCCCACCCCATGTCCGGATCCTGTCTCTGGCCTTCACATGTACAACACCCAACACTGACACATGAGGCTATGGACGCCCAACACAACAATAGAGAACAACCTGAAAGTTGAACCGTTGCAACGTGGTCCATGTGATCTTTTTGCTGTTCTTCACCGTCATTGCCACGCGCAGCTAGAACGCCCATGTGAGGAAGCGAGGAGACATCACGAATATTGGGTCCATCTGCGCTTCACTGTACCGTGACTTTGTTGATTGATGAAGAAGTCCATCATAAATAGTGTTCTAACTCGTCGACCGGTTAATGAATCCGCCACCCCCAATAGTCGAGGACAGAATCCGCCACCCCCAATAGTGGATCTGCCTCCCATCGCTAGCACCCTCTATCCCGTGGACAGAATCCTCAACATGTTCTCACAAGTCTCCTAGTGTCACCACCGGAGCGCGTTCCACCACGTGGGTCGATAGCAACAAAAACCAAAGATGTGGCCATTGCCACCTCACCGATAGAACCGAGGTAAACTAAACTGATCAGCCCGACACGGACCCAATCCTACACGCTTCTCTCCAACGTCGGGAAAGTGACTGAAATTGGGTTGGAACAGGGGAACCCTATATCTTTGTTGCGTCAACAAAAACCCCAACCTAAACTGATCAGACGTCCTATTGCATGAAACCTGTGTTCCCCCACCTTTCTACTGGAGTGGTGGACGGAGGAGAAAGATAGTGACAGGCGACCGACAACATAGCTAGCAAGGGCTCCTCCCTTTTCACCTTCAGTGGAGAGAGGGAAATGGGAGGAGTCTTGATTTTAGGGCACCCATTAATGTAGTAATTATTTGTAAAAGCCTTATCTTGGTGAAACCTAGACACACCAAAAAATTAGGAGGGAATGTTATATCATGCAATTCCACAATATCAAAATGATTTTAACCATTGAAACATATTTAGGACGCATCAAATTAATTTATGTAAAATTTCACCTAATTGAAGGAAACACTAATCAAAGCACATACACTTACTATAGTAGGAAACATTAATCAATTGACTTAATAAAAGAAGTATGAACACTACATGCAGCATTATTATTGGAAACAAAACCAATTCAAGACTTTGATGTATTAACTATTTTAATATTCCAATTATATCATAGGCGTCATTAGATATAACAAATTCCGCCGAACTTCAGGAAATTGGATGAAAAAGGAGATAGTCAAGATTCAGGCACAAGACACAATATTGCACATTTGCAAAACAACACACCTTGTATTTTATCAAAATCACCCGCACCCCATCTGACCATCGCTGGTCAAGTTCTGACCATCGCTGGTCCATCCAACCACTCATAAGGCATGGGTACAACCAGTGCTCTAGCTGTCTCAGTGCAGTAGATATGTTCTCCTAGCTGCCAAACAAATGTAAACCGCACATGAGTCATTAAGATCAATACTTAAAGAACTAAAAGAAAATCCAAACATATTATATAAATAGTTAAATTTGTACTCGATTACCACGCAGGAGGCCTCCTGGACTAGATGGCTTCCCATGTTGATATGTGGCATAGCTTATTACTCCCTCTTATTGAAAAAAACACATATTTGGTTTGTAAAAAGTTTAAGTATTATAAGTTTGACCTTTTTATAGAAAAAATATGAAGGTCTAAAATGCCAAATAAATTTCAGTAGATACACCATCGAATATACTTTCACACTGTAGTTATTTACTATTGTAGATGTTTATTTTTTCTCTTTAATATTGGTCAAACCTACAAGATGTTGAGTTTGACCAAAGATATATGCCTTGTTTTTTTTGGAAGAGAGGTAGTAATAGACTAGCATCTGAGTATTTTCGGCTAGGAAAGCCAATAGTAGGCCAAAACTTGTTCAAACTCAATGCAACCCGAAGGTAAACTCACACATCTGTCTTAGGGAGCATTAATTTTTGCATCCATAGGATGGTTATTGCATTGGAGTAGATTCAATAAAGAAGATGCCTTTTATCTTTCTTAAAAGGAGCAGCAGCTGAAAGAAAACATAGAAGTTTTAGTAACCGTGAGACACCACACGGTGAACGTTGGCAAAGAAGAGATAGATACATATCCATTTAAGTGCATATCAACCATACATACGGCAAGATGGTATAGAATTTCTTTGGTTGTGGATGCAAAACTAGGAAACCACTCCATGATACTAGTAGGAGCACACATTTAAAATTCTAGGTCTAGGAGGCATCAAGAAATGTAGCAATACAAATCCCCTATCATTGACTCAAGTAGACAAGTATTGTCTATCATGTTTCTCGTTCCTTATCTCCCGTCACGCTCGGGACACTAGCACCTGCGGTGATGTTTGTCCTTCCTCTCCACAATGGTTATGTCTTGTCAAGCAAGGGATGAGAAGTGAACACAAGCACCAAGAGTCCGATAGATAGATGAGTAGGCCAAATAAAAGGTAGTGATCAATCAAAATGTAACCCTAAGTGGACTATCTGTTAAGGTTGTGATCCAAATTCATAAGAAGTCTATAAGCTCTGACGGAGCAGAGCGAGGCCTGTCACATGGAGGCTTGGGCTGGGAGGTTTAGATGGATCTTCACCACCGTCTATAAATAAATCTTGTAATCTGCTGCTTTGGGTTTATCACTTCATGAAAAACCCATAATGTTGTCTACACACTCTCAACATAGTGAAGTTTTGTTGGCTGACACCCATGGTTTTTGCATCTTCTCATTAGCGAGATTTTTCCACGTTAAAAAATTGTGTCCCCTATCTTTGGTTTGTTTGTTTTTCTTTCTTTTGCTTGTCATGTTTATAACACTATCAATGTTCCAATTGTTGGCCACAACGTCTCAGACTAGAAAGTTTGTATCATACCAGTAGGTGAATATATTAGGGTAACAATCTGTAAGAGCACAAAATTAACAATCATTTTTAATAAGAAACATCAAAGAAATTGCAATCTTACTCCAAAGGACAAAATCCACACACATAATTCATTAGAAGAATAAAACTAGAAATAATCTTGCATGCATTCCTAAGGTTAAGAGATCAAAAAGAGTGTCCCACTTTTCACATTTGAGGGAAGCTTGCCACACGTTCAAATTGAGTGTCCGTGTGCTCCCAGGTTGGACGAAAAGAATCTTGTTCCCCACAAATGTGGCCATGAACCAAATAAGACATAAGTCACTACGGGAAATAAGCCTAGCGCCGCCGACGAGCTACCGTCGGCGTAGTTGATGGCTGCCGTCGGAGTATGTCCGTCGACGTTTTGCCGCGTAGGCATATACGGTTTAGCCGTTGACGTAAGAAAAACCGTCGGTAGCATCAGATCATGTACTTGTAGTTCAAATCTGACCTACTTTCTATCAATTTTGCAGAAATTTGCCTTTTTCACGAGGGGTGGACAGAAAGGTTTAAGATACCCCGGTTGATACATTGTCCATGCAAGGTGGCCTAGTATTTTTTTTTAAAATAGGGTGGTACCATTTTGAAACTTTCATTTGATGGTTACTTCATAAAACACCACATTTTGGCACTTGAAAAATAGAAAATGGCTTTTTGGCACGACAAAAAGGAAAACTTTCTCTTGCAACATTGTTCTTCATCCCATGATGCACATATGTGCATAATATGAGCACATTATCACAAACTATGCCACGATTCTAGCCATAACATTGGTCGTTTCGCCTAAAAACCATGAAACCTCGAACATGATGGCTTATTTCTGAGAAGGTTTTTTGAGATGCAATTGATATACCAAGTTCAATATTTCTCTTTGAAAATATGTCACATAATATGACACCACGCGAAGTTTTTACATTGTTTAGACCGTTTTTGAATTTCTTATGTCCTTTTCAAACTACGGTAAAAACAGCGGGCACGAAGATTCTTAGCTCAGGTTGAGCGTTGCTAAACTTGTAGTGGATATATGATGAAATAGTATATTGCGAACCTAAAAAAATGATTTTTTAAAAAAATCATGAGCATCAGATCATGTACCTGTAGTTCAAATCTGACTCACTTTCTACCGATTCGGCAGGAATTTGTCTTTTTTAGGAGGGGTGCACAGAAAGGTTTAAGATACCCCGGTTAGGAAATTGTCCATACAAGATGGTCTACTGTTTTTGAAAAATGTGGTGGTGCTATTTTTAAACTTTAATTTGGTGATTGCTTCACAAAACACCCCGTTTTTTTGCTCTCGGAAAATAGAAAATGGTTTTTTGGTGCGACGAAAATAAAAACTTTCTCCTGCAACATTGTTCGTCATCCCATGATGTACATGCATGCACAATATGGGAACATTATCGCAAAATATTCCATGATTCCGACCATAACATTGGTTATTTGACCTGAAAGTCAGGAAACCTCGAATGAGATAGGTCACTTTGTGAATTTTTTTTGAGACACAATCAATATACCAAGTTTGATATTTTTCTTTGCAACTATGTCACATAATATGACACCATGCTAAGGTTTTGCATTGTTTTGATTGTTTTGAATTTTTTATGCCCGTTTCAAACTATCGTCAAACTTTCTAAAACAGAGGGCATGAAGATTCTTAGCTCGGGGATGAGCCTCGCGAAACTTTCATTAGATCTCTGATGAAATAGCATATTGTGAAACTAAAAATGATTTTTACAAAAAATTATGAGCATCAGATCATGTACATGTAGTTCAAATTTTCCCCACTTCCTACCGATTCAGCAGGAATTTGTCTTTTTTTACGAGGGTGGACGGAAACGTTTAAGATACCCCGGTTAGGACATTGTCCATGCAAGGTGGTCTAGTATTTTTGACAAATGGGGTGGTATTATTTTAAAACTTTCATTTGGTGGTTGCTTCACAAAACACCTTGTTTTGGGCACTCGGAAAATGGAAAATGCCTTTTTGGTGCAACGAGAAAGAAAACTTCCTTCTGCAACATTGTTTTTCTATGCCATGATGCACATGCATGGATAATATGGGCACATTATCGCAAACTATGCCGCGATTCTGGCCATAACATTAGTCATTTGACCTAAATGCCGGGAAATCTCGATTGAGATAGGTCACTTTGTGAAGTTTTTTTTTGAGTCACAATCAATATACCAAGGTTGATTATTTTTCGTTCAACTATGTCACATAATATGACACCAAGCGGATGTTTTTCATCGTTTCGGTCGTTTTTGAAATTTTTATGCCCATTTTAAACTATCGTCAAACTTTCTAAAACGACGGGCATAAAGATTCTTAGCTCGGGGTTGAGCCTAGCTAAACTTGTATTGGATCACTGATAAATAGCATATTGTGAACTTAAAAATTATTTTTCCAAAAAATCATGAGCATCATATCATGTACATCTAGTTCAAATCTGCCCCACTTCTTACCGATATGGCAGGAATTTGTCTTTTTCACGAGGGGTGGAAGAAAAGGTTTAAGATATCCCGGTTGGAGCATTTTCACTGCAAGGTGGTCTAGTAGTTTTGAAAAATGGGATGGTACCATTTTAAAAATTTCATTTGGTGAATACCCATTCTGTCTATGCCCTAAAAATTCGTGTACATCTCAGGGAAGAAGATATTTGTAATCCTCTTGGCCCACATGTGTTCTATTAGTCATAAGATTTAACCTGGAACTCGGCTTTTGTAGTCTGTAATCTAAACTCCAGAGTTACCAGTCTTTCAAGAATCACTATTTAATTGTGTATATTTCAAGGAACTCTCGTTTTGATCCTGTCATTATCCATTCAGTTTGTTTGTGATAGACAGGTCATGTTTGGTGTCGAAGCAGACAAACTGAAACCGCTTTTCAAAAGTTTTCTTCAGTATGTAAAATGGGTTAGTGATAGATTCATTACAGGAGAAGCTGAATACGCTGACGGCCGGGTCCTGTCGGCGTAGTCCCTAAATGCTGTCGGCGTAGGCTGGCCCGACGGCTGCCGTCGGCGTAGAAAAGCCCTCGGCTTAGACCATATGGGGCCCACCTAGATGACTAACAGCCGTTTGGCTATGCCGACGGCTTTACCGCCGGCCTAGATTTTTCAATTTTTTTTTTCAATTTTTTAACATTTTTGAATTGTTTAACTTGTTAATTTCACATTGACATTTTTAATTCTAAGTATACTTAGTCTAAAGTTAAATTGTACAATTAGTCAAACTTCCCAACCGGTCACCCATCCTAATACTACTCCAGCCCCAGCACGCTTAACTTTTTCATTTCTTCCACATGAGCTTCCGACAAAGAAACTAGAACTTGCTGTGAATATTATCATATCAATCCTATTAACCATTACACTATAATGTTAGACATATTTATTTTTTTACATTTCATACAATTATTTGAGTAAAAAACAATGAATAAGTAATAATAATCTTGAATTCAAATAAAAATAAAATAAATTTATTTATTTTGCTTTTTTCATTTAAATTTGAATAATTCATATCTACAAATCCGTAAATCACAATTCGACAAATAATATATCCAAATCGATCAGAAAAATGAGAGGAATCCAAATATGACATCCATATCATCTATTTAATTATATATTGTAACTTCTAAATATTAGACCAACTGAAACTATGTCAAGATTCATGAAACACCCCGTTTTTTGGCACTAGAAAAATAAAAAATGGCTTTTTGGTGCGACGAAAAAGAAAACTTCCTCCTTCAACATTGTTCGCCATCCCATGATATACATGAGTGCACAATATGGGCACATTAGCGCAAACTATATCGCGATTCTAGCAATAACATTGGTCATTTGACCTAAAATCCAGAAAACCTCGATTGAGATAGGTCATTTTCTGAAGGTTTATTTGAGACACGATCAATATACCAAGTTTTGTATTTTTCCATACAACTATGTCACATAATATGACACCACGCGAAGGTTTTGCATTGTTTCGATCATTTTTGAATTTTTTATTCCCGTTTCAAACTATCGTCAAACTTTTTAAATCGAGGGGCATGAAGATTCTTAGCTCGGGGCTGAGCCTCACTAAACTTGCATTAGATCTCTGATGAAATAGAATATTGTGAATCTAGAAATATTTTTTACAAAAAATCATGAGCATCATATCATGTACCTGTAGTTCAAATCTAACTCACTTCCTATCGATTCGGTAGAAATTTGTGTTTTTCACGAGGGGTGGGCAGAAAGGTTTGAGATACCCCGGTTAGGAAATTGTCCATTCAAAGTGGTCTAGTATTTTTGAAAAATGGGTTAGTATCATTTTGAAACTTTCATTTGGTGGTTGTTTCACAAAACACCCAGTTTTTTCCACTCGGAAAATAAAAAATGGCTTTTTGGTGCGACGAAAAGAAAAACTTCCTCCTGTAACATTGTTCGCCATCCCATGATATACATGAGTGCACAATATGGGCACATTAGCGTAAACTATATCGCGATTCT
Source organism: Avena sativa (assembly GCA_916181665.1). NCBI lineage: Eukaryota > Viridiplantae > Streptophyta > Magnoliopsida > Poales > Poaceae > Avena > Avena sativa. The sequence continues at coordinate 9,826,877 of OV702285.1, read as the reverse complement.
AGCAATAATATTGGTCATTTGACCTGAAATCCAGAAAACCTCGATTGAGATAGGTCATTTTGTGAAGGTTTTTTTGGGACACGATCAATTTACCAAGTTTTTTATTTTTCCATGCAACTATGTCACATAATATGACACCACGCAAAGGTTTTGCATTGTTTCGATCATTTTTGAATTTTTTATGTCCGTTTCAAACTATCGTCAAACTTTCTAAATCGAGGGGCATGAAGATTCTGAGCTCGGGGCTGAGCCTCACTAAACTTGCATTAGATCTCTGATGAAATAGCATATTGTGAATCTAAAAATAATTTTTGCAAAAAATCATGAGCATCATATCATGTACCTGTAGTTCAAATCTAACTCATTTCCTGCCGATTCGACAGGAATTTGTCTTCTTCACGAGGGGTGGACGGAAAGGTTTGAGATACCCCGGTCGGGAAATTGTCCATTAAAAGTGGTCTAATATTTTTGAAAAATGGGGTAGTATCATTTTAAAACTTTCATTTGGTGGTTGCTTCACAAAACACCCAGTTTTTTCACTCGGAAAATAAAAATTGGCTTTTTGGTGCGACGAAAAGGAAAACTTCCTCCTGCAACATTGTTCGCCATCGCATGATATACATGATTGCATAATATGGGCACATTAGCGCAAAATATATCGCGATTATAGCAATAACATTGGTCATTTGACCTGAAATCCAGAAAACCTCGATTGAGATAGGTCATTTTGTGAAGGTTTTTTTGAGACACGATTAATATACCAATTTTTGTATTTTTACATGCAACTATGTCACATAATATGACACCACACGAAGGTTTTGCATTGTTTCGATCGTTTTTGAATTTTTTATGCCCGTTTCAAACTATCGTCAAACTTTCTAAATCGAGGGGCACGAAGATTCTTAGCTCGGGGCTGAGCCTCACTAAACTTGCATTATATCTCTAATAAAATAGCATATTGTGAACCTAAAAATGATTTTTACAAAAATTATGAGCATCATATCATGTACCTGTTGTTCAAATCTAACTCATTTCCTACCGATTCAGTAGGATTTTGTCTTTTTTACAAGGGGTGGACGAAAATATTTGAGATATCCAGGTTGGGAAATTGTGCATTCAATATGGTCTAATATTTTTGAAAAATATGGTATTATTATTTTGAAACTTTCATTTGGTGGTTGCTTCACAAAACACCTCATTTTTTGCACTCGAAAAATGAAAAATATGTTATACGAAAGTATTTGTATTTTTTATATATTTTTGTAACTAAATATGTAATATTTGAGTTTATATAGATAAATCTTATTTTTCTGCAAATTTTGATATATTATATGTATTTTTCTGAATTTAAATGATTTAGTTATGATTTTCTAAGATTAATGGGGCCAAAAAGAAAAATGGCTAGGTCTAAAACCTTTGTCGTCGGCGTAGACTTGACGCCGTCGCTCTGCCGTTAGCCTAGTATGCTACGCCGATGGCCACGTTTACGCCGACAGTTGCCATCGGCGTACTTATCATAGACCGACGGTAAAACTGGCCGACGGCCCGTCAAGCTACGCCGACGGCCCCGACATATTGCCGTCGGCGTATAGAAGGGCCGTCTGCCTATACTGTTATTATTCCCGTAGTGATTGGCGTTAGCACTGGAAAATAAAAGCAAGCCCCCTTACCTCAACTGATTCAAATTCAATGCAGCCCATGGTAAATCAATACACCGGTCTCGAGGAACATTCATTTATGCACCCATTGCATGGTTGTTGCATTGGACTAGATTCAAGTAAAGAATGTCCTTCTCTTTCTTAAAAGGATCAGCACTAGAAGGAAAGACGTTCCAATAACCAAGAGAAACCTCACCATGAACTTCGGCAAACTCTGCAACCGAGAAAAACATACTTTACAAAGTATATAAAAGTTGTATAAAAAGTTTCCTGGAAATAAATATATATCTCCATGGTATAGAAATCCAGATCAATATAGATTGCAATAGAAGATCAACAATCAAATATACCTAGCAGCTCCCAAAGTGTGCATCGCTCTGGTGACAGGTATGATAGTTGCCGACCCATATTAGCTGACTTAGTATCTAGGATGGGCGACGGGTGTGGCGACGGGCCCGGCCTCCTTCCCCGGCGGGAGAGTCTGGGCTCTCTCCTCTACAGAGAGTGGCGATGAGCCCCCGTTGCCTGCCTCTCCTCATCGATCCAGTCACTCTCGGTGGCTGGTGTCCTCGCCGGATAGGTCTTCCACGGCCAGATGCTCCATGCGTTTGGAGAAGCGAAAACGCCAAAGATCAGCCGCCTTGGAGTTGATGCCATCTTCATTCGAGGTAAGTCCTGATCCTTTGCTTCAATGACGATCGCCGGAGGGCCGATCGGTGAAAATTCCGATGACAGCACCATCGACATTTTTGCTGGATAGTTTTGATGCCACGGAATGGATCCGTGTGCAGCGATGCCATAATAGAAGGATGGTCTGACGAGCAAAGGCTCCGTCGAGGTCTGGCACAGTCGTCGGCATTCCTCTATGACTTCCTCCGATCGATTGATCGCCGGTAGCGGAAGATCTCGATCCATGCAAATTCAAAATTCTGTGTCACATGGGCATAAGGCCATCCTGAGAAAATATTTTTGGCCCACAATTCAGGTCAAAAGGACCTTTTGCGGCCTGCCTCTATCGTGACCTACGTGCCAAGACGGATGCGACTACATGTAGGTCTGCCTGCTGCGTGTCCTCGACAATCACTGTCGTCCCTCCCTAGCACATTCGCTAGGGTTTCGCTGATGGAGGCTCCAGGCAGAGGTGGTCCTATCAATGGCCATCAGCAGCCGCCGAGACAGCCAAAACCCTCGACCAGGAGGCTACGCACCGGGACCACCTGATGGTGTTGGTCGTATCGGAGGAAATTCGGCTAGCCATGGATCGTATGGCTACAATGCGCAGTAGTTCCGTGACAATAACTCCAGGTTCGAGTTCGGTTCTAGCTCCAATCAGGGTTTTGGGAACAACTCGGCAACATGGAGACAAGATCAGTTTCATTCCAACAACCAGTGGTTTGGAGGAGAGTATGGATCTTTTGAGGAGGGGTTGTGAGGGCCGTCAAGGAAATAACCAGGGGGCTGTAGATCAGGGAGGCGATTTCAGGTACCATCGTCAGTATAGGCCCCAGTTCTATGCAAACAGGAATAATGGTGCGCAACATAATGGATACCGTGGGCGCAACTTTCGACCATCAGCGAGTCGGAGTAATCGCCAGCCCATTAAACCTGCTAAGGAGGAACCTGTTCCTCTTCGCAAGACGGCCGGCACCACTATTTAGCAACAAAGTGCCCCTATTGCTCAGCCACAGATGGCAGCGGCGACTGTAGCCGCGGTAGCTCCTGATGCTCTTTTCGAGTGTGCAAATAAATAGCCCGAAGGACCTCTTTGCTATAGGTGTGAGATGAATGGTCATATGGTGAAGGACTGCACTGTAATCTTATGCATATATTGTGAGAAGGCCACATGTGATGCAAAGGATTGTCATCTCTATAAAATGCCCAAGCCTACTGCCATCGCCTACTGTCTGTGCCGTAGTGAGCTCATGTTCTATGACATCCTAGCTTCAGATGAAATTAAATTTAAGCATGATAGTGGCAAGGTGGGAAGAATTTCACTAGAAGGTGGTACTTTGTCGGCTCAAGAGATTATCAAGGAGTTGGGTTGGATCATTCCAGGGAAGCATCAATGGGTCCTTAACCCGTCCGGTGAAAATACTTATCACACAATGTTTCCTATAAAGGCTGATTTTTCTAGGCTGAGGAAGATTAAGCGTGTTCCTCTTGAGAACATAAATCTGGTTTTAAAATTTGAGGAGTGGAATTCGACGCGTGTGAATAAATACAGGCTTGAAGAGACCTGGTTTCTTGTGTCCGGATGCCCGTATAAGCTCCGTTGTGACTACCTAGCACTGTTTGCTGTGGGATCATTGATTGGAAGGGCTAAAGAGATAGATATGATGTACACTCGGGCACATGGAGTAGTGAGAATGTTTGTCGAATGCACTAGTATTGATTGCATTCCAAGTGTGACAGATCATATGTATGAAGGGGAAGGTTATGGAATTACCTTCGAGGTGGAGGGTGCCAACAATTTTGCTCCTGTAGACACAGTTATGCATGAGGCGCCTACTAATGGAGATGACAAACAACAAGAGTCCAGCAAAGACAAGGATATGCCTGACAGTTCTAAGGCACACGAAGCTAAGGATAATTCAGTTAAGAAAAATCCACTTAATGCTAACTCAGGTCTAATCGGCAAGCAGGCCATCACACTTCAGTTTGGGTCCCTTCATATTACATCTCCTATCCACACTACAATATCGGATGGTAAACTTCTTATGCTTAAGCCTCGCAGGCCGTGGGCCGATAGAATGGAGGATGAAGAGGATAGCCTCCCATCGCCTCTTGCAAATTATGCACCACCCCAATTATGCATTGAGAGAACATGCAATGATGGCGAGTCGACTCAAAGGATCATTCCTACCGTGCCTGCTGAGATAGAAAACTTGAAGAAATCCTATTTTGTGGCAGAGTTCTCTCCTTCCGTCAAATGCTTTTCTCCTCCCATGAAGGATAAACCTATCCCTTGCGCTGTCGCAGTAGAGAAGTCTGTCGCCGCACTGTTTCAGCCTGGAGCTGATGTTCAGCGGGGGTTGGTTTCGTCTATGGTCGATGGTAGTGCTCGACCAGCACCTTCTCCGGCAAGGGCTGTCACGTCTTCTGCTTCAACTGTGGAATCGCGGATGCCATCGCCTAGGAAATCATCGAGCGCACCTTCCTCACCTTGCTCCCAAGCTGCTATGTTCACTCCAGGAGGGGGTAGAAGCAGCATTTCCCGTCCTGAATCTCCGCAAGGAACATGAGTGTTCCTTGGGGGGCATTATTCACAGGCGGAGGTCATCGCATTCGGCGGTATCCCGATGGCCGAGGCCAAATAGGTTCGTTCGAGCGAGTGTATTCGGGTGCAGCCTAATGTGGAAGATACGCAGCTGAACAGAGCTAAGAAGCTAGCTGAAGTTCGCGACAACTCACCCACCTTAGGTACAAAAGTTTTTTCAAAGTATTCAATAGCTTGTTTTTTGAATGAGGTGGTAGTAGCTAGAGAAACTAAGCTTGGTGTTTCGTTGGGTGAGTCCCCTAGTCAAATTTCATCTTTGGTTCAGTCTATTAAAGATATCGATTTACGTAGAACTTTAATAATGCTAAAAAAGAATAAAGAAAAAGTGAAGCAAGGGGATGATTCGTTAGCTAGCTTGGCTTTAGAAGAAGCTAAAGAACTTTCGGTGGACTTGTTGGCAGAAGGAAAAAAAAGACCCTACAGATCATAAGGATCTGAACCTGCCGATCGCCTCTTTTAAAAGGGCCAAAAAAACTAAGAAAAGTCACATTTTGGCTGTCCGTAGAAGTGCTCGAATAAATAATTAATACCTATGACGCCAAAAGGAAGTTTTTGGAACAGCGGGGGATTTAGAGAGATTGCAAAACATGCGGTAGTTCGTGAAACAATCAGAGAATATAAATTAGATTTTTTGCAATATTAGAAACTGGCCGTGATAATTTTTCCGTGCCTTTTTTGAGTAATTTGTCATGAGGATTGGATTCTTTTTGGTACTGTTTGCTACCACAAGGAAGGTCGGGCGGTATTCTTGTAGGCTTTAATGTTCAAATTCTGAAAGTTAAAAATATAACCATGGGAGATAGATGTGTCAATTTTCATCTTTCTTCTAAAAGTGATAATTTTGAATGGTGTTTGGTGGCTGTTGTTATGGGGCAGCTCAGGATGCACAAAAAGGGAGTTTTTAGATGAGTTGGTATTGTATTTGCGAAAATGATCCATTACCCTTGTTAGTAGGAGGGGACTTCAACATTTTGCGCGGACAAGAAGAGAAAAATAATGACAATTTTGATACTAGGTGGCCTTTTATTTTCAATGCCATTATTGAGAGTTTGGACATAAGAGAGATAGATCTCTTAGGCCGACAATATACTTGGGACAATAATAGAAGAGAAACCCCCACTTATGAGAAGCTAGATAGAGTTCTGGCTAGTGTATCTTGGGAACAAAAATTTCCTCTAGTTACGGTCAGGGCTTTGACTTGTGCAAGATCGGATCATACGCTGCTGCTTCTTGATTCCGGTGCACACAAGCGCACCCGAGAAATAAATCACATTTCTCTTTTGAACTAGTCTGGTTACGCCAAGAAGTATTTGAACAACTAGTTTTAAACGAATGGGTTGCGCTAACTAGAGGTAATAACCCCATGGAGGTTTGGCAAAATAAGATTCGCCACCTTCATAACTTTTTGAGAGGATGGGCTAGAAATTTGAGTAGTGTCTATAAGAAAGAAAATGAACGATTTGTTACATGTTATAGACACTCTAGACGTGCAAGCAAAAAATACTCCTTTAACAACCACCGAGAGGGCGGAGATGAGAGAAGCGAAAGAGAAATTAGCGTCTCTTAGAAGAGATTAAGAATCTAAATGGGTGCAACGCGCCAAAGTTAAACATGTTCAAAAAGAGGGTAACAACACGAAGTATTTCCATCTAATAGTTAATGGAAAACACAGACGAAAGAAAATTTTTCAACTTGAACAAGATGAAGGCACTATCTTAGGTCAAGAAAACCTTAAGACTTATATTACTGAGTTTTGTAAGAAGTTATTTGGAGCACATGCTACCAATAATTTCTCTTTGATAGAAACTCAAATAGAGGATATCCCGCAGATTTCTAGAGAATAAAATGATATCCTTACCACCGACTTTGTAGAAAAGGAAGTATACGAAGCCATTATGCAAATGGAAAAAACAAGGCTCCGAGACCTGACGGGTTCCCGACAGAATTTTATCAGAAATTTTGGGATATTTTGAAAGGGGACCTCATGAATATGTTTACTAAATTTCAACGAGGGGAACTACCTCTATTTCATTTAAACTTTGGTAAAATCATTTTACTCCCTAAAAAAGTAAATGTGGTTCAAATCCAGAAATACCGCCCCATTTGTCTTCTAAACGTAAGCTTTAATTTTTTTACTAAAGTTGGAACAAATAGGATGACAGAGGTTGCACATAAGGTGATACAACCAACCCAAACCGCTTTGATGCCTGGACGCCATATTCTTGAAGGTGTCCTGATTTTACATGAAACAATTTATGAACTTCATAGAAAAAACTTGATGGTGTGCTACTTAAAATAGATTTTGAAAAAGTGTACGAACAAAGTACAGTGACCTTTTTTTGCAACAAATGCTTCGAATATGAAAGGTTTTGACCCAAAATGGTGTAGACGGATTCAGGATTTTGTGAGTCACGGTAGTGTTGGTATTAAAGTTAATGATGACATAGGTCATTACTTTCAGAAAGGTTTACGGCATAGAGATCCACTTTCACCCATTGTTTTTAATATAGTTGTGGGCATATTAGCCATTTTGATAGCTAGAGCTAAAGAGGACGGACAAGTCGATGGTATCGTACCTCATTTGGTAGATGGCGGAGTGTCCATCCTTCAGTACATGGATGATACAATTATTTTTATGGAACATAATTTACAAAAGGCATTAAACATGAAACTAATCTTATGTATATTTGAGCAACTATGTGGCCTTAAAATAAACTTTCATAAAAGCGAAATCTTTTGTTTTGGTCGCGCCAAAGAGGTTGAGGCTGAATATATGAACTTATTTGGTTGTGAATTGGGTTCTTTCCCATTTAAGTATTTGGGCATACCTATTCATTATCACAAACTAGAAAATGGAGAGTGGAAGCCTATAAAAGATCGGTTTGAACGAAAATTGTCTAGCTGGATAGGTAAGCTCCTATCGTATGGTGATCGTCTAGTTTTGATCAATTCAGTTTTAACCAGCCTCCTCATGTTTATGTTGTCCTTCTTTGAAATACCTATAGGTGTAAGAAAAAGGCTAGATTTTTTTAGATCCAGGTTTTTTTGGCAAAATGATGGTCATAGAAAGAAATACAGGCTAACCAAATGGAACATAATTTGTCTACCTAAGGATCAAGGGGGTTTGGACGTGAAAGTGTTGGAACTTAAAAACAAATGCCTATTAAGTAAATGGATTTTCAAAATCATTTCTGGAGATGGTGTATGGCACGCGTTGGTGCAAAATAAGTACCTGCACTCTAAATCGCTGCCACAAGTTAAGGTGAAATCTTCCGACTCACCATTTTGGAAAGGGATTATGAAAATTAAAGATGACTTCTTTGAGAGAGGTCTCTTTAAAATTGGAAATAGAGAGAACACGTGATTTTGGGAAGACACATGGTTGGGTCATGAACCTTTATCCCAACAGCATCCTTCCCTCTACATTATAGTCCACGAAAACAAGTTTCCGTTGCTAATGTTTTCTCTACCACGCCTTTGAACATCAATTTTAGACAAGCTTTAACCGGTACTAAATGAACCAGGTGGCTCCACTTAGTTAGGCGCCTCATGGATATGTACTTGTCAAACCAACCCGACGTTTTTGTTTGGAAGTTGACGAACTCAGGGGAGTTCATAATTAAATCTTATTATTTGGATCTAATGAATGACCACACACGTTTCCTTCGCAAATATATTTGGAAGATGAAAGTGCCTCTAAAAATTAAGATTTTCATGTGGTTCTTATACCTTCGTGTTCTTCTTACTAAAGACAATCTAGCCAAAAGAAATTGGGACAGTAGTAGTAAATGTTGTTTTTGTGATCAGGATGAAACAATACAACATTTATTTTTTGATTGTCCTTTTGCGAAAGTGGTGTGGCAGATTATCCATATGTCCTTCAATATTATACCCCCGTAAACACAACAAATATTTTTGGTAATTAATTAAGGGGCGTTGACAAGCAAGATAAAGTGCAAATATGAGTAGGCATTTGTGCGCTGTACTTCAGGCCATATGGAATGTAAGAAATGATTATATATTTAATAATAAAAAATCTTCTTATTTTATGCAGGTTATCCCATTGGCAACGAACTGGATTTGTTTGTGGTCCTACCTACAAACAATGGACAAACGCAATGCCATGAATATTGGGTGCAGCTAGTTAGAATTGGTGGCACGGGATGCAATTGACATTTTGATTTTCGTATAGCACTTGATAGAGACACATATCACGCGATTTTGTATTTTTTGTTGGCTGGTCCATGTGGAGACCTTGTGTGACCCATGATGTAATAATTTGTAATAACATTTTTCAAAAAGTAATAATGTTCGTATGTATCTATCGATACAGAGGCCGGGTAGTCCCCATTTCGAAAAAAATAGGTGCATTCCACCATATATTCAAACTCATCTAGTAATTTTTTGTGGTAATGGTTGTGAAACTGGGCAACCACGGTACAGTAGGAGCTCACATTTTTTAGGCCTAAGTTTGGGAGGCATAGAGGAATGCAGAAATACATAGGACCCGTATCTCGGTGCTTACATCTCCATTGCCTTAAGGTGGTGGATACTATGTTGCTTGTTGTTGGTTTTCTGTTGCGCTTGAGGGACTTCTTCGCTTCTCTCCCCACGGAGCCATACGTGTGAAAACAAGGAAACTAGTAGGGGCATGACATGATTTGGAGCATGGATGCTCCATGACTCTCTCTCTCTCTCACTCTCTCTCTCTCTTACCGACTGTGTTCTTTCAGGCTTGGGATATTTTTTAGGAACATTTTTTTGTAATGAGCACAATTATTAATATAAAATGTTTAATGTTTACACCCGGCCTCTGCATAACTAAGATACACATAGCCACACGAACAACAAAACACGGGAATAAAAAGGTAGACAAGCATTACAAAAAAACACTATCGAAATAATTGTCTTCAATCTAAGGTAGATCAATCCTCAAATCACGCGGCCATCCATGTAGGGAGAAAATATCCCTCGCCGTGTCCTACAATCGCGTACATCCCTCCACAAATAAGTCACGAAACTCCATACATTGGAGAATAGTTTATGATCCGAGGATAGCCGTGGATCGATAAATAACCTGCATAGAAGAAGACACAATGTTATTAAAAATCTTGTCATTTCGACAAAGCCATAGCAACCATATAATGGAAAGCGTTCCCACCCTAAACAAAGTTCTGTACTTATCAACAATTCCATGCAACCAATTACCAAAAACATTGGTTACTGAACATGGAGGAGATAAACCAGAAGCTATTTGAATGAATTACCATATAGAGCGAGCAAATTTACAATGGAAAAATAAATGACGAATTGTCTCATCGTGATGATAAAAATGCATTGTGTACTTCCATGTCGTTTACTCTTTGCAAGATTATCTTTTGTTAGAATGACACCTTACATAGATACCATGCAAATATCTTCGTCTTAAGGGGTATTTTTATTTTCTAAATTTTACTCTTATCGTTGAACGGGATATCAGGTTGAACCAATGCTCTATATAGTGAGCCAACAAAAAATTTACCACTTTTTAGTAATTTCCATTTAAACACGTCAACACTGTCCGACAATTGTATCATGGATAATCATAATAGTAGATTGTTCCAAGATACTAGTCGAGGACCAATGATACTTCTTCTGAAAGACACATTGGGAGGATTTTCTTCAATCACTGTGAAAATTGTATCCCCTTTGTGTCTAACAATCGAATATAGAGCTGGATATTGTTCGCGAAGAGTAGTTTGACCAAGCCACTTATCTCCCCAAAACCTAATCTGTGATCCATCCTTAATATCGAAAGTACCAAAACGAAAGAAATGTATTTTGGTGGCCATAAGACCCACCCAAATATGTGAATCATCAGGTTTCCAAACCACTTCAGAGATAGCTTTGGACCCCACATATTTCCTCTATAACATTGTCGGGGGGATGATCCCAGGTAGGGTCAAGCTAAGAAAAAAGGGGGAAAACCCTCAAATATCTAGACCGGGTCAAAGAATGACCCGACTAAGTTATATAGAGGCTGGCCGAGTAAGGCCTAACTTATCCAGAGTCATGTAACCAAGACCTGACTCGGACAACATATGGGCTATGTCAGCATGCAACTATTACACTTTTTACGTGCAGGTTAGGGCTTGGCCAAGTCATACGCGGCAAGGCTGAGTCATGGGGAAGCTTGCTCGAGAAGGAGAGGGCGAACCCCGAAGTCAACACTGCACACTGTTTCTTCCTCAAGAATCTGTACAGTGCCAAGCACTATAGACAAGAGCCAGAGGGGCAGAGCAGCAGAAGAAGGTCGCGGAGGTGACAGTCCCCGAGCCCAAGGCTCACATGCCGTGTGCTCTGGGTCATTACCGCCGATAGAAGGGCGAGGCGTAAAGGAGCTCGCCGAGTTACTATTTTGGGACAAGCATATTCCACAAATATGCTTGTCCACGTCATCCCTAGATGGAACCTGGCCACTCCTTTATAAGGAGGGACAGGGCTTCTTGAGATGGGATGGATTCACTTCTTACGTAGCACTACCAGTAGCTATTTCTTCTTCCTCTCGCTCAACTAGCTCGAGGAGCAAGTGTAGCTTTACTGGTGTTGAATAAAGATCCAGTTCTTGTGTTCTGTGTGTATAAACAACTACATCTTCCCTCCCTGGATCCCTCTAGCACATATTGGCCCCCCAACTTAAGCCTACCCATGGCATCTGCCATGACACCACCACGACAGTTGGCACCCACCGTGGGGCAAGCAGCGGTGCTAGCTGGAGTCAAGATCCGGACGGGAAACTTCATCGACACTAGCGAGCGCATCGTTTCCGGCTTAGTCCAGAGATTCGACCTCTGGGACTACGTCAGAGACAATGCAGGTAGCTTCGGAGTGCGGCCACCTCCGCGCAACGACGTCTTCGACCTCTGCAACTAGAGTAGGAACTAATTTTTGTGTGTTTTTGATAAGAGAAAGCAAACCAAACTAGACTATTTTTTGGAGTTTTTGATAAAAAGAGGCAAACAAAACCAAGCAAAAGAAACTAAGAAAACTAAAAACAAAGTAAAGAGAAAGGTTGAGGAGGACTTCCCTTGTGAAGACGTCCTTAGCATCCCCAGCAACGGCGCCAGAAAGTCTTGATGCGTGTTGACGACCCGTTGGGAAACCCCTCCGGCTCTGCTTCGTGGTTCCGTGTTGCTCTGGGAAAAATAATGACTTTGGCTTTTGTCCCGTCCAATTCCGAGAATATTGATTTTCTCCCTTTCTGGAACCAAAATAGAAGAAAACATGCAACTGGCACTGTGGCATCTAGTTAATAGGTTAGTTCCAGAAAAGATATAAAAACACCTCAAAGTGTAGACAAATCAAAGCAAAGTAGATACAAAACAAGCATGGAGCATCAAAAATTATAGATACGTTTCCGACGTATCAAGCATCCCCAAGCTTAACTCCTGCTCGTCCTCAAGTAGGTAAGTGATAAAAAGAATAATTTTTGAGGTGACATGCACCATCAAAACCAAGATCAAACCATTTGCAAGCATTGAAAGTTGTGATCAAAGAACTCTAAACATGTGCATGAAAGATGGAGTTCTAACAATAGGACATAGTAACTATGCAAGCAACATGTCAAGCTATAAACAAAGATCATGAATAATATGCATTGAAAACGTTTGTTTGTTTCACATACAAAAACATGGCAAAGTGGCAATCAGCTTGTCCGTCATAGAATAGCAAATAGATGCATAGGACACCTTCAAAGTTCACAATGATTACTAGAAAACAACACCTAGCATGTCATGCTAAAGTCTAAGTCACAGTAAATGCAAGCTCCCTTTTGTACCACTTAAGCATGAAGCTTCCTACTCTTTTCCAACACCAAACAACTTATTTCAAACAACTCACAAAGATAATAATCAATAAATATCAGTTTTCTTGTCTCACAAATCCACAAAGAAGAACTAAAAAGTTCTAAGCTGAAAGCACAGGAAAACTAAGGCTAAACACAGTGCTAGCAAAAGTGAACACTCACAAAACAATAAGAGTGAAAACTAGAGTGTTCTAGGCAATGGAAACAAAGCGTGTCTCTCTCCAAAAGAAGTGTGGTGTAACCAACCAACTTACTCAAGCAAACTAAGCAAACGAAAACCAAAAACGAAAATTAAGACGCTCCAAGAACAACACAACTGTGCATGAAACAATAAAAACGAAGTGTCTAGACAGACTTGAGCTTTTTATTGATGAAGAAGGGGATGCCCAAGCTTTGAATCTTGTACCTCTTGGTTATTTATTGGGGTGAAACCATGGTGGCATCCCCAATCTTGAGCTTTTGTCCATTCTTCATCTCATTACATCATTCTCTCTCTACACCTGAAATTTTTCCTTCATACAAAACTTCGCACAATCTTCATTAGCAACATTAGTGTATTCAAAAGATATTATACCCTTAGGCAAAGCTTTGGAACACCAAAAATTTTTAGTAAAAACACAAGATACTGTAGAAACTCCTTCAAAAAGCTCAATTTCCCAAAAATAACCGAAAATGGAACCAATGAGAAGCAAATGCAAATAATGGCAGAAATCTGTCAAAACAGACCAGAAGGTAGAAACCATTTTTTCGAACATATTCTGTTGCTAAAATCAAAAAGTGTTGAACTAGCTAAAGTTATCTAACATACTGGGAGATTTATTCGTAAATTTTGAGCTGAATCCGAGTTACAGAGACTCCTCACGATTTTTTATGGTGGAGGACAGAAATCTGTTTCGGGACAGCAACTCCCCAAATCTTACTTCCCTCTCATTAGAGGTCATTCTTGGCACAAAAATCAAACAAAAAAAGGATAAGGAGAGGTCATTCCTAAAGTAATGACTTCCAAGACTCAAGAAAACTCTTGGGTTATCTCCCAACAAGTACTTTTCTTTACCGCCTTTAAGTTAGGCTTGATAGTTTGAGAAAATGCTTACATAAGAAATATCAATTGAAGTAAAAGAGAGCATCAAGAAGCAAATTCGAAACACTTTTAAGTCTTACCCACTTCCTATGCATAGGAATCTTGTAAATAAACAAGTCATGAAAGCACAAAGCAACAAACATAGGAAAGCAAAACAAGTGCAACTTCAAAATTTTCAACCTAAAGAGGGGAAACTTAATATTGTTTAGATACATAAGACCATGTTTCCCTCTCTCATAATAACTTTCAGTAGAAACATTAATAAAATTAACAATATAACTATAACATGAAACATTTGTATCATGAGCCACATGCATATAATGATTATTACTCTCCACATAAGCATAGTCATTCTTATTAATTGTAGTGGGAGCAAATTCAACAAAATAGCTATTATTACTATTCTCATCACCATAATTATCAAATATAGGAGGCATATTGTAATCACAATTAACTTTCTCCTTAGTAGTAGGTGGACTGAAAATATCATTACTCATCATTGTAATCATGATATACTGGAGGTTTGGTATCACCATAAGCAATAGAAAAGCTATCTTCCCAAGTGTGTTCATTTGTAAACATATCATCATTGGAAGGAACATGGATAGCACTAATAGCACAACAACTATTAATATCATCATTTTCAAAATTGGTACCAAAGATATTTTCAATATCAAAAGTGGTGTGCTTTTCCCAATCATGATCACTACTATAGGTAACAGGCATAGGAACATTATCTAGTTCAGACTCATCAGCAAAAACTATGATAGGAGCAACATGATTAGAGGAAGATACTGTTTCCTCTCTCCTTTTACTCCTCTTCTTCTTCTTCCCCTCTTTAGGAGGGAGAGGCTTGAAAGGAAGCTTCTCCACATACCCTGGTTTATTGTTAGAGACAATAGAAGAAACTTTGGAGGATTCCTCCTTTTCATTAATAAGATCAAAACTCATATCAGTCCTGCCATATTTTGGTAAAATATCATCTTTTATAAGATTTTGTATGTAAGTATTTGCGTGGAAATTATCAACACAATAAAGATGACACCCATGCAGGACACAATTCATACCAAAAGCACTCATGTCTACCAAAGAAGTTTTACTTGATAACTCTTCACACCCCCAAAACAATGTAAGTTCATCATGTTGATTATCAGTGATAGCGTTATCACAATACAAGTTTGTAGTACTCATTGGATTAGAAGAGTTATTATTATGGCCAGAGCATTGAAAATTGAAACGACCCACTTCATGTAGAGTTCACAAATAAAAGGATAGAGGGCACAAACTTTTTTCCCAAGATCATTTAGAGCCTTATACCACGTTCTAGTTCTTTCATTCTAGTGGGTGATACAATAATCTTCATTTTGATTCTTTTCACAAGGTCTATGCATACCACAAAAATTAACATGCTTATAAGAAATAGTACTTTCATAAGTTTGGGCATGTTTATTGCAATTACTAATAACATTTTCATTTTCCATGCAAGTGTCTTTAAAAGGTTAATGATACATGTCACATTTTTCTTTAGGATCATTAATATGGGAAGCAAAGGCTCTATAATATCTAAAAAGAATTTGAGGATCAAGGCCATATTTAGCACTAAGCTCTTGAAAATCAGCAGTTTCAGCGAAAGACTTAATGCAATCATACTCATAGTTTATACCTGGTTCTTTACCTTTGTCATTATCCCAACCTTCAGTATTGCTTTGAATTGTTTCAAGAAGATCCCACTTAGCTTTGACCTTCTTACTTGCGAAGGATCCCTCTGAACAGGTATCTAGATAGTCCTTGTAATGTCCTGAAAGCCTTGCATAAAAATTATTGATAATAATATTACTGGGAAGCTCATGAATGGGACATTTGAGAATTAGTGACTTCAATCTCCCCCAAGATTGGGCAATACTTTATCCCTCATGTGGATGAAAACTATAAATATAGTTCCTATCTTTATGAATTTCATGAGGAGGATAAAATTTAGAGTAAAAGAGAGATTCAAGTTCCTTCCACTCCAAATGATGAGCATCATCTAGTAGCTCATACCACTCCCTTGCTTTGTCCCTAAGTGAGAAAGGGAATAGCTTCCTGTCACATCCCAAAATTTTCCAAATTTTGAAATGTGAAAAATTAATAAACAAATAAACAATTTGTTGAAATTTAGAGTGAGAAGAAACTTTTTGATTCCAATTGGAAACATAAAAACCTATTTTGATCAAATAAAATCCTAAAGGGATTTAAAAATATAAACAAATAATAAATAAAATTATGATAGTTGGAATTACTATTTTTAGATCTTTTAATAAAAGATTTGATTTTCAAAAGCAAAGGTAGAATTATAAATAAGGATTATTTTATAGAGCCAAATTAAATCTTGTCCAGGCTTTTGAAATAAAAGATTTCTATTTGATAAAAAGAGTAAAGGTTTATTTAAATAAAATAATGAGGATTTATTAATATCCAATTTTATTAAAGTAAAGGCTTTTCCATTTCAAATAAACACTAAAACTTGTTAATTTATTTTAAATAAGTTTTCCAAGTGTTTTATTTATTCAAATAAAACCTACTGAAATGGTTTTGATATTATTTTAGATTTCAAATAGAGTTTTTAAGTAAATTAAATCCTATATGAATTAATGACTAAGGTCTATTTATTTAATTATTAATGGATCCTAAAAATAATAAAAAATATTTTGTTTTGGACTTTGGATTGTGTTGTTAAACAGAATTAAAATAAATACAAAGTTTGGTGGTGGTTTGATTTGAATTGGAGTTTGAATTATTTGTTTAAAAATCAAAACAGAAATTCAAATAGAAAAAGAAAAAAGCTTCAGTATAAAAAAAGGAAACAAACTGCAGCCCAGCTAACAGGCCCAGCAAGGCCCAGTCCAACCCAACTGAAGTCCCCCCACAGTGAAACGTTTTCTACCCAGATTAGAACCCGGGGAGTCACAGACAGGCAGGCCCCACTCCCACTCTCTCTCCCTCACAGACAGACGGACCCCACCGCCAGCAAAGCATCATCAACCTCGCGCCAGCCGTTCCTCCTCGCCGTTGCTGCCTTGATTGCAGCCATGAATTCGATTCAATGCCGGAGTAATTCCTCGCCGTGATCACGCGTGTATAAGCGCCCCTCTCCTCTCTCTTTCCCCCCAAACTCCAGCCACTCCCTGCTCCTAGGCTGCTCCAATTCGCCCCCACACCGCCACTGTCTCCGACGGAGTTCCCAGCCAATTCCGGCGAACCACGGCCGCCCCTCTCCTCCCAGAGCACGCGAGCTTGCTCCCCACCTCCTGGCGCATCTCCCCGTGCCACTCGTTCGCCCGCGCGTGCCCCGTAGCCTCGACTTCGTCGACACCTGAGCGTGCGCCGCTGTCTGCCATCGCTCCGTCGAGCTTCCCCTGTAAGCTCCGTTCGCCCCGAGCCTTCCTATTGATGCTCCTAAGATCCCCAGGACAGTACGCATCTGACCACATCTTTGTTTTGCCTCGGCGTGACCTGCAGCTCCATCCCCGACGCCAAATAGAACCGCCTGACGCCGCCACCGACTCCGGCGAGGAATTGCCAGCAGCTCCGAGCGCCCCTTGCCAAGCCAACGCCACCTCGAGCTTCGCCAACCCTCTGCGAGCACGGTGAGCTACTTCCCTCCTCCACTTTCTTCCTGGTTCGTCGCCGACGCCACCGCCAGAGCAAGCGCCGCTAGCGCCGCCCAGAAATGGTCTGGCTACTGTGAGCCATTGGATCGTTATCTAGTGGTTTAGATAGATTCATTTAATCGAAGGGGTATCACTCAATCAGCGCCGTGCAATCTAAAAAAGATCCTGCGGTCCAGAGAGCTCGATCCACCCGAAGCGGTACCGGCCAATAAGATAGAGCCACATGTCCAGACTGTTTGAATAAAACCAGAAAATGTTCTATTTGATTTGCAAACTTGTAAAATCCATAACTTTAATTCTACGTGTCCAAATTTTGCAAATTTTATATCAATGGATTCTGCAAGACAAGTACTTTGCAATCATGCACTTTGTTTAATGATTTTATTCTGGAAAATTGGTTGAAATTACAGAAACATGTGTAAGCTTATTATGAATATAAAAATTGTTCTTGATATAATTTTAATGTGAAATCTTTGCAAAATGGTTTGTTTTGAACCTACTGACCCTAGGAACCAAATTAAGGATTTAAAAATGTATTTTGTGAAGTTTAGTAATAAATATTTGAATTAGCACATTTCTAGTCAAATATAAATATTGTTTTTGTTTTAGAAATGATTTTTGAGTAAAACCTTTGGGAAATGTTTTGATTCAAACCTTCTGACCCTAAACACCAAGTTTTGAGAATTAAAATATATTTGGTGAACTCTTTAAAGAATATTGCTTTGCTAAAAACATTTTCAACCACATAAAATATTGATTTGATTTAAAAATGGTTTATAGATAAATCTTTTGCAAATGGTTTTACCACCTTTGTAAATGACCACTTTGAACTTTATAATGTTTAGAGCCTAGTAGAAACCACTTTTGCAAATAAAACTATCTTTTGCATGCTTGCATGCATGACCTTGTTTTTGTTATTTTATGTGTGATAAAATTGGTTGGAATGCTAGTTGAATTTGTGTTTGCTTGATTGAATTGTAGTGGAATTAGAAGAGTGTGATATTTTCAAGATCAAGAAGTGAACCAACAATCTCTACTAAAAAGGCAAGTGACACTATAATCTAAGTCCTACTATTTTCATTACACTTAGTGGATTTTGTAACATGCATGGAAAGGTTTACTATATTTTATGCTATGCTAAATCCTAATAGGATACCCTTATATATCCCTTAGTGGAAACAATGTAGTTGTAGTATGCTTAGCCCTGCTATATATTGGGATGGGATACATGATATGATTATATGAAGTATTGAAAAGATATATGTTTTATATAATAAAACAAGTACTCAATGAACCACCTGGGTGGACAAGGATACTCAAGATTGGACAAGGTGGCAACAAAAGGAACCATGTTTATATGGCTATCTCTTTTTGTATGTGGACTGGAAGAAAACCACCCAGGGACTTAGAGATTGAACATGTTTCTCGTACAGTGGCTTCCGTGTACAGCCACATGCTAAATGGGCTCTGGCTTAGTCAACTACATAGTGGAAGACCCATGCATTGGCATCTTCAGGTTAACTAGAATTGTGTAAGGGAACTTGAAACCCTACATTGGTGCCTGGATGACAAGCTAGCATTGTGTATTGGGAGGACTTCTATGGAAAGACTTTGTCACATTCTCAATCTGCCAGTATTCCATCTTGGTGAGTACTTATCCAGCAGCCACTGGTGGCATCAAGATGAGATTCTGTCATGTGGGTAAAGTGTACAAGTTCTGCAGAAGATAAAAAATTCTAAGTACTTAGCCGTGTCCCCGGTTATGGACAATACTGAGCAACTAAGGCCTGAATCTATGGAAGATCTCGACATTCCAATTTCTCAAAGTAAAACTTGATGGTGACAACAAGGGATTTGAAGCACTTGGAGTTTTCCAAGAAGTTCAGAAATATTTGACAAAGATCAAAAACTATTTTGAAAAGATAGGATAAAACTATATTGCTTTCTACAAAAGAGCCTAAACCCTACTTAGCCAAATATGCATGTAAAAGATAGGATCCACTTATTTCTACATAGTAGTGAAACTTGCCAATACAATTCAAGTGTATTGACCCTTGTGGCTGCAACTTATTATGTTGCAGGTTTGTTTGATGTTACTGAAGTTTATTGATTAGGATTACAAGTCTACAACCAACATGACTGCCTGTGGCACTTTGAAGATGAAGGACCCCATGCTTTATAGATATTCTGCTGCAATGTAATGTGATAGCCAAATGAGCTATGTAAGATGTAATGAATTATTTTATTCCTGGTTATAAAGTTGTATTATGATCTTTGTTTCTTGATATTACATCTTAACTGTGGATGCTAGCTATTGATCTAGGGACTAGCATTGTAAACACAGGGATCTCTACCTTATTAAAGGTTGGGAACCTTACACTTCCTCTTAGCTTGGTCCATTGAAATACCTGCACACTTGAACAACTTGCATAATTCATGTATAAAGAGTAAATGATCACTAGGATAGACAGTTCCATCTCCAAAATAGTAGTTATTCATAACATGTTCAACAATTTTAATAGGTATTTTAAAAGGGACACTTTCAGTATGTGGATGTAAAATATCACAAGTATCATTAGAATTACCACATATGGGAGATAAAGTATCATAAGAGCAAATTTTCTTCCCTAAAGCTGGGGAACTAAAAATATTTTTTTCATAAAAACTAGCTTCCCCAAGCTTAGACATTTTCATACCATTAGTAACAATGGTGTTCAAAAAATTCACACTAATAACATTGCTATTAGCATGCAAAGAAAGTTCCACAGGTTATTTAATTTTCTCTTCAAACCACTCAAGTTCTAACTTAGGAAAAATACTGAAAAGCTCTCTATTTTTGTTGTTGTTTTCCATTAAGCCTAACTAGTGAAAACAAGAAACAAAAAGACAAAATTGCAGAATATAAAGGAAATAACTTCAAGCACTCACACCGGAGGATGTGAGTACCTTTTACCTTACCTCCCCGGCAACGGCGCTAGAAAAGAGCTTGATGTCTACGCACTTCTATTCTTGTAGACAGTTGTTGGGCCTCCAACTGCAGAGGTTTGTAGAACAGCAGCAAGTTTCCCTTAAGTGAATTAACCAAGGTTTATCGAACTCAGAGAGGAAGTGGTCAAAGGTATTCCCTCTCAAGCAATCCTGCAATCAAGATACAAGAAGTCTCTTGTGTCCCCAACACACCCAATACACTTGTCAGGTGTATAGGTGCACTAGTTCGGCAAAGATATAGTGAAATACAAGCGGTAATGGTGCCAGAAAATAGCTTCTGACTTGTTGTTGACGTGGGAGAACGTGTGTGAGTGCCAGAAAAGAGCTTGATAGTGAGGTAAAGACTAAAGCAAGCAAACATGCAACAAATCTAGATGCAAATGATGTTTTAATGTTTAGAAACAAGGCCTAGGGATCATACTTTCACTAGTGAACACTCTCTCATATAAATATCCTCTCTTCATGATACTACTCTTAACTACTCTTTGGTTGGACACTCTAATCCACGGTAGGGCCTTCCCCAATCTAGATAACCCCACACTGTCACCTTGAGCGCTAGATGGTTCCAACAAACACCACAATTTCATAGAGACATCCAACTCCAAATATAACTCATAACAAATATTCAATCTAGCCAAAGTGCCACACACGGTATGCACGCTGTCACTTTCACACACGTGGGGAAAAGCATAGATCTATTAAAGCACAAAGAGTATTTATGTAGACTCAAACCTAAATCTACTCTTCATGCATGTTTTCAAAATCCACTAAGTATAATGAAAATAGTAGGACTTTTGTATGATAGTGTAACTTGCCTTTTTGGTAGGGAAGGATGGTTCACTCCTTGATCTTGCTAGTCTCACACTTTGCTATGTTCACTATAAGTCAATCAAGCAAAACACAAAATCAACTAGCATTCCAAACCAAGGTTAAACAACAATTTCACACACACATAGTAATGGAATCTAAGTCATGCAAAGGAGGGTTCTTTTGCAAGGTTGGTCTCTACTAGGTTTGTAAACTTTGTAAGGTCCAAATTGGTCATTTACCAAAATGGCAAAGTCATTTGCAATTGGGTTTTATCTTAAGACCACTTAAAAATTCATTCATCATTTTATGTGGTGAAAATTATTCTTATCAAAGCAAAACTTTAGGTTTTTCACCAAGTGAGTTGCCCTTGGCAAGGTTTGATGTTTGGGTCAGTAAGTTTGGTCCAAAACATTTTCCCAAAGTTTTCCTTGCAAAAACATTTCCATAATAAAATCAATGAGTTTATTTGGTTAGAAAAATGGCTAAGTTAAATAATTCAACCTATATTTTACCAACACCATTTTTAACTTCAAGGGTTGGTTCCTAGGGTCAGTATGGTCACCAAAAACCATTTTGCAAAAGTTTTAATCCTAAAATCAATTTTAAACAATTTTTCTACTCTAAACAAGCACACAAATGTTTCTGCAAATTCAAACAAGCTAACAGATACTATTTGTCAAACTAAGGCTATGGTTGGTTAGGGCTTGTTCTCCTGAATCCAACGACATAAAATTTGTAAAATTTGGACGTGTGGATCCGAAGATATAATGGTTTGAAGTTTGCAAAAGTTTCTGTTTTTCAAATCTGTTTTTAACCAAATAGGTGACACGCGGCGTGTTCTTACTGGTCGATACCGGTTTGCTGGGATCGCGGCTGTGGGGCGTTGGATCTAGTTAGATCGAGTGGCCCAGAGGACATACCCCTTCGACGATAAGTGATCTAATCGTGGCCGCTAATCTGGATCGAACGGTACTGGCGACTCTGACCTAAAGTGGGCGGCGCTGACGGCGGCGCTCTGGCGGCAGCGCTCAGGCGGGGTGGTCGCCGGTGATTCAGGACGCAAGGAAGAAGAGGAGAAGGCTCACCGAGATCGCAGGGTCGTGGTGACGCTCGTCGTGCTGTTGGCTTGACAAGGGAAGTTCGGGTACTGCGGCAATTGCTCGCCGGAGTGGAGGTTGGCGTCGGGTGGTTCTGTCCGTGGTCGAGGGCGACGCTGTAGATCATCCCGAAGCAAAACAACGATGCGGTTAGATGCAGAAAGATGTGGCGAGTGCGGGAGTGTGAACGAGGAGGCGCGGGGCGCTCAGATATTACCTGTGGGCTTCGCCGGAGATGAGGCAGACGGTGGCGACGGTGGTCGTTTGTCGAGGGCGAGGTTACAGGGTACCCGCGGTTGAGTTTGATGCACTAGCAGATGCGCCTGAGAGTGGGGAAGCTGTGAGTTTGGTCGGGGAGGCTCGGGAAGGTGTGGCTTGGCCGGAATCGACAGAGGAAGCTCGTCGCTGCAGTGGCAGTGCAGGAGTGATTGGCGACAGCCTAGGGGCAGAGAGAGGGAGTGGCCTGGGGGAAAAGAAGGAGGGGGCGCTGGCGCTTAATAGCGTGCATTCATGGCGAGATTTAAGGCACGGCATCACTGCGAATTGATCGCGGCTTTGAATGGCAGCAACGGCAGCGAGGGAGAAGGCGTGGTCTGCGGGTGGGGAAGAAGAGGGACGAGGCGGTGGGGTCCTCTGGTCAGTGGAAAAGGAAGTGTGAGGGAGGTCCACCTGTCAGCTGCTTAGCGGGTCTGGAAGTGAGTAGAAAACGCTTCGTCGTGGGAGAGGGGAGCTGGGCTGGCTTGCTGGGCCTTGTTGGGCTTCTGGGTTGGGTCGCCCTCTTTTTTTTTTTTTTCTGTTTCTGATTCCTTTTCTTTTTCTATTTCTATTTTGCTGTTTTTGGTTTTCAAATAATCAAACAAGTTTCAATTAAATTCAAACAACACCCAAACTTTGTAAATTTGACTTGGTTCTGTTCAGTAGCCTGAACCTAAATCTAAAATCCATAATTTTTAAATAATAAAGTCCATTATTAATTAAATAAAAGCCCATTGCTAATTAATCAAATTAGGATTTGATTTATTTCAAACTCAATTTAAACCCATATATTTTCCAAAACCAAAATAGTGGGTTGTATTTGAAATAAGGTATATTTAGAAAGCTTTGTTTAAAATAACTAACAATTTTGTTAAAGGTTCCATTTATAATTTAAATAAATGGATCATGGTTTAATAATATAGGGTTTGGTTCATTTAAAAATCTTCATTGAAATCCAAATATTTTCAAAATCAAATCAGTAGGTTTTATTTGAAAATACAATTCATTTGGAAATCTTGTTTTAAAACAAAATAACATTTTATTTTAGAGTCCATTATTAATTAAATAAAATAGACTTTCATTATTAATTCAACTAGGGTTTGTTTTATTGAGAATGTTTATTTTAAAATCTAAAATAAAGACAAAACACTTTAGTAGGTTTTATTAGAGAATATAGAATACTTGGAAAACCTATTTAAAACAAAATAACAAGTTTTGGTGTTTATTTAAAATGGGAAAAGCCTTTGCTTAAATAAAAATTGGATATTAAATCCTCATTATTTTATTCAAATAAACCTTTACTAATTTTATCAAAACAAATTGTTTTAATCAAAGACTTGGCCAAGGTTTAATTTGGCTCTATAAAATAATCTTTATCTATAAAACTTTTATTTCAATTGAAACCTAAATCCTTTTATTTTAATGATCAAAAATAGTATTTCCAAAATATTTTGTTTTCCTTTATTTAAAATGTTTATCTTTTTAAATCCCTTTAGGACTTTATTTGATTCAAATGGTTTTGAGGTTCCATTTAAATTCAAAAAGTTTCTTCTGGCCCTAAAAATCAAACAAAATTTTATTTTATTCATTTATTTTCACATTACAAGATTTGGAAAATCTTGGGATGTGACAGGCTACCACCCTTAAAAATAAATCTCGTCCCGAGATTTGGGAAGGCTGGGGTTACAAGCAAGTTCAAAACAACTAGGGTACTACCACCCTTAAAAATTTTCAAACAAAAATTACATATTGGCCTTCTTGGGTCCTGGAAAAACTTCTCTAAACAAACATTTGCAGGTGTCCTTGGTTTCCATATTTGACTCATGGGCCAAGGTTGAGTTTCTCCATAGGCTTGTTCAACTTGTTTTTCATCCTTTCTGGACAGTTGCTTGCATAATGCCCTAGATTCTTGCAGTTGAAACAATGAATGTCCTTGAGTTCTTTGCGTTGCTCTTGTGGGCAAGTTGCTACATAGTGGCCTGGTTCCTTGCAGTTGTTGCACCACACTTGGTCAATCTCTTTATTCTTCTTGTTCTCTGGGCATCCACTGGAGTAGTGTCCCATTTCCTTACATTTACGACATTGCACAAGGCTCATGTCTTGCTTGGGATTCTTGATTTTCTTTGATCCTTTGAATTGGGTTGTCTTGTTTAGATGTAGGAGTGGTCCTTTTCCTTTGGTAGACTTGGATCCTTCTTGTTTCCTTTGTTCCACCATGGCATAGATAGGACATAGATTAGGGATATGATCACTTCCTTCACAAAGGTAGCAAGTAGCTTGAGAGGTAGGACATTGTCCAACAGGATGATCTTCTTCACAATTGGGGCATTGTCCTTCATGCTCCTTGGAAGTATGATCCTTGTCTCCACAAATAATGCAAGCTGGGGCTCCATCTAGAATAACATTCTTGTCATCCTTGTTATCATAAACTCTTTTGGGATAGTTTTCTTCCATGCTGATCATTTGATTAGTCACTTTAAGCATCAGTTGGGATTGTTCTTCCAAAAACCTTGTAGAGCTGGATCTTTATCACTATTGTTGACTATGAACTGAGCTGTCAGTTGGTTCAACTGGTGTTGGGTTGCTATGAGCTCTTTCATGCTATCAGCTTGGTTGGTGTTGGTGTCATCAACCTTGGAGTCCTTTGGAATAGTCATCTGTTTGGGTTTGAAGGGAGGTTGGAATAGGCAGAATATTTCTAAGGAAATATTTCTAATCACACACATCACAATTCACACAAGCAATGTTCAAGCAATCAAACAAACATTTCACAAACAACTTTGCACTCAAACAACAAGGTTCAAGCACAAACTTAGGCAATCAAAATATTTTTGCTACACCACATAAGTTGGTGGTTTTGATTTAACTAGATTATGGTGGTCCATCTATATGGTTTACTTGTGATTTCTCCTTCCTTTATGATTCTTCTTGTATGAGATCATGGTTCCTTGAGATAACTCTTGGTTGCAATACTTCAAAGTTGTTGATGGCTTCTTCTTATTTTGCATTCCCTCAGTCTCTAAATCTTAAACAAGATTTCCTTGTTTCACTTGTGGTCCTTAGTAGTTTCCAAGTTGGAAGTCCTTGGTGAACATGCTGAAGATGTTGAAGTCATTTAGAGCTGAAGATGTTGAAGTCATTAGAGCTGAAGATGTTGAAGTCATTAGAGTTGTAGATGTTGAAGAAGTCCTTTGCATATGATGAAGTCTTTGGTCTTGGGGTAGGTTTTCCATCAAGTTGATGTAGAAGAGATGTAGAGTTGAAACCAAAATGATTGAGGAAAGAGTTTACAAGTGTTTTTTTTGTAAATAAGTTTTGGAACAAAATACAACTCCTATTTTTCTAAGGGTTTTTGTCCAATCCTAGGGTTTACAAATCCTACA
This sequence comes from Avena sativa, assembly GCA_916181665.1. Lineage (NCBI taxonomy): Eukaryota > Viridiplantae > Streptophyta > Magnoliopsida > Poales > Poaceae > Avena > Avena sativa. The sequence continues at coordinate 9,800,835 of OV702285.1, read as the reverse complement.
GGCAACACAATGCTCTGATACCATCTGTAGAGGTCCCAACCCAATAAGTTAGGTTCCTCCTGTGTTTACAATGCTAGTCCCTGGATCAATAGCTAGCATCCACAGTTTAGATGTAATATCAAGATACAAAGGTCATAATATAAATTTATAACCAGGAATAATATAAGTTTATTACATCAAACATAGCTCATTTGGCTATTACAATACATTGCAGCGGAATAAATATAGTCATGGGTCCTTCATCTTCAAAGTGCCACAGGCAGATGTTGGTTGTAGACTTTGTAGTCCTAGTCAATCAAACAATCTTCATTTAAAAACAATCAACCTGCAACATTACAAGTTACAGCCACAAGGGTCAATACATTTTGAATTGTATTGGCAAGCTTCACTTTTATGTATTATAAGAGTGGATCCTATCATTATATGCATATTTGGTTAAGTAGAGTTTAAGGCTTATTTGCATAAAGCAATATTTTATCCTATCTTTTCAAAAGGGTTTTAAAGTTCTTTGTCAAATTTCTTTTCCAAGTTCCTTGAACTCCTTGGTAGAAACTCAAGTGTTCAAATCCTTGTCAAAATCCCTTGAGCACCTTGGTAACCCCAAGTACCGCATGCTCTTGAGCACCTTGGTAACCCCAAGTGCAACAAGTTTAGCAAAATCTCTTTGAATTCCTTGGTAGACACACAAGGGCATCAAGTTTTTATATTAGAAGTTGGAATGTCGAGATCTCCCATAATTCAAACTTTAGTTGCTCAGTATTGTCCATAACCGGGGACACGGCTAAGTACTTAGATTTTATTAACTTCTGCAGAAGGAGTACACTTTACCCACATGTCACAATCCCATCCTTTTGCCACCAGTGTCCTACTGGATTAGTGCTCACCAAGATGGAGTACTGGCAGATTGAGAATGTGACGAAGTCTTTCCAAAAGGTCCTCCCATACATCATTGCTAGCTTTGTCTTCAGCCCCCATGAAGCATTCCAGATCCCCATGTCCAGTAACTAAAGACAATGTATGGGTCTTCCTGATGTAATTGACTAAGCCAGAGCCATAATAGCATGTGGTTGCACACGAAAGCCACAATTGGAGAAGCATGTTTGATCTCTAAGTTTCCTAGCTGGTTTTCTTTTGGAGCACAACACAAAGTGATTGCCATAGACATGGTTCCCTTTTGTTGCCACCTTCTCCAAAACTTAAAGTATCCTCCACCTAGGTGGTTCATTGAGTCCTTGTTTTATTATGTAAAACACAAGTCCTTTTCTCAACCTTTGTAAAATCTCAACATGTATCTCTTTTTCAAATTATAGCATATAGCATGGCTAAGCATGTACAACTTCAATATTTTCACTAAGGAGTGTATAGGGAATCCTATTAGGATTTAGTATAGCATAAGTACAGAAATATCTTTTCATGCATGTTTTCAAAATCCACTAAGTATAATGAAAATAGTAGGACTTTTGTATGATAGTGTAACTTGCCTTTTTGGTAGGGAAGGATGGTTCACTCCTTGATCTTGCTAGTCTCACACTTTGCTATGTTCACTATAAGTCAATCAAGCAAAACACAAAATCAACTAGCATTCCAAACCAAGGTTAAACAACAATTTCACACACACATAGTAATGGAATCTAAGTCATGCAAAGGAGGGTTCTTTTGCAAGGTTGGTCTCTACTAGGTTTGTAAACTTTGTAAGGTCCAAATTGGTCATTTACCAAAATGGCAAAGTCATTTGCAATTGGGTTTTATCTTAAGACCACTTAAAAATTCATTCATCATTTTATGTGGTGAAAATTATTCTTATCAAAGCAAAACTTTAGGTTTTTCACCAAGTGAGTTGCCCTTGGCAAGGTTTGATGTTTGGGTCAGTAAGTTTGGTCCAAAACATTTTCCCAAAGTTTTCCTTGCAAAAACATTTCCATAATAAAATCAATGAGTTTATTTGGTTAGAAAAATGGCTAAGTTAAATAATTCAACCTATATTTTACCAACACCATTTTTAACTTCAAGGGTTGGTTCCTAGGGTCAGTATGGTCACCAAAAACCATTTTGCAAAAGTTTTAATCCTAAAATCAATTTTAAACAATTTTTCTACTCTAAACAAGCACACAAATGTTTCTGCAAATTCAAACAAGCTAACAGATACTATTTGTCAAACTAAGGCTATGGTTGGTTAGGGCTTGTTCTCCTGAATCCAACGACATAAAATTTGTAAAATTTGGACGTGTGGATCCAAAGATATAAGGGTTTGAAGTTTGCAAAAGTTTCTGTTTTTCAAATCTGTTTTTAACCAAATAGGTGACACGCGGCGTGTTCTTACTGGTCGATACCGGTTCGCTGGGATCGCGGCTGTGGGGCGTTGGATCTAGTTAGATCGAGTGGCCCAGAGGACATACCCCTTCGACGATAAGTGATCTAATCGTGGCCGCTAATCTGGATCGAACGGTACTGGCGACTCTGACCTAAAGTGGGCGGCGCTGACGGCGGCGCTCTGGCGGCAGCGCTCAGGCGGGGTGGTCGCCGGTGATTCAGGACGCAAGGAAGAAGAGGAGAAGGCTCACCGAGATCGCAGGGTCGTGGTGACGCTCGTCGTGCTGTTGGCTTGACAAGGGAAGTTCGGGTACTGCGGCAATTGCTCGCCGGAGTGGAGGTTGGCGTCGGGTGGTTCTGTCCGTGGTCGAGGGCGACGCTGTAGATCATCCCGAAGCAAAACAACGATGCGGTTAGATGCAGAAAGATGTGGCGAGTGCGGGAGTGTGAACGAGGAGGCGCGGGGCGCTCAGATATTACCTGTGGGCTTCGCCGGAGATGAGGCAGACGGTGGCGACGGTGGTCGTTTGTCGAGGGCGAGGTTACAGGGTACCCGCGGTTGAGTTTGATGCACTAGCAGATGCGCCTGAGAGTGGGGAAGCTGTGAGTTTGGTCGGGGAGGCTCGGGAAGGTGTGGCTTGGCCGGAATCGACAGAGGAAGCTCGTCGCTGCAGCGGCGGTGCAGGAGTGATTGGCGACAGCCTAGGGGCAGAGAGAGGGAGTGGCCTGGGGGAAAAGAAGGAGGGGGCGCTGGCGCTTAATAGCGTGCATTCATGGCGAGGTTTAAGGCGTGGCATCACTGCGAATTGATCGCGGCTTTGAATGGCAGCAACGGCAGCGAGGGAGAAGGCGTGGTCTGCGGGTGGGGAAGAAGAGGGACGAGGCGGTGGGGTCCTCTGGTCAGTGGAAAAGGAATTGTGAGGGAGGTCCACCTGTCAGCTGCTTAGCGGGTCTGGAAGTGAGTAGAAAACGCTTCGTCGTGGGAGAGGGGAGCTGGGCTGGCTTGCTGGGCCTTGTTGGGCTTCTGGGTTGGGTCGCCCTCTTTATTTTTTTTTTCTGTTTCTGATTCCTTTTCTTTTTCTATTTCTATTTTGCTGTTTTTGGTTTTCAAATAATCAAACAAGTTTCAATTAAATTCAAACAACACCCAAACTTTGTAAATTTGACTTGGTTCTGTTCAGTAGCCTGAACCTAAATCTAACATCCATAATTTTTAAATAATAAAGTCCATTATTAATTAAATAAAAGCCCATTGCTAATTAATCAAATTAGGATTTGATTTATTTCAAACTCAATTTAAACCCATATATTTTCCAAAACCAAAATAGTGGGTTGTATTTGAAATAAGGTATATTTAGAAAGCTTTGTTTAAAATAACTAACAATTTTGTTAAAGGTTCCATTTATAATTTAAATAAATGGATCATGGTTTAATAATATAGGGTTTGGTTCATTTAAAAATCTTCATTGAAATCCAAATATTTTCAAAATCAAATCAGTAGGTTTTATTTGAAAATACAATTCATTTGGAAATCTTGTTTTAAAACAAAATAACATTTTATTTTAGAGTCCATTATTAATTAAATAAAATAGACTTTCATTATTAATTCAACTAGGGTTTGTTTTATTGAGAATGTTTATTTTAAAATCTAAAATAAAGACAAAACACTTTAGTAGGTTTTATTAGAGAATATAGAATACTTGGAAAACCTATTTAAAACAAAATAACAAGTTTTGGTGTTTATTTAAAATGGGAAAAGCCTTTGCTTAAATAAAAATTGGATATTAAATCCTCATTATTTTATTCAAATAAACCTTTACTAATTTTATCAAAACAAATTGTTTTAATCAAAGACTTGGCCAAGGTTTAATTTGGCTCTATAAAATAATCTTTATCTATAAAACTTTTATTTCAATTGAAACCTAAATCCTTTTATTTTAATGATCAAAAATAGTATTTCCAAAATATTTTGTTTTCCTTTATTTAAAATGTTTATCTTTTTAAATCCCTTTAGGACTTTATTTGATTCAAATGGTTTTGAGGTTCCATTTAAATTCAAAAAGTTTCTTCTGGCCCTAAAAATCAAACAAAATTTTATTTTATTCATTTATTTTCACATTACAAGATTTGGAAAATCTTGGGATGTGACAGGCTACCACCCTTAAAAATAAATCTCGTCCCGAGATTTGGGAAGGCTGGGGTTACAAGCAAGTTCAAAACAACTAGGGTACTACCACCCTTAAAAATTTTCAAACAAAAATTACATATTGGCCTTCTTGGGTCCTGGAAAAACTTCTCTAAACAAACATTTGCAGGTGTCCTTGGTTTCCATATTTGACTCATGGGCCAAGGTTGAGTTTCTCCATAGGCTTGTTCAACTTGTTTTTCATCCTTTCTGGATAGTTGCTTGCATAATGCCCTGGATTCTTGCAGTTGAAACAATGAATGTCCTTGAGTTCTTTGCGTTGCTCTTGTGGGCAAGTTGCTACATAGTGGCCTGGTTCCTTGCAGTTGTTGCACCACACTTGGTCAATCTCTTTATTCTTCTTGTTCTCTGGGCATCCACTGGAGTAGTGTCCCATTTCCTTACATTTACGACATTGCACAAGGCTCATGTCTTGCTTGGGCTTCTTGATTTTCTTTGATCCTTTGAATTGGGTTGTCTTGTTTAGATGTAGGAGTGGTCCTTTTCCTTTGGTAGACTTGGATCCTTCTTGTTTCCTTTGTTCCACCATGGCATAGATAGGACATAGATTAGGGATATGATCACGTCCTTCACAAAGGTAGCAAGTAGCTTGAGAGGTAGGACATTGTCCAACAGGATGATCTTCTTCACAATTGGGGCATTGTCCTTCATGCTCCTTGGAAGTATGATCCTTGTCTCCACAAATAATGCAAGCTGGGGCTCCATCTAGAATAACATTCTTGTCATCCTTGTTATCATAAACTCTTTTGGGATAGTTTTCTTCCATGCTGATCATTTGATTAGTCACTTTAAGCATCAGTTGGGATTGTTCTTCCAAAAACCTTTGTAGAGCTGGATCTTTATCACTATTGTTGACTATGAACTGAGCTGTCAGTTGGTTCAACTGGTGTTGGGTTGCTATGAGCTCTTTCATGCTATCAGCTTGGTTGGTGTTGGTGTCATCAACCTTGGAGTCCTTTGGAATAGTCATCTGTTTGGGTTTGAAGGGAGGTTGGAATAGGCAGAATATTTCTAAGGAAATATTTCTAATCACACACATCACAATTCACACAAGCAATGTTCAAGCAATCAAACAAACATTTCACAAACAACTTTGCACTCAAACAACAAGGTTCAAGCACAAACTTAGGCAATCAAAATATTTTTGCTACACCACATAAGTTGGTGATTTTGATTTAACTAGATTATGGTGGTCCATCTATATGGTTTACTTGTGATTTCTCCTTCCTTTATGATTCTTCTTGTATGAGATCATGGTTCCTTGAGATAAATCTTGGTTGCAATACTTCAAAGTTGTTGATGGCTTCTTCTTATTTTGCATTCCCTCAGTCTCTAAATCTTAAGCAAGATTTCCTTGTTTCACTTGTGGTCCTTAGTAGTTTCCAAGTTGGAAGTCCTTGGTGAACATGCTGAAGATGTTGAAGTCATTTAGAGCTGAAGATGTTGAAGTCATTAGAGATGAAGATGTTGAAGTCATTAGAGTTGTAGATGTTGAAGAAGTCCTTTGCATATGATGAAGTCTTTGGTCTTGGGGTAGGTTTTCCATCAAGTTGATGTAGAAGAGATGTAGAGTTGAAACCAAAATGATTGAGGAAAGAGTTTACAAGTGTTTTTTTTTTGTAAATAAGTTTTGGAACAAAATACAACTCCTATTTTTCTAAGGGTTTTTGTCCAATCCTAGGGTTTACAAATCCTACAGGCAACACAATGCTCTGATACCATCTGTAGAGGTCCCAACCCAATAAGTTAGGTTCCTCCTGTGTTTACAATGCTAGTCCCTAGATCAATAGCTAGCATCCATAGTTTAGATGTAATATCAAGATACAAAGGTCATAATATAAATTTATAACCAGGAATAATATAAGTTTATTACATCAAACATAGCTCATTTGGCTATTACAATACATTGCAGCGGAATAAATATAGTCATGGGTCCTTCATCTTCAAAGTGCCACAGGAAGATCTTGGTTGTAGACTTTGTAGTCCTAGTCAATCAAACAATCTTCATTTAAAAACAATCAACCTGCAACATTACAAGTTACAGCCACAAGGGTCAATACATTTTGAATTGTATTGGCAAGCTTCACTTTTATGTATTATAAGAGTGGATCCTATCATTATATGCATATTTGGTTAAGTAGAGTTTAAGGCTTATTTGCATAAAGCAATATTTTATCCTATCTTTTCAAAAGGGTTTTGAAGTTCTTTGTCAAATTTCTTTTCCAAGTTCCTTGAACTCCTTGGTAGAAACTCAAGTGTTCAAATCCTTGTCAAAATCCCTTGAGCACCTTGGTAACCCCAAGTACCTCATGCTCTTGAGCACCTTGGTAACCCCAAGTGCAACAAGTTTAGCAAAATCTCTTTGAATTCCTTGGAAGACACACAAGGGCATCAAGTTTTTATATTAGAAGTTGGAATGTCGAGATCTCCCATAATTCAAACTTTAGTTGCTCAGTATTGTCCATAACCGGGGACACGGCTAAGTACTTAGATTTTATTAACTTCTGCAGAAGGAGTACACTTTACCCACATGTCACAATCCCATCCTTTTGCCACCAGTGTCCTACTGGATTAATGCTCACCAAGATGGAGTACTGGCAGATTGAGAATGTGACGAAGTCTTTCCAAAAGGTCCTCCCATACATCATTGCTAGCTTTGTCTTCAGCCCCCATGAAGCATTCCAGATCCCCATGTCCAGTAACTAAAGACAATGTATGGGTCTTCCTGATGTAATTGACTAAGCCAGAGCCATAATAGCATGTGGTTGCACACGAAAGCCACAATTGGAGAAGCATGTTTGATCTCTAAGTTTCCTAGCTGGTTTTCTTTTGGAGCACAACACAAAGTGATTGCCATAGACATGGTTCCCTTTTGTTGCCACCTTCTCCAAAACTTAAAGTATCCTCCACCTAGGTGGTTCATTGAGTCCTTGTTTTATTATGTAAAACACAAGTCCTTTTCTCAACCTTTGTAAAATCTCAACATGTATCTCTTTTTCAAATTATAGCATATAGCATGGCTAAGCATGTACAACTTCAATATTTTCACTAAGGAGTGTATAGGGAATCCTATTAGGATTTAGTATAGCATAAGTACATAAATATCTTTTCATGCATGTTTTCAAAATCCACTAAGTATAATGAAAATAGTAGGACTTTTGTATGATAGTGTAACTTGCCTTTTTGGTAGGGAAGGATGGTTCACTCCTTGATCTTGCTAGTCTCACACTTTGCTATGTTCACTATAAGTCAATCAAGCAAAACACAAAATCAACTAGCATTCCAAACCAAGGTTAAACAACAATTTCACACACACATAGTAATGGAATCTAAGTCATGCAAAGGAGGGTTCTTTTGCAAGGTTGGTCTCTACTAGGTTTGTAAACTTTGTAAGGTCCAAATTGGTCATTTACCAAAATGGCAAAGTCATTTGCAATTGGGTTTTATCTTAAGACCACTTAAAAATTCATTCATCATTTTATGTGGTGAAAATTATTCTTATCAAAGCAAAACTTTAGGTTTTTCACCAAGTGAGTTGCCCTTGGCAAGGTTTGATGTTTGGGTCAGTAAGTTTGGTCCAAAACATTTTCCCAAAGTTTTCCTTGCAAAAACATTTCCATAATAAAATCAATGAGTTTATTTGGTTAGAAAAATGGCTAAGTTAAATAATTCAACCTATATTTTAGCAACACCATTTTTAACTTCAAGGGTTGGTTCCTAGGGTCAGTATGGTCACCAAAAACCATTTTGCAAAAGTTTTAATCCTAAAATCAATTTTAAACAATTTTTCTACTCTAAACAAGCACACAAATGTTTCTGCAAATTCAAACAAGCTAACAGATACTATTTGTCAAACTAAGGCTATGGTTGGTTAGGGCTTGTTCTCCTGAATCCAACGACATAAAATTTGTAAAATTTGGACGTGTGGATCCAAAGATATAAGGGTTTGAAGTTTGCAAAAGTTTCTGTTTTTCAAATCTGTTTTTAACCAAATAGGTGACACGCGGCGTGTTCTTACTGGTCGATACCGGTTCGCTGGGATCACGGCTGTGGGGCGTTGGATCTAGTTAGATCGAGTGGCCCAGAGGACATACCCCTTCGACGATAAGTGATCTAATCGTGGCCGCTAATCTGGATCGAACGGTACTGGCGACTCTGACCTAAAGTGGGCGGCGCTGATGGCGGCGCTCTAGCGGCAGCGCTCAGGCGGGGTGGTCGCCGGTGATTCAGGACGCAAGGAAGAAGAGGAGAAGGCTCACCGAGATCGCAGGGTCGTGGTGACGCTCGTCGTGCTGTTGGCTTGACAAGGGAAGTTCGGGTACTGCGGCAATTGCTCGCCGGAGTGGAGGTTGGCGTCGGGTGGTTCTGTCCATGGTCGAGGGCGACGCTGTAGATCATCCCGAAGCAAAACAACGATGCGGTTAGATGCAGAAAGATGTGGCGAGTGCGGGAGTGTGAACGAGGAGGCGCGGGGCGCTCAGATATTACCTGTGGGCTTCGCCGGAGATGAGGCAGACGGTGGCGACGGTGGTCGTTTGTCGAGGGCGAGGTTACAGGATACCCGCGGTTGAGTTTGATGCACTAGCAGATGCGCCTGAGAGTGGGGAAGCTGTGAGTTTGGTCGGGGAGGCTCGGGAAGGTGTGGCTTGGCCGGAATCGACAGAGGAAGCTCGTCGCTGCAGCGGCGGTGCAGGAGTGATTGGCGACAGCCTAGGGGCAGAGAGAGGGAGTGGCCTGGGGGAAAAGAAGGAGGGGGCGCTGGCGCTTAATAGCGTGCATTCATGGCGAGGTTTAAGGCGCGGCATCACTGCGAATTGATCGCGGCTTTGAATGGCAGCAACGGCAGCGAGGGAGAAGGCGTGGTCTGCGGGTGGGGAAGAAGAGGGACGAGGCGGTGGGGTCCTCTGGTCAGTGGAAAAGGAAGTGTGAGGGAGGTCCACCTGTCAGCTGCTTAGCGGGTCTGGAAGTGAGTAGAAAACGCTTCGTCGTGGGAGAGGGGAGCTGGGTTGGCTTGCTGGGCCTTGTTGGGCTTCTGGGTTGGGTCGCCCTCTTTATTTTTTTTTTCTGTTTCTGATTCCTTTTCTTTTTCTATTTCTATTTTGCTGTTTTTGGTTTTCAAATAATCAAACAAGTTTCAATTAAATTCAAACAACACCCAAACTTTGTAAATTTGACTTGGTTCTGTTCAGTAGCCTGAACCTAAATCTAAAATCCATAATTTTTAAATAATAAAGTCCATTATTAATTAAATAAAAGCCCATTGCTAATTAATCAAATTAGGATTTGATTTATTTCAAACTCAATTTAAACCCATATATTTTCCAAAACCAAAATAGTGGGTTGTATTTGAAATAAGGTATATTTAGAAAGCTTTGTTTAAAATAACTAACAATTTTGTTAAAGGTTCCATTTATAATTTAAATAAATGGATCATGGTTTAATAATATAGGGTTTGGTTCATTTAAAAATCTTCATTGAAATCCAAATATTTTCAAAATCAAATCAGTAGGTTTTATTTGAAAATACAATTCATTTGGAAATCTTGTTTTAAAACAAAATAACATTTTATTTTAGAGTCCATTATTAATTAAATAAAATAGACTTTCATTATTAATTCAACTAGGGTTTGTTTTATTAAGAATGTTTATTTTAAAATCTAAAATAAAGACAAAACACTTTAGTAGGTTTTATTAGAGAATATAGAATACTTGGAAAACCTATTTAAAACAAAATAACAAGTTTTGGTGTTTATTTAAAATGGGAAAAGCCTTTGCTTAAATAAAAATTGGATATTAAATCCTCATTATTTTATTCAAATAAACCTTTACTAATTTTATCAAAACAAATTGTTTTAATCAAAGACTTGGCCAAGGTTTAAATTGGCTCTATAAAATAATCTTTATCTATAAAACTTTTATTTCAATTGAAACCTAAATCCTTTTATTTTAATGATCAAAAATAGTATTTCCAAAATATTTTGTTTTCCTTTATTTAAAATGTTTATCTTTTTAAATCCCTTTAGGACTTTATTTGATTCAAATGGTTTTGAGGTTCCATTTAAATTCAAAAAGTTTCTTCTGGCCCTAAAAATCAAACAAAATTTTATTTTATTCATTTATTTTCACATTACAAGATTTGGAAAATCTTGGGATGTGACATCGGGGTTGGGGAGGAGGACGAGGGCGGCTCCGGCGGCGAGGAGCGGGGTCGTCGTCGGGGACGGTGAAGAGGGCGCGGAGAAGGGGACCTGCTGGCGGGCGAGGTCGGCCGGGGCTTGGTGGCGGCGGGGACGACCGACGCAGCGGACGAGGGATGGCGGCGGAGGAGGGAGGCCGGGGGCGAGGCTCGGAGGAGGCGCGGCCGGATGCGGGCTCCTGGGCGGCGGCGTCGAGCTCCGGGGCGTCGGCCGGAGGGGAGGGAGGCGAGGCAGATGCGGGAGGGGGAGCTCGGGGCGAGGAGAGCGGCCTGGACGGCAGCCGGGGACGCGGGCCGGCGAGGAGAGAAGGGGGACGGCAAGCGGCGAGGCTAGAGGCCAGGGGAGGGAGGTTGGGGCCGCGGGGCTGCCAGGGAGAGAGGAGAGGGGTCGGGCTAGAGGGGAGAGACGGGGCGGGGCTCAGGGAGAGGTGGGGCCACGGGGGAGGTGGCAGGCGGGGGTGAGTGTGGGACTGGCAGGTGGGCCAGGTCGGTGGGGTCGGGGAGAGGGTTGACCAGGGGAGAGAGAGGGAGTGGCTGGTGTGTGTGTTTGTGTGGGGTGGGGTGGAACCAGGTGGGGCGTGGGACCGAGGTGTAAGGGAGAGAGGGCCAGGCGGGTGAGACCGGTTGGGGTGATAGAGGGAGTGGGGTGCTGCAGGGTGGATTGATGAGGTGGCAAGGTGGGTAGGGATTGGGGGAGAGGGTGAGATGGCAAGCTGTGATTGGTGGGTAGATTAGGACTAGGTAGTTGTAGGAATTAGAGGGGGGCTGGTTTAGGACTAGATATATTTATTTTTCGGGTTTTCTTTACACATTTATTTTAAAGATCCTTTGTAAATCATTTAGTCAAAACAAAATATCTGGACAACCGAAGTTTGATTTGAATTAAGGCGGGGGTGTTGCAAAAACAAAATAGTCCTTTGTAAAAATAGTTTTCTCAAATAGATGCATGATGATGTCATGATGATGCACCAAACAAAATACCGAGCGATTTTCTAGTAGTGGTTTTGCGGGATGCCACATTGCTGCATCAAACAATGTGGCCGAATATGAAAGCACTTGTTCACGGCCTAAAAATGGCAAAGGAAATTGGCATACATCGGATTTTATGTTACGGTGATTCGGACCTAGTAGTCCAATAGGTATCAGGCCACTGGGATGCGCTGGATGCAAACATGGCCTTATATAGATTCCATGTGCAGAAAATTAGTGGTTATTATGATGGATGTGATTTTCATCATATGCCTCAGGCAGAAACTGATGCCGCAGACACCTTATCAAAACTTGGCTCGACCAGACAATCAATCCCACTTGGTATCGCCTTAGAGCACTTGAGAAAACCATCAATCATACCATCCCCAGAATCCGAGTCGATCCATCTCTCGGCAGATCAAGGATCAGAGGCAATCCCCATGGATATAGATAAGAGGAACAAATCGAGTAACCCGGGGACTGACTCGGTGAACCCGGGGACTGGTCGAGGTAATTCGGCAGAAATTATGGCGGGATAAGCAATGGAAATTGATTAAACAGTTACCCCGATGCACGAAGTACCGGAATGGGCATGCCCAATATTATTATTTCTCAAAAGTGAGATCTTGCCGAGTGACGAAGTCCTCGCTAGGCAAACTGTAAGAAGGGCAAAGGAATACACAATAATAAACAATGAACTCTATAAAAGAAGTGTAACAAATGTGCTACAAAGATGTGTTACCCCGGCAGAAGGGCAAGAAATCCTGTTAGACATACATCAAGGAGAATGCGGACATCATGCTTCATCTAGAGCCCTAGTAGCCAAAGCATTCCGACATGGGTTTTACTGGCCCAGTGCTCTACAAGAGGCACTATAATTGGTGAAAAATGCAATGGTTGCCAGAGATATGCCAGTAAAGTTCACATGCCCTATCCGAATTAAAGACAATAGCTATCACTTGGCCATTTTCCGTATGGTGTTTAGATATGGTTGGGCCGTTTAAGACGGCTAGAGGCGGCATGACCCACATCTTTTTCATGGTGGAAAAATTCACAAAATGGATAGAGATAAAGCCTATTAGGAAATGTGATGGACCCACGGCTGTGAAATTCCTTAAGGATATCATCTTGAGATTCGGATACCCACATAGTGTCATTGCAGATAACGTCACAAATTTTGCCGAGGGAGCTTTTGCTCGCTTCTGCCAGGATAAGCACATTTGGATAGACGTGGCATCGGTAGCACATCCCGCGTCGAATGGACAAGTGGAAAGATCAAATGGACTAGTATTGTCTGGGATAAAACCCCGGCTCATAGAACCACTGCAAAGGTCAGCAGGGTGTTGGATTAAGGAACTCCCGGCCGTATTATGGAGCCTAAGAACAACTCCGAATAGATCAACGGGCTACACACCATTCTTTCTTGTATATAGGGAAGAAGCTGTATTACTAGCCGACATAGTGCATGACTCGCCTAGAGTCACCCAATACACGAGTGCCGAAGTAAATGAAATATCTCGGCAAGATGATGTTGATTTATTAGAAGAAGCAAGAGAGTTGGCATTATCCAGATCAGCCATATATCAACAAGATCTCAAACGCTATCATAGCAAGAAAGTGAGTCCTCGAGTCTTTCAAGAGGGGGATCTGGTACTTTGGCTCGTGCAACACATGGCCGGCATGAATAAATTGTCACCCCCATGGGAGGGCCCGTTCATTGTGAGCAGAGAACTGCATAATGATGCATACTATCTCATAGATGCTCAAGCACCAGAGAAGAATAAGGCAGACAAGTCAGGAGACGAATCAAAAAGGCCATGGAATGTAGCTTTACTTCGTCCTTTTTACACTTAGAGGAAGTGTATTGTATCCCTTACTAGCATATGTCGGCTTTGTATGTCGGGAATGAATTAATGAATGGAACTTCGGCAACTTGAGATGTGACTCGAGGATCGCCTCTTATTTTCTGTCCTTATTTTTCGTATCTTCAGTAAGTCGACTGGCTTATATGTCCAGTCCTTAAGCCGAGTTAGTAATGTGTTAACGACAAAGGATGAATTCTTGACTTATTGTTGTTCAGCAAAGGACTTCATGATAAGCGAGATAAGAGTTGGCAGAAATCAAACACACAAAAAACGACTAAAGAGTTGATGATACGCGAGCCGACTCATATTTTACAATCTTTTCTAACCCATGTGATTGCCGCAGTCATTTGATCCACACGCACACCTTAAAATATCGTACATAATTTCTAAACATGATTAAGTTAGATATTTTCATTTCAAACCTACTAAGTAAAAATCGCAAAATGATGAACACATGCCGAATAGTTGACTTAGAAAAGTAAACAACATAAGATTAAGCACAACATCTGAAGGTCACAGAGTTATACAGATAGTACCAAAAGGACCAAATTGTCTCACACAGCATACGCCCGGCATACTGGGGACTTAACGAATAAGTTTTTTGTGTTCAAGCACTGGCTATCACCGAGTCATCGGCAGATGAAGGGAGAGTAACCGCGGGAGCAGGGGCCTCTGAAGGGGGTGCCTCTGTCACCACCGGAGGAACCTCGGCCTTGGTATAAGCGATGACCTCAGGAGTCGGGGTCTCCGACGCCACCGGGATCTCCGTAGAAGTTATCTCGGCCTCGATCGAAGCTGCCCTGACATCTTGAATGTTGGTCGCTTTGAGCAAAACCTCAGCCTGAGCTTGAGAAGCCTCGGTCCCATTGGAGGAAGTCTGTGCCTTAGCCTCTTTCTACGAATCATCGTCTGATTCATCCGAGCTTCCGGACTCCTCATCAGTATCCTCTTCATCACTAGAATCATCTTCGTATTCATCATCTTCTGCTGCCTCAACATTCTCTTCGGCCTCATCTTGAAGAAAGCTCGACCCTTCATTCCATTGATGTACATTGGCATACTCGATAAACTAATAAGCACGGGCTTGGCGGCAAGCGATATGGTCCGGGTTAGTGTTCCAAGGGGAGCCGCTACGTAAGTTGATCAGGACTTCAAGAGAGATATTCTCATACCATGACAGAACGGCTATGAGCGCCATATCATCCCCGGCTCGCCCTGCAGATTCTCTCCAATGACTCAACTGAGTTTGGCTATCCATTAGTTTTTCCACAAGCACTTCGACCTTGGTGATCTTCGGTTCATTCGGCCAGAGTACATGGAATGCTCGGATGGCCGCTTTCACTAAATCTTTGCCCATGATTTTCATCGGTTCGATGGCGGTAGCAACATCGATTAAGAAATCCTTAATAGAAAAATCTTGATCAGGATTATTGGGGACACCTTGGCAAACACGGTCTCTAATCATAGCCTTGGTACTCACATGTTTTGATTCCGGAAAATGATCTAAAATACAGAGCATTAACATGAGTCAATACAAGCAATGGTCAAAAATAATTCGGCCGCTAGCCACGAGTTAAAAAAATGACTTAAGGTGGATATATCGTAACATCTTCTAAAGATCCTCGGACCAGCCGACTCTTTTCTTCTCAAACCGAGTAATCTCATCCGTCATGGACTTGTTCTTTGACTCGGTTGCGTCGAGGACTTCCTTATTCTTCTAGAGTTGGAGAGTTAGACGATTCTTCTCCTCGGAGAATTATTGGTCAATCTTCTCCAGCTCTGATTTCTAGGCCAATTTCAAGGAGTCAACCTCGACGCGAAGCCGAGCTATCTCATCATCCTTATCCTTTAGCTGTGCCGAATGTGTCCCTGCTTGTTCTAAAAAATGCAGCATCATATCAGGCATGGGTATGCACTCTTGATGCGATGCTGCAAAGATTTGTAATTCGGCTGAGCCTTGGGCAGATTACTATAAGATACTCGGCAATAATTCAGGAGAAGAAGGAAATGAGTAAAAGGAATGTGGCTGACTCACCTTCAAGACTGGAAATTTCCGTCTTTAGTGCAGTATTTTGAGTATCAACGTTGGATAAACAAATACAAGTTAGAGGTTAATTTGGAAACAAGAATCCGGACCAAAATTTTTCAAGTTACACAAAAATTAACTAACCTGTTTTCTTTAGAGTAGGCACGAATTTATCATATTTGACCTGCAGCTTCCTATGAGCGAAGAGCAGTTTTTGGAACTCGACAGTGCGCTAATTATGTGCAACCTAAAATCACAGAGTGTTATACAGGAGAGAAATATTCAAAGTTAAACATACAAGATCCAAGCCGAGTGAAACTTGACTCGGATCTAGGTGGCTGGATATTTGAAGCTAAACCTATAAGATCCAAGCCAAGTAAAAATTGACTCGGATCTAGGTGGCTAGATATTCAAAGCTAAACCTAAAAGATCCAAGCCGAGTAAAACTTGACTCGGATCTAGGTGACTGGATATTTGAAGCTAAACTTAAAAGCTCCAAGACAAGTAAAACTTGACTCGGATCTAGGTGACTAGATATTCGAAGCTAAACCTAAGAGATCCAAGCCAAGTAAAACTTGACTCGAGTCTAGGTGGCTAGATATTTGAAGCTAAACCTTAAAGATCCAAGCCAAGTCAAACTTGACTCTGATCTAGGTGGCTGGATATTCGAAGCTAAACCTAGAAGATCCAAGACGAGTAACACTTGACTCAGATCTAGGTGGCGGGATATTCCAAGCTAAACCGAAAAGATCCAAGCCAAGTAAAACTTGACTCGGATCTAGGTGGTTGGGTATTCGAAGATAAACTTAAAAAGATCCAAATCAAGTAAAACTTGACTCGGACCTAGGTGGCTGGATATTTGAAACTGAAACTAAGAAATAAGGAAAGATGTCTAAATATTACATATCATTTACTATACGCGTAAGTAACTATGCTTTACCAGTAGAAGCTTTCGGCCGAATGACAAGTCATTCGGTCGAAAGGGACTAGTGGGCATACAATATATTATGCAACAAGACTAAAGCATAGACCGAAGCATTTACGTCGTTCATCTTATCACTTTGAAGAACAACTTTGGCAGCCAAATGCAAGCGACTACTGATGTCGGAGAGCTGGAAAGGTTGATTACTCGGATTACACTCGATCTGATCGGCGGCATTCCAATTGTTGGCATATTCTACCAAAGACCCGAGGCTTCCTCCGCTCTCTATACGCGTTATCACCTTGCCTTTTGCCTCTCGCGCTTGTTGGGCAGCTACCCCGGCCGCTGGGATCTTATGAAGCACAATTTGTGTGCCGGTGGCGGGGGCAGACCCAGATTTAGCGACAATGGCTCCCTTGTAGCATATCGAATATACTCAGTTGAGAGGAACTTGGCTTAACTTTCTGGGCCGGCTTGGGCTTGGCATCACCGTCCTTCTTGGTCTTGGCAGAAACCTCGGCAGCAGATTGTGACTTGGCGGGCTGAGCCGAGCTCGGGGCAGCAATCTCCAAAACGGAAGCAGCAGCAGCTTCAGCAGGAGCCGAGGTAGCAGAAACCTCGGCAGGAGTTGATTCGGCGGAGATAGCCTTGGAAACCTTGGTGGAAATTACCGGATCAGTCGGCTGATCCGGCATAGCAACGTAAGCACCACCAGTAGGGGCGGCCTCGACCTCCTCTCTCCGAGATGGACTATTAGTCGACATGGGAGGAGGATCGTTGCGAGCATGGCTGGGGACCCGGATGTCATCTTGAGCTGGTGGTGAGGTTGGACGAGTAACCTGACAGGTCATACTCGGGCCACTCGGGTTGGCAGAAAGTGGGGCGCTACCGAGATAAAAAGAGAGCAAAGTTAAGAACAGAAAGAGAGAAACAAGAAATACAAATCTGACACGAGTAGGGAAACTCACGCAGAAACTCCCGACATCACTTTTTTCTTCGGAGGCTTCTGAGCAGATCTCTTGGTTCGTTTTTTCGGAACCTCCTCCGAAGGATCTTTTGGGGCTTCAGTATCCAGGGGCTCCACCTCATGCACCTGACCATCCAGGTTAGCTGGGAAAACATGAGCTGGATATGCGTAAGTAATGGGCGTCGCATCAACTACCTGGAGAAGTTGGACCTCGTCCGAGTCACCTTTCTTAGTGCGGGAAGAAGGCCTTCCCCGAAGGCAGGCATGAACAGATTCGGGCTTCAGGATAAATTCCTTCGAATATGGTTCCTCACTGTCCGGGGTATCACGGTCTTTACTCCAGGGTAGAGCAAGCACCTCGGCATCTTCCAAAGTTTTCTCCTCAAATTTCTGCAATGGAATGAACAAAAATTAATACAGTAATAAGCATAATAACATGGGCTAGAGATTCGGATAAACTGGCTCGGTATCAGTTTACCTTGGGAGGAGGATTCTCGTGAGTAAAGGGCTTCATACCCCACTGCCAATCCCCGGGCATCTCCGTCTTGAAAATGGCCAGACGCGTTTCCGGATCCGATCGTCGGAGAGCTCGATGCTAGAAACCCGGATCGGATAAAGATGACCGCTCATATAGTAGAGCTTGTGAGATGTTGTTGGAAGGGGCAGATTCTACTATCGACAAACACAGCCATCAAATCCTGACCATGAAGTCTGGCCCGAATCAGCTTCTTGAGTTGGAGCTCAAAGGCTTTAGCAAGGGCGTTGGTCTTCTTCGGAATAAAATTCCAATTCTTCCTGGAAGGAGTACCGACAGAGAAAGCCGGCAGCCGAATCTTATCTTGGGTTCCAGGCGGATTTGCACGCCTCGTAAGAACCCTTACATGTTTGAGCGATATGACAAGAAAATCCTCGTTTTCACGTTTTATGGCCGTTTTCATGAGCTATTACCCACAATTTTTGGGTTCCAGTTGGATTTGCAAGGCCTGTAAGACCTGTTACATGTTTGAGATATATGACTAAAAAATCATAGTTTCCATGTTTTATGGCCATTTTCATGAGCTATTGCCCACTGTTTAGATGATCCAGGGCGATTTACAACGACCTTAAAACCTGATACACGTTGAAATGATATGACCCAAAACTCACAGTTTTCACGTTTTATGGCTGTTTTCATGAGCTATTGCCCATAGTTTTATGGTTCTAGGGCGATTTACAGCAACCTTAAGACCTGATACATGTTTGTGAGTTTTGACCAAAAACTCGTCGTTTTCGTGTTTTATGGTCATTTTCATGAGTTATTGCACACGGTTTTTGGGCTCCATGCGAATTTGCATGCCTCATAAGAACTCTTACATGTTTGATAGATATGACAAGCAACTCGTCGTTTTCGCATTTTATGGCCATTTTCATTAGGTATTACCCACAGTTTTGGCGTTCCAGGGCAATTTACAACGACCTTAAGACCTAGTACATGTTTGAGAGTTATTCCTAAAAACTCATAGTTTTCGTGTGTTATAGTGATTTTCATGATTTATTGCCCATAGTTTTTGGGTTCCAGGCGGATTTGGATGCCTCGTAACAAACCTTATATGTTTGAGAGATATGACCAGAAAATCGTCGTTCTTGCGTTTATGGCCGTTTTCATGAGCTATTGCCCATAGTTTTGGGGTTCCAGGGCGATTTACAACAACCTTAAGACCTGATACATGTTTGAGAGATAAGACCAAAAACTCGTCGTTTTCGTGTTTACGGCCATTTTTTAAGTTATTGCCCACAGCTTTTGGTTTCCAGTTAGATTTGCCAGGCCTGTAAGACTGGTTACATGTTTGAGATATGTGAATAAATACTCGTAGTTTTCGTGTTTTTTGGCCATTTTCAAGAGCTATTTCCCACTTTTTAGGGGTTCTAGGGCGAGTTACCGCGACCTTAAGACCTGATACACGTTGGAATTATATGACCCAAAACTCGTAGTTTTCATGTTTTATGGCTATTTTCATGAGCTATTGCCCACAGTTTTGTGGTTCTAGGGCAATTACAACAACCTTAAGACCCGATACATGTTTGAGAGTCATTACCAAAAAATCGTCATTTTCGTGTTTTATGGCATTTTCATGACTTACTGCCCATAGTTTTTGGGTTCCAGGCGGATTTGCATGCCTCGGAATAAACCTTACAATTTTGATAGATATGACCAAAAACTCTTCACTTTCGCGTTTTATGGCCATTTACATGAGCTATTTCCCATAGTTTTATGGTTCTAGGGCGTTTTGCAGCAACCTTAAGACAAGATACATGTTTGAGAGTTATAACCAAAAACTCGTCATTTTCGTGTTTTATGGTCATTTTCATGAGTTATTGCCCATAGTTTTTAGGTTCCAGGCGGATTTGCGTGCCTCGTAAGAACCCTTACATGTTTGAGAGATATGACCAGAAAATTGTCGTTTTCCCCTTTTATGGCCATTTTCATGAGCTATTACCCATAGTTTTTGGGTTCCAGTTGGATTTGCAAGGCCCATAAGACCCATTACATATTTGAGGTATATGACTAAAAACTCATAGTTTTCATGTTTTATTGCCATTTTCATGAGCTATTGCACACTGTTTAGGTGATCTAGGGAGATTTAGAACGACCTTAAGACCTAATACACGTTGGAATGATATGAACCAAAACTCGCAGTTTTCGCGTTTTATGTCAGTTTTCATGAGCTATTACCCACCGTTTTATGTTTCTAGGGCGATTTACAGCAACCTTAAGACCCGATACATGTTTGAGAGTTATGACCAAAAACTCGTCGTTATCGTGTTTTTTGGTCATTTCATGAGTGATAGCCCCCAGTTTTTGGGTTCCAGGCGGATTTGCATGCCTCGTAAGAACCCTTACATGTTTGAGAGATCTGACGAGAAACTCGTCGTTTTTGCGTTTTATTTCCGTTTTCATGAGATATTTCCCATAGTTTTATGGTTCTAGGGCGATTTGTAGCAACCTTAAGACACGATACATGTTTGAGAGTTATGACCAAAATCTCGTCATTTCCGTGTTTAATTGTCATTTTCATGAGTTATTGCCCATAGCCTCTAGGTTCTAGGAGGAATTGCATGCCACGTAAGAACCCTTACATGTTTGAGAGATATGACCAGAAACTCATCGTTTTCACATTTTATGGCCATTTTCATGATCTATTTCCCACAGTTTTATTGTTATAAGGAGATTTACAGCAACCTTAAGACATGATACATGTTTGAGAGTTATGATCAAAAACTCGTTGTTTTCGTGTTTTATGGTCATTTTCTTGAGTTATTGCACACGGTTTTTGGGTTCCATGCGAATTTGCATGCCTCATAAGAACCCTTACATGTTTGAGAGATATGACAAGCAACTCGCTGTTTTCGTGTTTTATGGCCATTTTCATTAGCTATAACCCACAGTTTTGTGGTTCTAGGGCGATTTAAAATGACCTTAAGACCCAGTACATGTTTGAGAGTTATGACCAAAAACTCGTCGTGTTCGCGTTTAATGGCCATTTTCATGAGCTATTACCCAAAGTTTTGGGGTTCCAGGGCGACTTACAACGACCTTGAGACCCGGTACATGTTTGAGAGTTATGCCTAAAAACTCATCGTTTTCGTGTTTTATAGTCATTTTCATGAGTTATTGCCCATAGTTTTTGGGTTCCAGGCGGATTTGCATGCCTCGTAAGAAACCTTACAAGTTTGAAAGATATGACCAGAAACTCGTCGTTCTCGCGTTTTATGGCCGTTTTCATGAACTATTGTCGATAGTTTTGGGGTTCCAAGGAGATTTATAACAACCTTAAGACCCGATACATGTTTGAGAGATACGACCAAAAACTCGTCGTTTTCGTGTTTACGGCGATATTTTAAGTTATTGCCCATAGTTTTTGGGTTCTAGTTGGATTTGCAAGGTCTGTAAGACCCGTTACATGTTTGAGGTATATGACTAAAAACGCATAGTTTTCATGTTTTATTGCCATTTCCATGAGCTATTGCCCATTGTTTAGGTGATCTAGAGAGATTTAGAACGACCTTAAGACCTGATACACATTGGAATGATATGACCCAAAACTGGCAGTTTTCGCGTTTTATGGCTGTTTTCATGAGCTATTGCCCACAGTTTTATGGTTCTAGGGTGATTTACAGCAACCTTAAGACCCGATACATGTTTCAGAGTCATGACCAAAAACTCGTCGTTTTCGTGTTTTATGGTCATTTTCATGAGTTATTGCCCCCAGTTTTGGGGTTCCAGGCGGATTTGCATGCCTCGTAAGAACCCTTACATGTTTGAGAGTTATGACCAGAAACTCGTTGTTTTCGTGTTTTATGGTCATTTTCATGAGCTATTTCCCACAGTTTTTGGGTTCCAGGCGGATTTCCATGCCTCATAAGAACCCTTACATGTTTGAGAGATATGACCAGAAAATTGTCATTTTCGCGTTTTATGGCCATTTTCATGAGCTATTACCCATAGTTTTTGGGTTCCAGTTGGAATTGCAAGGCCTGTAAGACCCGTTACATGTTTGAGGTATATGACTAAAAACTCATAGTTTTCATGTTTTATTGCCATTTTCATGAGATATTGCCCACTGTTTAGGTGATCTAGGGCGATTTAGAACGACCTTAAGACCTGATACACGTTGGAATGATATGACCCAAAACTCGCAGTTTTCGCGTTTTATGGCCGTTTTCATAAGCTATATGCCACAGTTTTATGGTTCTAGGGCGATTTGTAGCAACCTTAAGACATGATACATGTTTGAGAGTTATGACCAAAAACTCTTCGTTTTCGTGTTATATGGTCATTTTCATGAGTTATTGCCCACAGTTTTGGGGTTCCAGGGAGATTTGCTTGGCTCGTTAGAACCCTTACATGTTTGAGAGATATGACCAGAAACTCATTTTTTGCATTTTATGGCCATTTTCATGATCTATTTCCCATAGTTTTATTGTTCTAAGGCGATGTACAGCAACCTTAAGACACGATACATGTTTGAGAGTTATGACCAAAATCTCGTTGTTTTCGTGTTTTATGGTCATTTTCATGAGTTATTGCACACGGTTTTCGGGTTCCATGCAAATTTGTATGCCTCATAAGAACCCTTACATGTTTGAGAGATATGACAAGCAACTCGTCGTTTTATGTCCATTTTCATTAGCTATTACCCACCGTTTTGGGGTTCCAGGGCAATTTACAACGACCTTAAGACCCAGTACATGTTTGAGAGTTATGACTAAAAACTCATCGTTTTCGTGTTTTATAGTCATTTTCATGAGTTATTGTCCATATTTTTTGGGTTCCAGGCGGATTTGCATGCCCCGTAAGAAACCTTATATGTTTGAGAGACATGACCAGAAACTCGTCGTTCTCGCGTTTTATGGCCGTTTTCATGAGATATTGCCCATAGTTTTGGGGATCTAGGGCGATTTACAACAACCTTAAGACCTGATACATGTTTGAGAGATACGACCAGAAAATCGTCATTTTCGTGTTTTCGGCCATTTTTTAAGTTATTGCCCACAGTTTTTGGGTTCTAGTTGGATTTTCTAGGCCTGTAAGACTGGTTACATGTTTGAGATATATGAATAAAAACTCGTAGGTTTCGTGTTTTATGGCCATTTTCAAGAGTTATTGCCCACAGTTTTTGTGTTCCAGGCGAATTTTCATGCCTCATAAGAACCCTTACATGTCTGAGAGATATGATCCAGAGTTATGCCTAAAAACTCGTCGTTTTCTGTTTTATAGTCATTTTCAAGAGTTACTGCCCACAGTTTTGGGTTCCAGTTCGATTTGCAAGGCCTGTAAGAACGGTTACATGTTTGAGATATATGAATAAAAACTCGTAGTTTTCGTGTTTTATGGAAATTTTCATGAGATATTGCCCACTGTTTAGGGGTTCTAGGGCGAGTTACAACAACCTTAAGACCTGATAAACATTGGAATGATATGACCCAAAACTCGCAATTCTCGCGTTTTATGGCTGTTTTCATGATCTATTGCCCACAGTTTTATGGCTCTAGGGCGATTACAGCAACCTTAAGACCCGATACATGTTTGAGAGATATGACCAAAAAATCGTCGTTTTCGGGTTTTATGGTCATTTTCATGAGTTATTGCCAACAGTTTTTGTGTTCCAGGCGAATTTGCATGCCTCGTAAGAACCCTTACATGTCTGAGAGATATGACATGCAACTCGTCGTTTTC